>CM060988.1:99345064-100546001 GCA_030765065.1 Deroplatys truncata | reverse complement strand
ATCTAGTCACAGATCTAAGGAACACATTTTTTGCTTTTGCGGACACGAAATGTTTGCACCTCTCTTGAGCCATGAACCGAGTTCTGGTGATAACGTTTAGTTGCTTGTGTAGTGGTCAGTTACAATTACTTTAAGAGCCTCTTGCACTTCGCTCTTGGAGGGGAGGAAACAGCTTTGTCCAGCTGGGCGTTGTGTTTTATGTGGCTCTTAAACTCCGACTCTCACACCCGAAGCTAAAAGATTAATGACGTGGCGCTGTGTCTGACAATAATATTTATCCTTCTCCTTCCTACCTGAACATTTTATCTTTAGGTTTTGAAGCATCGTGAGTTTCCACTTATCAGAAGCAATGCATCGGCTATTCCAATTGTCACTGATATTAAATTTGTGCTACTTATAAGCTCTACGTAATATTCTAAATTACATTTGGTAATATTTCACTAGTAGAACCATTGTAGAAAACCTATTTAGAATTGTTTATTACGAATGAATTGTTTATTACGACAAATTCAAATTCTGTAACTGATGTCACAACATGTGTGTGTGTTCATTTGTACATTCAATAGAAATTACTCTTCTGTAGGCAAAAGAGCTTTACTTTGTTCAGCGACAGTTTAGCTAGTGGATGGGGGATCCCTTCCAAGCAGATAGGGGATTATCTACTAGTAGGAGGTAGTATTTACTTGGTATGAGGCAAGTGAGGGGTAAAGACGCGATAGTGAAAGCGTTGGCTATTTTACGCTGAACGCGTCACGCGCGGCAGGAGTTCAGCATACTGTGTACCACTCCCACCCGTTAAAGCTTTAGCTGAGAGATAAGCCATCCCAACTCCCCAGCTCAAACTCGCTGAAGAGGCAGTACATTCTTAATGCCTATCTAAACCTATTCAAGCCTAGTAGCAAACAATAACTTTCAAATTGTCACAGGTGCCCCAACTTTCCCTTTGAAGCATGGCTTTATAGACTTTGTTTTCGAATTTGAAAGTAGCTGTGGCATTTATAAGTTAACATGCTCACTTTAAGCCAGAGATAAAACTATTATGCAAACAAAACGAACATTTAACAAACTGCAAATATAGTTTTATTAACTTATAACGTTTAACACATTAAAGCAGAAACAAAAATTGTGTGCAGTACCGCAATTCTAAATGAATGAAAATCAAATAGGTGCTACTAATTTTGGAGATAGGAAACACTACCATTTTACACCTAAACTCATTTAGATTCAATATCCATAAGGCTTGTAAAAGTTTTTATTTCAAAGATAACTCTGAAACGTTTTTTTTTATCTATCGCGTTAAAGTACAACAAATAATTTCGAAAAAAATTATTGAAATTCACAGTTCTTCTGAAATGGTTGACAAGATGCTGCCCATTTTGATTCTCGGTAGGTGTTTGTACAAGGGCAGCGGTTGAGCGTCCTAACACCCCATAAAACATTACCCAAGGCGGAAGATAAACATTTTGGGATAACCATATCTCTTCTTCTTCAGGCATTAGACTCACGATCTGTTACGTCCCATTGGTCCAACCATCTTATCTTGGGTCTTCCTCTTTCCCCTCTCGGCTTGTACTTTAGAATCTACTTTGGCATTTTAGCATTGGTCGTTTACAAAATAGAAGACCGGCTCTCTTCTTTGAGGGTACAAGTAGTAATGACATTTTCCCCTGGCCGCGTTACGGGCGCTGCTCAGGGTAAGGTTGGTGATAAGGCTGCTACCTCATTGCTTCCAACCAAGCAACACTGTGTTTTAACCCCAACGGCGTGGGTTGAAATGCCATATTTACAAAGGTAAACTATTAAAATCCGGTAATATCATTATCTAGAATGAGAAACTAGGCAGGATGAAATAACCAAACGCAAAAGACGATAAGATGCCTGGATTGCACAAATGCCCTCAAAGAGGAACAAAAATCAAACCAACAACGTAGTAATAAATTAAAGGTAAAAACATCGAAACGCATTCTACAACACTAGATTGATTCCCTTATCTGCAGGAATGAGCTCGTAAAACTCCATCGCATGGCTTCCTTCGGAAGGGAAGTAAGCTGGTGGTCCCGTGTCGTAGATTTACGGCACGTAAAAGAACCTCAAGCCTGATAGAGGCCTCTGAGCAAAATTAGCAGTCTTTCACGCCCAATACAGAATGCGACGCTAAGAACCTCGGTGGTTAAAGAGCGTCCATAAATAAAATACATTTAATTTCTGTTAATTTCCGTTGTGCCTCCTGCCTTTATTTAAGCTCCAATTTTTTTCCTCTCTGAAGATGTTTATTTGGTTTACTAGTTTTGTCCGTACTTTTTTATAAGTCTTGAACCCATGAATGAAAAGCTGGAGAGTTTTTATTACTTATTGATCATTTTCAAACAAGAACAAGACCAATATCTAGTAACATGAATGCCATTCATGAAACGCACTACAAACTGCGGCGAAATATTTTACAATAAGTCAAATTCAGAATTTTATCCACTTCATGCGAATATTCCCTTGCCTGTTGAAGTTCTAAAAGAAATTCGATGTAACATTCTTGAAGTTTCGAAACAGGTAGTGAAAATGCCGGAAGAAAAGAAAATATGACGTGTAACACTCACACGAGTTTCTTTCGTCATTAAAAATTCATACATCGTTTATAGTTTGCACTATTAATATAAAATTATTCTTCTATCGAAGTTACATTATTTATGATAGATGCTTTTATTTCATGCTGCGACTCATTTCAATATTTTACTGTCTTCTGTATTAACGGCACAAAACGGACGTCAGTTTCACCAACATATGAATAAACTGTAGTAAACTTAATTAGGAATTTTAAACAAGGGAAGGTAGCAAAGAAATTCTGGAGAAATCCTCCTCTTTTGCTCCCTCCTTCCCTCCCTGAACTGTTCCTACATAGACGTCCCCAAATTGGACGTAATGCGTTTATCAACTTCAACATTACGTATGTTAATATGTACTTGTCATAAATAATGGATTTCGAAATAGTGTTACATGCTGGGATGAGGGCCGAAAGGTTTCCAGCAAAATATTAAATTTTAATCACCCCAACATGCACATGGGGGAACGTAGCAGAGACACTCCGAGAGGACCAGGACATTGATATTCACATTAAGATGCAGGCGTGGGGTTTTGTAACAAATTACACAAATTTCACATCGTTCACATTACGTGTGGTTTATTAGTAAAGTAATTTGAGGCCCTACATTACATACACAAGAGACCAAAGGATTGAGGGGAGATGCCTCACACACACGCAACCTACACCTTACACACCAACTCTCAGACTGACGCTCACATACAAAGAAAGTAACGCTAACATCTAACCCCCCCTCTCTCCCCAACTCTAGCTAAGCTCGCCGGCAAGAGGTGGAGAGTGTCATGCCAGACGGAAATTCAAACACAAACAAAAACAAATACCTAATTACCCCAACAATGCTGTCGCCAATGCGACGCAATAATGTGTCTGGCATGACAATACCTACTGATACCCCACAAAAGTATGATACTCTACATTACAAGAATTGAAATAGCTTTAAGCATTTTGCTTCAAACATCTCGACGTATCCGTAAAGCCACCCTCTCAATCCTTGTAACATAAATTACTATGTTGGAGGTGATTTCAAATCAAGAAAATTTGCTTGTTTGCAAGCAGAATGATGTGGCGTATTAATAATTTGGGGGTTTCATTGTCATCACCAGACATATTGTCGTTTTCCATTGTCATTACCAGACATTGTTGTTTTCTTGATGTTGACTGGGATGACGGCACTCCTGGCCGGTAGTTTTACTAGCCACGAGCGGTGGGGATATAGCGTCTGTCTTAGTTAGGATTCCGAGAGAAGCGGATTGCGTGTGCCAGTCGGCTTTTGGATCGGTAGACATCTCGTCTCACCTTTCATATTTAATAATGTAGGAACCCGAAACGGTTGGGAAATAAATCTAGGAATATGTAAGTAGATTTGTATTACGGATTTTGTACAATGAAAAACTCACGCCTTCCTCTTAACTTCCACATCACGTTTCGGTCCTCCGCAGCCAAGTCAGTATATGTCCCCTCAATGTACGTGCTGAGTACTAGAGGTTCGAAAAAATATGTTTGACACAAGCTACATATTTTAATGGGGTTTTTCTTGTGTTAAAATTATATTTGTATATTCTGTCCTATAGTCTACAAAAAATTTAATGAGAATGAGAACGACTTCATGAAAATTAAAGACATGTAATTTAACTACGTATGTGTTTCAAACATGTAGTATTTTAATTAAAATTGTTAAAGCTGCCTATGAAAAATACAGCAACGAAACTTTTCTATGTTTGGAAAGGGCTGATTGAAGGGACTGGATTTTTTAAAAATCATCGCCTTGCATTCTTGAACGGTATGTGATTTAAAGATGGAATTTGATGCCGATCCAAATTTCCTTCAGAGCTATGCTGTTTATGTACTGACCTTTTTGTAAAAAAGCATTTCCAGTGTAAACTCTAAATTAAAATATTGCGTGGAATGCAATATTTTCTCTAGGTGACTGTCGGCGAAAGCAAAAATAATAGCGCTTGCTTCAGTAAACTTTAACACATTAAAAATAGTGAAGCAATCAGCCGCTCTGAGTATTTCAGATCTTTGTACTGGAAGTTCATTTCTGCAGTAAGTTAGGGCTTTAGCTGCTGAGTTATGTATTTATAAACAAATCCAACCCATTTTAAACCATATATATTTTCAAGAAATTGCATGAAGTATTTATCTTTCCGACAGGCTCCTATAAAATTGGAAGGAAAGCATGGAAGAGTCAATCGTGATAATCATTCCTTCACTGTCAAGAATGAATTGAAATATCACCTGCTAGGGTTCCTTCGGTAACAAAATACTTTTAGGAATCAATTCAGCGAAGGACCGTATACTGTCGTGCATAAGTGGCTCATTCCCCTAGATCGACATAGCGTTTCCACCTTCAGGTAACCAAATTTGACTCATCCAGTCGGTATTAGTTCTGTATGTGACTGGCCTGAAAAACAATATGGGGACATACAAACTAACTAATTAACGAAGCTTACAATCTATGTGGAATGGAGGGGTGGTTAGGATACGTCTCTATGAAATATGTTTGCCACGATTGTTACATGCGGAAAGGCTAAACCAATGAGAGCTTTCATCAGCGAGATAGACACTAAGGTAAGTTATTGCCACTACTAAACGGCAATAATAAAACTGGCGTTAGGAAAACAATAGTGTAGCATGCAAAGATAAGGTTTAAATTGTAAAGTTACCCTTCGGCAATAGTTTGGGGGAGGTAAAGTACCCTGCCAACCAAGTGGCTAGAATTATGCTCGAAAAAGATGGTAACGTTCCATTATGGTCCGCATTTTAAGCACGCCAGTGTACATTCGAGTGTAGGTAAATGTGCCGATACATATTATTTCCTGTATTTTTCCTTGCCTAATGTTGGCAGAACCCCCTTATATTTTGGTACAAACCAGGCGATTTATGAAGTTATTGGTTTAAGGTACATTAAACTATGAATAAAGGTAGTTCTGAGAGAGAAGTGAAAGCCGAGGTATAACGAAAGCTTTAATCTGATAGCTTTGCTGCATTGTAAAACCACGTTCATTTAATGAAGTAGACATGGAACGACAAAACGCTATTGTGCTTAAAGGTTGCTGCGCTTTAAGGGTGGATGAGCGGTATGATATACCTTATAATTTAAAACGTTTCATTAAACATTTACTGAATAACATTAGATGTAATATATAGAAAAAATGTAGAATGAAAAGAAAAGGAAGTCATAACAAATAAAAATACAATATTCAAACAAATAAGTTCTCTTTACATCCCTGACTAATAATTCTATATTTTGATATAAGACCAATAAATACACCACTCTACTGTATTCTACATATTGAAACAAATAGCACTAGTTGCTCTTAAACACACTTCATTTGTCACTTAGTTGCTCAGCGTAGCACAAACGTTTCACTTGAGACCCTTTTGACACGCTTAGACAGAACACAACTGATCCGTCGAATTGAATCACAACTGAAGTGCATTCGATACTGTCCAAACTATTCGACTTCTTAATTTCTTAACTAACTGAACTGCCACACAGGCAAGAGCAACCCTTTTATATACCCCGCATACAAAGCGGAGTGTTCTAAAACGGGAACTTACTCGAACTGCCCAAAGGAGTCCTCTGGAGCAGGGAAGCAGCACATAATGGGTTATTATTCTGAAGGCCGGCCGAGGGCCCCGTGAGATGCCGGGCTGGGATACGCTTGCCGGCGGTCCGCAGATAGCTTAGCGCGCACGGCCACAATATATCTTAATTTGCCGTAACACTTCTTCGCAATTCTACAGTTTGAAACAAATTCGTTTATAGCGGTATTTGTTTAATTTTATAGCCTAGTATTTCATATGCTTAATACCAATAAGCATTTAATGCTTAAAAGTAAGCATTTCGCACCTTGTGGAGAAATTTACTCATTGTCTGGAAAACCGCGTGCAGTTAAATGAAGATGTTTGATTATTGATTGTTTCTGAATATTTATTAGGCAAGATTTCTCGGTTCATGAAACTCAGTCATTAATTGCCTTGACCTCATTGGTCCCTACGAAACAAGTATGCTACGTGGGCCGCCAGATTACTAGAATCACATAAGGTCGGAGACAGGCATTTAAGGGTCTACTTTAGGGCATAACATTTCGAATAAAAGAATAGCAGAGAGTACCAAAAAATAACTGGTAAAATATGACAACGTAAACTAAAATATGAGAGAAATGTTTTTAAATTAATGGGATGGAAGAGGTGGCGAAATAGAGAAATCACGGGAAATACGGAAGATCTGACAACCCTGCATCACAGAGGACACCGGACAATGGAGAGGCTCTCACTGAATAGGTTGATGTTTGTCCAGCAATTAAATTAGCTGCAGAGTGACCAACCTCTGCAGTAGAGAGGGAGAGAGTAGTGGAAATGTGTTGTCATTAAGCTTCCTCCCAAAAAGGATCCCTTGCAGAGCACGAATTGTGGTTCCTATGCCACCGTGGATTTATTACAGCGTAACTACCACTGCAAGAGCTAAGTAACAAAATTGATTTAAGTGGTAGATGAAGGAAACCAAAGGGCTGTAACTACTTTGTACAGCTATTATAAGATCGCATTGCGGTCTCCTAATAGCAAACATCAGTGTCACTGTAGAGTAGCAGACAAAAGAACAGAGCTAGTTTGGTTTTCGTAACATTTAATAGAGGTCTGAATCTCGCACTGTTTTATTTTCTGGGAGTTGAGGCTTTGAGAATTAGGTTAAATATGCTAAAAGAAATGTTCTATTGTAAATGTCTTGTTTGCACAATGGTGATGTACAGAAGAGAAGGGATATGGATTTCCATAGCTTAAGGGATAAACGTACTTGGTATATAGAACAGTTTATATCGGGATTTAATCAATTCTTTATGCTGTGATGTCTTTGAATAACAAACCATGCGGTTAAAGCAAAATGAAGCAAAATTTCAGGTGCATTTTTCTTTTTACTGTCTCTTGTGTTTTCTTTTAGTTCTTACAATGTATGGGATTTGTTGTACTTTTCGTGTAATCATCAGGACGCGGTAAATTTCTGTAATTTATTTTGTGAAGTGATTTCGCAAAATAACAGATATTGTAGTACAGAGAACCCCGATTTTATACCAAGATTCCGTTGCATGACGCGAAAGTTTGTGTACAGTAAATACATACAGAATAATAGGACAATGAATGTAGGGAGGTACAGGAATGACTTACAACATTTTTGAAACAGCTGACCGACGTTGAACGTTAGTTGATTTTGCCAAGAAGACTTTGTTACCGCGCATACAACTAAAGTGTCATTTAATTTAATTCATAACATTTATGAACATACAGTAACGAGTAAATAATTGTGGCCATCGCGATCCCCTGATTTAATGGTTTGTAATTTTTACCTATTGAGGAACTTGAAAAATAAGGTGTATGCAAAACACCCCATTCATTGAATGAACAAAAAGAAAACAAGCGAGAAATTCACTTAATCTTGGATGTTGAATTCCCCAGTGTGAATGAGAATTTTCTGATAAGATGCCAGAAATATGTGGATATAAACGGACATCATTTCCAACATCTTTCATGATTAGGTACGTGCTTATTATCATTGTAGTTGTAACTTTAAATATGAGAGTGTGAAGCGGTTGTAGGGTAATTTAGCTGTAGCGGCCGGCGCGCGAGCCGCCGCGCAATGGCCATTGTGTGAAGGGAAAGCACTGTATAACCAAGTACTTATTGCTTAATTTGAAAACATTTCTGGACAAACATGTATTGTGAGAAAGGTAAAATGGATGGAATATTCACGTTTTTAAGGAATGTACGCCTACGAATTTGTAATAGGTAGAAAAAGTGACTACTACATAAAGCGAATGTGTTTTCTGTGTAGGAATCGGTGCGAGGTGTTCCCTACAGCTCAAACTAGTTCCTGAAAAACGACACAAAGAATTGACATAAATACTGTTGTTGAATCAATAAGGGAAGCGCTTACCCAGAAGTACTCCGACTTGAAGCCTGGTATGCGATGATGCGAGGCGCCGACCTGCGTGAGGAAATCGAAAAAGGCGTCCAGGTTGTCGAGCCCTTTGATGCCTTCATCCAGCGTAGCCATCACTGTGTTGGCGTGTTCGGCCAGCTCCATTGAGTTGGCCTGTTCCTCCTTCGTCTTTAGCTCCTTGAACTTTTCGAACATGTTGAGCAGCTCCTGGTGTTCCTCAAAAAGCCTGAAACAGAAGTTCTCGGTTAACGATCTTGAAGCATGTAAAAAGAGTGGAAAATAATTGAGGGGGGTCAGCACCGTAACCATTAAGACTAAACAGAAAAAAATAAGCCCAATGATGTACCTTTTATACACTCGGAGGCCGCCTTAAAGGCCATCATTACCCTACAGTCCTCATGTGCCTCTGCCATGCATAATTCGCCTGCAATTCTGTAAAATAATGATTAACAACCAGTGCCAAGAAAACTTCATATCGCTAAGAAACAAAATAAATAACCATGACATAGGAAGTTCTGTTTTTGGATTTGTAACATCTTCTGCGAGATAGACCTGAAAAACACGATTGATAGCTGAACATTATTTCAAAGTAAGTGATTAAATTATTACCATAAATTGAGTGGAGAAGGTGACCAAAATGTAAAATATATAGTCAAGGAACCTGTAATGCTGCATTAACAATGAAGTTATAAGTAGTGCAAAGAATAAATTCGCTTGCGTCACACGGACTTAATAGTCGAAATATACACATTTTACATGTCTTAAAATAAATTAGATTTACTGTATGTGTTGAATTTACGGTCATGAACCTGATGAATGGAATATTGTTATAATTTATATGTTTAAGAAGGGAAATCAAAAGCGTTCAGACAACTACACAAAGATGATCAAGGCTGTGGTCGAGTGGTCAGCGTTCTGGCTTGTCAACTTGGAGGCTCTGGGTTTGATTTCAGATTTGAGTGGGAATTATTCTTTAACCAGAATCATACCCTATCCTCCGCAGAGTGCAAGTTTGAGTATGTATGCGAGTATGTTTCGTGATAAAAAGCAATAAAACAAATGTTAAAATAACGTACAGTTCAGGAAATAAATAAAAAAACCACTACCACCAGTTGTTTCTCAAGTATTTCTGTCCAATTTGTCATTATTAGAAATTTTCATTACAGGATAAATTTTTCGCAGGGTTTTATACATTAATTTATTTGTCGCAAGGGTCGTTTATAGATATTAATAATTTTAACAATAGAAATTAAAGGGCGCTATATAGATGAAACAAAGGAATTATCAATAAAGGATTAGCTCCAGTAACGGACGTCTTAATATTAGGGGGGAAAATAGATTAATGTGGTTCTTTTATGGAGTATTTTCTGCCCACCGCAAGTAATTAGAGAACAAAGAATATACCCAACCCCAATAACTAAGCACTTATTGGTTTTTATGCTATGAATCCAGTGAAGTTTTGGACAATAAAGAAAAATAGAATATTCCAACGTGAATTCCAATATAGTTTAGAGTATTTATTTATTGTTCTGAACATAACAGGCATAAGCCCAATTACAACGTTCATTACAAAAATATAGTAACATTAAATATAACTTATGCAGAAGAAACAAACAGAAATTATGAATAACAACAAAAGGTTCCGAAGAGGTGGAACGACATAAAAAAATAAGGAATATAAAACATCCAGAAAAAGAAAAGAAAGAAAGTAGAAGGTGGCATGGTAATTATACAACTATTTCTATTTAAATATATGTATTAAACTACGAAAAATGATTATTGACTACTGCATTTTTGAACTGAGTTTCAGACATGTTGAAAATGTCTACATCCAAATAATTAAGTTTGTTATATAAATATACAGTTCTGTTTAATGAGTGAATTTTTATAGATTTTTGAGTTTGCTCTTGGGGTGAAAAAAAGCTTCTTAAATCTCCTTATTTTATTTGATACATAAAATAATATATTTGCGATATGGTTAATATCAATAATAGAATGTGATACTTTATACAGAAATATTAATCCCGCAATGTCTCTTCTGCAATTTAAAGCCTTAAATTTAAATATATCTAAGAGGGTTTCATAATTTGTGTACATAGGATAACATTCAATTCTTTTAAATAGTACATATTTTAAAACTTTAGATTGCAATTTTTCTATTACTTTGTGGTTTTAGGATTCCAAATAATGGATGCATATTCCAGATTTTGTCTAACAAAGGAGTTGTAAAGTCAAATAATGTTTTTTCTTTAAATATGTATGAATTCCTCATAATGAAGCCTAGACATTTTAGTGATTTTTTTACAATTCAATATGTGTGTTAAATTTGAGATTTGTTGCAAAATATACTCCTAAATCTTTATTTTCAACTACTTCAACGAGGGGTGTCCTATTAATGTCATAAAGATATTTAAAGGGATTTTTACTTCCAGTGTGCGACATTTTTACACACTTACTAATATTAAATGGAAGTTTCTTCGTTTTGTTCCATACATATAAAGAATCTAGATCAAGTTGAAGTTCTAAACAATCTTTATACAAAAGTGTCAATAGTATTAATGTAACATCAACAAACATTAATATTTTGGAATATTTGACGATATTAGGTAAATCATTTATAAAACACAAAAATAACAAAGGTCCTAAATTGGAACCTTGAGGAATCCCTGAATTAACATTAAACTGGTATGACACGCAATTTTTATAATACACTACCTGTGATCTGTCTTAAGTATGATCGAAGTATGTTCATTAATGGAAAAGAAAAACCCAATTTCGATAATTTGGTAAGTAAACAGCCATGATCAGCTTTATCAAATGCTTTTTTGAAATCTGTATATATTTCATCTACTTGCTTAAAACGGTCTAGTTCTAATGATACAAACTCGGTAAAACTAAAAAGATCTTTTGGGCATCAATCCGTGCTGAATGGGTGAAATGGCTAACTTGATATGTTTAAATATGTGTGTATAAATAATGCTTTCAATGATTTTTGCTGGTGTAGACAGAACAACAATAGGCCTATAATTGCTTATAATCTTAATATTTCCTGATTTAGGAATAGGAATTACTTTAGTTTGTTTCCACGTATTACGAAAAATTCCTTGATGCAGGATTTGGTTATAAATTAATGTTAAGAGGTTACAGTAATAGATCACCACATCCTTTAAAAATGTAAGTCGGTATTCCGTCAGGCCAGCAGACCTCTTATTTTTAAGTTTTTAATACCAATTTTACTTCATTTTCACTTATTTTGCTTATATTAAGAGAATCCAAGATGTTAATGGTATTGTCGGTTATATAAGTATTTTTAAGTACTACTTGAATAAACAGATTTAAAGTAGTCAGCATATCCGTTGACAATTTCATTAGCAGCTGTTAATAATTTGTCTTTATATTCCATCTCCGTGTGTGTGTGTGTGTGTGTGTGTGAAGATGTTCCGTTTGTTTTTTATAAACTGCCTGAAATCATTAGTATTAAGTGAGAATTTACTTTCAACTTGCTCAACATAATTTCTAAACGCTATTTTAAGTTGACTTTTTAACATTTTACGAATATTTTATAACACCGCATATAATATTCTGATACAGTTTTATTTTTGCGGTACTTTTCTTTTAATCTTATATTTTTTATTATTTCTTTGGTGAACCAAACAGGATATTTATGTTTATGCTGTTTTCTTTTAGGTACACATCTGTCCGGTGTTGAGTAAATTTTGTCATAGAAAATTGCTACTGAGTAATTAACATCTCGAGATAATGCTATATGATCGAATTTACAATCTTTTATAAGCTTGTACATGTTGTTAAAATATGCTTTGTAAAAATTGTATCTGCTTGTTGTCTCTGTGATCCTTGTTTTTTACATTGTCAATCTTAAGCGTTATATTTAGAGCAGGGTGGTATAAGTCTATGGACACCAAAAAATTGTCATCTTCTGTTACTTTAAGTGTTGTAATATTAGTTAGAATTAAGTCCATGGTCCTTCCACATATATTTTTTACGTTATTCACAGACTGCATGTTGGTAAGGATAACATGTTATTAAGTAATTTTGCTTTATTACTACCTTTACTGAGATCATTAGTAGTATCAGACATTTCAGGTAAATTAAAGTCACCGGTAATAATTACGTGTAAATTACAAATTTTAAGACTTTGTTCTCTCTGATCAAAATATTCGTTGAATGAATTTGTTAGTATTTGGAGGAAAATAAACCGTGTTAATAATGAATTTAATATTATGGTAATAAAATTTTATCCGAAGTGATTCGTTGCTATTAAGAGAGGGGAGTTTTTCCGGATTAAGTTTTGATTTAACCTATTAATACTCCACCACCAGGGGTTTGTGAATTTCTATATTTTCTAAACACAGTACATCTATGATAAAATAATTCAGAATTAATGATACCATCTAATAACCACGATTCAGCTATACTAATAACATCGTAATTTGAGGAAATTATGCTAGCGTAAAATTCATACGTTTTTGTTGTTAGTCCTCTAATATTTTGTTAGTAAATATCTAATAATTTTGTTTTGCTTATTAAATATGAGTCTCAAAGTCACACTTTAATTAGGTTCACTAAATTTCCTCAGATCATCTTCTGTGGTTATACTGATGACTGGTGAAGAATCTTCTTTCCTCAGAAATATTTGGTCCACAGATACTTTATGCTGGCAGATCTGCGAAGTTGCCTGCACTTAGCAAATGGACATCTTCGGGCTGGGCAGAGACTCTTCCCAGCATTTCCTCTTTGGTTGACCTCCTACAGAATTTTACTATGATTGGACTGGGTAGCTGGGACGAAGGATGTAATTTCAGGCGATGACAAGCATCAATATCATGATCCTCTATCTTCATCTAGAACTTTGCAGATCGTTTTTATCACTTAGGTAGTGTTCTCTTGGGGTTGTGAAGGTATTCCATGAATTTCCAGCATATTAGTACTTGAGTACTGTTCAAGGTCTTCCAGGCATTCCTTTAGATCCTTTTTTTGTTTTTGTAAAACTTAATTTTCACTTCTAACATCCTCCAAGATCTTAAAGGTTTCTTCTAGTTTCTTCGAATACATTTCTTGCTTTTTTAAGCTGGCATCTAGTTTTTCATGGCAGGAATCGATTGATTTTCCCAGATTAATTTCTACTGTTATTTGGGAAGCTTTTATTGCAGTAATGTCTTTTTCTATCCTTGTAGCATTTCCATTATTCCAGAATTTGAACTTCCAGTAGTTTCCCCGAAACGACTTGTTCGGTATTACCCTTCCTTCGTATACAATTCGTACACTTCATTACTGCAGGACTTGTTTAAAGAGTTCTAGATCATCTTTCCGGCAGTTTAAACACTAAGTGTGCTGTTATGTTGCATTCAATACAGTGTAGCTTATCTGTTTTTTCACCTCTTCCTGAGAATTTTGTATTACATACGTAACATAACTCTATGTTTACAGCAGACAATTAAAAGTTGCTGTAGTGGTGGTATTTATTAAGTATTTAGTATTACATTAATTGCATAACACAGTCGCATGGGTCATAAGACCGTACATGCTCTCTAGAAAAATACCTGGTCTGTATACGTAACTTGCAGTATCAACCAGAAAACAACTATTTTTTTACAATCACCGCACTATATACATATATACATATAAAATTGAAAAAACACACTGAATCACACACTCAAACACACACACACACACACACACACACACACACACACACACACACACACAGTCGCGCACTAGTACTCTAGCACCACATATGTTTAAAGAAAAATTACATAAACACCTTATCTCTTAGTACACGTACTTCCATTAAGTATGTGCCCAAGCTTGGCCAGTTTTGGCTGTTTAGAATCAAGTCCCAGCATGCTGTCCTCCGTCTGTTGGAAGCCAAAAATACTTCCGGTAATAGTTTTTTCCTAATACCCTCCGTCTGCTCGCATGCTGCCAAAATATGCGTCCAGTCTTCCTGTTCCCCGCATAATGGGCAAATCCAACAGCTGATTGCGTGAAGTTGAGGATATCCCGTTCAAGGTTACGGTGCTCTACTTTGATTTTGTTGGGTTGCAGTTATGAAGTATACTGACAATGTTTTGTTACTTGGTGAATCAGCTGGGCCAGATGATGAAATTAGGATTATGTTACACTCCCTTGCTGCTGCTTAGTAATTATTATTTTGGAGTATTCAATATAAATTTCCGCCTAATTGGTAATGTTATTTATGTTAGTACATACGTGACAGAAGTTCTCGGTGAATATTCGGGAGAACCTCAATTGCACGTCAGTGCACCATTACGAACCACCAATCACCTTCATTGTTTAGTAACTATATCGACGAAGTTTTGAGGAAACGGTAAACATAAACGAATGCTAATTTTATTGAAAAAATACCTCTAAATACCTTTTTCCAGCTCTCTATTGAACCTTTCGGATAATGAGCACAATTTTCAAAAATCCTCAGACTCATAGGATCTCAATCCAAACGAATCAAAATTGCAATCAATAATGTTCATGTAGAGTGAGTCTCTTAATTTTAACTATTACGATACAACATAGCATATGACCAGTCAGGTGACCGAGAAACAACTATCTCCAGATGAAGCGAACTCTTAATAAAGAGAGCCCAGGAGGAAACATTGAAAAAAATATGATACGATGGATATTCGATTATTAGCTTACGAAGCCGAAAACTGGGTTCTTCCTCCCAAAAAGTATTGCACCTTGTCTGCAGGTTGAAAGAACCGAAGAAAAATGACGAAATTCACGAAAACTTCAGTCCAGTTCTTCTTGACATCACTGACTCTCCTAAGACAGAAGTGCCATCAGCAACTGATAAGAATGGATATAAGAATACTCCAGTACAGATGTTCAGCTACCAACTTGTTGGCAGAACGATCTTGGTGGGCCCAGAAAGAAGAAGAGAGAACAGTTTACCTGAACTGAAAAAAAATCTGGGCATAAAGACCCAAACTATGAAGTATTTGATGATATTGCTATCCTTGTGAGTTGTGAAACCAAACGTCGTTAGTAATGAATGACAGTTGAGCATGCTTAATGAACCGAAGGTAAACGTTACAGTTTCTAATAAGTACCAAGAGCTGATAAAGCAATAACTATTCCAAAGCAAATTGTGGAAGAAATCCGCACAGAATAAATCTTAGCCGATTAATCGGTTGAACATAACCAAACCAGGAAACAACTTGCTCTGAAACATTCTTCGTGGACACACTCGCCGTGTAGGTGGATGCACCATCCTGTTGGAACCACATCGAATCCATACTTATATTCTTACATGCATTGACAATGTCACGAACTGTAACCTCATAACGATCTGCTGTGACTGACATATTTCCTGCATAATTACTTTCTCTACCACGTATAGTAAGTAGGCGAAGTATTGTATTCCACCCAAAAATTCGATACCGAGATTTCACCGAAAATACATGTTTTGAGACCCACTGAATCAAAAAAAGCATTTTTGGAAACATGTCCGTGTATGTGTCTGTGAACAGCATAACTCAGAAACGAACAGTCAGATAAACACCAAACTTGGTATTTAGATTCAGTATCTTCCAGAGATGCGACACGAAGGTTTTCAAGAAAATCTCCCAACCCAGACTACCGTTTACATGAAGAATTTTTCGAAACTTTTAATTTTCTCAAAAATGGCTCTGACGATTTTGATTAAAATATCATATTTTTAAGATATTTTCATGACAAATGAAATGTATATCTAGAATTTTCTGGGAATGTCTCCAAAAGTGTTCATGTGAGCGACTTTTGCATAACTGGCAAACCATAAGAGATAGACAAAATTTTACTACACAAAAAATGTAGATCGCGTTAAAATACACAATTTGTTATATACATTTGTTTTGTTGAGAGAACCATTTTCGAGATATTCCTTGTTATTCCCTTAAATTTTCCAATACTTATACCTTTTCTCAAATTAGTTATTTTTTTTTTTTTGCCCTGGTAATGCAAAGAGAATGAAACACTCCACATAGCAACCAGCTCTTAAAATATTTGACTATCGCTTAAAGCCTAGCAATTCCCCTTGCATCTACAAGAAAATTAGCAATAAGATTAACATGAATCATATGGAGAATAAGCGTTTGTAAAAATAGTTTTTACAAGAGTAGAGAAAATCATGTGAGTGTAACATCAGAATATTTTAAAACAAATGGGGCCAGCAATATCCTGAGAAGACACTTCCGCAGTATATTAGCACTATGAAAGGGATGTTCTTGAAGCTAATAAGGACTTTGTAATGTCCAGTGTGTTATGTTTTGTTTACACAGCCAGTTAAATGAAAATGGCTTCGTCAGATTGTGTATAAAATGTGGTTGAGCGTTTTAACATTTCCAGAAGCTGGTTACACAAACTTCAATACATCTAAACCTCAGCAATAATGCTTGCATCACTGACATTTTATATGGGTCGAACTTAATAGCATTCGTCGCACACTTCTGTTCGATAAGGGCACGTTAATGCTAACTGATCGCATTGGACTTTGTTGTAAAGCAGTTCTTACTGTTGTAATTCATCCGAGTTAGGAAGCATGTTCGATCTTTCAGGCGGCTTCTTCTTTGATACTGATGCTATTTTTCTAAACTACCTGACCCCAGAGATGCCAAAGAAGCACTTTAATGGTTAAATCTAGCCGTTTTGATATTTAAATAATATTCACGTGGAAATAACCGAAAAAGTTGAATTATGAAGAACAACAGAACTAAAGTTTGCGCTTCAAGATTTTTCAGGGTATAAATGTGGAAAGTACATTCCTGCACTAATATCAAAAGCGCGTGAGTGCATAACTATTTTATCCAGCAAGAAAATGACACCTGCCTCTGTGGTTTGGGGGTAGCGAGTCTGCCTTGCATTCAAGAGGTCCCGAGTTCGAATTTCGGTTAGGGTGACTTACTCGAATGGGGTGTTTTTGGGGTTTTCCTTTATCTTGAGAGGACAAATGTCCCGTAAATCTTACATTCTAAGAGTCCGGAGCTCGTTTGAGCATCATTTCACCAATTTTCATTCATTCGTCGTCCGTATGACCTACCAGGTTAAAGGACATTAAACTTAAATAAATATATAGGATAATAACTGTGTATTGAGTCGGGGAGAGAATGGTGCATCATAAACTAAATTACTTACAAGTTCTCAGTGTTTGTGAAAAAAATGCTACAGTTTGCCTGACGAAGTTTATCCCTACCTGTAGTATTACAAAGTTGACAGCGCTTTAGAGTTTCAAACAACTTTTGAAAGACCCTATATTTTGAAATTCATGCATTTTCGATAATGATGATAAAGTAATAACATCGGAATAAGATTATGTAACATATTCAACAGTTTAATGGATGTGTATTAAATCTTTTCAATAAAGCATCCAAATACAGATATTACGCACATATTTGCAATCGCTCAGAGACTGTGACACGCTTTTGTGGGAAAACCTTGCTCCTATTTATCTTACAAAAAACAGAACTGTAGGAATTTTAATTATCGTGTTATATTACGAAATCTCTGCCGACGCTATTTTTAAGCATAGAAACCTACCTTCAATCTTCACACTTAACTGTCCTTTTATGTGACGGATAAATTACATGGATTCCTACTTGTTCTTCATTACATGATCATCATATTCTTACTAGACTGTATGTACCTATATACCTTAATATGCCAAAATATAGTGCATTGACAAAAGCTTTGTATACCTTTTCTATAAGTTATTTAACGCCTTACCATTCAACATTAGACATTTGCCTTACGTTACACTCAAGAAATCGGTCAGATCTACTTTGTTGAATAATGCACTTTATAGCGTTGACCAAAAATTTTAATATTAGGTTCGGACTCTGTATCTTGACATCTCAAACTATATGCCGTAGGCTTTTCCTGAAATCCGTGGTTTTGTGACGATCCTAGGCAGATCATTAAAAGCGGCGTTTTATATTATAACTTTATAGACATATGACGGGGCCTCTAAAACTGACAAAGACTGAAATGTTAAACTAGTTTTAGTTTATTTTAGGTTAGGTTTGTTACACTATACACCCAACAAGCTTCATTTTCTGACGAACCGCGGTAGAACGTATACTGTCTTTTAGTGACGTTTGCTGGTGAGTTGGGGTGGCTTATCTTTCAGGTACAGCTTTAGCTGGTGGGAGTGGTACACAGTATGCTGTACTTCTGGCGCGCGTGGTGCCAACAATCTTTCACTATCGCGCGTCTTTACCCTTCACTTGTTTCATACCAAGTAAACAGTAGCTCCTTCCAGCAGCTAAACACTTACCTGGTTGGAAGGGTTCCCCCACCCACTAGCTAAAATCTCACTCAATAGAGAGTACTTTCGCATGTTTTCAGCATACACCGGCTTTTCATGATCTGTCTAGGATCTTCGCGACATGACGGGTTTCAGCAGAAGTCTGCGACACACGCATACATATGGCAATTACAATAAATATCAATTGGCGTCGTCTCAAATGCTTTATATTAAACCTGTGCAAAAGTGCAAAATGTAACCAATATTTTGTATATATTGGAATAAACAGATGTTGTGTGCAACATCGTTCAGTTGCAGCCTGCTATGCTTTGTTGCAAGTGATTCACTTCAACCTCTGAACGAGGACAATACTGAAAATTTTTAGAACACAATGTTTCTAAAAACAAATGAAGTTTGTTTATATTTGACAGCTACTTTAGTTAATAGCTGTGTACTTTGTGTACTTAGTATGTTAATTATCATATAATTTTATTTTCACCCAAAAATATGTTTGACTAGGAACGCTTCCGGACGAATTTAAATCGTCATTAACGCCTAAACATTGTGAATATGGGCTTTGAAATGCATTTGGCGATGAAGTACAATCTAAGTCAACAATTTTTAATTGGTACATCGAATAAAAAATAAATCGGTTTTTTCTTAGTGATGAATTTTGTGAAGGACGCCCAAGAACTGTTACTGATGAAAATATTACCGCTGTTCAATGAATGTTTGAAGAAGATCGGCGGACATCTTGTGAATTTATTTGGGCAACATTGGGCATTGGTAGGACCCAAATTCAAAACATTTTACATCAACAGTTAGACATGAGAAAGCTTTGTTGTCGATGGATTCCACACATACTGACTCCGGATCAAAAACAACACATGCAGAACAACGCTGGAGAAATTTCAAGGTGGCACTTCAAATTTGGATATCGTTACTGGTGATGAATCTTGGATTTATTGTTATGATCCTGAAAAGAAAAGTCAGTCGGCTCAATGGATCTTTCGAACAGAACCTAGTCTATAAAAGTGCGACGAATTTGCAGTGCTGGTAAGAAGATGGTTGGTAGTTCTTTTTCCTAAAACGGCCATATTGCAACTATAGCATTAGAAGATAGACGTACCGTTACTGCTATTGATGCACAAATGTCTGTTTACCACAAATTTTTTTGAAAAAGTTAGTGAAAAACGCCCAAAAGGAAAAATATTAAATCATGACAGCACATCGTCGCATAAGCAAAATTAACAACTGAGTATCTGAATGCCCTAAAGATCAGCACAATGGACCCTCCACTATTCATCCCTAATCTAGCACCTTGTGATTTCTTTTTGATTCCAAAAATAAAAGTTAAAACAAGTGGAATAACTTTTTTCGTCATCAGATGAAGCAGTGGAACATTATAAAGAAACTGCTTTATGAAAAGCCTCGGAAGGAGTGGGATCATTGCTTTGCGGATTGGTTTTCTTCGAATCCAAAATATATTGATGTTAAAGTGAAATATTTTGAAAAGGAGTAAGTAATTTAAACCTTTTAAAACTAATCCTGTTTCACTTTTTAAAAATTTTCAGTGTTGCCCTCATAATGGAGATCTTGGCGAATGATCAAAAGTAATGTCGACCTCCAGTATGCAGCGACTACTAATTTATCATTAGTCTTTCAGATCTAGGGACAAACCGTGTTTTTCGGCAACGATAATTGATTAACTGTTTAAACACTGGTTTGTTTTACGAAGTAATTTGTGGCAAAGCTTTAATGAAGTGTTAAGTTTCAATCAGTGAGAGAATGTCAACAGTGGAACCAGACCGGACCTTCGAAAGCGAACGGAAGTAATCAAACAATCTCATGAGTTGAGTTCCGGTCCGGCTTGTTTGACCATAGGCGTATTAGTTCGCGGTTTGCAGGTTTATTGTTCTAGTGCCGTAACTTGCTTCCCTAAAGCGGAGCTGTCAAATAGAGAGGGCCAACTAAATTATTAGTTCAATCGTCGCTATTCTCTTTTCAGGTGAATATCTTTTCTCACTTGTTTGCAAATCCATTATTGCAAAATGAGATTCTGAAGCTTATATGGGCGCTTAAATTTTAATTCTTATTTATGTCAAGTGTTAAAAGTGGGGTTTGATAGTAGCAATGTTTTGCGGAGCGAGGCTGAAAGTCGAGTGTACCTATCCTAGGAGCAAAATAAAACTCCGCTTTTACATATACTCCATTATTTTTTTAGACAGACTTGAATATAAAATTATGAAGTATCCTGCAGAAATTTGTGTGGAAATGCTACAATGCCGTTTGTGAAAATTGCAACCCCAAGAAAGAATTTCCCGAATAACTCCAAACTAGGTGGAAGTGTATAAGAGTGTGCAAGCAATACGTCATTAGGTTTGCAGAGAGATGGGGTGCACGTAGGCCGAGCAGAGCCCTCTCATGTCGGTCCGACATGGTCAGTGTTGCGCCCAGTGTAGTCAGTGCGGAGCTGTCAAACAAGGTGGAAACAAGAAAATGAGTGCCAGAATGCCTCGTCGACGTTAAAGGGAGCCATATCGACATGCGAATGAGTTCGAACGGGGCAGAATTATCGGTTTCCGGGAAGCTGGTTTGTCATCCCGTGACATTTCGGCTCTTACAGGGCATGCTGCTACGACAGTGATGCGTGTGTGGAATCAGTAGATAGATGAAGGTCGTACGCAGCGAAGAGTGGATATTGGACCACGGAGCGTGATTACAGCACGGGATGACCGTCATCTTGTCCGCATGGCCATAACGGACCGTACAGCTTCATCCACAGTGTTGGATCGACGCTAGAGCACTGCAGCAAGTGTGAACTAGTCTGCATTAACGGTACGTCTCCGTCTGTCGCAGGTTGGACTGGTTGCATGCATGCCATTACGTTGGCTTTCATTGTCCAGAAACCACCAGCTCCTCCGGCTGCAATGGGCACATGAACACCGTCCCTGGGGTGCTGAGTGGCAAAATGTAGTCTTTTCGGACGAGTCTCGCTTCAACGTTACCTACAATGATGGCCGCATAGTGTCCGGCGGTATCATGGTGAGTGCATTATTGAACGGCATAGCGAACAAACACCAGGTGTGATGGTTTGGAGCGCCATTGGTTACAACAACCGATCTTGCCTTGAGGGCACTTTGAACAGCAACCGGTATCTAACGGTGGTTGTAGAGCCTGAGGTACTCCCCCTGCTTCAGGCATCTCCGCAGTCCACTTTTCAACAGGACAATGCCCGGCCACATAATGCCAGGAATGTACAAGTCTTCTTCGAAGAGCGACGGGTACCATTGCTTCCCTGGTCTGCACATTCGCCTGACATGTTGCCCATCGAACATGTCTGGGATATGGTTGGCTGGCACCTAGTGCGTCACGGTCCTTCAGTAACTAGTTTCATGGATTTTTGACCTCAAATACAAAGTGCGTGGAGGGAAATCCCTCAGGAACTTATTCAGAACCTTTTAGATTCAATGCCACGACGTATAGCAGCTCTAATTGCAGCGCATGGAGGCCACACCAAATACGGAATACTTGGGCTCAAAAGTCATGTATAGATTTGAAAAGTTTATCATTTGTTACTTGTCATGTACCTACCTAACCTGTGGTATTAAGTTCATTGAATTCACAAGTTTCCTTTTCACAAACTGAGTGTATATACATTCGAATAGGGCAATGGTAAGCTCTGAAGTAGGAATTAATTGGGGTGTGTGATGTGAAGTGGGTTACCTGCTCCTTCAGTGTCTTGGGCTCGTCTCCGGTCCTGGTTCTTGTCGCCTCGTGTTCTGCAACCTGTATGTATTTATTTATCTTATTTAAAATTCTCACTTCGGTAAGTGCCTTGGTAGTAAGGTATCCGCCAGCTGTGGCAAGCTTGTAAGTTTTGGCCGTGTACAACTTTAGTAATTATTGTGTCTTTCTAGCTGACGTTACGTTGTAATGTTTCAGTGGAAGTTTTACTTTAATTTAATGATATTTGTCCTGCTAGTTATGTTTTTGAAATACATATCAGCTCATCGGTGATCATGAAATTCCTTTAATCTACTAGGGTTTTCTTAGGTGTTTTAAGCAGGTAAGTTAATGATTCAGTTTTACATAAAACAGTTTATTTCTTTTTAAAGAAATGTGAACTTTTACTAGTATAGCAATTACCTTTTTCTGTTTCCTATTTTACTTAATTCTTTAAGTAATTGTTAATTTTAAATCGCTAGTATTGATGACAACTGTTCTTTGTTATATACTCGGCGATATAGTAGTACTTTTGTTTGAAATTAATTTTATTTAGCTATTCTAATGTGTCGTCCTCCTTCAAAATTTTTGCAAGAGTCTATAAAAAATTTACAGTTGTTAACTTTTATATTTGGTTGCTATGTTCAGCAAAATGGTCTTAACTTATTTACAAATCATCTGCACTGAACACTTTTACATTAAATACAAATAACGATTAACAATAATTCCTTATGTTATACGTTTACATTTTAAATTTGTTTTAAATGTCTGTTTGCACTTTTGTTATGTATTTATTTCTATAAAGGCTTTATTTTCGTTACTTCAGCATAACATATTTTCATTTTTATCGTCATTCAATTGTTTTATACTCATTTCTTTCATACAAAACAAATTAATCTATAACATAAAACTTCTTTGAAAGCATTTCAATCTCTTAACGCAATACCTTCTAGTAATTCACAATTTAAAAATTTGAATAATATAACATATAACCTTATAAATATATTAAGCATTGTCTATCTCCTTGTATTACAATTCTTGTTTGCTTTTATATGAATCTAGTTTCACATGTCACTTTCGACTCGTTTATTTCCTGCGTCATCTCTAGACTGTTGTTGTTTGGTCTTCGTTATGATTTGTCCTTCATGATTACATTGTTTCGATTGAAAATAGTTGAATTCAGTGAAAGAATCAATTTCAGAGTTACTCAAATATTCTTCGTTACATTAATCGATACAAGGTCTCCGTTTAATATACATATAATTTCAATTGCAAGAAAAAAGGATGTTAACAATGGAGTGTTATAAACTTTTATTTCACTGAATGTTCTAGGAGAAGTGCCTCGTATTAAAAGCTCTACAACACACACACACACACACACACACACACTTGCTCCTTTCTCTAGCTGTCGCAACTTCACATAATCCTTTATATATTATAGATTTGCATAAACAAGAGATTCTGCTAATCGAGATGCGTTACTCATTAATTTTTACTATATCGCTCTCACGCTTAAAAGACAGTACAGGTAACATGAGGCACAGTTGCCACATGTACTGTACGTACCGTCACAACTTCGGCACACAGCTGCGATCTGTCTACCAATTTAATTTCATCTTGTGAATGATATATCACCAAATAGTGAAATACCTGCACTGTTATTTAAGTCTATTATAAGGCATCTAATTTTCACCCACACTTTATCTGTCCTCTTTATATTTTTAGTACTTCAAAATTTTATTTTACTCGCAGAAACATGTATTTTCAAAGAAATGTGGAGATATAAAATGATAAAAGCTTTAAGTTGGTACTGTTTACCCTTTACAAAATTACATTCAACGTGGGTAAAATGTTCTTCAAAGAACTAAGAGTGAACAATGCGCCGCACTCCACTTGAACTTTTCCCATCATAATGCGTTAACCTAGCGTTAACCTTACTTTTTTATTTCATTTTCGAGATCCTTCCATTCCTTCCTTTTTTATCCAATACGCTACTGTTTCTGAACACTCGGTAGCCTTAGCTGTTTCCTTTACTGGCTTGCTAACACTCATTTCACTTGAATAATCTAACACCATTATTATTATTATTATTATTATTATTATTATTATTATTATTATTATTATTATTATTATTATTATGCGTTTGTTATTTTGCCAACTTTCGCCTCCTCTTAACTTCTCCCTCAATAACTGTACATATTTACATAAAACGTTGCATAAATAACCTACATAACACTTCACAGTGTATAAACGTACACACTTCCTTATACTGATGTTAACCTATTGACTTCTGTCTCGCGCCTGAGCGCATTAGCAAACAGATGGATGACTTTCATTTGTCGTCACAATGAATACAAGACGTTACAGGATTCTGGTTACTTTTAACTACTGTCTCCAATCCTCCTCAACATTTTGCCTCGCTTGGTCCTGGCTGTACCAAATAACAAAAAGGTTTCTCACTGGCTAACTATTCTATTGTATAGGTATAGAATTTTCCATAATTTTTAATTTAAACAATTATAGCACTTAACTTGTTAAATACAGAGAATTTAAACTGGGCAAGTATCAGCACTGAATTTTACTCTATTAAGAAAACAAATATGTATGCGTTCTAACCTTAAGTTTATTAGTTACTGCAGGATAAGCATAGAAACATCTAACATCGCACTTATACTGAAAAACTAGATCACTTTAGAAATTTGTGCCCACAGAAGTCTATAAAGGCTCTAAAATGCTATAATCTAATAGAAAAAAATTCTACATAGCATAATGTGTTCAAAACTGAACTTTTTAACAACTGAATATTTACAACATATTAGCAACTTGACAATGGCGCAGGAGTAGAAAAGGATGAAGCTAATGATAATATGCATGGTTAGATAGAGACAGAGATATCCCATTTACCTCCATACTGTCTTTTAAGGTTGAGATAAGCTTATACAAATAATTTCGAGTAGCGTGGACTTGGTTGCATCCACAATATGAAAAAGAAAACACAATTGCTTGCTTAACGAAAGTCAAGCCTTTTGTTACTAATGAGCTCGTGGTGGAAAAATAAAAATCATTCTCTAAGATGCTTTACAGATTTCCGCAAGACAGTCTACCTGGTAAAACTTCAAGATGTAGCAATGAATACTTCGAAAACGCCTAAGGCTAAGAAAAGTTTATGACAATTTACATTTTTCTGTATTAAGTTTGTCTCACTCTTATGGTTCACCAGTTGTACAGAATTATATAAATAATCAATAAAAATGAAGAGAACATGATATACGTTTTAATAGTCGTTTAGATATCTTTAACATAAGTTATTTAACAATATCATTAGTTTATTTCTGCAAAATGAAGAATAACTCAAACCTTTCCACAAAAAGAGTAGTTCGGATTTTGGAAGATTTTTTGGAAAACTGTTGAACTTAAATGCCAAGTTTGGAATTTATCAGAATTTTCGTTTTTTTCTTTTTCCTTTACGTGCTCTCTCTCTCTCTCTCTCTTTCTTTTCTAAAATGTTTTTTCTGGGTTCAGGTGATCTCAAAACGTAATTTTCGGTAAAATCATACATTGAAGCCGATTTGATGTAGAAGTTTCTTTAAGCTATTTGGCCCACGCTTTGGGAGCCAATTTGAAGTAATGGTTTGTATTGGAGGAGTTGTATTATATTTCAACTGTTGGGGAGCCGAACAATTGAAGTAGTTGCAACCGCACTATAGAAACAGTTTCCGGTAGCCTTCGCCCCAAGTTTAAAAATATTAGCTTTGTAATTTGACTGTTTCTTTAGATATTATATTTATGTTTGCCTCGGCTGCGCCAGTATTATTGTTAGACATGTTTATCTTGATAGTGGTTGTGGTGCAACTGAAGAATGTAGGCTTACATAGATTTAAAGTTTTAATTCACTCCTTTTTATTAATCCTTGACACAAATTAAATAGCACTTTACTGATATAGAGAGCTGTAAGATTATTTTATTTAATACTTCGACTTTATAACACGTAAACTATTTTCGTCTCGCACGAATACGTATTTAATTTCGCGTCTGGTTATGAGCACTGTCTAGAAGTAACATGTCTGGTTATGAACACTGTTTGGAGGCAACTGAACAGATTTCAACCGCCCAAACCTGTAAATTTCTGTATTTCAAGTCTCTGATTGACTAATCCTAATCCAATAGAATACCTTCATTTAACTAAAGCTTGTTCTGGTTGTTGGTTGGCTGTTTTTAAACTGTCTCAAAATTTACATTATTGCTGCTCTAATAATGACTAGTAGCATTTAAACTTCCTTACTCATTATTGCCTCAAGGTTACCTCATTGTTAGCAACTTTAAACCTATTTCTCACAGCTCCTACATTATTAAATTACGTAATATATTCACATAACATTATTACACGTGGATACAATAATATAAACATTTAAAATGGCTGTAATATACACTTTTTATATGATGTTAAATACACATTGTTTTAAGGCGGGCTGTTATTGAATTTACATATTTATATAATTAGACTGATATTATTCAAGTGTTAAAAATACTGCCTTATGCTATGTTAAAACTAATTTGTTTTCTGTGACATAAAACGCTCAGTATTTTTTATTCTAAATTAAATTTGCAATTAAAATGGATTTGAGAGAATTTTAAGGTATATTACTTTCTTTAATACAGTACCTTGCAGAGCATACACAAATATTATTAAAATCTATGCTACATGCTGTCAATGCCTTGAAATTCTTGTGTAATACAGTAGTACTATGTAATGCTCTGAAGTTAAATAAATGGATATTAGTTTGTATGTCTAAAACTTGATAAACAGCCTTGTTTAAATAAAAACAGACTTAGCAACTATAGCTACCACTGTTCCAAACACGAGAACTGCCGGCTGTAAATACATGCGACTGTAATATATTCTGTGGATTCTCTGAAACTGATTTACAGTGATAATAAAATTAACATTTGGAACTATGAAAAAAACCAACAGGTAATAAGTGTAGAAAAGAAGATAAGCACCCACTGTCAACGCCGCTAAATTCGATTACTGTGGCTGAATAGAATCCTTAAAAAATCCCGTTTCCGCTGCGAATTAAATTTTGGTCCAAATAATATAATAGCCCATCAGGCATAGACATTTCTAAGCATTAAAGCAGGTCTAAAGGAAATAAAGTTGAAATGTTACTGAACTTTAGGCAGAAGACAACGCAGGTAGCAAACCACCGCAACCCTCGCAGTCTGTTGGTGTTTACAGACGGCACTCACCAGACCGTGTTTACCTGCCTGTCAGTGACCCTTGGCCCTGTTTATATTCTTTGTATTGCTATGCGGTTTGCGTGTAGAAAACTTGAAGTCATCTGCTTAAGAATTGCTGCTTATAGCGTTGTCAAATGTTGTGCTGTGATCAAATCTTAAAATGCTGGCTTAAGCCTAAGTTATAACAAATGGAGGTAAGAGACTTAGTGGGGAAAAGTTTATAACGTGCTGCAAAGCTCTGAATGTCGTAAATATTCATTGCTTCTCCTCAGATGAATAAAGTTTCTAAGGGTAGGGAGAGAAATTAAATTAGTCCACGAATTCGTATGGAAAATTCGAAAAATGCCGCTAGTTCATTCCCCAATTGAAATCCAGTAAATAACCTGGAAACATTGTTCATACTTCCAGGTTAGACACATTTTCAAAGATATGCAATTTTAAAGTGTTATATAAGGATAATAATATTTGTACCGAAGCAGTGTGTATAGCGTAGATGGTTGAAAATAACTCCATAGCGTGTGGGCTGCCAATGGGCAATTCTATTACAACCCTGATGGATTTTATACAATTAAATTATTTATAATAATAACAGGTATCTCTTTAAACTCAATATATTCTTTCATAAATTATTTCTTACACTCTTACTGTACAATAGGCTATCTCACAGCAAGGGTTTGGGTGTACAACAGAATTCGAACTCTAGTAGCTTGCATTAAAATCAAGTAATATTTCTCTTAAATTGTATATCAATAATGTTTCAAGCAATTCATTAACGTAAACAGAAATAAAGAATCAAAGAAAAATTCATAACATAAAAAATTGTGAATGCCTTGTTAGGGGTTTGTAAAACCATGCAGCAGATAAGGAACGTATTTTTCAAGTTGCAATTTCAAGAACGAATCTAGATATGCCATAATCGTCACTTTTAAATATTTTTAAATATATTTTTGCTTGAAACTACCGCTTCATTCATTCATAAATTTCAGGCAGCTGCATTAGATATTGAGTACTTCTCAAATGTTTCTTAGTAGTTAATCAGAAATATTACTAAGGAATTACTAAAACCATCGTGTGCTACCACCACAGTTTAGGAAAATCTATCTGTGGAAACAACTGCATATCTTTCAATTTTTGTATATCACTGAATACGGTCGTCCATAACGGCGGTCATCAGGGATAAATTCCTGGCGACGCGGAAATTAGGGGTCCCAAAAATCCAAAAATACAAAAAAATCTAATATTAGAACAGTGGACGTTACTTTTTATGTCATTCTTCCTTATACATATATCGCTTCTTTTTCATTTCTCTACAAATTTTGTGGGACATCGTGTTCTCCACAGCCACTGTGTCTTGTGGAGCCCAGAATTTATGAGGTACCTCTGTCCCTAAAGAGTACGAGACGCTCACATGACCACCTTCCTGCATATTTCATCCAGATGACGTACTTCATTGGTCACGTGATGGCTCACAGCCTTCTGGGATAGACAAAACTCGAAAAGAAGTATAGGATGTTTCCAGATACCTTCTCTCTGTCTACAGACATCGTGGCTCAGTGAAAACAAATGCAAGGTTGCTGGCTGCTGCAGTGGAGGATTGCTATGAACAATGTTTTCATTTCTTCATTCAATGCTGGACGTAGTTTCTATATGTGTGGATGAAGTCTGAACAGGAATGGGACCTGGACTGGCTACTAAAGCATTTGCATTAGAAATGCATTGATGTCCCTGAACTGCCTGGAAATGTATAATTTGCATACACAATTGTGCTGTTCCATAATAATTCAAGCTTTAGTTTCCTACGCGATGGTTTAAATAATATTTCTTTCTATGTAATTGTATGATTTTTTAAATTGTGTGCACAATTATACGTTTATTGGTAATTTATGGTTTAACCTCTAAACATATTTTAATATTAAGCGAAAAATATAAACGCTCGAGGCTTGCCGAGGGTGATAATTTTCCTGAAATTTAAAGTTTATATTAACCTCGTGAGGTATACAATATCGCAACTAAAACATAAATCAAGAATTGTTTTAAATATGTAGATATATCGTGGTTGGATGGGAACATGGTGACACCAAATTACTATCTTGGAGAAAATGGATATAAATAAATTGAAATCGATGGGGGATAGTATGTGTAATAGAAATGTGTACGGAAAAGGGAGAAATATTTATTCCCGAAGACGTTCAATGGTTTCTTAGAGTTCAGTAAATTCATTGTTCTCTCAAAGGTCTGGTATGATTGAATACAAATCATTTTAATGGAGAAAACGAAGGAACCTGAAGCATGTGCGTGTTGGGGTGATCAAAATGTAATAATTTGCTGGGAACCTTTTGGTCCTCGCCCCAGCATGTAAAAATAGTTTATTTAAAGGGTAATCAGAATAATCATGGACTGTTTTTATAGCTTTATCACATTTTGCGCTATAAAATTATCCATAGACAATTTGTCACAAACTTATTAAGGAATGTAATCGTAAAAATGACACCTAGTTCAATATCTATCGGAGGCAATAGATTTTGATTACAGATAATAAAATTGATAAACTTTAACTAATATCTCAAGAATGCAATTATATATTGAAATGAAATTTTGTACAAACACCTTTTTAATCGCTAGTAATGTCTGTGCAAACAGTTAAATCTATACTAATGATTTAGATCACTGAACAGTTCAGTGCCCGCTTAATAAGTAACGTTTTATTAATGTTGAAGCTATAATTATGAGACACGATTATACGCTTTATTTCAATCTTAGATACTTAAATGTATTTTTCGTTTCAGTGGGTGAGGTGCATAAAGCACCATACTTCTATATAAAATACGTACTAAAGTAGTCCGCTTACCCTATACATTTTATTTAGGATGTAGATTTATAGCTTATTCTAAATATTAAAGGAATTGCACATATTTTACCTTTCAGAATAAGCTCTTATCTAAAGTTTGCGCTTCTAAATTACCTGTCTACCTTCGCGCTCGAAGCTTTAACTTAAGAAACATCAACCCACATGTTTATCCATCGAATTCAGGCATTGGAAGTAACAACCCGACTGTTGTATTTGCATCAATAGTAACTTGAAAACTAAATTTGTACTTTATCTACAAATATGACAATTTCATTAAAATAGCATTTACATAATGCATTTCCGGAATTGGAATTTGTAAATAGGTGAGTGCATGCATGCTTGATTAGATTACCAAAGCTTTCTTCGATCTGTGTATGTTCTGACCTTATACAAACGCTTACATTATATTTACTAGTTTACATAAACCTGCAGCTTCCACGGCCGTGATGAAACTCGTTGCAATTGAATTTTCTCTTTTCACTGGTACGGAGAACTGCTCAGTTTGTCACGAATTACTGTGTACACTACGTTTAGCTAACCAAAATTCGTTTCTACCCAGACCTTCTCTCATCTATTCGTGACTAGCTTGAATCAAATCCCAACAAATAAACATGAACCAACGAGCGATGTTATATTCCGTGTGAAACGGAGGAGTCAGAGATAGCCTTTTATGTGTTTTCAATTTAGATGGCCAGCCCAGTGCAAGTAACGTGATTAGCAACTCGATCTTGTAGAGGGAGGGGTGAGTAAGAAATGGTTTACCTGCAGCACTGAAATGAATGTGCAGTAGCAATAATATTGATGTCAAACGTTTCTTTTAAAGTAGACGAAGAAACCAAGTAAAAACATGACTGCTGTAATCGAATTATTACCGCTGTATTTCTGAATTTCAGTAATTACTTTGCTCTATAAGAATTTGGATATGAGCGTAATAATAATAATAATAATAATAATAATAATAATAATAATAATAATAATAATAATAATAATAATAATAATAATAATAATAGAACTTTCATAAAACATAATAATAATAGAACTTTCATAAAACAACCCTGATCCTCCAGGTTAGGGGTTGTGTGAGGATACCTCCTCCACATAAAAAAAAAATATTACTCGTAATCTTCGCATGGATGGAACAACTAGTCGACATTTCCTTAAAAAAGACCAAAGTAATGGCTCGCCAAGGAAAATACCCACTGAGAACCAAATATGCATTGATCCTGGAATAAATCATGAATTTTAATTACTTGGGTGTGACATAAGTTTCGATGTGGATAGGGATATGGATAATAAGATAAATAAATTCCAACAAATATGTGGAACAATAACAAGAAACGGAACAGGTGTAATATCTAACCTTCAAGTGAAGAAGAAGAAGAAGTTTCATATACCAGGTGGCCCACACAAGCTATTCTTTATTGAAGTTAGTTTATCCCGGATAGCGCGGATGTCAAAGGGTTTGCCTAAGCAGAACTGTAAAGGGGACTCCACACCGACAGACAGGAGACTTTTCTAAATGAAAGACCAATGCTTGAAAACAAACAATAATTACTATGACTGGTTCAGTGTCTCAGTCGGTAAACCACCCGTCTGCTTTGTGAGAGGGTCCTGGGTTCGATTCCCGGCTGGATTCTAGCAAGAACGTTTCATGCCACGCCCAGGATCTGGTGTGTGAATGTAAGTGTGCGTTGTTTTATCGGCTATTTAATAACCAATTCGCCCATAAACAGGAATTCAGGATTGCCACTGTCAGGATTGCGACATATAATTACTTTACAGTTCACCTACAACCGGAACAACTAGATATATGGCACCAATTGATGCTACGCAGTTGACAAGATTAAACAATACGCTATTTTTTACTTTATCTACAATGTATAGTAAGTAGGGGGAATATTTCATTCCACCCAAAAATTGATACCCGAGATTTTGAGGCGCAGTGAATTCAAATAAGGCATTTTTGGAAACATATCCGCGTGTGTGTCTGTGACAGCATAACTCAAAAACAAAAACTCGGATAAATTCACTGGTATTAGAGTTTAGTCTTCCAAGGATGCGACACGAAGATTTTCAAGAAACTCCCCCCCCACCGCTGACTACCCTTTACATAGAACATTTTTCGAAAATTTCGATTTTCTCAAATGGCTTTAGCGATTTTGATTAAAACAACACTTGTTTAAGAAATGTTCATGGCAAACGAAATGTATATCTTGAATTTTCTGTGAATGTCCCAAAAGTCCTCTTTGTTCTGAATGGCTTTCGCATAACTAGTAAACCGTAAGAGATAGGCAAAATTTTACTACACAAAATGTAGATTTCGTTAAAACACACAATTTGTCATACATTTTTTTATCGAGTGACCCATTTCTGAGATATTCCTTGTTATTTGTTTGAATTTTCCAATACTTATACTTTTTCTAAATGGGAATTCGTTATTCGCTTTTTTATGTCGTGGAATGCGCCACATAGCAACCAGCTCTTAACAGATTCCCCTTGTACTTATATGAAAATTAGCAATAAGTTAGTGTAGCGTATGTGTGCGCATTGTCGCGTCGGACAATTATTGCTGTGTATAATGATATTGTTGAACTAATTATTTCGTTTGTAACTTTGAATTCTTGTCCGGCGCGGTATACTTACCGCCAATTCCTAGTCAAGGGGGGTGAAGGTAAGTTGAGAGAAGAGCCTGTGTCTGATGGCGTGGCGTCGCCAGTAGAGTGAGTCGAGTGTATATCTTCGGAGTGTGTGGTTGTATGGTTGTATGTATGAGTGCGTGCGTGGTCTGTGTGTGCGTAGGGCATCTTCCCCAGTGTTTGTCTGTAACCTTTTGGGAACCATGTAGCTGCACTAAGGTAACTTTATAATAAACCAGAGTTGAATGTGAATTCTTAGGTATTATTTATAAATATCCCACGTCCGTTTTAGCGTTGTGCAGCAAGTTCCTTGTATCTCTTTGTTGCCACTGATGATACGTCCCCCAATGGTTATGCCGGGGTAACTAAATTTAATATTTTAGCTGCAAACCTTTTGGCCTCACACCGGTGTATAGCAATAGTTTTGTAAATGTTTACATCGATTAACATAATGTAGATGGATAATAAGCGTTTGTAAAAATAGTTTGTACAAGAGTAGTAGAGAAACTCATGTGAGTGCAACACATAGATTTTTATGTATTTGTTTCTTTCAAACCACGCTAGAATTAAATTATATTCTGTTGATTCATAATAAGCATGTTCAAATGCATGTCTATCTTGGTGGATGCACTCATGTAAGCACCTCTCAGTGGTCAATATGGACGCATCTTATCATTTATGCTGATATTGAAGCACAGACATGGCTGATCCTTTCTTTTAAAATTTCTGGATTTTCTGGTTCCATTTCGTGAACTCTTGCTTCGATGTACGCCATAAGAAAGAAAATGTTCAGGGGACGATCTCGCACCGAGTTCAACCCCCTTGACTAATCCACTGTCACATATTATTATTATTATTATTATTATTATTATTATTATTATTATTATAATTTAGATTTTCTTTAAGTCGTCTAGAATAATGGGATGGTGTACCATGAAACCAATGATTTAGAGGTAACTTAAGTTCGACGTTTTTTGAAGCTTCTCCATACTCGGTCAATACTGCAGGAATTGCAAATAAAGCTGCCCAACATGGCTAGGAGCCAAATAAACTGGCTCAGTGATGGTGTCTCCCCAAGTGCCTACCACACGTTAACACCCCACTGAGCCTGCGTGTGATGTGGTCGTAACCAGCGAGGACTCTCGGGAGCCCAATGATGGAGAGTGTTTGTTTGCATTAGAGTCACTGTCATTTCCCCATAAAAATCTGCCTAGTGAAATCCGGATTTTCATTTATTTTATTTAAGAGCCTTCTGCAAAAACGTACACGATTTGGAAATCGTTCCCATAAAACTTCTGGTGTAAGTGCAGCTTAGGAATGTTATTTTCGCCCCTTCAAAATCTGTTGTGTGCAAGTCCTTGAACTCCTAGGTCAGCTTCAGCTCTTCTTTGCCCTAGTTAAGATAAGAAAAATTAATGTTTAAGAAATAATACATGGAATGATCCATCAGTTCTTAATTGCATCTATGTTCGTCGAATGACGTGCGCAAAAGGCAGACGTCACGTCGAAAAACGCTCAGAATGTAGCCTTCGCGGCACAGCTGCATATCGGTGTGTCTTCCCATAGATCATAACCACACCCATGTATTCGTTGTTAGTGAACCTGTTACCTGTTTGCCTGATACCCTGGTCGAACTGCAAGCAGCGACGTTATCCTTACGAAACCACGAAGTAAATACTTAGAGACCTTTCGCTTCGTATCTGCACTGCCCTTTGAAAATCTGTGATGCGGCAACTTCTTTTGCACTTATGTATGCGGTAAACGCAAAATTACAAAGAACTACTTATTTGAGTTACCTGGTATTATTCACTGAGTGTGGACCTAGGAGGCAAGAAGTCCCGTAAAATAGGCTAATATCGCTAGCCTTGTTTAATATTATAATGGTTATTATTAATGGCTTAAGCAACTAGTTAATCAGATATCTAGAATTATTCAAGAGGGAAGTAGAAATTTGACGTTTGTAGACGGGGAGTTACAGATTTCAGTACCAACTTAAATCCCCTTGTGGGAGCCACTTTTGCTGCTCCCAAGAGTACTTACGAAAATCGCTTATGGACAGCATTTATAACATGGAATTATTTGTCTCAAAATTTGCAAGGTATTCTTTATATACGTAATATTCTAGTGATAAACGGTGAATGGAAGGATGATATTAAAATTACGATTTAAGTCTGGCAGACCTAGGGTAGAAACAGCTTTCTATATTGAGACAGAGAGAAAAACATGCCATGGATGCTTGTCCATATAGTGAACTTTAAGGAAATAGATGCTACCACTAGGTGAGATTATCTCGCAATGCATTATCAATCAATAAACACCATTAGAGGAAGAAGTTGGATTAACACTTAATGGTTCAATCAAGCGCCTCACCATTCCATTTGGCTCAAGTAAATTACGTCGACCTCACGATGGAATGGAGGTGGATGCAGAAATGCCTAAATGGTACTCGAGGAGAAACGACAAACTTAAACTATCATTAATTACCATCAAGTAAAATAAAATCTTTGGAATGAGCGGGATGGCTCAGGCGGTAACATCTGTGGCACGCATTCGGGAGGTCCCGGGTTCAAATCCTGTGGGCCGATCACTCTGACTGAGGTGTTTTTGTAGTTTCCTCCGTCACCAAGATAAATACTGGATTGGATATTTAATATCACGACCCAGAGTTCCACCTTAAGTCTAAAACAATAGTAAAAATGAAAAATACTTGGTAATAGCGAATGCTGTGCCATCTATCCAGACAAAGAAGACAGGTAGACTGGATGGCACCTTAATGCCATCTGCACGGCACGAAGCATAAGATTCGGCTGCTATGCGCTAGGGTGTCTGTGAACACGTGACGAAGCGGGTGGTTACAGCGATGAGACCTAGAAGGCTAACTGTCCACCACACCTTGAGATAAGAGTTATACACTAACAGATCCGTCGCGATATGACCCTGTAGTTAAAGCGACGTGAAATAGAGTAATAAAAATAATAAAATCTTAGGTGACACTCGTCTAGTTTTCTTTACCCATTACAAGGGGAAAACAACTACCAAATTTTATCGGAAGCACGGATGAATAAATTTAGAGGTCGTAATATTATGGTAAGTATTACAATATTATATACAATGTATATTTTTATAAGCTTCGCATTTTTCCAGACATACATTTTTTATTGTGGTTTCCTAGTTAACAAAGTTTAACTAGTACCTATGAAAAGGACTTATCCTTGGAAGATGCTGAGTTTAAATACCAAATTAATTTATCCAACTGTTCATTCTTGAGTTGTGCTGTTCATACACATATGCACACACACGACCTTTTTCTAATTTTGTTTTATTAAGGAGGCTTAAAACATGAATTTGCGGTGAAATATTGATATTGAATCTTTGGGTGGAATGCAATACATTACCTATCTAGATACTATGTACGCAATAGAGAAAGTAATAAGATTTTGTAAGTTTATTTGGAAGAGAAGGTCATGTTAATATAACACCACGTTTTTATTTTAGGATTGTTCAATATGCCGACTCTATGACGAATTACATTATTTTCAGATTGAATTTCCTAACTTTGTTCACATGTTGGATGATCTGATTTGATTTTTACTTTCTCTACCATGTACCTAGTAGGCAGAGAAGATATTCCATTCATACCATGATTTCACCGGAAGCACACGTTTTGAGGCCCCTGATACAAAAAATGCATTTTTACAAAAAGGTCCATATATGTGTTTGTGTCTTTGAACAACATAACCCAAAAACGAAAAGTCGGATCAATACTAGAGTTACTATTTTAAGTTAAGTACATTCCAAAGATGTGATATGAAGATTTTAAAGAAAATCCCCCTACCTAAAATACCCTTTACATGGACATTTTTGAAAAAAATTTATTTTCTAAAAAATGGCTAACGATTTTGATTAAAATGCCATATATTAAAGATATTTATATGACAAACAAGATGTAAATCTTGAATTTTCTGGGAATAGTCTTTGAAGTCTTCTTCATTCGGAAGGAAGTTTGTATAATCTTGTATAGCTGGTAAATTTTAAGCCATAGACGAAAAAGTACTATATAAGAAATATAGATGTCTTTAAAGCACAGTTTATTTCAAATAACGTTTTTGTGGCATCAGCCATTTCCGGGATATCCTTATTAATAGTTCGAATTGTTGAGTACTTAGTCTTTAAAAGCCCTATCAACATTTAGTTGTTTCTCGCGGTTGCATAGAAACAGTATGGAATTTTAAGGCCAGCATATAGCGTCAGTTCTTAAACATTTGATTGTCACTGTTCTCTTTGTATCTATAACAAAATATATAATGTAGCTATTTCTGCAAAAGTTTATTTGGAATAAAATGAAGTAGATATAAAAAAATAAGCTTTAGTAAGGCTAGTTTGTATGCAAACTAATAAACGACATAATATTTTGTTTGGCGTTGATTTGTATTGCCTCTTTATATATTTGAGTTCGAGGGAGTTTACACATTATTGAATTGTTATAATTTCACATGAAAGAAGAAAAAAGGAAGCTTTAGGAATATAGAGTAATTTGAGTTATATCAGCCCTTGGTTTTCAGGGTAGAGAAAGTGATGTGAGTGTATCACATCAGACATTTTTACGTGAACTGTACTGTAGATACTGTGCTTAGAGGAAATGAGTACATTTATTGTCTGAGAGTCATTAAATTTTATCTATGGTAGTTTAAAACCGGACAGCTGTTTTAATAATAAATAGAACTGTATAATCTCCTTAATTTCATTGCCATTATCGACACTAAGCGCTGTCCTTAAATCCGATTACCGCAGCCTGGTTACGGTAATAGCCATTTTTCATGGATAGCATAGCTTATTAATGTATTTATTATATTTCAACAAACCCTGCTGTCTCTCTAGCTGCAGTGAAGCTCGTTATATTTGAGAAGAACGTATTTTAAGTGTGAAATTCATAATGAAACGTGCTCGGTTCAGCCTGACATTCAACAGCTCGCCACGGATGCTTGACCTCCCGATTCTGGCTTAATAAGATGCTTCCCACTCTAGTGGTCGAGCTTTCTCTATGCCGAGGCTACCTTGTTTGCACGCTCAGAGCTGTAACACTATTTCAGCTTCAAACATCCGTCTCTCTCTGTGCATAATCTGCGTTTCTGTAGGGTTTCTTTTTGATGTCAAAGTAACTGAATAATTTACTCGGACGGCTCTAAGAATGCACAGGTCATGGACAGTTCTCAGCTGCTATGAAACAAAAATCATTGGATATTTTGTAAAGTACTTGCTGGGAAGATGTGTGTGCTCATATGCTTAGAAATAATTATATTTTGAGAATATATTGTGACACAGTGGTTATAGGGAGATTGGCGCTAGGCAGTCGGAGATAAATAAAGATAAGTTGCGCGCTCTCCCGGCGTAAACACTAGAAGCATATTGGCAGATAACTGAATCTTCTGGAACATTCGTTTCTCCCGCCTCCAGAACATGTATCAGGAAGCTCTAGAATGCTCTGTGGAAGATTCCGCTGGCTATATAAGCGAACGTTTTCGCGAGTCAGTTGAGTCAGTGAGCGAGTAAGCAAGTTGGTGAGTGCGTTTCTGCTGCTACATCAAGTGCAATTCTCCGAGCGAGTTGACGACTGATGCGAGCGTAGCGAGTGCTACTGCGGAGCGAGAGCTTGTAGAAGTCTTGTGTTCAACTCCCCAGCAAGTGAACCATCCGGAAGAAGAGCCTAATGCAGAGAAGTAACAGTTGTAACATTGGACAAAGTTACAACATTGTAGACAAAGTACGATGACTAGCGTGAAATTTCGTATATCGTTCTGATGACTGCTCGAGGAAAGCTTCTGATAGATATGCAGTTCCGCAAATTACTTTACAGTTGATTGGAAAAAGTGCGAAGTGTGAAGCACTCATTTAGAGGAAACTCGTACAAAAATTTCTAGCAATTTAAAGATGTGATTCATTCATAGAATAATATATTGGAAGTATCTTCATGATGTAATCTACATTCGAAAGTTATTACACACAATAAGAATACATTCCAAAATATATTCTTTACGCATAGCCTTGTTCACAATGCATTTCTGCTTAGAAATGATGTAAAATTAACTAATAAGCAGTTAGTTACGCATAAAATCCAGAAGAATTTTAATTATGTATGCTGTGACGCAGCTATAGGCCTCAATTGTTGCGTAGAAGGCAACGATCGACCGACTGGCCGGTTGAAGAGATAAGGAGAGAAGCATTGCTCTCGAGAGATAACGGGATTCTTCTGGAAGCTTCTTCCCCTCTCACGAAGCATCCAAAAGCCCTCGTAGTTGTATATAAGCAAGCGTGCTCGCGAGTGAGTGACATAATGGGTTTCTCTTGATGCGAAATAAAGCGCTGGTTCTACGAGAGATGTTCAGACGTAAGTACTGCCACTGCGAAATTAGAGAGGTCTTGTATCGGACGCCCTATCGAGTGAAGCGGAAGGAAGAAAAGGTTACTTGGTGCGTATTTCACTAAGTCACGAGGAAAAGTGAAGTGACTGTGAAAATTGAACTCGATCACATTAGTGAAGTGACAATTTAAACTGGACAAAGTCACAAAAAATAGGTGTGTGTATGTGTGTGTTACAGTGACGAGCTCTTGTGAAGAAGGTGAAAAAAAGTAATTTATGGCACAAGTGTTAAAAGCAGGGTTTTATTTTGCGAATATGAATGTTTGCGAAACAATACCGTAGGCCAAATGTAGCAATCCTGCAGGCAAAATAAAATCAGTTTTAACATGTGTGGCGCACCAATTTTTGTACAGCCCTGAAATTTGTTAAATAACAATAAAAGTAATACTATATTGATTCCATACCTATATCCAACTAAGACAAATGGATCGTAGAGCGAGATCAACATACGTGTGTAGCAAGAATGTAGATGTTTAGTTGATTCGCTAGCAGCGCCTGCCTTACACCAATCAATGAAGAAATTATATGCTATATCACACTGTTTTCTGGATTGTTTGTTAGCAATTCCAATGTTAGTTACCCTTTTTGCAGCTTCCAGAATTTCAGCCGGCTATTGGAATTCAAGTTCATTCATATTCGTACCTGCCGCCATTTTGCGATTATTCAGGTCAGATGAAAAAAAATAACGATTCAGATCAAAGAACGCACAAGGCTGCCAACACAAAGTACAAGTATGGCGATTTGAATTGTGAATAGATAATATGACGTCATGAAAAATTAATCATCTACGAGTAGAAAGTTACAATGCAGTGTAAAAGCTAATCAAACCAAGTCTATTTATTAAACCAAATCATGCAAATTCAAAGGGAAATTGCCATGTGATTGGAATGGAAACCTAAGTTAGTAATAATGCAGAGGCATAAAAATGTTAGCGCACTAGTGCAATAAAGTACAACTTTTAATCTCTCTAATATCTTTATTTCTTACTCGGCCATACGTCTTTACGACTACTTTTCTCAGTACCCTCGTTTAGGTTGTTTCCATGTTTCATTGTGTTCTTGTGGTCGGACAACAACTTTATAAATTTTAACTTTCTTTCCTCATGTATTTATATCTCCACACCAAATCATTAATACAGACAGATAATTTTTGCTGATTAAAATTTGATGAGGTTTCCTTCCCAGATAGTTTTAAGTGCATAATCTGTTCCATAATTTTACTTTAATTTATAATTTGCATCGCAGTGGTAATTAACTAGTATCTAATTCTTTTGTTTTGTTAATGGAGATTCTCATGTTAAAACTCTGACATTTAATATATAATTGGTACAAAAGTCTTCACAGTTGTCCTCTGTGCCTACTACAAGAACAATACCACCTGCTAACTTTTTGTCTCCCATACCTTATCCAAGTTTGTTTAATTTCCTTGATAATTGCATCCATTACAGTACTAAATATAAATGAACTTGTAGAGTGACCCTGCTTTACGCTTATTTGTAACAGGGATTTTCTCAGACAATCTTCTTGGATTCTTATTTGGCTAACATTATTAAAATTTGCTATTAATTTGATAAGCCCATTTGATGCATTATTATTATTATCTAAAATTTGTAAAACATGATGCAACTCCATCTATCAAATCCCTTTTCAAGACCCACGAAACCATATGTACAGGTTCATTAAATTCTGATTATTTTTCTGAAAGCTGTTTAAATATAATTTTTTCTTCAGTGCAGGATGTACCTAGTCTAAATTCTTGTTGAAAATCAGTGTGTCTTATAATATTTGTCAGTTTCTCATGAATTATTTCGTTTTGATCTTAAGGCAACTACTTAATAGATGATTCCTCTATTATTAGTGTCTAAAATTCCGTTTGTCTCCCCTTTTCAATACAGGCAATAGGATGCCTGTCTTCCATTCCTTTAGAATTTATCCATCTTTAAATATGTTTTCTATATTAAATTTAAAACTTCTGTTTACACTTTTTCTTCTCCATATTTAATCACCTCATTTGAAACGTCATCTACTCCAGTGATTTACGATTTCTGAGATTCTTTGTAAGCCTTATAATCTCTTTCTCGTCTAAACCGACAGCTATTTAAATGGATGCTTGTTTTAAGGTATTTTGATTTTCTTGACCATTATATAAGTTTTGGAAATATTTAATTCATGCATCTTTATCGGTGTTATGAGGTATTAATATACTCCTTACTTCTTTCTTTTGATTTCTAATTGTTCTACAAGTTTGATTTTGTAGTCCATATACTTACATCCTTTTGTAGTTTCTGTAGCCTTCCCAGAAGTCTTCTTTAATTTCCTTATTTTGAGTTGGCTTAATTTCTAACCTTATATGCATTATATTTTAGTTGCCTTGTGTTTTAGATATGCTTGCTGTTCCTGTTTAGACTAATGTTTTAATTTCTTCAAAAAAACCAGGGAATTTTATACTGCTAATTTAGATACATTTACCTTCCTACTTTCTAAAGCTTCTTGGGCAGCCTTTAAGATCTAGTTTTTGTATTTTGGGCATATTCCTTCAACATCGGTGCTATCCCTGCCAGTTTTGGTGTGGTGTTGCGTCTTGTAGCATATAAATGTTAAATGCTTTTGTCCTCTAGTAGTTCTTTATTTAACTTTTCTTCATGTACTGGGATTATATTTCCTAAATATAATCCCATTAATTTGTTTTATTAATTTCTATGCCGCTAAATCAGCATGTGTGTGTATTTATACGTTATATTTGTAATTAATTTTTTCTGTACTGATGTTTGTGTCTATTACATTTTTTTAAATTAAACTTAAACATCTGAAGCAACTGTTGTATCCATACATACACAGCACATATGCACGTCATGATATATTGTCAACCGCAACAGAACTGCTTCCAGCTTACAACCTCCCCATAGAGACGTATGTAAATTTACTTTAAGAAAGTGTGTGTGTGTGTGTGTGAGAGAGAGAGAGAGAGAGAGAGAGAGAGAGAGAGCGCGTAAGCGTGGTAGAAGAGACTTCTTTCACTTGACCGAGAGATGGACAACGAACAAAGAGCAGTATGTAATGTTTGTATTACTCGAAGGGATAATTAATAAATTAATTAATATCTATATGAGAAGATGAAGTTAATAAAATTTCAGATGACAGGAAACTTGGTAAAATATGAAAAAGAAAAAGGACCGTAATTTCACATTGCGTGGTGGGTGAGACGTATGAGCGCGTCCGGAATGCATATGCATTCGAGCCCTCCCATGGGGTTGTATTCAGCCCATACATAGATCATTGTATCGTGGAGAATTTGAGGAACTACCACAAGTAATGATCTGTAACTCACAAAGCAAACTTCTCGGCTGGGGAAGCATGATTTCGACCTTCCCGTATTGGCTGGATGACCGCCCACCCACCCATGCATGAGGCCGGTAGTTAGATTGATCGATCCAGGTCCCTTGGGGCTGTTATAGTACATATTTTACAACAATTAACAAAGCAAGTCTTCTTTAAATGTTTTGAAGCACACACTATTCCTGAGGATGCAAATTATTGAAATTAAGAGCAAAATATTATGCGATGTGCATCTAATAAATGCACCTATCAAATACTTTTTTTTAAAATGCTCCAATTTGTAGATATAAATAAAAGCCCTTTCTGCTTATTCAACCTTTATATTATTTCTGTATCATACAAAAACTTTAAAGTTCAAAACCTACTGGTCTTGAGGCGGGCACCTCTGGATGCTTGCCTCACCTTTGGCAGGGCGTGGTTTCGGCGCTGCCTGGCATGGTTGGTAGCGCGGGTGAAAAGATGGAAGTGCTTTCAGTTTAACGAACTATCCAGAACTCCAAAAAATAGTTTAGAAGACTCGGCTCGGTTATAAAAAAAAAAAGGCTGACGGTTGTTCTGCGTTCAATTCAGTTCTATTCTGCTGTTTCCTCAGCAAAGTTTTGCAATACGTAAGGAGAGGATAGAAGCAAAGTGCCAAGTTTGGTATAACACAGAGCGTCCGGAAGAGAGGATACTGAGTTACATACCTTCTATTTGAAGTGCTACCTACAGGGAGAAAAAACATTAACTAAAGAAACAGCGGACTAAGACACACTATTCCCGATCAGATATTACGTTAGCAATAATACCAACGATAATTATTTAGCTTTAATGTAAAATAGCAACAAGAACAAGTAATTTTCAAACATAGAAACTATTGTGTTTTTTCAAATAACGTGAGAGTATGCATTAACTTAGTGGCCGCATTCATAATCTGTTTTGAATATACTCCTTAGGGAGTAAAATTACCTGCATGCTCGTATCACTCTTAAAGTCGGCCAAATTTAACCAGCTCACAGCCGAATCGTATTCGTCGCCTGTTATTTTGTACTGGCTTACTCGGCCTTGCAGGACTGTAGTTCATAGTGTGAATAATAGACAGAGTGATTGAAATGGAAACATGTTTTCCCTAGAGGTTAGATTTATAAACGTACAATTAACATCGCTATTTTGTGTGTTGCAGGTTTGCAGCCTGTGAAATAATTCCTATGGAAAATGGAACGCTATTGACAGGTAACATGCATCTTTTGAGCACTAGCGGGGTTTACAGTAAAATAAACTGATGCTGTATGCAAATGTTTTACTGTTTACCAGCTGGAGAATAATATCATAGCTCCTGTTTAAAAGCCGGCAGGCACATGTGTGTTTTGTTCCATTTATGTTAGCGACTCATTTTGTTTTGCACACTTTAGATATTTTAACAGGTTTGCAGATCTTTGATTGAAATCAATATTCGTAGTTCATAAAAGCAGTGCCTGTGTTCTTAAGGACAATATGACGTTTAAAAATGCGGAGGCTAATTAGCAATCATGTAGAATTTAAAAATGAATTCTCCCAATGTTTTTTTCACACTTGTGTGATTTGTTATGACCTATATTTTATTTGTTACATTACTTGTGTGTTTGTAAAATTAGCATCCCTTGTACATATTTCAGGTGGCCATTTGTTGCATATCGGCAACATGCGCTGTAGATTCTAGCCACTAACTTCCCAGGCCCCAAATCTCGAAAATTTCGCTGCGTTAAATATTAGCTTACTAAACTTTATCAACCTCAGAATCAAATCAAGATTTTTGATCGCGGATTTCTATTAGTTCATCTCGATGCATCGTTGCACCTAGTTGGCCGTACCTACCACGTCTATTGTTATGGCGCAATCAAATCGATTCTATTTAGAGAGTATTGTTAAAATTGTATTTGTGGATTTAATAAAATAAAATTAGAAATTTACTTAGTGGTGCTTAATTTATTGTCTCCATTGTGATAATAAAGAACAAAAACTGGGGAAGAATTAATCACACTATATTTCCATTGAAACTATATATAAAAATTAGAAATAAGTTATTCCAAATAAGAACAATAATAATTTAAATTTACATTAATAATGAATTGTAATAACATTATTATTATTATTATTATTATTTTAAATTGCGAATGAATCAATGTAGGACTGCGCAAAGTACTTAAGAGGCGTTTCTCTGTTTTCCTTTGAATCCATAGTTCTTTCATTCTTTAGCTGTGGGCTTTCTATCTCTCGTCTGTTCATGTTATTCCAGTTATTATTATTTATTTATTGTAAGTACGTGATCGGTTTCACTGTCTTATGGAAGTGCTTGTAAAACAAAATAAGCATTTGAAGAACCCTGTGGTGGCTTTTGTTGATCCAGCTTGGTTAAAGCCAGCCATATTACTACCCGAGGCATATTGATGATATTAAAGCCCTTAAAGATGGTATGATTGTTTCACTGGATACCGATTTGGTACATACAAAAGCCAGGAATAGCGATGGTAAGTAGCTATAATTGGGTAAAATTCAACCTTTCCGTCGGTTTTATTGCTGAGAAGTAGTGTGACGTACTAAAGCTGGAATAATCGTTATTACATCTCCGGTATGGAACTCCGCGCCTATCTTCATACTGAGGGGTAGGGTAGAATGCCTGTCTTTAACCCAGAGGACCCAAATTAAAATCTGCTGGATTGATTTTCCTCGATAAGGTATCTTCGGGTAAGATTCAGTTATATGTACGCAGGGCTGTTTGAGAATATTTTAGTCCATTTCATTCATGTCTCTGTAGACTTAAGTTATTAAAGGAACAATAAAAAATAAATAAAAAAGTAAAAAATTTCTGTGGTTTAGAGGGTGAAAGAGGATATAACACACACACACGCACACGCACACGCACACACGCACACACACTTATGCATACATACGTACGTACATACATATAAATCAATATCAAACAAGAATTGTACATAATTTAATTCAGCAAGAAAGATGATAGAACATTTAGCAGCTTAGAAACGTACAAAGCAGATTATAACTTAGATAAGTAAGGGACGGGCGAGCTAGCCAATTCCAGGTAAAATGTAATTCTAGGAATAACCCACCACCTTTCACCAAGCTAATAAGCAAGGAACTAGAAGCAATAACCAGAAATAGAAACAGACAGAGATATTGAATCTGCTTCCGGACGCGTCACTGGGACGCGTGTGCGAAAAGTTTTGGAGCAGAATATTTTCATATATAATAAGGTAACGCGGCCTGAGGACCAATTAAAATGTCGTTGCATTCTAAGGCGCGAAGGTGAGCGTCACTAGGTTTGGGTATAAAAGGGGAAAGAAAGCCACAGATTTTCACTCCCTTATAGACTGTCTTATAGAATCTCGTCGACACTCGGTGATACTCGGTGGACGACGGATGCACGTGTGCATATGGGTAGGAAGCGCGTGCAGTTATATTAGGCTCTTAATTTATTATAAAGGTGGGAATTGTTACAGATGGGAAAAGCTAACCGCCCATAAGTATTTTATTGATAATAAACCACATTTCAAGGGAAATGCAGTGTATTTTAATTTGCCTCGCCTACGAAAACCCTGAGATCAGTGAAACTAGCTAGATAGTAGTTTATTAGGAATGGAGAAATTATCAGCCGCTGAGCAAAGGTAACCGGGGACCAGAACACTGCAGTAGAGGGCATCAACCAAAAGGACCAACGATTTCCCGCTACAAAAGACGCCCAACGTTTTTCCGCTACAAGGAAAAGCTTTCTGGAGACGGATCTTCCATTTAATCTTATATTATTTATTGTTTCTAGCACACCTGGTATGTTATTTCTTTCTGATTTTCTAGTTTATTCGATGTTCCAAAAGCGAGTGCTTTGCTAGTGACCTTAATCTCATTACTGCAGCTTCCGTTCTTCGTTTTGCTTAGTGTTAATGTTCATAACTTTGACCCACATAATTATTTTGGGACTGTCGTCACATTGTACAATTTTAGGAGTTTCTTCTTGGGTAGAAAACTCTATACAGTTATTTTCATTGTATCTAAAAGTTGTTGGTATCTGGAAAGTTTAGTTCAGTATCTTTAGCTTTATTTTTGGATATGCTGTAGCCTAGATAATGAAATACACAGTTTATTTATTACTCTGACGCTAATCTTAATTTTATTGAATTTTTGCAGTATTAAGGCATTATACTTATGGAAAGAAGAAAGCGACCATCCTCAATAATCTAACCATCTCTATCCAGCTTGGCCGCACACCAAGCACCATTGTATCTTAAACGAGGTTCCAAGTCTTTTTTTGGGGGGGGGCTTTCAGTTGCTTTAACTGCTTTGCAATCTTCTCACAATTTTGGTTAATGCTGATGCAGTAATTTGTATCACAAATTACTTAAATGTAAATAATGATTGTAATATGAATATGCATTTTTATGTGACATTGATTTGAGATGTATATTGATTGTAATTATTGTTGAGAAGTAAGTTTATACGGCCTTACTGAAACTGACAATAATAGCGTGCAATAATGCAGCGAGGGGGTGAGCTGTTTATCATTATTGGAAACGAGGAAGTTACGTTACGTAATGTTGGCGCGTTTTTTTTTAGAATCTTCTGGAACATTTCCCTAGAGCATATGTATTCATAATTTTCATTGGATATAAAAATAGACGCTAATGTTGGCGCGTTTTATTAGCCAATTGCAGCTCAGTTATAATCTTTAGGCATATCGGGGTGTATCAGTATAAAAGAGGTAGGTTAGAGGTAAAGACCCCGTCAGTTCATAAAAAATTCTTTATACATTACACGTCGCTTTCAGTCCGTCAGTTCATCAAAATTCTTTGTACACTACACGCCTTCAGTCCGTCAGTTCGTCGAAAGTATTTGTACGGCACACGTCGGATATCAATTTGCAGGTTACGCGTAACAGAATTATGAAAAATCTCAAGTGTTATAAAGTTAATTATACAAAAAGTTGAAGTACGCGAATTAAGAATTATCAGTAATGAAGTTATTATAACAGTTTCAGTTTGGCGAGTGTCAAGATCAATGTGTAAATGTGATAGTTAACGTGTTCGACAATAAAAGTGTAAAACAAATTTCTTCATCAGTGTTATCTTTGGATAAAAGATTCCTTTCCGTTTACACAACCTGTATAAAGAGAAGTGCTCGACCAAAGGATAATAGCTAGCCGGAGGACAGAGAACCAAAATTAAATAAAATAACAGTCGCATTCTTTCAAACGAACATTAATACTGCCGCAAATTGCTAACACCAGATGGAGCTAACAAACCTAACAAATGAATCACGTCACAAGATGGCTTCACCATGCTGAGTAAACACAATAATGTTAAATAAATAACATTAAACCACTCTCAATGCACATTTGTATTTCATTATAAATTTAAAGAGGCATGGATATAATAATAAAGGTGGTGGTGATCTACTTCCATCAAAATTGTTGTGATAATTTTCGATTGTGGGCTGCTGGAGCAGGCTAAGGATCCGGGACAACTTAGAGTGCAGTGAAGTATACTGTGCATCGAATAGGGTGGAGTGAGGTTGTAGCGGGAAATCGTTGGGCGTCTTATGCAGCGTGAAAATGTTGTTCCTCTGGTTGATGCCCTCTGTTGCAGTGTTCTTGTCTCCGGTATTGTTTCTCAGCGGCTGTTGATTTCTCCATTCCTAATAAATTACCTATCTAACTATTTTCACTGGTCTCAGGGTTTTCGTAGGTGAGGCAAATTAAAACACACTGCATTTCCCTTAAAGATGTGGCTTGTTATCGTATAAGTACTTATGGGCGGCTAGCTTTTCCCATTGTAACAATTCCTACCATAATAATAAATTAGGAGCCTAATCTACCTGCACACACCTCCCACCCATCTGTCGTCCAGAGTGTCGACGAGATTCTATAAGAGTGAAAATCTGGGGCTTCCCCCCACCTTTTATACCCAAACTTAGTGACGTTCACCTTCGCGCCTCAACATGTAACGTCATTTCTAATTGGTCCTCAGACCGCGTTACCTTATTGTGTATGAAAATATTCTGCTCCAAAACTTTTTCCATACGCGTCCCAGTGACTCGTCCAGAAGCAGATTCAATCTGTCTGCCTCTTTCCTTTCTGCATCTCTCTTTATAGTTCTCCTTATTGCTTCAAGTTCCTTGCTCATTAGCTTGGTGAAAGGTGGTGGGCTCTACCTAGTATTATCTTTTACCTGGAATTAGCTAGCTCGCCCGTCCCTTAGTTATCTAAGTTAAATCTTCTTTTGTACATTTCTTGGTTGCTAGATATTCTAACACCTTTCTTGGAGAATTATATTACTATGCACAATTATTGTTTGATACTGATTTATGTCTGTATGTGTCTATATTGCTTACCTGTGAGGCCGTGTACATCCGCTTCGTGACTGATTCTGTCTCTCATTCGGACGCATGTGTTCTACTTCATTTTCCACCATCAGCAGACTGTATATTACAGTAGAGACTAAGGCAGTGCATTGGTGACTTTGTTTAACAACAGTATTGTGTTTACAAAACTCTATAATAGGTTTGCACCTAAATTGGTTGCTAACTTGTCCTATATTCCTTAGCCTGCTGATGAGCAACGGTGAACCCAAATCACACCCGTGTATTATTATTATTATTATTATTATTATTATTATTATTTATTTATTTACTATTAATTGCGTTTGAGGGATGTTTTGCCACCTAACCATGGCCGAAATATGACACATTTAATTGCATCGACTCATCGATACGAAGGGCATACAAGTATCAACTGAGAAATAAAGAATTGCTGTAAAACTGTTGGAACTGACAACTGCGCTTGCTGAAGTGTTTGGCTCCAAAATAACTTTTGTTTGATGTGATAAAAAATATTAGTGGAACAGAAAGGTCACCTCCCTTCTCCTAGGTAAACAAGTCGCTGTGTTTTGTCAATACCCTATATATCCTATATAGATCTGATATTCGAAAAAAAGACGGATTACAATTTACAAACCTATATAGCTTTTATTGACTAGAAAAAGATTTTGACCTAAAAATAGAGATATGGTCCATTTTGGAATCTCGAGGATATCAAAAAATTGATTAAAGTACTAAAACGTTTATAATGTAATTCCAGAATTATTATTAATAGAGGTACACATAAAGCAGAACCATTAAACAGAGAAGTCAGACAAAGATGTAGTATCTCAACTCTTTTTAATTTCATCTCGAAATTGAAAAGTTTTTTAACTAAGGAAATAAAATGTTAGCTTTTATATTTCATACGCTGACGACGTTGTTTTAATTCATGAAACTGAACCTAATTTACAGAAGGCCTTATACAGTCTTAACTAAGTTATGTGAGCAACACGATTTTAACATATCTAAAGAAAAAATAGAAATTGATAATAAAAATATACAGCAATTATCAAGTGTTAATTATTTAGTACAATTTTAGTATTAGTACAAAAATATACATGGAGATAAATGTGAAAATACTCAAATTACTAAGGTTATGCAGAACGATTCATAAAGCTTTAGAAAATAAAGCAAGGCAAGATAAGAGATTAAAAGCTTGCAAAACTATATCTGTTCCCATATGAGTGAAGCCTGGGTAATGACAAAGAAGATGGAAAAGATAATGCAGGCTGCAGAGATGAACGTTCTCAGAAGAACAAAAGCCTGTACAAAATTAGATAACATAGGTAATGAAGAATTAAATATATATTCGGTAAATGATAAAATAAAGGAGTATCCGGAAATGAAAGCAACATATGGAAAGAATGGAGCCAACAGTCCTCTGGTTTCCACGGGGAATACTCTTTCCTTGGAGCAAGTATCCGCACCATCTGTCCGGCACCGCCTCATGGCGCGAAATCTAGAAGTACACTAGAAATATAAAGGGAAATGGGGAGGGAATGAAATCGTGGTAGATGAGAAACCAATATTCGCCTACCGACCAGGAAAGCCCCAAGGTCAGAGTGTACGGTTGACAGGAATTGAACCTGGGACCTCTAGAATGTAAGCCTTAAACTTTACTACGGAGCCGAATCGTTCGTTCGGTATATGAAGATGGAAGGAACAGCAACTGTGAGAGCGGAACAGGCAATTTGAGTAGTTCATTAAGTGGAGAAGACTATCATCTAGAGAGATTAATCATGGAAAAGAATAATACGAGACGTTTTTTTTAAAGTAAGTACCACTTTAATATTTTGCCGCTGCAGCGCTGTAGTCGCGCTTTTAAACATGCGCGATAACTTCTCTATTCATTAGGAAGCCAGACCCAGCACGAGCGATCGTCACTTTGTGTTTTCCTGTTGTTAGAGCGTTTCAAAGTGTTCAGAACAATTGAATGATCCGCCGATTCTGAAGTCAGATCAATGATTTGTTTTTGAATGCGAGAAATGTTATACCAGCAAGCATTCATCGCCAATTGTAGGTTTGTGAGGAAACAATGTGTGACAATGCCCGCTCACAAACAGCCAAACAAGCTCAAGATCTGATTGCATCATTTGGTTGGGGACAATTCGTCCACCCTCCCTACAGTTCGGATTTGACACCAAGCGATTTTCATCTGTTTCTTCATCTGAAGAAATTCCTTGGTGGAAAACATTTCAACGATGACGATGATGTGAAACCATAAATGCAGACTTGACTTTTATCACAGACGGCATCATTCTTTGACAAGGGATACAAAACCTGGTTTCCCGTTATAAGTGTGTGAATAACGGCTAGTGGAGAAGTAGTGTAAAGTAATGAATGATAATTAGGTATTTGGAAAATGTTCTTTATTACTTTCTCTACTACGTATAGTAAGTAGTGGAAGTATTGCATTCCACCCAAAAATTCAATACATGTTTTGAGACCCCCTGAATCCAAAAAAAGCATTTTTGGAAACATGTCCGTGTGTGTCTGTGAACAGCATAACTCAGGAACGAACAGTCGGATAAACACCAAACTTGATATTTAGGTTCAGTATCTTTCAGAGATGTGACACGAAGGTTTTCAAGAAAATCCCCCCACCCCAGATTACCCTTTACATGGAACATTTTTCGAAAATTTTAATTTTCTCAAAAATGGCTCTAACGATTTTGATTAAAATATCATATGCTTAAGAAATGTATATCTCGAATTTTCGGGAATATCTCCAGAAGTATTCTTCATTGAGAACGACTTTTGCATAACTGGTAAACCATAAGAGATAGACAAAGTTTTACTACACAAAAAATGTAGATCGCGTTAAAATACACAATTTGTCATATACATTTTTGTTGTTGAGTGAAATATTTTCGAGATATTGCTTGTTATTCCCTTAAACTTTCCAATACTTTTTCTCAAATTCGTTATTCAATTTTTTTGTCCTGGTAATGCAAAGAAAATGGAATAGTCCACATAGCAACCAGCTCTTAAAATATTTGACTATAGCTAAAAGCCTACCAACTCCCCTTGCATCTACAAGAAAATTAGCAATAACATTAACATCTCGATATCTCAATTAACATGAAGCATATGGAGAATAAGCGTTTGTAAAAGAAGTTTGTATAAGAGTAGAGAAATTCATACGAGTGTAACACATCAGATTTTTTTAAAACAATTGTGGGTACTTATTTTAAAAGCATGTCTATTAAACACAACTAAAGCTTAATTAACTTCACGTTTATGTAACACTTAGACGATTATATAAACCACCTTACAGTAGCATCTAGTTCTCCAATGTCGCAATTTTGGGACAGCTGGTAACTAATACGACTAACAAACCTGCCAGCAATTGTATGTACCTTCAACGACCTAGTTAACAAAATGAGTAAAGGATGCCCTCGTTATGCTACCACGAACATTTAACCTGTAACCTCAAACTATTTGTGACAGGGGATGTATCGAGTAGCCAGACCACAGCCCTTGTTGACGAAAGGGGGCGGCATGTAACCTGTGATTAATGTGTCTGGCAGCATGTCAGCAGATGTGGTAATCCCAAGTTGATAGCCTCTTGTGCCAAGTAATGCTCGCGTGACTAAACCAGAGCACACGACAACCCCTCGTTAAATCGACAGTTTCCAGCTTTGTTTACTTCTTAGCTGCTTTTGGTCAGAATTTGATTAAGTTTTCAGTGTGTACCTGCAGGCGTATGGTCCACAAGTTCCAGGAATTGTGTCTTTTATTATTTTATAAAGTCCATTTGCCATCAGTAATAACCACAATTCTTTCTGTTTAACCGAATTTGATGAAGTTTTGAGAGATGGTATACACTCTATTAAGTATTATGTAAAAGTTTCATGATCGTGGGTCATATATTTTGAAAATTTGTATCAATTATAAGCTATGCTTTCCCCATCAGAGTTTAAAACCGATCATGGAGATAATTTTCATCATAATTGAATCGGCAGAACAATTCTACAAGAAATGTAAGTTGTCTTCTGTCTTTCAGGGTTTAGGTCAGGGGCGGATATAACTCAAGATCCGATTTTATCATAACAAAATTCCTCTTCATAGCTTTATTCATAAACCATTTTGCAATTCAGAGTCTGAGATTCATAAATATATCCTTGGATATGGAAATAATATAAATAAGAAATCTTATTAATTCACTCACATGACTTTCTCTATTCTTATACAAACTATTATTCTCCATGTTTCATATTAATCGAGATGCAGAAACATTTTGTTGGTAATTTTCTTGTAGGTAGATGTAAGGGGAATATGGTAGGCTTTGAGCGATAGTCAAATCTTTTTAAGAGCTGGTTGCTATATGGAGCATTCCATTCTGTTTGCATGTCTAGGACATAAAAAAAGGAATAACGAACTCCCAATTGAGAAAAAGTATTAAGTATTGAAAAACTCAAACAAATAACAAGGAATATTTCGGAAATGGTTCACTCGAGAAAAAGAATATGTGACATAAATTGTGTATTTTAACGAGATCTATATTTTCTATGTTGAAAACGTTTGTCTATCTCTTACGGTTTACCAGTTATGCAAAAGTCATTCAGGATGAAGAGGACTTTTGGGGACCTTCCCAGAAAACTCAAGATATAAATTTTATTTGTCATGATATCTTAAATATATGCTATTTTAATCAAAGTCGTAGTCAATTTTGAGAAAATCAAAAATTTCGAAAATTTTTCCATGTATAGTGTAGTCTGGGGTGGAGCGATTTTGTTGAAAATCTGCGTGTCGCATCTTTGAAAGATACTGAACCTAAATACTAAGTTTGGTATTTGTCCGACTTATCGTTTGAGTTATGCTGTTCACAGACACAGACACACACACAGACCTTTTTCTAAAAATGTTTTTTTATTTAGGGGCCTTAAAGCATGTATTTCCGGTAAAATCTCAATATAAAATTTTTGGGTGGAATGCAATACTTCCCTTAACTATTCGCAGTGGAGAAAGTAAAACTTACACGGAACTTTAAGCTAAAGCTAAACCTGGGTAAACCCCCTTTAACTAATTTGGCTGAATTTTGTAAATATGTCCCTTCAGACGGGTTTCCTGAAATTCTGAACCTTGCTCCTCATACGTTTGTGAGCAAACTTTTCCTGACATGAATGTTAAGAATAAATTACGTTTAATTATTACAGAAGAAAATTTATTAATATGCTTATGAGGAATCCGTACACACAATATCCGGTACAGGCATATAAATAACCAGATTCAGATATTACATTAATTATGAATAGAGTAAGACAGGAGACAAAATGCAGGAATAACAGGAAATGATAGGCAAAATGTCTTGAATAAAAGTTCCTTGATATTATGGGGGACAATAAATGTCATTAATCCTTTTATTTGCAGAACGTTGTGATGGTCATTTTAGGGTCAATTTAATTTGACCCTAATTGTAAGTTCCCGTTTAAAAAATTTAATTTACCCTAAAATGACTATTATAGCGTCCTCAAACAAAATAAGACTAATGGCATTTACTTTCCCTCATAATATAAAGTAGCTTTCATTCAAGAAATTTCTTCCTACAATGCTTAGTTTTGGAGATATTGTACAGTCTCAAATTTAAATGGTTCACCCTGTATATATCAGTTTAATGCACACATCTCTGAAACTTTTGATGTAACATACATGGAAATGATGGAAGTTAATAAGTGATGTTTCAGACTTTACAGCTTGGTATGGCAGTACTATCGTGCATAGGAGATGAAATGGCGGTCATGCCACAACAGCGTCAAGTCATGACTTAAGAGCCCACTGAAGCCACTCCATCACTTATCAGCACAGCAGAATATGCCATACAAAATGTATCAGAGGACTGATAGACAGTAGCTTAAGGTGTTTCCATACCATATTTAGCAAAATCAAGCTTTGATGCAGCGTAATTACGAAGCTTGCCTCAAGTTTGCTGTTATGATGTGTGAGAGGCAGAAAGCGATGAGCGTTAAATCAATAGATGTTTATGGACAAAGCCACAGTACTTGTGAGTGGCCGAGTCAACAAGTATAACTGCATTATTTGGAGAAGAGAATCCACACGTCTCATATGACACATTTCACACACCATACCACATACTGAGTGCGCTTTTGTAGCATGACACCATTTTGTCTCCAATGTATGATAGTGCTGCCATGCCACGCAGATGAAGACCAAAATATCACACATTGTTAACTTCCATCTTTTTTGCTTATATTGCAGCAAACTTCTCAGAGATGTGTGCATTAATCTCTTATATATAGCGTTTTACTCTTCTGACATCTCAAACGGATTACCTGTATTACTATTTTTGAGCTTTTCCTATAAATGCCATTATTATAGTTGCCCATATGCAAATGACATTTTTAAATACCTCGGTTTTCAAGAAGATTTTTTTTCAAAATTATGTTGCATGCTACACCATCTCAGCCATAAATATTGTTACATGCTGGGTAGAGGCCTAAAAGTTCACTTGAAAAATTAAATTAATTTCAAGTATTAAGCACGTACATTGAGGGAGATATACTCACTTGGTTGCAAAGGACCGAAACGTGGTGTGAAGTTTAAGATAAAGGCGTGAGTTTCATTGTGCAAAATCCATAACACAAATCTATTTACACATTCCTGGATTTATTTCTCAACCTTTTGGAGTTTCTACATTATTAAAAAAAATGAAGAGGTGAGGGGAGATGTTCACCGACCCGAGGACCGGCTTGCAAACGAAATCCTCAGTAAGACAGACTCGACGCTCGAACCCCACCACTCCTGACTAGCAAACTACCAGCCAGGAGTGACGTCATACAAGTCAACATCAAAGTGCTTTCCGGCTGGTGTGATCAATGCCCAGGAGGAAGGGGTGTTTGCGGCGAAAGTGACAGAGACGAAAACAATAATATGTCTGGTAATGACAATTGAACCCCCAAATTATCGATACGCCACAATATATGCTGCATTTAATGGATATATCTCGCTTAGCTTTTGGGAAGAAAGCAATTACAAATTTACCTATAATACTTATATATTATTAATATAAAATAATTTTCTTAGCCTTACGTTATTATCCATAAATGTTTCCAAGAAATTATATCATACTAAACAATGTGGGCTTAGTTGCAACTACGGAAGAAGCTTTCAAATGTATATATTAGAAGTCATAGCAACGATATCTCATGAGATGGAAAACAAAAAAGAAATATGTTCGGTCGGATGACGTACTTACAAATGGGAAAATGTAAACATTCAACATGAAATATTTCAAAACTGTTCACTCTGCTCAGGTAACATTAAATGTTATAAAACTTTGAAGCAGGGAGTGGCATCAAAGTAGTCGCATCGAGAACGGCCTCACACATTCACTATTTCACATTGTGGCGTGTATATGTGTGTATTGTCATGCCAGATACATTATTGTGTCATTGGTGACAGTATTGTTGGGGTAATTCTTTCGGCTTTGGGTTTAAATTTCTTCTGGCGTGGCGACTCGCCACCTTTTGGCTGGTGATCCTAGCCAGAGGTGGAGAGTGGGGGAAGTGAGCGTTACTTCGTTGTGTGTTGAGCGTCATTTTTGTTCGAGTGTTGAGTATGAAAGGTTGTATGTGGAGTTGTGCGAATGTAATTTCAATTTATTCCTTTTTATCTTTTGTGTGTGATGTTGGGCACCGTGCTTATATTGAATAAACCACAGGTAATGTGAAATTCCGTGTATTTTGTTATAATTATCCCACTCTGCTCTAGAATGTGTTGTTTAAGATTCTGGTCCTCTTGCTGCCTCTGCAGCTATGCCTCCCAATGTGCATGCTGGGCTAACTAAAATTTAATATGTACTTGTAAACCTTTTGGCCTCATCTCAATGTGTAACATTATGAATAACAAAATTCTAACTATATTTTATTAACGTGCCTCCTGATAACATATTTAAGGTACTATATATTGTTGTCCTTTGGTTTCCCGCGTATCACGGCTAGTTTATAACATGTGCTTGCATCAAGCTGACGTCTAAAAGGGTGGAGCGACATTACTCAACACTTCAACCACGGATGTCCATCTGCGTCGCACATTGCGCTGTCATTGCGGAATCTGGCTTCAGCGCAGTTGAAACTGTCACCTAATGTTTGGGTTTTTGCCTCCTTATCCCACATGTTTTACCTCTCAGAAATGTAAACGTAGGTTTTGGCATGAGTTTAATACTTTCCTTGTAAGCAATGGATGTATGAAATGTTCTGTCTCTTCAGTTCCGCTTTCTGTGAAAAATGCTCGTCACTGGCATTTAACAGGGTTTGCGGGGAGTCCACGGCTAGTTGGTATTTGATCCTCGCCTGCGGCCAGCATTGAAATGTCTTCTCAGCCTATTTGAGTGGAGCGCACTTCTGCTAACGGAATTAGCAAAGGAATAGCGATAGGAAGGAGAGCACTTCCGCTTCTTGAGTGCTTGACATCGACCCTCTGTTAGCTTGAAAACAAATTTGTGCTAAAATTATCTACGTTTGTATTATTCTGAACTACAATGTAAAGTTGATAATTCAGAGATAGTTGTCTACTAAATATGCATACAATAAGTTTGTAAACACTACACATGAAAAAGTTGAAAATTTCTCGCAAATTTAAAAAGATTATAAAGCTCATAAAATGAAAAATAAAAAAAAAACATTAGGACACGTAAATTATAACATTGTTTGTTCTTTCTATATATTAAAAACGAGAATTTTATCGCCCTTAATTTGGTTGATAGAATTTTTTTAAATAGTCTAATATTTCTGATGTCAATGTGTGGAAGTATTCTTTTACGTGTGTGTAGACATTTGTTTTAGACGAATAAATGTATGTGTGCAGAATATGGTTTCACTATTTACTGAGTCTTTTCATCTGGTAAAGTACAAAAATAAAACCTGTACTTTCGATGTAAATGCTTGTCATAAATTTTATCTCGGAGGAAAAAGTGTAACACAAATCTGGAAGTCCCAGTTTTAATGATGATAATAATAGTAATAATAATTCCAAGAAAGTCCAACAAAATATGAAACACGCCTTTCCCTTTGATTTTTCTTGAACCCCTATGTTTCATTTAAAGTTCAAAAGACAAAGATATGGAATATGGTGGTTTATACCTTATTTTCAGTGTTGCACGCTTGAAAACCATGTTTTGTTTTGATGTGTTTCTAAATATTGCACACTGAACCGAAAGTATTGAATAAACAAATTTTAGCAGGTCTGCAAACGCTACCTGGCGCTATATAAACCTTACAGAACTGGAACCACGGTAATGTGTGGATCGCAGAGTTTGGAATTCATCACTCGCTTGTTAGATTAGGCAAAGACGCAGGGCTATAGAATAACCCATGTCTTCCAGCTCCTATTTCAATCGTGATGCCTTGGTTTTGCACCCGCTGCACTGGAGGGTTGCAAGTCGCAAAGCAATCGAACAGAACAGGATGAAGTACAGTAAAGTGAATTGTAAAGGGTACTCACGGGTGAAATTGTTAAATATTGAAGCTTTTATCTAAATGTTTTAAAACTTTTGTCACATTTATTATGCCACTAAATCATGTGTTTCACATAATGCATAAATCGTAATTTTGAAGAAATAAAAATACTACCGTATTATTTATATACTGTTACACAAAACATATCGAAATAATTTCTTTCCTCTGGTTGCTTCAGAAAAAGGATTTAAACCTTTAAATATTTTTAGCAACCATTTATCCTCGGTGGTAAAACTATTACATCATACCTTGAGCAACAGTAATATGACATTTTTTTAGTTCATTCTCTCGAATTTCTACCTAAAATTTGAACAAGATTGGTTGCAAACTGCATCGCGTGGAGCATTTTTAATTAGAAAACGCGTAAAAATGTAGAAGTCGAGTAAAAGACATTGGAGGTAAATACAGGCCATTAAGCCGTGAGCCCATGGGCATTTCGGTGATCACATGCTGAAGCTTTAAAATCCTCAGAGGGCAAAACCCATAGTATGTAATCTTTTATAGAACGTCAATATGTAATAGTTGTTTACAGACCGACGTTTCACGACTTTTTTGTACTTCGGTGGTTTTACGGGTAAATTAGCGGTAATTTTAGAATAGAAAATATCATACAGGAACAAATACCGTACGCCATACCGATAATAATACGAAGTAAAATTTGTATTTGTCAGTTCTGCAAACCTGAAGTTCTTCGATATTGGCATAACTTTACAGTCTCTGCATAGAAGTGCCTGTACGAGAAGGATCCTGTGTTCTGTAGCATTTTCATCTTTTTCTGAAAGGGGGCTTATCGCGTTGACCATTGCCCTCGTATGGAGGCTGTCAAAAAGACGGGGTAACCCCGTGCCCCAGATCGATGGGGCGTGCTATATATATCCAGGTAACCATGGAGACCCAGTACTCCACTTGTCACCGGTGCAAGAAGCGAAACATGGCCTGTTCTATCTCTCTCTGGGATGTGGGCCAATAGAAATGGCATCTGGTGCAACTCAGATTTCATCCTTGGCCATGCAATCGACCACAGCAGCGTAATGACCTCGCCTCACCTCACCATTCCAGCCCATTTCCTTGAATAAATGTTCTTCTAGTTTAGTCCAGCATCACAATTAAATTCACAACCAACAGACCCACAAGCTAAACTTCCCAATATAAGCACTGTAACAAAAGTTCCATATACACACTGCTAAAGATTTCGAGGCACAAAATGACATATGAAGCTTATGTGAACAGAAAATGTTTCTCCTGGAGGACAGATCTGAGAGCATGGATATATTTTCTATTGCGGAAGCAAAGGAGAGAAAAATTTACTCTCAGCAACGACCTCATGGCAGAGGCTTGTAAAGTTTAAGCTAAGATGCTACAACTTTGATATAGAACTTTTGTTCTGTTTTGAACTTTGGTACTAATGGAGTGAAACACAAACGTAAGAGCGAAGGTTTTCCTTCATGCTTTTACAAAATTGTATGTTTTTGTCATTAAATTTTACAAGAATTTAACAAATTTTTGGGTGAGGGCAGTTATATTTTTACGCTGTAGTTATTTTGGACTAGAATTGGTTAAGCGCTGCATCATTTTCTATGCTGGACGCATTGCGCTCTTAAATTGTATTTTGAGAGAAATTTGGTGTGTATATCCCTTTCTAGAAGTTTCAATCAAATAAAAGGGTTAAATTTCGAGACAGTAAAAATCTGGTGTTTTACCAGACGCGTAATACCAAACTATATCCTATAATATGTGTTTTAATGCTGTCAAAGTTATAGAAGGCCTTTTGGATAGTAATCTTTTGAGGAAAAGCTCGCAAAGTCTCGGGCATTTAAATCACTTCAGGCCTTTAAACCCTAGTTATGACACCTCAACATCTGAAGCTACAAGTACAATGTTTTAAAACTTTGTGAAGGAAATTCTACCTTTACATGAAAATAACCCCATTTGGAGAGAATGGGGACTCAAATCTTTTACTATTTAGGTGTAGGTATAGGTTATACAACTGAGGGGGACACCTCGCGCTCTGCGGCCTACATAGTTCCTTTGGGGCTACCAGCCAAAGGAGGAAGGGATGAAGTGAAGGAGTCGTAAGATGCTACAGGCTGTAGGTAGACAGGCCACAGAGACGCGCGGAAGTCACTAACATTTCCAGGCTCAAGACCCGTCCCACTACTGGAGCTGCCTGGAGAGAATAATGAACGAACCGTTGACCAAGTAGCCCTCTAGGGTTCACGGGAAACACTCTTTCCTTTGAGCAAACATTCGCGCCATATGCCACGAAACCTAGAAGCATGCCTGGAAGATGAGTAAAAACGGAATGAAAGGTAAATTATGGAAAGCAAATCGTGGTAGTTGAGAAATTGCCCCAACAATTTGCCTATCCACCAGGGAAAACTACGAAAAACCCAAAGTCAGAATGGGCGGTCGCCTGGATACGAATCCGGGACCTCCCAAACACGAGCCTCACAGTTACCGTGGAGCCATTTTATTGGCTTTCTAGTTTAACACCTGATCAACACTTTGAAACAAAGTACTCTTAACCTGAAAATTGTGGGCTAATCAGAATCTTCAAGGACCACCCGAAGTTTAAAGTCCTCGTTAGTTTGCAAAATAACTCGAGCGAGCAACGAATTCTACAAGGGACAGTACCATAGAGCAAATATGGGAACTAGTTAACTTCTTAGGCCTATAACATTAGATCTTGTTAATGATTCTCTCCTATGTTCCCTTAAAACAACATTACAGGTGTTTAGTACATCAGTTCATGGGCAGATTAAGACATTAAAGAGGCACAATTATTCCCAGTTGCATCTCGGAAGCACTTACTGTAACTATATCACTCTGTGGTAGAACTCGCAACCTCTCCTGTTATGCCCGCTGTGCAGGCCAGTAATAGTAATTTATGCAACAAGTGGTTATGGCAGAAGTGAATGTATGCAGTGAATTCCTGGGACAATTTACATGAGTGTCATATTAAAATTATCCGCGAGTTGAATACAATATTTTATGCTATCTTAGCAGTACAAATTGTTGGAAATAAATCATGAAATAATTCACAGTAATCCATAACTAGTATAAGTGAGAGCGTCTCATGTGTTCGTAAATGGAGAAGTTAGCTTCTCTCCCTGCATTTCATTTGTTATTACCTGACATGTTGAACCGATAAAGCAAGATACCCACTTGCATGCATTCCCTTCCTGGAAGAATAGGTAGGTGTTATGAACTATGATGTAGCCTATTATTAGCACAGCATACTAACTAGCTATAACTTCAGATCATAATTATGTGTTTAACAATTTACAGAGGTTTTTGCATCTTCGTCGCTCAGAGAAAACAGTATCACAAAACAGTAGTAGTAATAGTAGTATTTATTAACTATTTAGTATTAAATTAATTGCATAACACAATCGCATGGGTCATAAGACCATACATGCGCTCTAGAAAAATACCTGGTCTGTATACGCGATTTGCAGAATCGACCAGAAAACTACTATTTTTATAATCACCACACACTATATATATATATATATATATAAAATACTCTGAATCGCACACACTCACATACTCAAGTGCTCAAGCACCACATATATTTAAAGAAAATTTACATAAACACTTTATTTCTTAGTACACGTACTTCCATTAAGTATGTGCCCAAGCTTGGCCAGTTTTGGCTGTTTAGAATCAAGTCCCAGCATGCTGTCCTCCGTCTGTTGGAAGTCGAAAATACTTCCGGTAATAATTTTTTCCTAACACGCTGCAGCCAAAAAATGCGTCCAGTCTTCTTGTTCCCCGCATAATGGGCAAATTCTCCTGCCACCATCATCAAGAATTATGCAAGCTTTCTACCCTCCCAACCTAAGCCATGATATTCCCTTCCTCTGTTTTATACCCAATTCCAAAATATATGTTTCCTTACCCCTCCTAGTTTTTATTTCATTTTGTAGCTCCAATGTTGATCTTTGTCTACATTCAGATTCTATTTCCTGCCCGTTTGTATCACATAGTCGTCTTTTGACTTTTTTCACGGCACTCTGTGTATTTTAATTGCCCCTTTGCCAGATATCGTTTAAGCCAATTTTTGATAATTCCCTTTGTAACCCCGCCGCCCACAATTCTGGATGCTCTGTGTTGTTCATTTGATGACAATAACATATTGCTCTCAGAGTATCACAAACCTTCTGTCAAGCGTCGGCAGGTTGAAATATCTGGATTATGTATTGCTATAGGAAATACTGTAGCGACCCTTGGCAGACAGCCCGGTAGTAGCATAAGAGGAAAAGGCGCTTGGTAGCGAGGTTGAGGGGTGCCATTGGGAAGCTGGGGGTATGTGTAATAAGAACACCAGATTCTATAATAAAAAATCTATCTACTAGATCACTTAATTAAATTAAGGGTTGTGGACCCTCCGAAGGGTCCACGTCTATGGTGCAAGACGTACATTTCCATGGCTTACCTGGGTATGACTTTGAAAGGACTTGATACTGTTTAAAGTATAGGTACTAAATTAGATTGGGGCCAAGATCCAAAATTAGCGTAGCTTCTGCGTTGCTGCTGGACGCGCGGAGGCTTGAGCCCGCTGGTCCACTTACGTGGTCAATATATACTCTTTGGAGAGACAGATCAGCGAAGTGTCGTCCTAGTTGCAAAGTCTGTCCTCATTACAGCACTTCTTGTTACCTGATACAACTTCACGGTTGTGTATCGAAAACCAAGAAGGGTCGTTACAGTACGTCATTGCTATAACTGGTACGAGTGCCATGATGAGCCAATTATGCACGGTATTGAATACCATAACATGTTAATACTGGTAGGATTGCATAAAATGCTTTAGAAAACCACGGTTAAGGGGTTTGTGGGAACAGTGAACACGTACCGTAAGCGACGTAAACAAACGCAAGGTGGCGGCCTACTGTAGGGGGCCGGAGTTATTGAAACAGTGTATTCCCTTCCTGTTCAATGGTAGACAAACTGAACCCAGTTCCTAGGTACCTCAAAGAAGTGCTGGGTAGTTACCCTGAAGCAATTTATGCAATATTTTATCACAAAGTTGCATACTTGTCTGTTTCCTTTATAATGACATAAATAGCATTTCTTAAAATTAAATTATATAATCTGAAAAAACGATGAGTTTAAAAGTAATTTGTCTGCTTAAAACTATTATTTTGCGAATTATCTTTAGATTGAAGTGTATTGATTATAAAAATGTCACGTACACACGTATTTTAATAAGTGAAGCTTTGCCCGTTAATAGCTATTAAACAGACCTACATATGATTGTTCGTTATTGCAGTATTACTGAGTTATACGTGTTTCGCTTGAATGGTTGAGGTTTCTAAAACATTATGCTTTGATACAACATATGTGTTGCAAGTCAACTAATCTTATAAAGAGTTATTAAAAGTCTAGATTTACAATTTATTCTGCATTGTTTAAACGAATCGCACGTGTAGTGCCTTTAATAAACACTTATCTCCAAAACCTACACTTTACTTAATCATGGTGCTTGAAGTATCAACTTATGACAACCTAACACACCTGTTTATCCTTAGAACATAGAACAAGCGTATCTAATGATGACTATTCAAATGCATAGAGTGCTAGTATATCTGTATATCCGATACCATTATTCCAAAACAAGAAAAACAGATGTTGAGGGTTTTTCGTGCTGACGCAGTGGTCAACTTTATTCATGCTGTGGCGGTGCCTCTGCTTGCTTACGCCACCTTGGGGGGGGGGCAGGGCGTGGTATCATCGCCGGCTGGCAGTTGGTGGTTTGAAACAGGGAGGGGAAGGTGCTCTCAGGTTTTAGAACTGTTCGATACTTATATCGGGACGCGGGTAGAAACCTCCAGAACCCCCTCTTATTCTGCTTGGGCGAATCTTCTGAAAGGCAGCGTTCTGATATAAATGGAAGGCTGAACTGGCCCTGTGCTACATATTCGATTCAGTTCTATTGTGCTGTTTCCTGAACGAGTTCATGCAGTGGCTGTGTCCGTAAGGGAGTCCTGAGTTCGAAACGTTAGCGAGCAACTGGATGATTTGGCGCCTCTGAATCGGAGAACCACGTGCAATAAAACCGAATAGTGACTATAAACAGCACGGATCAAGCTAAGGTGGCTCCTGTGTTGAGGGTTTAAACTCGGAAGGGAAAGAAGAGAGGGAAAAGGTTATTCTCGTTGTCTTTCTTGCATAAATAAGCTAGGCGAATAAATAACTTCGTGAGACACCTCTCTCCGTGGCGTGCAAGGGCGTGAATAATGTCAGCTGCCTTTTGGGAGAGCTCTCATTGTATTTGTTCTCCATGCTTGATTAATGTTGTTAAGTAAATATTTCATTTATATAAAATATTCTGTAGACTAATAGGTTTTGACAAACCATTTATCTATATAAGCTATATTTACCAGAAGAGTTTTCCAAGTAGTATAAAACAACATTGTATGCACTATGCATGTAACCCAGCATGAGAGCCTCCTTGAGATTTTACCACGTAATATAGTTTTGACAGTCTTTAGACTACATCGACTTAGGCAAGCGATTTGTAGGTAGCTATGTGGGCTCTGAACCTCTTCATCCATATTAACAGGAGAGCTTCATATAAGCCGTGCATCTTTAAATGAAAGTGAAGGCACAAGCTATAATTATAGTGTCTCCGAAGTTAATACCTTACGTCAAAAGCATTCTTACACTTCATCTACTCCGTATCTTTTATGTTCAACTTATGGACTTTAATTTAAAGTTTTAAGTTCTATACCCCTCATCGACCCAAAAATCCGATGTCGCAATTTTACCGAAAAAAAGCGTTGATAACGCTTTCAAAAATAATAACACTAACAAACCAATAAGAGCAATTTTGCTCTCTACCACTTATCTCACGTAGAGGAAGGTTATTAAATTCTATATTCGATATCAACGTTTCACGGAAATACCGTTTTGAGGTTCGCTGAGCCTCAAGTGTGTGTGTGTGTGTGTGTGTGTGTGTGTGTGTGTGTGTGTGTGTGTGTGTTTACTGTTGTAAGTATGCGCGGCCAAGAATATACTCCCATTTCAAACTACAACTTGCATGGCAATATTTTTTCTGTTTTTGGTTTCTTAAAATGTGCATAACTTTTTTTTTATTAAAATACCATATGTTTATTATACTTGCATAAACTAATACATTGTATAATATATTGAATTTTCTGGTAATAGTCTTCTATAATTTTGTATAACTAGATAAACATACAAGATGGACAAAGATTTACTGCTGGAAAAATGTAGAGTCCATTAACACATGCAGTTTGTGCCAAATAGTTATTTTTGTAGCGTTAGTCCTTTTCGAAATATTTCATGATGTATGTTTCAACTGTAGGGACGTAATGTGGTGGATGATGCATGGAAGCCAATTCTTCTTTTTTTTCCATTTCAAGAGTTCGTTACTTTAATTTCTGATTTATTCTCCGCATTCCGATAAACATTGAACATTGTTTCCGCATATTATGTACAATTAAGTACTTTTATCCTGATCTTAAATGTCGTATACACAAAAATGTATCCTGAGTAACGCAAAGTGAATAAAATAATAACTTTTTAATATGTGACATAACGGTTTGCCTACAAGTTTGTAATGGGTAAGGAAAGTTACGTATTGTACTTTAATCAGACTTTTGGAAATTTAAGTAAGTAAGTTTGAAGAAACACAAAAAATGGGACATTTTTAATTCTCCACAGTAATCAATCCTTTACTAGGAAAAATCTCAGTTACTTTTAATTTTCTTAAATAATTATTACTTATTACTTATTTTATCATTAACAGTGATATACCTCTGATTTGGTTTCAATTAATATGAGATAGATACTAACTTACTTTATATAACATGTAAAGCATAAAACTGAAGTGGAAATAACTTATTCACAGCATGGTCCACTTCCGAAATATTAGCAGGTGGGTTTAAATTATCGCAGTGTGTCTTGCAACTTGAGGTCTACGTTTTTTTTATTCCTTCATGAATACGTAAGTAACATCTGAATTGCTTTATTTAAGAATCTGTTGTCTGGGCCCCCTGCCTTTATCAGCTAGGGAATAATGCAAGCGTTTACCGCCTGCAGTGAGAGCCTTTTGTGTTTATCATTTGTAAACTCGTTACGAAATGGCAATAGGTAGTGATGAGTTTTCTTTAAATCATAAGTTGCTAGGAAGAATACAGCACTCGCCTCTCACCAAGGCGGCCCGGGTTCAATCCCAGGGACCCTCATGTGGGATTTGTGGGGAACAAAACGGGGTCTGGGCTGGTTTTCCTAAGTTTTTCCCGCCGTTTCATTCCACCGGTGCTCCATCTTCACATTTCCTGTTATTCATATCGCTCATCTTCATCTATCGTCTACTTCCTCGCTTTCATCCCGGGCGTCGGGTTGATCACCCACCCTGGTTGTTCACTCTCTCAGATCCAGAGAGTCCTTCTGCTCCTCGACAGGCGCCTGACTCCAGGCATTGGCTTGTAAGTCCTGGGGGCGTAAGTCCTACATAGGAGGAGGGTATACAGGTGAAGAAGAAGAAGAAAGCTAGGAGCAATACAGTAATCGCGAAACAGAATTATATTTCAATAAATATTTTGTACTTATTAAGAGAAGCAATTAAAAACTTCAGAAATTTAGTGAGTTGATGTAAAGAATATGTGAATATATCTTTTGTTAATACCTAGGAATGTGCACTTGTACAAAATACAGCCCAACAGAAATTGCAATAAAACATAAAGGAATATTTTAAGACGATGTAAATAATAACTTCAGGAAATGCCAATATGCGATTTTCATTTCGATAAAAACAATAATTCAATTTACCGAGTTTGGACAGAATACTTAAAATGTTTACAGATTGCTGCGGAACTCAATAAAATTGGATATTGGTTACTGATATTGCATAAAGAATGTTAATCCAATGTTCAATGAAACATTTTAACTTTTCATTAGCTACGATAAACAAAATACTTCTTTACGACAAGCTTTGTTGTTCATAGAAATTCAATGGCAAACGTTGCTCTTTAATGCTTTACATGAGCAATAAAATACCTATATTATAGGAAGCCCAGTGAAACCATCGTTATACAGAGTGGACCATTTAAGTTGAGACTGTATAATATCTCCAAAACTAAGCGTTGTAGAAAGAAATGTATTTTATAAAAGTTGTTTGACATTATTAGGGAAAGTAAACTCCATTAGTCGTGTTTTGTTTGGAGGACGTTATGATGGTCATTTTAGGGTAAATTTAATATTTTGAAATGGGAACCTACAATTAGGGTCAATTTAAATTGACCCTAAAATGATAATCAAACGTTCTCCAAATAAAACACGACTATGGCATTTACTTTCGCCCATAATATCAACCACTTTATTCAAGATATTTCTTTCTACAACGCTTAATTTTGGAGATATTGTACAGTCTTAACTTAAATGGTCCACCCTGTATAATCAATGCCTGGAAGTCTCTAAATGTTTAATATAATAGCAACATTGAAACGATACGCTGAAGCCATAATAACGATAATGCATAGTCTATTGGTGTATCACCTAGAAAAGTGTGGGAACATATAACATGTCTTTATAACACTGTACAGAGTAGGTATACGCCGGGAAATGAACGTACCGTTAGGGGATCGGAATGCGGGCTGAACATGCCCATTGTAACGACACATGTGAGAGTTAGGGGAAACAAGGCAGGCAGAAAGTTAGGGTTAAGAAACTTTCAGGAATGCGAACCGAAGGGTAAATGCAGACACTGGTACTCTGGAATTCGATGTGAGCAGACGTGTGAAACACCACAGGGTATCATGTGGCTATAGTTTGATTTGGCGATGGCATAGTTCGATATATTTGTGTGGTCGGACATTAAACATATTTGTGTGAACGGATCGGTTATGGGAATGGTTTTAAGGAGGTCAGAATAAAACGTAATAAAACCATATAAATATCATCGGTTAACACGACCCGAGATCAAGAGAACCTACTTGTATCCATGCTCTTCCGACATCTGACGATACCTTTCCTTTTCCCCCTACAAAGACATCGATACCGTACATAAAAGGAAAACACACAATAAAGTCCATCCCACTAAGGCGCCCAACAATAAAGTCCATCCCAATATGGCGCCCAACGTGGGGCATATTGGGATGGACTTTATTGTTGGGCGCCTTAGTGGGATGGACTTTATTGTGTGTTTTCCTTTTATGTACGGTATCGATGTCTTTGTAGGGGGAAAAGGAAAGGTATCGTCAGATGTCGGAAGAGCATGGATACAAGTAGGTTCTCTTGATCTCGGGTCGTGTTAACCGATGATATTTATATGGTTTTATTACGTTTTATTCTGACCTCCTTAAAACCATTCCCATAACCGATCCGTTCACACAAATATGTTTAATGTCCGACCACACAAATATATCGAACTATGCCATTGCCAAATCAAACTATAGCCACATGATACCCTGTGGTGTTTCACACGTCTGCTCACATCGAATTCCAGAGTACCAGTGTCTGCATTTACCCTTCGGTTCGCATTCCTGAAAGTTTCTTAACCCTAACTTTCTGCCTGCCTTGTTTCCCCTAACTCACACATGTGTCGTTACAATGGGCATGTTCAGCCCGCATCCCGATCCCCTAACGGTACGTTCATTTCCCGGTGTATACCTACTCTGTACAGTGTTATAAAGACATGTTATATGTTCCCACACTTTTCTAGGTGATACACCAATAGACTATGCATTATCGTTATTATGGCTTCAGCGTATCGTTTCAACATGTATCAACACATGGCTTTCAAAATATACGGAATGTTCATGAACTCGCGCACTAACACTCCAGGACCGTACTTCTTATAGGTAAAGTTTATACAGAGCGGCGCAGATAAAAGTGGTCCATCTCCCGTTTGAATACAAATTGGACATTTCCGTTGTGTATTAATATAAATTTCTGTTAAAATTTTTTATTAAAGTTTAACCGAGCTACAGTACAACAATGGGCAATTTATGCAATATGAATAATCAATGTTTGGCATTCTTCTATCAGTATTTCAGTTTATTTTATCAGTTATATACACGTTGCTATTCACATTCTGTAAAATGACTTTCTAGGTGCAAGAAAGAATTCAAATTGTGGAAGCATAGATATATAAAAACAGATTCGATTAAAGAACGAGTCCATAATGTCTTCTCTACGGAACGAACTCTTAACGAAAGTTTGTGGCCACTACGTTCCCCGTATCTAACATCGTGTGATTTTTTTTTTCCTGTGGAATATTTGAAAGTCTATGAAAGAAATTCACACTCACAATACGGGAACTGAAAGACATCAGCCGTGAAGTTGCCGTCATCGATATCAAACTTCACGCCGAGTGTATCTGAATATGGTTAGGCGTGTACAGTTGTGCATTGATGCTACAGGAGCCATTTTCAACATCTGCAATAAATGGTGAGTCCATTTCAGCAATTCATTTGTCATTCATTTGTATTTACTCTACACTTTGAGGCAGTATTTTTAACACTTAAATGATTTCAGTCAAATTATATAATATAATATATAAAATGCATGTAACTATCATTAATACAATGTTTATATTATTATGTACATGTTAAATAATGTTATGTGAATGTATTACGTAATTTAATAATGTAGGAGCTGTGAGAATAATAGGTTAAAAGTTGCTAACAATGAGGTGACAACGAGGTAATATTAAGGCAATAATGAATTAGAAAGTTTAGTAATGGTAATGGTAATTCTTGGAGCAGCAATAATAATTTTTGAGACAGTTTATAGTCCATCAACAACCAGAAAAAAGCTTAAGTTAAACAATTTTTTTCTATTGGAGTAGGATTAGCCAATCATAAACTGAAATGGAGCAAAATTTACAAATTCAGAAGTCAGTTGCTTGTAGACAGTGTTCCTAACCGGACGCGAGACGCGTCCTCGAGAGATTTAATACGTATTCAGTGTGAGACAAAAATAGTCTACGTGTTAAAAAGTGCAAGTAATTAATAAATAATTTCACAGCTCTCTATATCAGTGAAGTGTTATTTAAATTCGTGTCAAGAATTAATAAAAGGAGTGAAGTAAACATTATAATCTGTGTAAGTCTACATTCTTCAGCCGCACTACGCCCTGTTAAGAAATTCATGTAACAATAATACTGACGCATCCGAGGCAAACATAAATATATGATAACTAAAGAAACAGTCAAATTACAAAGTTAATATTTTTAAACTTGGGGCGAAGGCTACCGGAAACATTTTACCATACGTGCGGTTGCAACTACTTCAAGTTCGGCTCCCCAACAGTCGAAATACAATACAACTCCTTCCTCAACTTATATGGCCAATTTTATCTGCGCCAACTATGCTATCGATTATTCATATTGCATAAAATTGCCCATTGTTGTACTATAGCTCGAGTCAGTTTTAACGATAAACTTAAATAGAAATTTATATTAATACACAACGGGAATATTGCATTTGTATTCCAACGGGAGACGGGCCACTTTTATCTGCACCACCCTTTAGGACGTAATTATGTTCTAACTGTTCCAGTTCGCAAGTTGTAGGCGTTAAACGTTAACCAATGAAATGACATGAAATTGTATTACAATTTGTGTTCGGCGACTGCAAGTCGGCTGCTGATAACATCCAATCGGGCTAGCCAGGCTACCTCATTAGAGCTCACTTACTCCTGTTCCTCCTCTCCTTTTAAATCCCGCACTGTCCTGAATTAACTGCACCGAGGCGAATGTAAATATTTCTTTTGGGTCGTTTATCGTCCTTTAACTGGTCAGGTCATATTGGACGATGAATGGAATTGGGTGAAATTATGCTCATAATGAGTCCGGGGTCCATAGAACTTAGTTACCAGACATTCACCTATTCAGAATAACCGAAAACCTTCGGAAGGGAAGCAAAAAAAAAAAATCTCAAGCCTGACAAAGATGTCTCTGAGCAAAATTACCGGTCTTTCACGCCCAATATGTAATGAATCGCTAAGGATCACAACAGTTAAAGAGCGACAACAAATAAACAAATAAGGGAAAACCCCGGAGAAAACCTTATCCCGGTAACTCGCCCTAACCAAGACTCAAAATCGGGACCTCTTGAATATGAGGCAGACACGCTAACCCTACACCACAGAGGTGGGCGAATGTAAATAGAACCAGCTATAAATTGTCCTTTAGCCAGGTGGCCAGATCAGCCCGCCTGAGTGTTATCAGCAACAAGCTTGTAAGTGCATAGCGCTAAACTGATGTAATATCGCACTTATTGATTGGTTAACTTTTTGCGGCTGTAACTTGAGAACCATTACATTTAGAACATACTTGCAATACACTTTTGTCTCCAATTTGTCCTGGAATAGGATCCTGGAGAACCAGTTGAAGATATTTTGTTGAATTGTTGTAGGAGTTTGCACCACGCTTTGGGCGTCAATTTGAAGTAGGTTGTATTGAAGGCGTTGTATTATATTTCAACTGTTGGAGAGCCTAACTTGTAGTAGTTGCAACCGCACGTATAGTAAACATTTTCCGGTAGCCTTCGCCCCAAATGTACTTTCAGGTGGCCTTTGCCCCAAGTTTGTACTTTGACAGTTTTTTTAAATATTATATATTTAATGTTTGCCTCGGCTGCGTCAGTATTATTGTTAGAGACGCGTTTCTCCTAGCAGGGTTGTGGTGCAACTGATGAATGTAGGCTTACACAGATTATAAATTTACTTCACTACATTTATTAATTCTTGACACAATTTAAATAACACTTCACTGATATAGAGAGCTGCGAGATTCTTTTTATTAATTAATTAATTACACTTTTTAACACGTAAACTTATTTTTCGTCTCTTTTTCTGGTTGTTGATTGGCTATTTTATAAACTGTCACTAAATTTACATTATTGTTGTTCCAATAATTATTAGTAGCAGTCAAACATTATTGCCTCAAGGTTACCTCATTGTTAGCAACTTTTAATTTATTATTCTCACAGCTCCTACATTATTAAATTACGTAATATATTCGCATAGCATTATTACACATGGATAAAATAATATAAGCATATGCAATGACTGTTACATACATTTTACATATTATTACATACACATATTGCTACAAGGCGGGCTGTTATTGAATTTACATATTATATAACTAGACTGAAATTGTTTAAGTGTTAAAAATACTGCCTCACAGTGCGGAATTCGTAGACACTTGCACAAGACTGTAGCTAACTAAGGAAATGCACCATTAATACGAGTTGAGAATATTTACGTTGAGGTTTTGATTTTGAGGTTAGCATTTATCACAACAAATAAGACAGGATCACAGCAATGCTTTACTTATATGGACGCAGCAACAAGCTTTTAATATTTATTGGGTAGATGCGTGTACCCTAGTAATAGTTTTACTTTGTCTACCATTTAGCTACAACATAAAAGTGTTGTTCTCAAAAGTTCGATATCCAGATTTCATCGGAAATATGTTTTGCTTTGGGAAAGTGCGCGCGTGTGTATATACAATATAAATAAGAAAAACGAAATGTTGTATTTAAGCTGTATCTTTCAAGGATCTGACACGACGGCTTTTCAAGAGAATTCCTCATCCCCAATTCTCCTTTGCTTGAAACGTTTATTTTTTTGTTTTTGTTTTTGCCAGGTAAGCACATTTTCCCTCTCCCCCTCTCTCTGCAATGATTCACCAGTTATAGAAACACTCATAAATCTTCTGCGAATAGCCTAAAGTACCTACTCCTACTTCTAACTGAAGTTTCTATAACTGGTGAATCATTACAGCGAGAGAGGGGGGGAGGGAAAATGTGTTTACCTGGCAAAAAGAAGATAGAACTCGTTTTAAATACAGAATTTTGAAGTAAAGTTCTTATAGAGGAACCGTTTTCGATACACCTATTCGTTGCTATTGACATACATTTTCTAATACTTTTCATACAACCGTATGAAGTACCAAGTTACCATTGATTTGTTTCTCGTGTTATGCAACGTGTATGAAATTTGAAACACAGCATATAGTGACCCGTTTTTCGAGGATTCGACTATCTCCTCAGCCTCCCATATCAATATTTTATACAACAAAATGTGTAATGAAACCATTTTTGTTCAAACGTTCATCTCGGTTAACAAGAAGAAGGTAGAGAAATACGTTTTTGTACGAGTAATTTGCAGCAGTATAAAAGTAAACAAAAGTGTTTAGAGAAATTCATGTGAATATAACATATCATAGTTTATCTACCGCTTATCTATTGTAAATGAGGAAATATTGTATTCCACTCAAAATTAAATATGTATCGGGATTTCACTGACAAATATATGCTTTCAAATCCACCCAAGCCCTACAAGTATCTGCAGAGGGAGGCGCCAAATATGTCTCTATCATTTGGCACTAACTAACTGGGACATTTCCAAGTGATAGGTGGGAGAAGCTTTGTGAGATAGTAACATTCTTGGTGCTTACGTAATATGTTTTTACGTAAATTATTAGAACTTGAAGATCTTATATTGTGCTGCTTTTGTTTTGTTTAGTTACATAATTTTAACTGCCCCACGTATGGGAGCCAATTTGAAGTAACATTATTGTAGCCCCACGTTGTGGTAGACAATTTGCGAGTATTTTCTTTATATTTAACATTGTTGTTGTAGCCCCACGTTGTGGTAGCCAATTTGTAACGGTATTACTTACAAATGTTTGTTTACATCACGTGTGTTGAAGCCATCTTGTGACGTCATTCATTTATTCGGTTTGTAGCTCCATCTAGTGTTAGCAATTTGTGGTACCTAGTATCAGTGTTTGAAAGAATTTTAAGTTTTGTTTATTGTCCTCCGGCTAGCTATTATCTTATCTTGGGTCGAACATGTGTCTTGATCAGGGTTGTGTAAACGGAAAGGAATCTTTTATCCAAAAAGAACACTGATGAAGAAATTTGTTTTATAATTTTTATTGTCGAACACGTTCACTATCACTTTTACATATTGATCTAGATCCTCGCAAAACTGAAGCTGTTATAATAACTTCTTACTGATCACTTTTAATCAACGTACTTCAACCTTTTGTATAATTAACTTTACCATATTTTAGATCTTTCATAATTCTGCTGCGCGTAACTTGTGAATCTATATCCGATGTATGACGAACTGACTGACTGAAGACGACGTGTAGTGTACACAGATTTTTGATGAACTGAGCATGAAGCTACCTCTAACCTACCCTATTTATAATCCTGCATCCAGATACGCCTAAAGATTATAACTGAACTGCTATTGGCTAATAAAACGCGCCAACATTAGCGTCTATCTTAATATCCAATTAAAATTATGAATACATAAGCTCTAGGAAATATTCCAGAAGGTTCTCAACGGAAAAACGCGCCAACATTACGTAACTTCCTCGTTTCCAATAATGATAAACAGCTCGCCCCCCTCTCTGCATTATTGCGCGCTATTATTGACAGTTTCAGTAAGGCCGTATAAACTTATTTCCAAATAATAATTACAATTAATAAACATCTGAAATCAATGTCACATAAAAATGCATATTCATATTACAATCATTATTTACATTTAAGTAATTTGTGATACAAATTACTGCATCATTTGTAAGTGGCTTAAATAACAAGAGAGTTTAGCACAGCTTTACAAACTGGGAACACAGAAATATAAAGCACTATACCAACTCGTCACGCCCCGTAAACTTGAACTGCTGACCTCAAGAGAGCAATTTGTCCAAGGCGATTTAGTTCTACCAGAAGAGAGAATTCCAACAACGACGGTCCGGAATATGCTATGCTATGGAATGGGGTGCTCCTACCTAGTTAAGAGGCACGGAACTATTTAGCTGCTTTAAGGAAACACTGCCTGCTCTCCCTCAAACACTGGACAAGCTTTTGACTTCCCATCACCACTACGCTCTTGAAACACAGGACAGGCACAGACTAGTCATTTAACTGATAAACAAACCAATCATTTGTGAATATATACACATTAAAATAATAGAAGACAAACAACTACAAACTATTAATTTAAACATATCACTCTCAGGGGATACAGATACGTAGGGGAAAAATGTGTTCATGCACATGACCTTTTCTACTCTTCTACAAACTATTTTTTAAAAAAGCTTATTTTTCTGTCTACTTGCTGTTAATCCAGATAAACTATTATTACACATTTATACACGTTCTTGGATCCAAAAAATGAGCTGCGGTACACACATATGGGCTTTCTCTACCCTCATACTTTCTAGAAGCCTTTACATATTACATTTTCATATAAAACATTTTGTCTGGAAATTACTTCGAGTTTGTGGAATTAATTACCCCTACATATTTATTATTATACCAGTTAGGTGTTAGAACTCCTTTTTGTTCGTCATAAGATCATGGAGGTTAAAACAAAAAAATAAATATCAAATTTTCAGACCATTTATGTCAGGAACTTAGTTAGCAAAATGTAAAAAGGTATATAGCATGAAGTACTTCGCTCGTTGCCGCTAGGAAAACGTTATTTTGGTTAAGTTTTGCATTTTAATGAGCTTTGGTTTCCTGAAATAGGGTTTCCCCGTTAAATAAAATGTTCTAATATTCATCAAAAGTAAAGAATACTTCACAGGTTACTCTCAGGAAATTCTGATATACATTTTATTTGTTGTATTAACGTTACAGACACATGGGATTTCAATAAAAATCGTTAGAGCAGTATTTTGAAAAGAAATAAACAAATCGAACATTTTTCTATGTCAAGTGTAAATAAAGATGGGACAAATTTCATGAAAGTATTCCTATCTATTTTCCGCCTAGCGTTGTAATGGACTTGCTAAACTGTCGATATCTCTGGTGCTTATTTCTTCCGTGTTTTCTCTCTTCAGTTGATTGTATATTAGGTTTGATGTTCTCTTACATAATTATATTCTCTGTAGCTTTTCTCTTCAGATCCAAAGTACTTTCTACCTCCGAATTTTGTCACTAGATAGTGGCGCGTGGTTGAGGTGCTCTTGACTCGCCAGGACATCTGTATCCTCAAAAGAATGGGGTTTTAATAAAACTTTTGCAACCTTTTACGTTGCACGTCCGTCATGCTATGTCTCTTTTTAAGCAGTTACGGAATCCGAAAGTGTAACCTTTCCGAAGTAGCATTTTCCTTCTCACTCTACTCACTGTAATTTGAAGAAGATATGCCCCACGTATGGCAGCCAACTTGAAGGTGTTTTTGTTTACGTAATTTATTTACGTAAGTTATTAGCCACACGCTTGGGTAAGCCAACTTGAAGTATTGTTCTTCAACTGTTGTAGTTTATTGTTTAATGAGTTTTGCACCACACGTTTTGGTAAGCCAATTTGAAGTGGATTGTTTGTTACGTAATATGCTGCTACGTATGTAAAGTCGATTTGAAGATGTTGTATCTTTGTTGTTACACTCCAAGTTTTAAAAAAAATAATATTAACTTTGTTATTAAACAGCTTCTATAGATATTAATGTTTGTTTGCCTCGGCTGCGTCAGTAGTGTTTTTAGAGTCACGTGTCTCTTAGACAGGGCGTGGTGCGACAAGAATGTAGGCTTACACAGATTTTAAGTTTAAATTCACTTTTTATTAATCCATGACACAAATTAAATAGTACTACATTGATATTAAGAGCTATGAGATTCATAATTAAAAACTTGCACTATGTTACCGCGTGTACTTATTTTACGATTCACATGAATACGTAATATTTCTTTAGAGAAGACATCTTCCAGCCGGTCATTACCAAGGTCTGCAGGCAACTGAACATATTTCAACCGTCAAAATCCGTAAGCTTCTGTAATTCAAGCTCTGATTGGCTAATCCTAGTCCAATAGAATACCTGCATTTAATTGAAGCTTTTTCTGGCTGTTGATTGGCTAATTTTAAACTGTCTCAAAATTTACATTATCGTTGCTCTAATTACGACTAGTAGTATTTAAACTCTCAAACTCATTATCACCTCAAGGTTACCTCATTGTTACCTCATTGTTAGCAACTTTAAATTTATTATTCTCACAGACCTTGCATTATTAAATTACACAATGCATTCACTTAACATTATTAAAGATGTTTACAATAATATAAGCATATGCAATAACTGTTACACACATTTTTACAAATTATTACATACATGTTGCTTCAAGACAATATTAAATTTACATATTATATAATTTAATTGAAATTATTCAAGTATTAAAAATACTGCCTCAAATTTCAATCTCGGCGGAGGATATGTTTACTATAAAAAACATGTGCTGTAGACTGAAATGAAGAACAACAATTATGGATATTCATACCACTCCGAGGAGGGAAGGGTACCGAGAAGAAAGGGAGAAATCCGAGCTATTACCTGCTGTCTTATTACACTGGTCCCACGACTCGGGAGGCATGAAGGTTGTTACCTGATAAGCTACCTGAATTCGGAAGGCATGGAATTCTACGTCCACTTACACGATCATGTTACGACGCAGAATAACCTGTATTTCAGCTGAGACAAAGCAATTTAATGCGCGAAACGTGATTACATAATGAGAAAATTGGTGCGCCGTAAGTACCTACGGGATGAAAGGACTAATATTTTTACAAATAAAAATACAAAACCTTATAGCTATTTCATACTCTCGTTCTTTGAACAACTGGACGATACTGAATGTCAGACTGGATATTTCCAGAAGACTCCGCCACTGAGCACACAGCCGGTCATTAAATTTCATTCAGGAATTTATAGAAGATAGAGTAATTAGTAGGGGTTGGCCTTCACGGTCCCCGGATCGTTATTTATAGGGAACTTGACAAATAACGCATAGGCCAAACCCGCACATATTAGAACTGCAACGGAAAATATCTGATGTGTTACATGCACATGGCTTTTTTATCCTCTATCCTTTATTAATAGGTATAAAACTATTCTTGCAAAACCTTATTTTGCTATCTAGTTCATTTTAATCTAGACAAACTGTAACGGGAATTATGATATATTTATTCATTTATTATTAATTAAAATGTTATTTAACAACTCCAAACTAGCATGGTTAATCCAATGTAACTAAAAATGTAATATATTTGTAATGCTACATTTTTTGTATAAGTTTAAGATGTAATAGGTACAAGTAAGTCATGTCATGCGAGTATTTAAGGCGAAACACGACACTTGTTTGCCACAAACACACACAATAGTAAGGCAGAGAAACCCTAAGTACAAAGGAAGAAATCAAGGTCTCGCGGCTATCTCTTAACAATAAGCCACCCGCTCGAGAAAGCTGGGTGACAGTTTCGTCAACAAACCAATAAATATGGAAGAACATTGCTGTTATTGGTTATATCGAGGAACACGCCATCCATAGAGCCAATCATGGTTAAGCTACAAGTGTAAGTTCAAACATCGAAACGATGTTACGACATTCTTACTGAAACAACACGATCACGTAGTTGGTCTCTCTCAGTGAAGACGTGTATAAACAATCGCGTGTCGTGGAATGACCTTAACAATAGACATACATACAAGTTCATTACGACTCACAGGCAGGCTTCATAAGATCTGTATAAACGTTTTCATCTTTTTTCTGTGTAAACAACAATAAAAAATCTGATGTGTTACACTCACATGACTTTCCCTACTCTTGTACAATCTATTTTTACAAACGCCTATTCTCCATATGCTTCATGTTAATCGAGATATCGAGATGTCAATCTTATTGGTAATTTTCTTGTAGATGCAAGGGGAATATGGTAGCTTTTAAGCGATAGTCAAATATTTTAACGCTGGTTGCTATGTGGCGCATTCCATTCTCTTTGCATGTCCAGGACATAAAAAAATGAATAACGAATTTGAGAAAAAGTATAAGTATTGGAAAATTTAAGGAAATAAGCAATATCTCGAAAACGGTTCACTCAACAAAAAAAAATGTATATGATATAAGTTGTGTATTTTAACGCGATCTACATTTTTTGTGTAGTAAAATTTTGTCTATCTCTTATGGTTTACCAGTTATGCAAAAGTCGTTCATAATGAATACTTTTGGAGACATTCCCAGAAATTTCGAGATATACATTTCATTTCTCATGACATTATCTTAAACATATGATATTTTAATCAAAATCGTTAGAGCCATTTTTGAGAAAATTAAAATTTTCGAAAAATGTTCCATGTAAAGGGTAGTCGGGGTGGGGGGATTTTCTTGAAAATCTTCGCGTCGCATCTCTGGAAGATACTGAACGTAAATACCAAGTTTGGTGTTTATCCGACTGTTAGTTTTTGAGTTATGCTGTTCACAGACACACACACACACACACACACACACACACACACACACACACAGACACACACACGGACATGTTTCCAAAAATGCTTTTTTGGATTCAGGAGGTCTCAAAACATGTATTTTCGGTGAAATCTCGGTATCGAATTTTTGGGTGGAATGCAATACTTCCCCTACTTACTATACGTAGTAGAGAAAGTAAAAAGTTTAATATATAAGTGGCGATACATATGCCTAACCTACATAAAAGTGTACTAGTTATTCTACATAACTCCTGTGTCTTCTCACTCCCTGCATGAGCAAAGTGCCTCCCTGAGCTACCGGAGCATATAAAAACAAAACAAACATACATTTTAATAATATACACCCACATGAATCACACAAGTAACTCACACCAACTGGAAGGAAAAGATTAACCCCAGGCTACCACTACGGAGATGACCAACATGTACCACTACACCTTCAGCACTTTCATCAGGTACGTGCCACACCATATCATCGCATTGCACAACAATTACGTGGCAAAACCTTAGCACAATTACCTACATTACATATTAAGTTATACATGCAAAGGGAGTGACGACAGTCAAATGTTTAAGAACCGGACACTATATACTCGGCTTAAAATTCCATACTGTTTCCATGCAATCGCGAGAAACAACTGAATATCGACAGGATTTAAACGAATGACAAAAACATCAACAATTCAAATCATTAATAACGGATAACTTCGAAATGGTTTATGCCACCAAAAAGGTTATTTGAAGTATATTGTGCGCTTTAAAGCGATCTGCATTTTTTGTGTAGTGCGTTTTCATGTATCGCTTAATGTTTACAAGGGCATACAAAACTCCTTCCGATTGAGGAGGATTACACAGGCTATCGTCAGAAAACTTAAGATATATATTTTATTTGTCATGTAAATATCATTCATATATGGTATTTTATTCAAAATCATTAGTCATTTTTGAGAAAGTACAAATTTTTTTTAAAAAAATGCTCCATTTAAAGGGTAGTTGGGATGGGACTTTTTTGAAAATCTTCGGGTTTATCTTTGGATGATATAGAACTTAAATAACAAGTTTGGTATTCATCTATTTCTTTTTAGTCACGCTGTTCACAGATATACACTCGCGGAGCTTTTCCTAAAAATGCTTTTTTATACAGGGGATTTCAAAACATGTATTCAGTGAAATCTCGGTATCGGATTTTAGGTGGAATGCATTACCTTCTCTTCTTACTGGAGGTAAAGAAAGCAATTAGAATAGAAATTGACTCAATTTTGGAGGCTCAATTAATGCGCTGAAATAAAACTCCCTAAAAGGGTGCCGGAGTTGTGCAATTACAGGAGGAGAACATTTCCAACATCGTATTTTCATTGTAATTGCAACACTAAATGGGAGAACCTGAATCATTAGTCTCACTGATCTCAGTTGCTGAGATGTTTTATCCGATTGCTCGGGAGCAAGTGCCCTGACTGCCGCAACCACATACGCCGCCCAGCTGGGAGACTTGTACAAGAGAAGTGCGTTCCCGTAAATTATTCACAATAAAAAGTTATTTTCCTATTCACGTTATTATAAAAGTAACATTAGAAACAATTCCGGATTAAGTAATAAGACTTGATTACGTGCATGATACGCAAAACTAAGTAAGTTTCATTAATGGTGAATCCACGCGGGAAAAATAAAAGTCACGTAAAATAATTTTATATATGCCGCATGACAGTTCAACCTGAGAAATTTAGAGATGTAACAACGAATAACAGTTGAAGTTATATACAGTACTAGCCACGGACAAACTAATACGATAACTGATTAATGCAATAAGATATCTAATTTACAGTTTCTCTGCATCAACACATTAATAATTTCTTTCTAAGTTTTAAGTGTTATGTATTTTCTTTGATAGTATTGTAGGTATAATAATTAAGAGGTTGTTAAAACAAATATATTCATAATGTACACTGGTAGAGAACAAATATATAACGTTATCACTTATAAAATATAACATGAGAGGGAAAGGCCATTGTTAGCTATATAACCAGTAATATAACATAGAAGAAATGCAGTAGTATCTACGTAAGCGTGTAATGAACCTTGGACTCATAATTAAAACGATGGAAGTCTGTAAACATATATATGTAACATAAACTGTTATTGGATGTTATTGGACAGTAGCACCAATCGGGTAATTGATACGTACGTTAAGAACGGTTGAAGGGAACGCTAACAGAAGCTTGTCAGTTTTCAAGCAAGAAGGCACTGTATAAGCTCGTCTCTGAATAGGCGCTAAAACTACGTATTTAAAGTCTACCACTTATACATATTTTAACACAACAAAGGTGATAGTGAATTGTAAATATCATATGTGGTTTATCTAAAATACAAGTGAAATAATGAAACAGAATACGTGTGTGCAAAATATATTTTAACCTTCTCCATACCCAACCCTGACAAGACACAAGTGTTCTCCGACACAAATACAGCAGCCGTGGCATAATTATAAGATGATAGTAATTACAACATACTAACACACACAAGAATACAGATATACTATCATCAGATTCCGGTCTACGAGAATGTCGAGATACGTCACGAGAGTACGGGCATCAAGACGAGTTACAGGTACGTAACACAGCATCCATCATCAACGTAGTGAGGTCCAAACAAAAGAGGAACCGCTACACAGTGGGTACTATGAAAAAGTTATTTTATATAAATTATGTATCAATCAGTTAACATTTTTGGTGTATTAGTTTAACTTACGATTTAGGAATAAAGGAAGAGTTATGACACAATCGGGTCAGAGCATCGCAAGTAGACTGCAAAGGCCCTTTTGGCTTCTACCGTGACATCCGGGATGGAGGGATGAGAGGAAAGACCCGAAGGGCGACCAGATCCGAATAATGCCGGGTACAAACGTGGACGAGGTCCCTATTTACAGATCGAACGCATCCGACTCTGTCCGGGCACACCCACAAGCCTCTGAAAACTTGCGTTCGCGGCGCCTTCTCGGCGGCGGTTCCTACTGAACAGTACCGCAACATTAGGGAAGAAACTTTACAAAGCACACATATACCACCCAGCCGCAACCTGCCGAACACCGTCGATGGTCCTACCACGCCGAAACAGATAACAAAGAAGGAGATGATGATACAGGAAAGTCATAGTAGAAGAGAAACTACCCTAACATTCGCCTGCGACCCGAAAAAACTACAAAAAATCCATGGGTCAGAGTAGGCGGTCGCCGGTGATCGAACCCATGAATGTGAGCCGCACACGTTACTGCAGCGCCACCACCTTGCTCAGACTATGGTTCAGCAGTTATATAGAATTTACTCAGAATGAAGAGGACATCACAGGGTATTCACAAACGTTTCAAGATATACATATTATAATAGTTATTTTAGTATTGTTACTCGTGCAAATATTTTAAATTGCATCTTCTTAAGCAGTAAGTAATGTTTACATGCATTAGCTTTTGGGTATATCTGAAATTGCGATGTAAATGGGTTATGATGTGACAAGAGTAAAGCTGACAGTTAGGAAACAACGTTTTAAGTGAGCTTCTTCATTACGCCTCAGTTTTTACCGCTTCACACCGCACACGAAAAAGGTTTAAAAAGTTCTAAAACTAATAAAACCAGGACTTAGGAGAAACGCCTGAACACATTAATTTCATTTGTTCCTTCCTCATATTCAAAATGATTTTCTCTGTTTTAACCTAAACGATAGATGGGTAATAGGTCAATCATTAAATTCTGTAGCATGTATAAGTACTTAGACAATGCAGTGAGACTGAAATTTGACACATATTGCAAAGAGAACATTGCTGTAAAACAGTTACATTCCATAATTTGGAAGGAGACTATTCATAAGGATGTAAAGAGAAGGATATATAGGGCGGAATGAAAGAACATGTTGTTTTGAGTGTTGTTTCTTAATAACTTTTTTCTATTAAGCTTTCCGTTCTTAGAGAATTACTGTTTTATAGGTATTTTTTAGAGTATTGCAACGCAGCAAATTCAACAGCTTCACTTTACATTCAAGTTAATTTTACATTCAACAGTTTAACTTTTAATTCTTCAGCTTCTTCTGCTACAGTAACGAACAAACACTTCCAGTATACAAATAAACAGAATACTACACGTGATTATAACGCAACCTAAAGTATGGAACTGAGGAAGCATTTACAATATCACGTAAATTATTAATAGGAACACTTAAAAATAAATAAAAGCTTGAGAAACTCAAATTACAAGATTATGCTTTGCGAATTCTCTCTTAATAATTAAAGCAAGAAAAGAAGAGCAACGAGATCTTCTTTTTAATGTTTTGAGAAATTGTTCAAAATGTACACCCCTAGCCAACACACTGCATCACTACGTTTTCTCTAATTCTGCTGCACTCTACGAAGTACAGGATTGTTTTTTATTTCTTTCGCCGCTCCAAGTATTCTTTCTTGAACGTTTCCACATCAGACACTTCTATAATGCATATGCCAGTTTTCATATCGCCCTAAAGAAAAAAATCTATTGAATTTAGATCTGGCGATCTTGGTGGCCTCTTATTGGTCCATTCCCAGCGATCCAGCATTCTACGTAGGTGTTGAGTAGATGGCCACACACGGCTTTATGAGCTCGTACTTATGTGCAGAGGTGCGCCGTCATGTAATAGCCACATATCAATTCTTACTGCCAGAGGAAGATCCTCAAGCAAAACTGATAACGCTTCTTGAACTCGATTTAGATGGCTACTGTCAAAATCTGAGGAAGAATCCATGGACCAATTAATTTGTTTCCTATGATTCCTGCTTAAACATTTACAGATAATCTGTTTTATCTTATTGTGTGTGGATTGCCGTATGTCCAGGTATGTACATTATGGTAATTAGTTACTCTATTTCTGGTAAAAGTTGCTTCATCCATTGTAAGAATTTTAAAGGGAAAGTCCCCTCCTTGTTGAAGAAACCATTGGAAAAGTGCTACCCTTGGCGCATAATCTGCTTCAGAGAGATACTAGACGCGCTGAGTATGAACATGTTTTTTAATGTTCTCCTCAATTCAGTCCGATTAGGATAAGCCAATAGTGCGAGCTATGCTACGGCTGCCAGTTTCAGGATCTTCCTCCACCAATTGAAGGATTTCTTCTTGTGCAACATTTCCTTGACCAACTCCTTCAATATGAGGAGATACGCCTCTTCTATCTTTGACAGATGAAAACAAATGTCCTATGATGTAGTTGCTCGTTGACGCAGGTAATTCTTTCTGCCCCACGTTTAGGCGCAATATGACGCAGCCACGCTCCATCCTCCAACATTGAAGCAATACCTTTGCCTCACGGTTGCTGCTTGCCTCCTCCCAGTTGGTTCTTCTTTTGCCACGGCTGCTCCAGCATGAAACCTTAACCTCAGGGTATGCGTGGGTGTGTACAGAGAAACACACAAACTATCTTTAAACAATTTTATTTACTATTTAAAATAATACTTTAGGTTTGCCGATCACTATTAAACACATACGATGATACTTTGTCTTTACCAAGACCGAAGAATATTAACTACAGCTAAGCGTTCTACCCTCTAGCATGTTCGCCACCATTCTTCTCCACACGACGAGAAAATCGTCCTGCACTCGCCAGGCACTCAGGCTGACTGACTTACCCACGCTGCACAAGGAAAACCAACGCCTAAACTTCCCCTCTCTCCCCTCAAACGCTCTCCTCAAACTTAGCGTCATGATGCGTAGAGTGGCCTTCACCAGGCTAAGTGCAGCTGTACTCGGCTGTTTACCAGGAAAAACTTGCCAAATGGTATGTGCCTGTCTAGTCTTTCTGTTGCTTTTAACAGTCAACAATTTTCACAGTGCTTCTCCTTTTTATACATACACTGATTTTAAATACATTATTACTTATTTTATATCGCTATCCTTCTCAGAATATTATGATAATTATTGCCTTCATAATTCCGGCTTCATCGTATAGTTGGAAATATTTCTGGATAAATTCTTGCGACGCTGCCGCATTATGATGGTTTCATAGTAAATGAGTTGCGTTTCAAGATACTCGGGTTTTGTAAAATGAAACATTTTGTGGCTCATAATCCGCTGTTTCGAAAACAAACCATTATTGCAATAAACAGCAGCTGAGGTACGTTTCTTTCGATCTTACAGTGATGTCGTGTTGTGTAGCTTCGTGGCTAACGATGTAGATTCAACTGAGACAAATTTTGATAATGTTTAATAACAGTAAGAGTGCGAATTGTTTTTATTCAAAATGTATTTGATCATGCAGAAAACATTTATTTTTCAATCTACTCTAAGAAACATTTGGAAGGGTATGTAAGTTTCGTGAAATCTCAAATTAAAATAGAGTTAATACTAAGCAATTTTATCTTTTGTTCTATTCATTACAAAGAGTCATCCTATTCAAGGATAATCACAGATGGTCTTCCGCCGTGTGTAAATTAATAATTGAAAGTATTGCGTTGTTGGCTCTTGAGTTCTGGAACATCTCCAAGAGAAATGGAAAGCATGTTAAAAGGATGGAAATGGATTACTGGAGCAGTTGCTGCATTATTAGAATTCATAAAATCGAAATGTTCACTATACGGACGCAGAAGCAAGTGGCAACAGTATATATCATTGATACAATTGAGGGAAGACTAGATGATATGGCCATTTCAGAAGGATGTCACCGGGAAATATACATGACTGACAACCTCTTCGACGGAATAAGAGAGGAAGACTACGATTGGTGTGGAGTGATTACATAAGACAGTTAATGGATGGTAGACAAATGACAGATAATTGGGAAGATAGAGGGAGATGGAAACATGGATGCGAGAGACGCCATATGGCGCAAAGAAGCTCGCTTTATTGTATACAGAGAGAGAGAGAGAGAGAGAGAGAGAGAGAGAGAGAGAGAGAGATGGACTTTTTCCGGAGTCACTGTGGATAGATATTAAAAAATAAATGAATAGCTAAACCAAATATTCCAGAACAATGTATAATGAAGCTAAAGCAAAAGTTACACAAGGAGAGTTTGCGGCATCTCCAAAAATATAAAATCTACGTTTAACGCAACAAAGGCTGCGCCTGCATAATGCCCGAGCTCTCCGACAAAGTACGGTGTAAATATGGAAATTATATACTGTTACATGGTCGGCTGTCGAGATTAACATACATCGTGACGTGTTTTAATTAAACCATCGCTGCGTCACATTCAGAAACTTCATGGTGTCGTTACGCATGACCTACCCTGTTGTCTTGCCTCTCTAACCATCAGAAGAGCTACTGAAGTTGATGTGAGCAAAAATAGCCCTCACAGTCTGCACTTTGCCGTCAGTAGCTCTGTAGCTAGCCTGTAGGTAATAGTATCCATTAGTCTCAACTTCTTTTGTCCCTTTCCTACTCAATTAGAAAGGATCCAGCTATGTTGTCTTCGTAATGAAGGTTTTCATTCGAATGACAGATAGGGTTGCCAGATTAAGAGCTATTTCACCTTTTGCACCACAATAAATAAGGGATACTTTTTTAAAGAATTAACACTGATTTTATTTGGATAATTTTATACGGAGTTTTGCAATATAGTTAGTGTTTACAATATAGCATTCTATGATACGGTATAGTCTTTGTCACGTTACTGTAGAAATTTATACAAAAATATAATCTGATGGTTTTGGCACGAGTTATGGTTACGTTGTTCATGTGACAATTTTCACGGATGTCGTATTTAGTTTACCCACGATACATTTCATGCAAACTTAGCTTTATAAGTTCTAGTAAATACATCGTGAAGTAATTCGGGATCTATAGCTGAGATAAACGAGTGTGCTTCATTGGTTTGTAAATGAGACATCAGCTTCTCTCCATTTCATTTATTACCTGACGTGTTGAACGAATAAACAAGACATCAACTTGCATACATTCCCTCCCTGGGACAGAAATGAGCAGTTGTTGCGGACATTGTTATGTATGCGGATGAGAGTTCAGTTAACTATGTTACATTGCGGACATTTATTTAAGATTACAGAATACCTTTAATTTCAAGGAATTTTACATCCTAAATTCTTGTTGAAGTGACTGAGCTTAGCAGCTTGCAGTAAGAAAGAGGAACGTAAGAGTTAACCATTACCTATGAAAGCCCTAAAGGAGTTTGCCATGACATCAGCTTCCACCTAGTTAGGTGCAGAAGCATGCGACACCAAGCTGAACCTAGACGTATCATGTGTCACTAGGAAAGCTCTCGAAAACCCACGTACTGGCTTGTAATTGGCTGGTTTAATTCAAACCTAGTGCTGTGGCACGTAATATGTGGTAAAGTCTACGGATTAATGAAGAGACCCTCTAGGCAGCCTTGATCTATATAAAGGGCTGTGGGGCCCATTTGAGCGTCGATTGGATCAGCTAGTCTTGCTTCACGACGCACGTCCCTTCACCTCTTTGATGCACCGCCACCTCTCATAAAAACGACACATCCTTGAGGTGAGCCTCGTGCGGAGAAACTTTGCTGTTACGAATTCTATATTAGTATCCCACTTCAATTATGTATGATGTGACATTAGATTGACAAAGACATTGAGATGAAGGTTAATGAGTTTCAAACCATTGTGGAACGATCAGAAGAACCCTAGGAAGAAAAACTAGAAAAGAAACACAAATTAAGTTCTATAATTTTGTGGCTTTACCCACTGTGTTATATGGTTCCGAGTCGTGGACAATAACAAAGAGAGAGAGATCACTTATTCAGTCCGCCAAAATAAAATTGAGGTATGTAAAGGGATGCACTAGAAGTGACAAAATACGAAATGAATTAATAAGATCATATTTGAATATTGTATCAGTAAACGATAAAATTGATGAAAATAAAAGAAATTGGAAATAACATGTTGATAGAATGATAGACGATAGAATACCAAAAACGATAATGAATTGCCAACCGACAGGGAGGAGAAGTTTAGTATGACAACGCAAGAAATGGCTAGAGACCGGAACAGGTCACTAATCCTTGAAAGGAGAAGAAGAAGAATTCTATATTGTAAATTACACCTGGGCAATGACGACCTGTGGTTCATTCCACTTAACTGTTATTGTGTATAAGTGCCGCTAATCATGTTTAGTGTAAAAATATTGGATGACTTGAGCTTGAGGGATGTTACCTCTGCAATCTAATCCCAACCAGTTACTTCCCCCCCCCCCAGTCACATTCTCCATGACTGTGGGAATATAAGCTACAGAATATTTTTAAATATTTTAAAATTGGTGTCTTGAAGGATCATTCATATTCATATCACTAAATTTAGCTCCTTTTCGGCGAATACTGTAAGTGTATACATACCTTGTTCCTTTATTGGAAATTTTGGCTTATGTTTTGTCACATTCCAACAACATGGTTTAAACATTTATTCTTACAACCATACAACTTCTCTACACATATAGTGTAGTTTCATATTTAATCTGAAAGATATTCGTAAAGTAGCTTTTATTCTACTCCTTGTTAATCATGATAAATATTTTCCAAATTGCTTCCAATACATATTTGGTTGCGGTCACATAAAAGTTTACAGAACGCTAGTGCGACTGTCAAATGTTTAAAAAGAAGCTCGCTATGTGTATGCTGGACTTGAATACTCTTTGCATGGCCTGATGAGAAAAGGAGGAGAGGGCACATCATTTCAAAAGCTTGTAGCTTGAAATACTGGGAAATTCAGACTAGCGACAGGAAGGAACGCAAGAGCACAAGGTAGCAACATCACTTAGAACGAAAGGATAGCGCGCTGTTGAATACCTTAAAGTGTCTTAAACGTCCAACAATTTTAAGTACAAGTCTAGAAAGCGGCCTTAACTATCAATTTGGATTGAAGCCGCTTCACTTTTGAGAAGTACGCCTCATCAGCGGGCTATATGTAAAACCGAAATCGGTTTCGAATGAGTGGAATAGTCCTTGTAAGAGTTTCCAAATATTTGCACATATCTGTTCAAGAATCATTTTCAGGACTTATAGGAAAAGAACTTTAGCGCCTTCTTTATAAGTTTACCGAATTGTTACTTCTAACTTTTTTTTCAGATTCAAAAATGTTTCATTTTAGCGACCCTATGCTCAGCAACTGAATCTAGGATATAATAGATTTCCAACTTTAGGGAAACTCGTTAACAACCAAGAACTCGATTTTGAGCGGATAGATCTTGACTTATTTAAACATGACTGAGAAGAGTTAAACCATTGGGAAACTGCTAAAATATTGGAAGAAATCGTTCTATATACCCTTGGGCAAATAAAATAACTACTGCTTCTATGAGTAACGAACAAACTGAAGAATGGTGATACAGGAAGGAAAAAAACACACGTATTAAAAGAAATAGAATATCAAAGGATAATCACGATATTTAGGCTCACAACCACAAGGAAGAGAAACAACAAAAACAGAAAAACAGGGAATTAAGCCCGCCTTATGTGTGACCAAAGAAAATACCTCGGAACATTTTAGGGCTTTTACTTTTCTGTGGCAATGTCTTGGCGAGGAAATTTCCGTTTCATCAGTGTCTTGGAACTAATGAAATTTTTCAGCGTTACCTCAGGTTAACTGAGGGGGAGAGAGTCATTAGCTACCACGACCCTCGTCACACTGGGATTAGGGGGAGGTAAGGCATCAAACTCAATCAAGACTCCGGGTCTCAAGGGTATTCCCAGAAGGTATTGTGACGTGCCACCCGCTCAGATAGTTCCTTCCTGAGATAAAATCAGCGTGCATCGTCAACAGTTCTCGTGTGTGTTGGTACAAGGCAAGGTTGTGCTGATAACAAGGGATCCATTCAGGAAAATTGGGATAATTGCGTTTAAGGAAAATGTAATTGCAGAATTGTCGTGTATGATGAAATAGAGCGTCTGTAAAATTCTGTCCTAAGATAAGCAAGCGCCGCTGAAAAACGATATTGAACATTGTCGCGTACTACGGATGTATTAAATCATCAATCTGTAGACGGTGCTGTCCAATGTTTACAGGGAACACAGACTTATTCAGGTTAACAGAAAACAAGGATGGCTAATGCTGCATGTCAGTTGAACAACATGTTAACTTGAGTTGCTAGAAATATAGGGTGGACCATTTGAGTTGAGACTGCACAATATCTCGAAAACTAATTGTTGTAGAAAGATATGTATTGAATAAAAGGTTGCTTGATATTATGGGGTAAAGTAAATTACATTAGTCGTATTTTATTTGGAGGACGTTGCGATGGTGATTTTAGGGTGACCTAATTGTAAGTTCCCATTTTAAAAAATTAAATTGACCCTAAAATGATTATCATAACGTGATCCATATGAAACACGACTAATGTCATTTTCTTTCCCTCATAATATCAAGCAAATTTGGTTAAAGACATTTCTTTCTACAACGCTTAGTTATGGAGATATTGTACAGTCTCAACTTATATGATCCATCCTGTATAATCAGACAAATTGCCAGTCAGTCTATTTACATAAGACCGACATCATCAGAAACGTAACGAGATTTTATAATAGCCCTTTAATAACTTTGTCAACCCTCTAGTTATACAAAATCAATAAAACTTAAATACAATAAAATATACTTATAATTACATAACATTAAAGACACGTTTTAGTCTCCCTGTTAATACATCTAACATAGGGCCATCTAATCAAAGCCACGAGAACCATTTTTTTGATAAAATAAAAATAATGGAAAGAATTTCCGCGTGGAGAGTAATTTCTGGTAATTGAATTTGATAAAAATCTTCGTGTTTCACGCTTGAAAAGATTCAAATACGAATTTTAGTATTAATGCGATTTCTCATTTTTGAGTTACGCTGCACAGATGTACGCGCGCGTATACAGACACGAGCATTTTTCTAAAGAACGTTTTATTGGAGAGTTCCGGCGAAACCGGAAAGTTTCAATTTGGAACTCTGTCATTCTCGAGTTATGAAACAAATTCCACTTGTAACTGACAAAGTTTTATGTAATTTCAACTTTGTGTCTTTCCTGGTTTTTCGGCCTAGGGTTCTTTTAGTGGTTCCACATATTGCCTGGAACGTTGATATCTTATTTTCTATACCTTTATCTTCTTCATAAGTTATCACGTTCCTAGTACTGAAAATGTGATCCATGTTCAGTTATTCTACCTTCTAGGACAATTTTAGATCTTATAGCATATTTTTCTCTAAACGCCATTACCTTCGATTTCCTTGTTGATATTTTACAATTATATCTATTGGTTATCAATTGGAACTTGTATGCCAACACTTGCAAGTCTCTTTCAGATTTTGCCAACGAGATGTTAGCCAACCCCGAAGAAGATGGTCTTTACAAATGACTTCGCCGGAATGACCTCTGTAGCCCTAAATTCTGAGGAGGAGGAGGAGGAGGAGGAGGAGGAAGAAGAAGCAGCAGAACTGACTAAATAGGAATATTTTGACCACAGTTAAATAAACTTCACATAGTATCCTTTAATGCAGGGTCAGTGGATATAGTTTTCCATAGATGTACCTACACATCTTAAATGTTTCAGTAAATTATGTTTTCTGAAGCTACTGTCCGTTTCTTATAGTAGTATGTCAGACCTGGTAAGATACCTTACGAAGAAGGTGGTCCATGAGGGTGCAGAAACGTATTCTTCATTTCATTAATTGCTTCTTCATATTTAGTACACATCCTACCCACCATTTCTGGCCAACAGTACAAACAAATAATCAATTTGTTGTCCTGTCAATTTTCCAATTTGGGTAGAATAAATTTCCTCTACGTACAATAATAGTAGGGGAAATAAACCGGTACAGGATTCTGAGACATCGTATATGATATAGTTTCTTAAACGCCTCTGGAGTATCAACTGGGAAACTACGTATAGAAATGGAAAGAGGAAAAGTTATTTAAGTTGCATGCCTCGTACACCTGGAACTATATTATACACCAACATTTTTCTTTGAATCTCTACAATCGTTTGCAGGACCCATGGCTCATGGAGTGTGAAAGACGTGAATACTTAAACGTTGCTTCTCTTGTCCTGTGAACATTCTCCCCCGCCGACAGAAATATTGAAATGTCATTTACACTTCCAGCTTTCTTCCAGGTTTCTACGCGTTTAAGATTGTGGCGTATATAGCAAAATATCAAGTTTTGGAGTACTTTATCTTACAAAAAGTGTATAATTTAGGTTCTTAAATAAAGTACTTGCCTCAGTTATTGTAGCAGTTGAATGCCTCTTATTACTTAGAAAAGCACACAGAGTATCAGCGAAACAGTATACAGGGCATAGAAAAACAAAACAATAAAATATATGTACCAACCAAAACTTTATAAAACTATGGTAGTTCCAGTTTGAATGTAGGGATGTGAATCTTATTTTATCTGAGAAGAAAATAAAAGAAAGCTGAAGACACTAGCAATGAGAATTCTCTGGCAGGTTAGGAACTGTGCAAGAATAGATAAAATAAAAACAAAGATACACATGAGGAAATAAAAGTACATAATATTGTGACTTTGTTAGTTTTTATTTCGCTTCTTTTCTTTGTGCATAGCATGTAATGAATCACGTGTTAGGAAGCTTCTTTGTTAGCTGCACTGGTTAGAGTGTCGAACACAGTACTTCGCTTCTCTCGTACCCTGAGCAGCACTCGTACGTCACAATAACCAACTCGTAGAACACACTTGAGTAACCTGCAGTTTACATCGTATCAACAATTCACTAATTCACTAACTGTTGCGATTACGCTCGCCGGCGTATTCACAAGAGATTATAGAGAGTTTGCGGAGGCTGGAGAAGAAACATCCAGAATTAACTCGTTGCGTCTCGAAGCTGTTACTGGTATTTACGTAGGAGGGAGCGCCGCCCTACTTAACTCTCCAACCAACCAATCGGCCCGCCAACCATGCAATAAGGCCCGCCCTCAGTAGCTGTGTCACGTATAAATGATGAAATAGAACAGGAAGAGAACCGAAAATCCCCTTAAATCAAACGAGTGAAGAGAGAATGCCGAAAATTATTTTCAAAGATCAACCGACGTGAAAAATAGATGTTGAGGCTGTGATAGAAATGCCTAATGCGTAAATGCCTAAATAGCAAAATGAAATTATTAAAATTGTAGACACTGTGTTTAGTCTGTGTTGAAGTATTATTATGCTTCCAGCAGATTACCAAAACAATTTTAATACCTATCCCAGCATTGAACACTGCTACTAATCCCATTTAATCTAGAGACTACTCTAGCTCTTAAAGATATATTTTCTTGCCTGAAAAACTAACCAGGGAAACTTTCCGTTACATCCCTTTCTCATTTGCTAATGAACTATTAAGTTATTTTGAAGCTTTTTTGGAGGATGTGAAAACCAAATCAAAGCTCACAATTAAAACAGGCTTAAATTTTATTTTAAGAAGTAACACTGTGAAGTAAGACAAAACAATTCGAAGCAAGACAGAAATTGCATAGCTCGAAATGGATCATTTATGTGTCATGGCAAAGAGTTTAGCATACTATCTACAGAGCAAGGCAAGAAAGCGGTTAGTCCAAGAGTTTGTTCTGTGTCCATATTTCTCACATTGAGTTGCGTGCAATGTCCTCTACCGACACAGATAAGTTTATTACGCGGACTCCTGAATGGGAGGTCTGTGGTTCAAATCCGGTCCGTCCTCCGTGACTGGAGACATTTTTCCTCAGTCTTCATAGCTGACAAATGTCGGCCCTAAACTTAGTTCTGGAATGTTTCCTTCCATGTTTGAAGAATGGGCGTTAAACACTGCTAAAATGCGTTGCCCTTTAAATTTGGATAGAAAAAAGAAAAGCAGGATCAGCTACCTTAGATTGTCTGCATGACACGTGTTCATCTAGATAAGGGTTTAACCCATTTCCCTGCTCTGTTGTCGCAGTTCTCAATGGCTCATGTTATCTTATTTGTTGAGCGCCTTTTGTTTTATTATTTTAAATTTGGGTTCTTTGTCCTCCGGCTAGCTATTATAACTCAGTCGAGCAAATATCTCTAAGCAGGGCGTGTAAACGGAAAGGAGTTATTGTTAAAAGATAACGCTGATAAAAAAATTGTTTCTACATTTTTATTGCCGTCACACATAATTAAAAATTCACATATTTAATCTCTATACACGCCTGACTGAAACTGTGATATTTCCAAATGTAGCTACAGTCGTATTAGTTGCCGCATACCAATTACTTCGCACACTTTACATTTTTGTAACTAACTCTGCGACGTACACCTCATGAGAGATTCTTCAGAACTGATTGACGTGCACCTCGTGAAAGATTCTTCGCAACTGTGCGAAACTTGCTTATGGCTCGAGAATATATACTCCTTCACCTCAAATTGCCTAAACATTATAATAGAGCTGCTATTGGTTACCAAATCGCGCCCACTTTAGCGTCTGTTTTGTCAGCCAATCACTACTACTAACATATATACTCTAGGGAAGATATTCCCTCCATTTCTAAAAAAGGCACGCTACCCTGACGTCATTTGTTTATCTCTTCTTAGTGATAAACAACTCACCCCTCGGTTTATTGTTACCCACTTCTATTGTCAGTTTCAGTGAGGCCGTGTAAACTTATTTCCTAACAATACTTATGGCTAACAAACATCTAAAATCATGTACATACAATAATATTAATTTACACTACAATCACTCTGGCATTCACAACGTGTTGTGATATAAAATACTGCCTCACTGTTCTGTTCTTCGGTTTGCCTACCGTTAAAGGATTTCTATTCTATTAGCACTGTGTCGCCGTTAAGTCCGACCCCTCGCAACACACGAAGTTGGAGGGAGAATGACTCTTTGTCACAATACGGAGCGTTCCTTCGGATTCTTTATGGCACTAGACAGTCTACGGTCCCTGCATCAGAGCTGGACGAGGTTAGAACTGACGTACGGGCTAGTTAGAGTCGCGCGTGTCTTATTGTGGCTTATTATGACACCGCAAAAGTTTACATTGCAACAAAGGATTCATTTGTTAAAGCAAAAAGAGGAACTGTGGGAACGTGTGAAAACATTTTGCAACGAAATTTCCTGGTGCTCCCGTTCTAAACAAGATCGCTGTATTTAACCCGTAAAAAGTTTAGAGATCAGTTCCGAATAAACGTGGAATGAGAAATCCGAGTTTTCTTACCGAGGGAAAATTAGATGGGACAGAAGAAAGTTTAGTACATTTTCCTCGAAAATCTCTCCTCGTCTGTCGCAAGAAACAGCATTTAGAGGTACTAAAATTCTTAAATTTAAGTCCTAAAGAGTGGCAATAATGCACAAGTTAAAGCCTGCTGATAATGCGAGTCATTCGAACTTCTGTAACTGGGTTTTTACAAAGTGTTGCCAATGGCGTTGTGGATTGTAAATGCATTATATTTACGGATGAAGCATGATTTCACTTACATGGCTATGTTATACCCAGAGCTAGGACAAATTTCCTTTGACTTTGCCTTACGAGTGCAAGCTACGAGTTTGTTTTGGCAGTGCGACGAGGGGAAGGACGTATCAGAGATAACCTGGAACTCTAGACAGAAGGTCAGAGGTAGAACAGAACATAAACATAGAGCTCACAAAAAGACTACCGTACCAGTAACGCAAGGGAACTACTGGCCGTTGACTGTGCAGTCGTAGGTGTATTGAGTACGACGTCATGTGTTCTGGTAGGGTGTTGATTCCTCGCTCAATGGATATTTGTCCTTGCTCTAGTTATAACTCTTAACAATAGATATTGGAATACTGAAAATCCTCGTCTCCTTTACGCAACTTCTTTACATGATGGTTGGCGTATGGTGGGCAATAAATGCACATACGACTGGCCCTATATTTTTGATACAATCAATGGCGAGAGATACTGAATGCAGTACTCAACAGTCAACTGCTATTGAGTCTCAGAGTGCTTATTTTCGGCAAGCTGACTATGTAACAGCCAAAACATTGAATTTCATAAAGGAAATATTCGAGGACAGGATTATTAGTAGAGGACTATGGTCCACTAGGTCCTCCAATTTGTCGGCCTGCGATTTCTGTTTATACAGAAATCTAAAAAAAAAGTATAAAAAGACAATCTGCACACAATCCGTGAGTTAAAAGGTAGCATTTTGCGAGAAATCGAGAGAAATACGGAAGACGAACTGCACGTGTAAATGCCATTTCCTTCCGAGATGTAAGGAATGTATTGCAGCAGACAGACATCATTTTCAACACCTTCTATATTCAAGGTTAGTAAACAATATGAAAACTCTCTTTTTAATAGCCGACTGTAGCGGACCCCGTTCACCGGCAAATGAGAGCGTTGACGCGGAACTGCATGCCGCCCAGTGCCGTATAGAACTCGAAGGAACGCTCTGTAGATAAAGCTCAAACTAGCTAACATATCTAATACCAGAAATGGTCACAACTGCCCAGTTAGGTGATGGAACGTGGGGAATTTAGTTTGATCTCCAACTGCAGGGCTCGAGTTCTACCTTGTTTGGGATGAGATTCTGTTATTTTTACTTTTATATGGCGTATGGTAAATAAGAGAAGCATTGCAATCCACCCAAAAATTTGATACCGAAATGTCACCAGAAATACATGTTTTGAGGCGCCCTGAATCCAAATAAAGGCATTTTGGAAACATGTCTGTCTGCGTGTCTGTGAACAGTATAACTCAAAAACGAAAAGTCGGATAAATACCAAAGATACGACACCAGCATTTTCAACAAGGTCCCCACTCCAAACTACCCTTTACGTGGAACATTTTTCGAAATTTAGATTCTAAAAACTAGTTTTAATAATTTTGATTAAAATTCCATATATTAAAGATATTTACATATAAATAAAATGTATATCTTGAATTTTTGGAAATAGCCTCTGAAGTCCTCTTCATTCGGACAGAATTTTTGTTAATTGGTAAGCCTTAAGCGATAGACGAAAACGTACCACACAAAAATGGAGATGTGTTTAAAACATACAATTTATTTAAAACAAGCTTTCTTGGCATAATCTGCTTTTGAGATATCCGTTATTAAAGTTCAAAATTATTCATTTCTAAACACTTTCAGCATTATTGTTTCTCGCGATTGCCTGGAAACAGTATAGAATTTTAAGGCAGTGTATAGCATCGAGTTCTTAAACATTTAACTATCGTTGTGTTTAGCTATTTCTGCAAAGATTTATTTGGATTAAAAGATAGTAGATAGAAAAGTAAATGTCAGTAAGAGTAACTGTTTACCCACTAAGAAACAATAGAGGGTAGAGAAAATCATGTGAATTCATTACTTCAGATTTTTTCTTTTCATTTTTACGGGGGTTCCTCTATTCTACTAGAGCCAAATATGGAGCAGATCGGTAAACTCCGGGCTCATTATGACATCATATTGTCCATTCCATCCACTGTGTCTGCAGACTTGAGTTGTTAAAGGAGACGTTAAATGCCTAAACAATTAAGTATCAAATAGAATGAGATTTACTCCACAGAAAATTGAAAAATAATAAGAATCATTCAGAACCTACACATTTTATTCCTACAGCGACTGACTAAAATAAAATTGCACAGTTATACAATTAATGGACAATGAACATAAACGTTTTATTTTCTCTACTACGTAAAGTAAGCAGGGAAAGTATTGCATTCCACTCAAAAATTCGATGTCGTGATTTTACTATAAATGCATGTTTTGAGACCGCCTGAATCCAAATAAAGCATTTTTGGAAACGTCCGTGTATGTGTCTGCCTATGAACAGCATAACTAAAGAACGAAAAGTCGGATATATACCAAACTAGTATTTTCCAAGGATACGACACGAAGATATTCAAGAAAATTCCTATCCCAACTACTCTTTAAATGAACATTTTTCGAAAATTTAAAAAAAATTTGGCTAACTTTTTTATTAAAATACTATATATGAAAATAAAGTGGTATATATTGAATTTTCTGGGAATAGCCTAGGAAGTCCTCTTCATTCGGAATTTTGTATAATCTTGTATAACTTGTAAACGTTAAGAGATAGACGAAAACGTACCACACGAAACATGTAGATCTCTTTAAAACACACAATTTACTTAAAATAAATTTTTGTGGCATATAAGCCGTTTGAGATATCCGCCATTAAAGGTTCGAATTGTGCAGCACTTGTCATTCGTTTAAAGTCCCATCGATTTTCAGGTGTCTCTCTTGATTGCATGGAAACAGTATGTAGTTTTAAGGCCAGCATATAGCGTCCAGTTCTTAAACATTTAACTATTACTGTTCTCTTTGTACTTATAACGAAATGTGTAATGTGGCTATTTATGCAAAGGTTCATTTGGATTTAATGTAGTAGATAGAAAAATAAGCTTTAGTAAGAATAGTTTGCATACTCACTAATAAAGATAGAGGGTAGAGAAAGGTATGTGAATGGATGACATCAGAATTTTTTTTCACTGGACATTAATTTTGTTCCACGCGAACGAAATCATTTATTCCATTTCCAACGTATTTATGGCCCGTAACAACCATAAGATAAACATGTTGTATCGCGCTATAAATAAAATCTGAGCACTTTAATTCAACTAGTGGAATGCTGCATCTTTACTGTGTTTTTTGCCTCATGTCTATATTCATTCTAGTCTACACAGGAATAATAGAAATGTTGCGGAATTGTACAATCCTAAAATCCAGCTCCAATTTAATTGGCTTTGTGGAGCCTCCACGGCACTTTAACACATTCTCTCGCACCATCTAATTTCCATTTCAAGTAGGTACCCGTTGGACACTGGAAGTTTCGCATAAATGCTTGAGTAGCACTAATTGGCGATTGGTAACACTGCTGCTGGCAAAGATGCAACGGTAGGATTCGTGTTTCAGGATCATTTAACATTAAAAATAAAAGAAATAATAAAAAAGGACATTTGAAAGATAAACTTATAATATTGAATGAGGAATAAAAAACTGAAAATAAATTATCATTTTTACTTTCTCTACTACGTATAGTAAGTAGGGGAAGTATTGCATTCCACCCAAAAATTCGATACCACCGGAGATTTCACCGGAAATACATGTTTTGAGGCCCTTGTGTGTGTGAAAAGTCGGATAAGTACGAAACTTGATATTTAAGTTAAGTGTCTTCCATGGATGCGACACGAAGATTTTCAACTCAACTACCCTCTACATGGAAAACATTTTTCGAAAATTTTGATTTGTTAAAAAATGGCTAACGATTTTATTAAAATACCATATATGAAATACATTTAGATTAAAAATAAAATGTATACCTTGCATTTTCTGGAAATAATATTTTAAGTGTTCATTTGGAAGGAATTTTGTATAATCTTTATAACTGGTAAATGTTAATCGATAGACAAAATATACTATAAAAATGTAGATCTCTTTAAAACACACAATTTATTTAAAATAAGTCTTTATACAGTCCATTCAACATTGAGTTATTTCTCGCGATTGCATGGAAACGGTAGGGAATTTTAAGGCCAGCATATAGCTCCAGTTCTTAAGCATTTGACTATCGCTGTTCTCTTTGTATTCATAACCAAATGAGTAATGTAGCTATTTCTGGAAGTTTTATTTGGTTTACAACATATTAGATATAAAAATAAGCTTTAGTAAGAAGAGTTTGCATACTCGCTAATAAACGATTGAGGTTAGACAAAGTCATGTGAATGTATCACGTCAGAATTTTTAACAAAAAACTTTAGTTAATATGAGGTGGATTTATTGCACTACTAAACAGTTCCACCACATTTAGGTCCAAATGACCGAAACCTATGGCATTTGGGACAATTCGTGCATTCCGTTTGGGTCTCGGATAGTCAACCTTTTGCATACCATTTAGGCATCTTACATCAGCATTTTCCCTCTCGTTTCGTGCAGACGTGGGACTAAAAATCAAATAGAATAAATCTGCAATATATTATTCTCGCATCTGGTTGCCTAAACCAGAACCTATATTCCAAATTTACGGTTTATTAATCACATGTACTACCTCATTTGCTTCTATTCATAATATATTCTTAAACTACTAAACTGAAATAATGAAATAAATATATTAAGATAATTCTATTAATATTTCTCACTATACTTTTGTTAGTGGAAGCCAGCAGCTTTAGTTGTCAGTTGGCATCTACTCACCTTAATTTAGCCTAATTTAAGCTTTTAATTCCCGGTAACCAGCATCCCTCTTAATCTAAAGGAGACTTTCAGGGGGAACAATAATCCTGTTAGGACTTCAAATGTTACTATATTTAGCTTTAAATAAACAATTTAAGATTACTTTCATCATTCCATAAAAACAGTCTTCTGTTTCTGTATCTATATGCTCTATACTTTAGCCGGGTAGCCAAATTTTTTAAACACATTTAATAGAGAGCTTTCTGTCTCTATATGTTTTATACTTTTCTATTTGTCTATTTTATTTTCGCTTTTCAGTATTACATGTAACTGCAGAAAGCTCTTTTTCGTGGAATTTATTTTAAATTTGTTTTCATGACGCACTGATAGAATGACGTTTGCTACAGTGTGTATATTTGGATGCGAAATGTAACATAGTTCATTGATTGATTAGTACGAGAAACACCTGTCCACATGTCTAGTACAATGACACATCCTTGGGATGTAATCTAAAAATCATAAGTCAGTGGTCGGTGCGACTGATACCAACATGGTAAAAGCATCACGGCAGACCAAACCCAATGTCGGCGTGTTTCTGAATGGGAATCACTACATTCCTACCTTAATTCGAGAATGCCGACAGCTTTGCACAAAGTGAACTTTACAACATCGTATTACAATGTATTGTGGAAAATGTAACCTCACTGCAGCATGTACCGTCTTTTCAAAATCAACATGGATGGATGGATGGATGGATGGATAACGTATCTTTATTGGTTTCAAATTATTGAAGTTATTACACAAGCATTTAGTGCATGGGTCATTTACTGTACATGCATATTTAAGATACAAGGTATGTGACAAAACAAACAACAGAAAACGGAAAAGAACAAGGAAAAAGGAAAACAGAGATAAATTACCTTTGACTAACTGAACAATTTTGACCTATATTTGCGCACTTTAGCCAAGAAATTGCCCATGTTTTGCCAATTTCTCTGGTCAGCCAGTAGATCCCAACATACCAATCTCTTTCTTGACGGACTTAAGAATTTTTCTTTGAGTTTAATTGTTCGCTGGTTCTCCCACTGAGTGCATTCCGCCAAAATATGTACCCAGTCCTCATCCAAATCACAGAATGGGCAGATTCTCCGGCCAGAATCGTCAGTCATTTTCAATACCCTCCAGCAGAGTAGATGCCACGTCAATCCCAATAAACGTTCCCAAAGTCGTTTTATTCCATCCCACATTTCTACAGTTTTCCACTGCTTTATAAGCACATGAATCATGTGCTTAGTTGAATATGAAAGTGTTCTATCCCCAAAAAACTTGCAATCTACAGTAACTTCATATTTTCTGAACAAGCAAAGAACTACCTTTTACGTTTAATTAACAAAACAAAAGGTTTTCACTTTCAAATAGCATTGATTTTGTCTAACGTTTATGGAATATGTTTATGGTGAACTCATACACAAAATGTGGTATTAACCAGATGTCTGGGCAGTAAATTACAGGTTACCTCATGTGTTACTGTTTGAATGCTTGAGCGTACCAACTTATTGGGTCACTAAAACAGCTCTTCATTTACCTTTTTTTATAGTCCTGCTTTATAATTTATTTATCATTGGCTGATGCATATTATCGCAGACGTACTTTTGTGTACGATTTGTCAATATAAATCTCAACTTTACATCTGATATTGGTTCAGAAAACTTCATTTGTCCACGCTTTAGCTTGCCACATTTCCTTAGTTTAAAATGTTTACATAGTGCACACCTTACTCCGTTTAGTAGTTAAAGCCGAGTAGCAAGTCTTTACGGAAGGCCATGTTTGAAGCACCTTTATCTGCTACAGCAGGTTCCCGTTTTACTTTCCTGTCTGTGAGACGAATGTCTCGCCGCAGTAAAAATACCTTCTTGTCATGACGTCACTAGTGTGGCAATGCTTTGCCCAATAGGCGTGCCCGTTCGTGTGTTTAAGCCGTAAATTTTTCATTGATTTTAATTTAATTTCGTTGTTTTGTGCACTAGACAGCAGTTCATGGTTATAATTCTAATGTTAAATAATAAGAATGCTGTGTAAAACAGGCAGTAAGTCGTATACTACTCGGAAACTAGTTAAAAACCTTCCCCTCTCACGCCTACCCATGTGCTAGAAGAATTTTTGCTGATTAAATTTACATTTTGTCTATCAATTCAGAACATTTAACTTAAACGTGTTTGACATAGGAACCTATCTAAAGCAGTGCCTTCCCAAAGAATCAAAAGGTGAATAAAATGCATTCTGGCAATAATAACTACAATGTGCAGCTCTGTAAAATTAATGGAAGGTGTTTCAAAAGTGACTTTAATTGAATACAAATAATTTTACTGTGACTACTTAAATATATTGGATCCGTTAGCTCTGCATAAGCAACTGCGAAAATGCAGATAAGCGATACGAGGGCTGTAGCACAGGTAAAATACTTCATTGTTTTACCGTAACAATATGCACCATTCTCTTAGAATTAACAATGCTATTATTGTACCTGTTTAACGTCTTAGAAATTATGCATTCTTCCAACAATGTCTGCTATAAGCACTGTGATTGCACCACTTTTCGCTTTTATTCTCATACCAGCAAAACCCGCAGCACTGCTCGATTTATTGCGTTAACAGCGGAGATTCTTTTCCGTATCCTATCCATTGTCCTCGCGCTTTCATTCTCTTCCATCATCATCTTCTATTCTATATTTTTCTCTCACACTCTTTCTCAATCTTCCCCAGTTGCCTTTCACCCATCTCTTTTCCTTTCTGTCCAACATACGAGGGCATTCCCAGAAGTACCCGACCGACGTATATATAGCGGTTGTTTCAAACAAATGACTATGGTAGAAAGTACCACCCTTACAACGTTTAAGTTTGAAGTTTTACCATGCTACAATGTTGAGTAATTGTTTGGCAGCCATTAATAGTGAACTCTCTCAGCGAGTTTGTAAACATTGATAAAAGTGGCCATTGTTATATGATACAATACTTTCATTTGAAAGGACTTAGTCCAACTAATATTAAAGCTGAGCTAGATTCTACTCTGGGGGAATCGGCTCCTTCGTTTACAACAGTAAAATATTGGGTGGCAGAGTTTAAGCGAGGCCGTACGAGCTGCCAAGATGAACTTCGCAGTGGTCGACCAAATGAGGTGACCACGCCAGAAATAGTGAAGAAAATCCACAAAATGATTTTGGATGACTTTCGACTGAAAGTGCGCGAGCTAGCAGACATCTTGGGCATTTCAAAAAGTGCTGTACATTGCATAATAACTGAAAATTTAGACATGAGACAGCTGTGCGCAAGATGAATGCCGCGTTTACTCACAATTGAACAAAATCAGAGTCATGAGAATGGTTCAGTCGAGTGTTTGGCGATGTTTCGCTGCAATAAAGTCGAGTTTTTTTTTTGGTCAATTCATAACCATGGATGAAACATGAGTCCATCACTTCACACCTGAGACAAAGGAACAGTCACAACAGTGGATTGAAAGGGGAGAATCGGCTCCAAAGAAGGCGAAGAAAGTTCCATCTGCAGGCGAGGTCATGGCGTAAGTTTTTGATGCGGGTGGGATAATTTTCATTGATTATCTTCTAAAAGGAAAGGTAATCAATGGCGAGTATTATGCAAACCTATTGCAGCGTTTGAATGATGATATCAAGCAAAAACGGCCGCATTTAGCGAAAACGAAGGTTCTGTTTCATCAAGACAATCACCAGTTCACACCCATTATCGCCATGGCCAAAATTAATGAGTTAAAGTTTGAATTGCTTCCTCAGCACCCTAATCGCCAGACATAGCCCCCTATGATTATTTTCTGTTTCCAAAGTTGAAGAAATGGCTTGGTGGTGAAAGATTTGCCAACAATGAAGAGGTGGAGTTTGTAGTTGATGGCTATTTTGCAGAACTCGACGGTTCTCACTATAAACAGGGTATCGAAGCTATTGAACATCGCTGGGAAAAGTGTATTGAGCTGAAAGGAGACTATGTAGAGAAATAAAGATGTTTTTCCCCAAAAGTTTTTTGTTTTATTTGTTAGCTCTGGTACTTCTGGGACAACCCTCATACTTCATGCACTAGTTTGAAAACTGGCAATAAAACTGTGTAACTGGAGTAATAGGCCACAAAGGTTACATTGAACTTGAAATTCCGCTTTAACAAAATAGTATAAACTATTTTTAATTTGGTTATATCGCATCAGTTCCATCTTCTAACATAGCCTCATAGGCCAGCTGAGTAAAACACAGCCATGACCATACGTTGCTAACGAGTCAGGCTACGGCGCGAATCAGTTACGTAGTATCGAGCGAGATGGCTCAGGTGGTAACGTCTGTCGCCCGCATTCGGGAGGCCCCGGGTTCAAATCCCGCGGGCCAACCAATCCAACTGAGGATTTTTCGTGGTTTCCCTCAGCCGCTAAGGTAAATACCGGATTGGATACTTAATACCTCGTCGGAAAGTTTCACCTTAAGTCTAAAACAATAGCAAACCTGAAAAATGGGTGGTAATAGCGAATGGTGTGCCATCTATCCACAGACAATGAAAGCAGGTAGACTGGACGGCACGAAGCAGAAGATCCGGCTGCTGTGCTCTAGGGTCTCTGTGGGTACGTCACGAAGCGATTGGTTAAAAGGATGAGACCTAGAAGGCTAACTGTGCACCACATCTCGATCTAAGAGTTATCCACTAATAGATCCGCGATATGACGGCAGTTGAAGCGACGTAAAATAAATGCAGTGATAATAGTTACATAGTTATGATAGTCCTAAACGTGGCTAACAATGAATAGTTTCATGATATAACTGTGCGTTTCCATGTATTTAACGAGCAATTTGTTTGTTTAGAGTATGAATATATTAGGTGACTATAATTTCAGTCAGAAGTATCAGCTGATTTCAGTTCGCGCCGTAGTCAGTCTATCTCGTTGGTCACGTATCTATGTGTCGTTCTCCGTGGTGTAGTGGTTACCATGCTAGCCTCTAGTTTCCGATGTCGCGGGTTCAAACCCGACAAAGAGCGATGGATTTTTCGGGCGTAAAAATCCTTAGCATGGCTTCCTTCGGAAGGGAAGTAAGCGGTCCAGTGTCGTAGAATCTCAAGCCTAATAAAGAGGCCTCTGAGCAAAATTACCTGTCTTTCATGCCCAATATAGAATGGGACGCTAATGACCACAGCAGATAAAGAGCTTCATAAATAAAACTCAATTTAATTTAATTTTACATGGCTAACTGACGTCATGGTTGGAAAATGTTTTTACTGGATGAGACACTCGTGTCTGTTAGGGGTGTTGTCAACATCGTCACATCCAACTGATGGGTCGTCACTCAGGTGACCTTACAAAACACTGTAGGAATGTGGTACTACCTTAAGAGATTCATAACACCTCTAAACAATATATCGACACCTTTTTCAAACGCACTGCACTTTTTCAGGTAAAAACGACTTGACCGATCCAAAAAGTACCACTTCCTATTAAACAGCTTTGGAATGTTCATAGCGGAAGAAGCTGAAACGTTTTCTGCTACCCAGGTGGTAGGAAATAGTTTAATCAATATTGGAGAGGATTGACTAAGAGAATGGGACAGCTCATTGAAGAGCTGACTGTCTTACCGTCTTACGAGCGAGCTCAGCCAACTTACATTTCAAGCTAACATGCTAATAATTGCTGTCGTTAGTGATTATACCTGTTCGCACAGGAATACTCTAATGAATGACTTTTCAACAGATGGTTGCTAGAAATATATACTTCTGTTGCGAAAAGTAAGTGAACATGATGTAATATCCTTACAAGCACGAAACTAACCGCTTATGTTTTTCCGCACAACAAAATAATATGGGTATACATTATTATTGTTATTGTTGTTTTAACGATAACCTAATTTTACTAGCGTTCCGTAGTGGAATGCTTTTACTTTCGTTCCCGCTTATGATAGTCATTATTACTTCTCCATTTTTAACGGAGCATCTAACTTACTGTAGCGGAATTTATTCCAAAAACGTGAAACTCGAAACATCAAACACATCGCTAAATTTTCTTCTTCCTGTTCAAAACAAAAGCAACAACATTACATATAATTATTCCCTGATTATCAAAGCTCTATACTTTACTGTAAGAGCGTATTTTTGCTGAAAGCAAAGGCAATAATTAAACTAACAAGCGTCTTAATTTTTGTTAACTAGGATCTATCTAATTCCTATGCAGCTCGTGATAGGGCAGCCGGCGTGTTTTCACTGCACTATTACTCAGTGACAGCACGTCGAAACAGCAGAAAGTTATACTAGTCCCCGCAAATGGCTTGTCTTTCCTCCAGTTTTTAGCTACGCGAGTTTGCTATCAAGAGTTCTGAACTGCAGGAGTAGTTGAATTGGCGTATTTCACCTGCTGGTATTCATAGGAAAAAGACAGAAAAGCGACAGTTTAAGATTAATTTTCTCTCAGGCCAGAGGCATAAACTGCAAATTGTGTGTCAGAGGAGATCTATTTGCACTTGAGCATTGAACTTAACAGCTAGTACGGCATTTCAGTGAATCTCTGAACTATATGCTCTGTAACTCATAAACAGGATCTGTCATTGCACAATTTCGTAGTGTGATATTCTTTTATATTCCCTATTTGCCTCTTTCCTTTCTTTCTTACCTCATTTTTCCCAGTTTTACTGCCCTAAAGAAGGTAGATAATGCGTTGCCTTCAAAGAAATGCTGAAAGTTCAAACAATAATAACAGGAATGGCTTTGACAACGTAGGAGCATTCTCTAGATGTTTCAGATTTCGCTCCGTTGCATTTCGATACCACCATATCCCAGCCTGTAAGCGAGAATGGTGGACCAGTATTTCAGTTTGAGTTCAAGAGGTGAGCCGGAGTCTGTGTACTTGCCCCTTGCAGGCAATCACGGAAATGTATGAGACTGTCATGGCGATGTCAGGGAAGTGTTAATGAACACCGGAAACTGTTGAAATGATTTAGTGAGCAATATCGCCGACGCCAACCTGAGTGGCTGTGGACAGTTGCAAGTAATGAGATGAAACGGTAATTAGGTCGTGACGTCACACCATCAATTATTGTTAATTATCCCATCAAAGGCGCGCGTCAAGTCGATTGGCAATGTGTGTGCGCAGTTACGAACCTTGGGGTTAATGTTTTCGGTAGAACAGAACAGTCCAACGTTGAATCAAATGGGAAGGGAAGAAGGCGAACCCTTTGCTTGATATGCTATTATTAATAAAGTTTCTCATCATTGAGCTAGCAGAAAGGGTAGTGTGTTACGGTAAGGGGTGATGTTGAATTTAATCGTTAATGTGGTGTGGCTATAATTAATGCCCTGCTACGTAACGGATAACATTATCTGTTTGATGGTTCTCTTGGCTAGCTCAGCTTTATCAGATTCTCAGGCGAGGATGGTTTAAATAACCTAACCCAGGGTGATTTTAACAACGTTAGAGTTCAGGACCTATTTCATTTGGGAGAACCTGTACGAGGAAAAAAGCTTCAACCCTCTAATTCGGCATTTAGGTGATTACAACAGAAGACTTCTATCACTATTTGATAGAAATTGGCCTGGGGAACCAGAGATCAATATCCAATACTACCTAGACGCTCTAATACGAACATAACTGCACATTCCACGGTAACTATCTAACAATACAACAGTGGCTCTTGAAGTCCTTGGTCTTAGAGTCAAGGCGGCCCCCGTGGAGAGGGACATCCCATCAGAGTGACGTCTGAGTGCAGCCGCGCCACGATTGGGTAGGCTGCTATATAGACGGGCACTCAAAATTCGACCACGGCAACACAAATAAATACGACTGGAAACATTAAATTAGTCCTAATATATAATAACACAAATTTAATGACACGGCTCATCGCCAAGAGAACAGTAAATATTACAATATAGCATGATTAGTACCAACCATTACCAATGACGAGGCTTACAGCCAAATAATATAACTACACTAAAGCCTAAACAATTCATTGTTCAGGTTGACGACAGACCTCGAGACCCTAACGCCAAGGGGGACAGCTTCGCATGGTTTCAAAACTGCCTGAGGTCTAAGCAGAAAACCAACTCAACTTATTTAATAATACTAATGACGATGTCTATTTATGTTTCAGGACAGCAAATAAATTACGACCAGTATGACGGGGTCTCCATCCGGAGACGCATCACCCTAATTCCTTTAATTCCTCACTCTGAATTCCCAAGAGCGTAAGTAGGGCCTAGGCCATGCTTGCGTCCTGGTTCTCATTTCTCCTGGCTTAGGTTCCTTGAACCAGCCACTTATATCCGCTCCCTGAATGCGCAGGTGCATTAGTGGTACTGCTGCATTTCCTCACCCGAATTACTTCTTTATTCTTCATTTTCCTTATGGTGGAGGAATTTTTAGTGGGTATGGGGAGCCCCACACTCTAAGCCATCCGACTCCCATCAGGGATGAGGTTAGCACGTACCATGTGTTTTTTTCCTCCACTGGAAGAATAATAAAGAATAAGGAGAGAACTTTGTGTACGGCGTGCTGAAAACTGTAACGTTTTATCTTGAATGGACTATCAAAGCTTGTCTTTTATCAGTAGTCCTTAAGGGCTAATAAACCGAGTGGTCTCCTTAGCAATGGCATCTTGTACTCAAAACTATGCTGCCTCGCGAAGGTATCAACAGTGTTATATTATCACCGAGCTGATTAGATTGACAAGCGGTATGGCTTTTAATCATCATGCTTTACAAAACATCAACCCAAAACCTTCTAGGACGTCCAATATTTCTTCTTTTGCTTGGTAGTTCCTCCTTACTCATTCTGATCATGTGTTCAATCCATTTTGTTACTCACTTTATCATATAAAGTTGCTACGTCTAATTCCACTCTTATTTTTTATCTTGTTGAGTTTGGTGCAACCATTTTCCCTAAGAAACCTCATCGCTGCCGTCTGAATTCTATCTTTCTGTGTTTTCGTTGGGACCCAAGTTTAACACCCGTGTAATATTGTGGGGATTTCCATAACTCTTAGTTTTATTTTTGTTTCTTTTCTTACTTTGTTTTTAAAAGTTCTCTATATAGTTCCGCATACTGTCTGGAATTTATTTTAAAATCAATATCCTTTTCCACAATATCACATCCTAAGTATTTGAAATTAGTTACTTGCTCTAGACTTGTATCCGCTAGAACAATTTTAATCGCGCTGGATTTTTGCCGTTAAAAGTCAGGCTTTTATTCGTTGTCTATTATGTCTCACTGTGTAGCTAAGGGTATATTTCCTCCAATTAGTATTTCCTGAAGTAACTGCTGCTTGTATTTACAGCTGAAGTTACATATATTTCAATTCACTAGAAGTTCGAGCACACCGTTGCAGCATAGGCTGATACATCTTCAAGCGCAGTCTTTGTACTTGTTCTGACAGCAGACTGAAAAATTTCTGTATATTTAAACTAGTAAACATTTTACTTTTTCATGTTAAAGAGCTATTTATGAATGCTGAGATTGTTAAAAAAACTTTGTTTATCTTGAAAACTAATGTAGCTATTGCAGTTGTAGTATTTACATACGAGGGCTGATCAATAAAGACTGAGACTGAATTTTTCCTGTAGCTTTCTTGAGAGTTTCCTATCTCTACCATGAATATTTGAAAATAGCGGGGTTTTATGTATAATGTCCATAGACGGCAGCACTCTTGTATCGGTAGGTTGGTAGTAATGCTGTATATTGTTGACCCTACTTGAATTTCGCATACCACTCGACACGAGAGGAGCAATAAAATTTTGTTTTCGTTTAAATCATACAGCCTCTGAAACTTTGGAAAAGCTGAAGCAAGCATACGGTGAAGATGCACTATCTCGTGCAACAGTGTTTAGGTGGTTCAAGGACTTCAAAGAAGGGCGAGTCCTCTGTGCTAAGCAAGGTGGGCCTGGTGCTTCGGCTTCTGCTATGATTGAATTCAACATCAACACAGCTGCTGTGATTGTTGTTCTTCCTCACAATACTGTTACAGCAGCGTACTACACGCCAGTATTGGCTACACTGAGGGAGCACATTGCAAGGAAACATCCAGAACTTCATCAGAATGGGTGGCGACTTCATCACAACAACGCATGGCTTCAACATCACCTCCGTACTGCATCTGCTTTATAACTCCAATCTTGCCCCCTGTGATTTCTTTTTATTCCCATCACTAAAGGCAAATTCCGGGGCATTCGATTTGAGAGCACTGAAGCGTGCTGAGGAAAAGTGAGGCGATTCTCAAAGACCTGACAAAGAATGGCCTGCACCATGTGTTCGAGGACTGGCAGAGACGCTATGAAAGTGCATTCAAGTAGGAGGGGACTACTTTGAAAAATATCATGTCAACATTGAAATAGAGTAATAAATACTGTAAAAAAAAATCAGTCTCAGTCTTTATTGATCAGCCCGCGTATTATAATACTGTGGACTAAAAGAGAAAGATAATGTTCGTAATTGGTGGATTAAGAGAGTTCACCGGGTTGCTTTAGTGTAGAGTAAAGAATTCCTTATTACATGGCTAGGATGACATAGGGTGCGTCTTTTCTTTTCGGCCAGAGGTTCTTTCTATGCTTTGCTCTACCTCTCTGGCCAAGCAAGAATCATTCTGAGATCGTACGCAGCAATCAGTAACGGTCCCACTCTAAAAATGTTTTCTTTCGGAAACTAAGTAATTGAGATTTCAAAAAGCTGTGATGAACTAAAAGCAAGGTATTAATATTGTTTCATAACTGAAACAAAAAGCTAAAAGGAAGGAAAGAATTAAGTGATTATGTAATGGTTTATAGCGGAGTAAACTAAACACAAGAGCTAAAGCGGGAGTAGCAGTTTTAATACATAATAAGTGGAGAAATAGAATTCAAAGCTACACATGTCAATGAAGGAATCGTTACAATACGATTAGAAATTCAGAGAGGATATCTAACAATAGGAGTATATGCACTCGAAAAAGGCAAAATCTTTAAAAAGAAAATATCGACTGATTATATCACGCCTAACCCATTCCTTCTTACTCGCCAAAGAAAATGCTCCTCACTGCGAGACCTGCAATTGCCGTATCACCATCGAACACCTCATCACTAAATGAGAAGGTATACCACGGAGAAAAGAAAACATAACATTCCTGAAGATATATTTTTAGCTTTATACAACCCTACTCATTTCAAAAACATTATTTTTTTCTTGAAAGACATCAAACAGTATAACAAGATTGAACTATAACACACCAAATAAAATGTATAATAGGTAATAGGTTATACTATTCTGGCTGTGTTCACGACTTAATAGTGTAAAATATGTTTATAACAATGTATTACAATTATTGTATTATTCAATTAATGTAAAGTATACAATGTATTATTATTGTATTCGTATGTATGGATATAAGTCGCGATATGACCTAGTAGTCAAAGCGACTGTAAATAAAGAAAAATAACAAAAACAGAAGAGAGATATTCTGTGACAAACCACAAAGGGAAATCAAAAAATTATTAAAAAATTACCTTTTAATGATAAGCGCAGACCTGAACTCAGGAAATGGTAATCTACCAATACAAGGAGTAGTAGGAACATGTGGAGAGGAAATTGAAGAAATAGAAACGGACATGAATTACGACATTTCACTACATTTACTGAATAGCTTCTTTAAAAAAAGATATATATATATATACATAAAAGCAAGAGGACATATATCAATAAATGATTATATAATTGTTAGCAAAAAGCTAATAAGCCCAGTAAAACATGTAAGACTATACCCTAGTCTTACTAGACTACCCCCAAAAAGATATGTAAACAAACTAATGTGTGGAAATGACCAAGACATTATACAAAAAAAAACTACTGAAAATGACCTGCAACATGCAATATATCGCTTAAACCACATATGCGAGAAATATAATTTGAAAATATATAAGAAAACTAAAGCATTACATTCAGGGGAAAACTCCCTGTACGTTCCAAGATTATAATAAACGACAGCATAATAGAACAAATATCTCATTTTAAATTTTTAGGCTCCTACGAAAGAGAATGACAAACAGTAAACTTAATAAATTTCAAATGATGTGTGACACAATACAAACAACTCTGAAAAACAAAATAAGGCAAGAGACAAAATTAAAATTTGATAAATTAATGGCCACATCAGTTTTACCTTTGGAAATGAACCGTGGACAATAACAAAAAAGGAGCAGCAAAATGTATAGACTGCAGAGATGAACTTTTTAGGAATAGTAAAAAGTTGTACAATACTATATCGAATGCGAAACAAATAAATAAAGCAGAATTATTAATGTTTTCCATTAATGAACGTATGCAAGAAAATAAAGAGCATGGGTACAACATATTTAAAGAATGGGAAATAAAAAAATGGTAAAATCAATAAAATACAAACCAGAAGGAAGATGAGAAATAGGAAGATCAAAGAAAAGATGGTTGGAGCAGCCTGCAAGCCTAATCCTTGAGAGTGAAAAAGCTATGGTGACTCGGAGACTCTTTTATAGTTATTTTCGTTATTTTGCATTGCTGCATTTTCATTTAAATAGGGAATCCTGCTGGTATATTTGAGCAAGTTATTGAGTCACTGATGCTTTTGACAAGAATTCGTATACATAGTTAATCCTACTGAGAATACGATTGCACAAAGCAATCCAAATATATTATCTTTCTAATGTTACATTTAAGGTTCAGGAGAGCCCGGGTAATCTCGAACACTTAAACGTTTTGTGCTCACTCGTGGAAAATATTGGACTCTGAAGAAAAAGCGAACAATGTGCTCCGAAACTATAAAATTTTCGCCATATGTATCCATCAGAATAATATTTGAAATATAACTTGGTAACTTGGAAAATTACTTTTAAAAAATAAGAACACTGTTCAACATTACCCCGGTTACAGGGGTAATGTCGAACATCTTGTACGAGGGGCACTATTTATATTTTAAACCTTGGCAACCCTGAATGTTGTAGGTGCCATCTGACGTTGCTAATGGCAAGTTTGACATTTTGTACCATAATCTACTTCAAACATTTTGTCAATAGAGCGTCATTTGTTTTGTTTACACTAACTTGAAAATTGTATGTCAACAAAAACATGGATTTAACTCGTGAAAACGTTCGTGCAATGACTTATTATGACTTTCGACGTGGATTATCAAGAGAAGAGTGCATCGATAAACTAACTTCCACATTTGGCGACGAAGCTCCATCCTGTGCCACTGTGAAACGCTGGTATAAACGCCGTTCGCTCAATAATGAAATTCGCGAAGGTCGTCCAAAATCAGTTGTTGTGCCAGGGAACATTGATGCTGTGCAAAAACTAATAATGAAAGATCGTCATGCGACATATTGTGAGATTCAGGCAACCCTAGGCATTAGTTCCACCAGCATATATAAAATATTGCATGATTATTTAGCCGTGAAAAAGGTTTCTTCTCGTTGAATCCCACATAACGACGCAATCTCAAAAAGATGCTCGTGTCGATTGGTGTACAAAAATGCTCAAGAAATACAATTGGCGGTGCCTCAAAAAACGCATATAAGATTGTAACAGGTGACGAATCGTGGATCTATGCTTATGAGCCGGAACGTAAACAGCTACCGACTGTATGGGTGTTTCAACATGAAGCAAATCCAACAAAAGTTGTTCGCACTCGAAGCACTTCGAAGCAAATGATCGCCTGCTTTATCAGCAAAACTGGCCATGTACCAACAGTGCCTTTAGAGGAACGTAAAACGGTCACTGCCAAATGGTACACAGCCATTTGTTTGTCGGAAGTCTTCGGTGAAGTAAGGAAAACCAACAAGAACCGCAGGATCGTTCTTCATCAAGGAAATGCGAGTGCACACGCATCTCCTTTAACAAACAGAGCATTTGAAGGCTCAAAAATCGAATTGATGGGTCATCCGCCATGCAGTCCTGATTTGGCACCCAATGACTACTTTTTGTTTCCGAACATCAAGAATAAATTGCGTGGACAACGATTTTCGTTGGCAGAAGAAGCCTTGATGCCTTCAAAAACCATGTTTTGGAGGTGTCTCAAGAAGACTGGAATAAATGCTTTGACAAATAGTTCAAACGGATGAAAAAGTATATTGATCATAAAGGAGAATATTTTGAAAAACAATCGAGGAGTTTTCAATCAGAAATTACTTTGTTTTAATTATTAGGCTCAAAATATAAATAGTGCCCCGCGTATAAAGTACCTTATAAATTGCTTTAGGTGGATTGAATGAATGAATATTTATTTCCCAACATTCACAATTGCATAATTAAGTTACATACATTTTATACTATAGTAACATTTGAAAATATTAGGCTGTTTAAGCTGTAAATTCACTTTTTGGTTGCTTGCCTATACTGCTTTACGGTCTCAATACACACAACTCCTGGTTTTCCTTATAATGATGACCCAGGTGTACGTAAATCAGAAACATGTTTGTTTATGAAAACAAATACACTTTGGCACTTCTGTGAACATATAAACTATTACATTCCAATTAGACATTTACTGAATATGTACAAAAATGTGTCTCAGCTTTTTTTCCAGGAGTCCTTTTTTCGAGCTTTATTCACACTTGTGCCCAATTCTTTGTCTCGACTAAATTCGCTACAAATACAACAGAAATATTCATAATCCGCTTTCAAATCGGCATCCATCTCAAATTATCATTGATATCATCTCGCATATTTTGCTTTATATCCTATGCTTCTGAAGATTCTAAACTCATTGCTTCACTGCAAGATGGCTTAGAATTATTTCCGGTCTACACTGCTACTGCCTTTCTAAGTTCCTTTGGGAACAAAATGTTTGTTCCAGCTGCATTTTACGTTCCTTATCATGAAGCTTTGCTGTTAGATATTCTGAATGATGTTTGGTTTCCTTGTATTGATGTATTCAGATGTTACCGAAGGGCCTGGAATGAGTAAATTCTGATAATAATCGAGATAGAATAATTTTGTTTCAGTATTGCAGAATAAACCAAGGAAATAAATCGCATTGTTTTAAAAATAAAAACAATGTGACGCATTTTTACAAAATCGAAGCATATGGGACAATGCTGAACCAATTGCTGCTGACGTCATTATGTGATGTTGGACATAGTTGAATGATCCCTAATTTTGGCGGCAGTATCATAGGAAGCAGTAAGGTTTGTTCTTACTTTTGAAGAAGTTGTTGTATTGAAGGAGTTGAATTGTATTTCGACTGTTGGGGAGCCGAACTTGAAGTAATTGCAACCGCACGTATGGTAAAAAGTTTCCGGTAGCCTTCGCCCCAAATGTACTTTCCGGTGGCCTTTGCCCCATGTTTAAAAATATTAACTTTGTAATCTTGACTGTTTTTTAAATATTATATATTTATGTTTGCCCCGGCTGCGTCAGTATTTATACTTTTTTAGAGACCTGAATGTCTTAGCAGGGAGTGGTGTGACTGAAGAATGTAGGCTTACACAGATTATAATTTGTACTTCACTCCATTTATTAATTCCTTAAACGATTAAAATAACACTTCACTGATATATATATATATATATATATAGAGAGAGAGAGAGAGAGAGAGAGAGAGAGAGAGAGAGAGAGCTGTGAGATTTTTTATTAATTACTTGCACTTTTTAACACACAAACTATTTTTTTGTCTCACAAGAATACGTATTAAATTTCTCGAGGACGCATCTCGCGTCCGGTTAGGAACACTGTCTACAACCAACTGACTTCTGTATTTGTAAATTTTGCTATATTTCAGTTTCTGATTGGCTAATCTTACTCAAATAGAATACCTTCATTTAACTAAGGCTTTTTCTGGTTGTTGATTGGCTATTTATAAACTGTCTCAAAATTTACATTATTGTTGCTCCAATAATGACCAGTAGCATTATTAAACTTTCTTACTCATTATTGCCTCAAGGTTACCTCATTGTTAGCAACATTTTACCTATTATTCTCACAGCTCCTACATTATTAAATTATGTAATACATTCACATAAATTATTACAGATGTATACAATAATATAAACATACACAATGACTGTAATATACACATTTTATATCTTGTTACATACACATATTGCTTTAAGGCGGGCTGTTATTGAATTTATATATTATATAATTAGACTGAAATCATTTAAATGTTAAAAATACTGCCTCAGTTTGATCCATCTTCTCACAATGACATCTCGCTAGTAGTTGGAATTTGAGTGGCTGGGGAAACTTCTCTTCTATTGGCAATAGGTAGCAGGCCACTGTCACTACCACCGGTAGGCTAAAATATGTTACTCCATGTTAACCCAGGTTCGGGAATACACTGGCCTTCATATTTACATTTTTTGCAACATTCGTTACAAAATTACCTTCTGGTAAAATAATTGCGTTAAAATGCTAATTATGCCTCCTTAAGCGATTCAGAGCTATGTTCTATGGACGTATGTAGTACTTTTGGAAACGTTCTTTGACAGAATTATATCAGTCATTTACTAATTAAATACCCTTCAAAAACTATAAATCTTAAATAATGACACTTCGGAACCAAATTCCAAAGCATCCAACACAAGGTTTGGGCTCAGAAACGCAAAAACATCGATAACTGTCAATTTGGAGGGCCCAAGTGCATAAATCGTGTTATATGTATGTTAATAACGCATGGTATAATCTCCTTTTGTGATGCAGTTCCAAATGGAAGGGACATTTGCAAGTGTGAAGGCTAATGGCTCAGTTTCCTTTCATTTGCTAATCATGGTCCGCATGAATCGTGCTTTGTTAATTAACCGCAAACCTGCTGTAATCTTCGTCGCTGTTGGTTATAACTGCCCACTTGCTAACCATGCTTGGCTATCCACTGCAGAGCTCTCAAACTCCACATTAACATTCAAATTAATTGCTGCGGAACGAAGCAGAATTTACCGTTAGGTTAGCGGTAGGGAAATTCCAATATAGCTGCGGTATTTAATGCAAGTCCAGGATTTTATTTAATTTTCACGCAACGCGGATATACAATCACCGCGGATATTTTAAAGAACGATGAGTTAATTTGATACAAGGGTAGAATTTCAACGAATGGAGAATGACAGTTATTCAAAGAATAAAAGAAGTGAAATTCACTATACTGATGAATGAAATAGTTCCTTTAGTGTTTAAATTAGACTGGTATAATATCAAAGCTGATAAAGCAGGGAAACTAACCCTAAACCGCTTTGTATTTACTATCCTGCCGAATTTACTTTTAAGGGATCAGAAAAAAGGGATCATCTGTTTGAACCAATCTGCGCGTGACCTCTTTAGAGGAACGTAGGGCAACTAGAACAACATATTTTGCCTTATTTCAATCCTTTAAAGCACCCGTTTCTTCTTATTCATATGGAATGACTTGCCCATGTGCACGAAAACTTAATTGTATTTCAACCATTTCCTTTAACTGCATCTGTGGTTGAATGGTCAGCGTTCTGTCTCTCAAAACAGAGAAGACATAGCTGGTTCAATTCCCGGTTGGGTTGTGGGGTTTTTCTTCATGAAAATTCATTCCCTATACTCCGTAGAGTCTGGTAGTATAAATGCGGAGGCGAATGCGAGTGTGTTCAATGTAAATTTTAATGAAAAAACATGTCAAAGACGCCAACAGTTCAAAGACTAAAACACCTTCAGTAAGTAGAAACGCCCCCGATATGACTATAGAAGTTAAACGGGCTATACAAACTAAAAACCAAATTTTTCCCATATCTGATGCTGACAGAACCTCCATATATTTTTGGTATCCAAAGGAGTCATTGGCTTGAATTAAATTCCGGCACGCAAATCTATGAACAATGGACTGTTCTGGTTGAGAAGTAGAAGGAAAGTTAAAATGGAAATTTCACTCTGTGTGGCTGTTGCTTTGTACATGCTAATCTGCGTGTTAATGCACGTTATTTTATGGAATGAACACACAAGAGAACTTACTTATTGCACGGGCTGCTGAGCAGTATAGTATCCTTAGATTTAAAGTTTTTAGCAACTGATGAATGAGTAAAATATTATTCATAGTAAACCTATAACACTGGGCGTGGCCAAACGCTAAGGGATCCGGTCTAAAATTTGCTGTAATTGTTATTTTTATCCTCCAGATTTCAGCTTTTGTTTCTAAAGTTCTTTGAAGATGTTAACATTGCTTCTATTCAATTTTTATTTCGAGGCTAAAGTAATATATAAAAATGAAGTTAAGGTAATTAAAAAATGCAATGTGAAAAGCAATTCATTGTTTAATAAAAGTAGTTCTCTCTCTGCTACATTCATAGTATTCATCTTATAAACTTTCTCACACGCTTTGTATTTTAACTCACCCACTGGTATTTACAGTTTAATTACGAAAAAAAGTTTCGAATAATAGGGTATGTTCCATTCTAAAGGTAATATTAATAAGACATAAAAATAAGAATTTTGCACTATACAATATATTACATTATTCGCACTATTTATTTCTGCAGGCCACCGCGCAAACGATTAAATGGACATTTATGATTAATTCTGAGTATTAAGACTTTTTAGCGTATTAAATTTTAAAGCTGGATATTTTAGTTGCCTTGAACCTATTTGTAACTACAAAAATTGTTTGGCTAATGGACTTGTAAGAAAACGATCCTTTTCTTCGTGTAAAAAAGATCGTCTTAAATTGTGTTATCAAATGCAGAGCTTCTTCGAGAACCCCTTTTCAATATAATGAAGAGCGCATCCCTCCACGCTTGTTCCAGTACATAATGTCCCAGAACAAGTGCATAAAACATCTATGGATAGACGGGAGATACAGAGATGCACAACAAAAGCCAGATGGAGGGACTAAGCCTCTTGTATAATGCAGCAAAAGACAGCCGCCCACGTAACGTGCGGGCTGCTGTTGCTATAAATCCAGGCGGAGAATTGTCTGCTGTCCACCCGTGCAGCGGGATGCTTGATTGCTGACGGAAATTCTTGCTCGCAATAACTTTGCTTCCAAGCATGTACCGCACTACAGCTCTTCGCCCATAAACAAGAGGCTATCCACCGTCTCCTCGGATAAGCTCGTACAGCAACCTCCTAAGGGATATTCCGGAAATGCGTAGCTCACCATTTCGCAGAATAGCAACTTCATTTTCAGCAAGCATATTGCATCACTTTTTATAGCGTTTTAGTTTCCATGTTACAAATTTAAATCCGAGATAAGGGTATGGGCAATGATGGAAGCAGAGCACGGCAATTTGTGGCAGGATCGTTATTCGTGAGGGAAAGGAGAGGGAGAGATAAGGAGGTGCGAGGGTGAATTTATTTCGTTATCTCGGGTTGTGGGGTTCCCTGATAAATGAAGTCGCTGTTTATGGTAAATAATTTACACACGCATTTGATAACCTCGCTTGTTCATCCCACTTACTATGATCCGACCACACAAAAACCTATATTTTCGCGTCGGTGGCCTAACTTAAGAACTTTTCGCGGTGAACTTCCGTTATCGCCAATTACATATTTCAGATACTATATGCCGCCCATCATTGACTTGCACATCCGTTTTGCGGACTTTCATATCTTACTCGTGGATATAATATTTCGTCATCTTGTGGCGTATTATTAATTTGGTCATTACCAGACGCACTGTTGTGTTATATTGTTGCTACCAGAAGTAGCATTATTGGGTCTCTTTAGTTAACGGTCTCTTCCTTTAGCGCGGACCACGCCAAAGAGAGGGGTCTGTTTGAAATTGTCTGGAGTGACGTCAGCGATGTCTGGCTTTAGCTAGACACGGTTGGTGGAGGCAAGATAGTGTCACTCGAGAGTAATTGGTCGTCGGGGCAAAACGCGTGTGTGGCCGATCTCCGGCTCGAGGCATCTCCCTTCATCCTGTTTCCTTTGTGCACTATGTAGAGAAGTCAAATGTTTTAGTGAATAAATCCCAGATAATGTGTGTTATGTAATGTTTTTGTGTAATATTAAAACCCACGCCTACCCCTTAATTACACACCAAGGTCCCGGACTTCTAGCTGCTACCGCCCATGTGCGTGTTGGGGTGACCTAAATTAATCATTTTCTGGTAACCTTTTCGGCCTTCACCCAACATGTAACAATATAAATTTTCATATCTCCCACTAATTACGTGAACATCTGTTTAATATTATTTGCCGAGCACATTTATATTAAACATAATGTTTCTATTGGTCGGAAAATATTGCAGAAACTCCACACTTGAGTCCTCCGGCCTTAAAAGGGAACCTGATGTATACAAAAGACGTGGCAAGCTGTGAGCATCGGCCGCGGATTACAACGTAGTTCCATATCAGAATACGGAAATTAATTTTGCTTTATATAAGATTTTATTTTGTAAACTTTTTTTTAGAATATCAAATTTTAGTTCACTGCATTTAAATATATATATATATATATATGTAATTAATAAAAACTTAAGATGTAGACATGCGTATGCACCATTTTATATTATTAAAATGCAGTTGGTCAGTCTTGCATTTAGCGACGTTCGCTGTTTCAAATTGTTTATTACAGTGTGGTTAACTATGGTTAGGGTTAATAATTATGAGTAATCAAAATGTGCATGTGAAACATTCCAAAGGAAACCTTTTGAAAAGTGGCGATAAAAACTATTGTATTGAAGTGTTCATAAATATTTTGAGAAATATCCGGATTTAGCCATTCAAGATTGTTTAATTTAACGTCCAAGTTTACTGGTATATCCGTACAAAGTGTCAACTCCATTTGCGTGGAAAAGCACAAACTGGAAAACTGTTAACACCTTAAAAAAAAAGAAGAAGAAAGAAAGACGAAAAAATTGTGCTTGACACGAAATATGATACTGAGGAGAGGGGGAAGTGGATGGAAATGTCATATTCTGATTAGTAAGACGCACTTCAAATTTTATCATTCCTGTTCTATCATTTCATACTGATTAATATTACTACTTCAATATTTTAAATATTTAGAGCTCATACTCGGTCTGCAGGAAAGGTGTTAATTAAAGTAGGTTTTTCTTCAGTATTCCAGTGCACCAACAGCAAATTATTTCAAAATGTGTTTGTCATAGATTACAGTACAACAAATCTAAAATAACCGTCTGTTGTCAAAGGAAGCAGAAGTTTTAATGAAAAGGAAATAATTTGATCGTTCAGAAATAAACATCACTGATGTGTATTTATGCCAGTCAGGTAATTCAGGTCAGAAGCACCTATCTTCAGATAGCGTGTATGATCCGCCCAGGGCGTACTAATACAGTTTGCAGATGGGTATTTCGCGCGCTTTATTTGTTTACATCAAGTTCCCTTCTAAAACCGGCTGGATTAGGGCTCTAATTGAATCTGAAGCATTACGTTCTCACTTAAATTGATACGATGGCATTATAAATAAAGTTCTTCTGAAACCTTAACTTTACAAATAAAATCCAAACTTATATTGATACACGCATGTCTATATCACTTACAAATAATTCTTAACGGCGACAACTTGGCGCTAAGCTTGGCTTTAAGAAACATATTCGTCTTGTCTTGTTAAAAGGGTCTGTTTCCCACTGAATCTATATTTCTTTCTGCAAGAGTGTACTAGTTTCTTTAATACAGCGGCTAAAATTGCATTAAATCAATGCAAAATAACCTATTTATTTACTATAATTTTTATTATGGATGTAATGCACCTGCAGCTTCAACTTATATCCAAAATCTGCTGATCCTTTGTCTTAATAGTGAGTGAGATTTTTTTGGAAATCGTTAGTGGATGGCTTTATTTCTGGATTTTCATATCTGATTAATAAGATTTTGGACGCCAATGGCTACAGTAAGAGTGCAACACTCTAGAATTACTACAAACACACTGCTCGAGAAAAGGCAATGAGAAGGTAAATGTGTCGCCATACTTCCATGGAGTAATGGATAAGACAGGGAATCTGCAGCGAAAAGAGCAGATTTATGAGGTGTACAAAGCAGCCTAGAAGTTGCGATACGAGGGCTATCCCAGAAGTACACGGCCTAACAAAGAGAAAATCAAAATTTTTGGAAAACACGTCTGTATTTCTGTACATAGTATGTTCAATAGCTTCGATGCCCTGTTTATAGTGAGAACCGTCGAGTTCTGAAAAATTGCCTTCAACTGCAAACTCCATCTCTTCATTGTTGACAAATGATTTACCACCGAGCCATGTCTTCAACTTTGAAAACAGAAAATAATCAGAGGGGGTTAAGTCTGGCGAATAGGCTGCATGAGCAAGCAATTCGAACTTTAACTTGTTGGCCATGGCGATAATGGATATGTGAACTGACGCATTGTCTTGATGAAACAAAAGTTTCCTATTGGCTAAATGCGGCCGTTTTTGCTTGATTTCATCACTCAAACGCTGCAATAAGTTTACATAATAGTCGGTATTGATTGCGTTTGCTTTTTGAAGATAATCAACGAAAATTATCCCACGCGCATCCCAAAAACTGACAGATTGAATTCTCTTTGCCTTCTTTGGAGCCGTTTCTCCCCCTTTCAATCCACTGTTTTGACTGTTCCTTCGTCTCAGGCGTGAAGTGATGGACTCATGTTTCATCCATGGTTATGAATTGACGCAAAAATCTCGGCTTTATTGCAGCGAAACATCGCCAAACACTCGACTGAACCATCCTCACGACGCTGATTTTGTTTCATTGTGAGTAAGCGCGGCATTCATCTTGCGCACAGCTTTCTCATGTCTAAATTTTTAGTTAGTATGCAATGTACAACACTTGTTGAAATGCCTACGATGTCTGCTAGCTCGCGCACTTTCAGTCGAAGGTAATCCAAAATCATTTTATGGATTTTCTTCACAATTTCTGGCGTGGTCACCTCATTTGGTTGACCAGTGTGAGGTTCATCTTGGCAGCTCGTACGGCCTCGCTTAAACTCTGCCACCCAATATTTTACTGTTGTAAACGAAGGAGCCGATTTCCCCAGAGTAGAATCTAGCTCAGCTTTAATATTAATTGGACTAAGTCCTTTCAAATGAAAGTATTGTATTACATAACGATGGCCAGTTTTATCCATGTTTACAAATTCGCTGAGAGAGTTCACTATTAATGGCTGCCAAACAATTACTAAACAACGTAGCATTGTCAAACTTCAAACTTTAGCTTTATAAGGTGGTACTTTCTACCATAGCCATTTGTTTGAAACAACAGCCGCTATATGTATACGTCAGTTCGGGTACTTCTGGGACTGCCCTCGTATGCATTTCGCTGCGGCTCCCACAGCTCCAAACAGCAGGGGTATACCGAGTGGTATGTAGCTGCGGCGAGTGTACGTAGGAACATAGTAGAACGACCTGTTAGGGAACGTATATGGCAAGCAGAATGATAATGAAACAACAATAATTAAATACTCAATAAGAGTTGCTATAGGTGATGAAGAAAGCTGAGGCCTTAGAAATACGTAGCTCCCACCGAACGATCTAAATGGAGATAGTGGCATATAAATCAGCAGGTTGGGCAGCATTTCGCTAAGCCTAGGTGCAACGTACCTATCCCAGCTTGGATGTTACCAATGTGTTGAATTTAGAATGATAGGTTTTTGGATGTGTGCTTGAATGAGTGCTATTTTAGGCGCTTAAGTGATTGGTTTTTCAGGGGCAGCGCGTGCGACTACTCTACCCAATTTTAATTTTATATAAAAAAGTTCCTTACAAATGAAAACGCTAGAATTTCAGCCAGTAGCCTGACTGGGGAACAACGACCGACCATGGATAGAATCATCTTGAATCCGCTGTAACCAGTGGCAGAAACAGACAGGAGTCTGTTGCTATGTCCCAGGACTTTTAGGTATGGATCATCAGAGCGACTATCAGCACATATTGTGTTTGGACAGGTGAGAGATAAACGGGATAAGGGCTAGAATGGAAAGAAGAGATAAAGATAGTTGTCTTATCTCTTCAAGTTAAGGAAAGGGAAAAAACGAAATTTGCGTAATGTTCAATAGGAATTAGTAGTTCCGTATGATCACATTAGTTAGTGATGGTAATTTCAAAGTTGACAACCGATGGTTGAGATCAAGTGGGAGTATGGGCACTGCTATGGGTCATGACAGAGTTCCTGACTGCAGTACCATGGGATGAGGCTGAAAATGGGATAGAGAGCCAGGTATTCTTTAGCTTCTTATAGATTTTCATCACCATAAAGGAGATGAGCTATCTGTACTAATTTTGCAGTCATCGGTTGTTCGCCAGATGCCATTATGGTCGTCATTGAATTCGGCCTTTACTGTTCCTGTTGCTTCATTATTGACCCTGGTAGGAGTGATGTTTTAGTTAGTTGTTTATATTTGCTGCAGTGTTTGTTGCTGCTTAGTTTATAGTAATGTGGCAGCAAGCGATGTGTGTGTATCCTGAAGTGTCGTCGTATAAAGATACAACCTAGGATGACATGACAACGTAAAGTGTCACAACTAAGCGATGCAATCCCCCACAGCTGGGCTTACCAAGGATATTTCTAACAAAAGGTACTCTAGTAGCATTTTTGACAACTGCATTTGTGTTAACTAGAAAATAGAAATAAGTATAAGAACCTTAAAAAATTGTTGGATGAGGATAGTATACTTTAGCTAAAATGTATGTGACAGGTGTTTCACATGGCTTCCTTTCTTTTCTTGTTTATGTGCCAGAGCTCTTACCCAGGGAAATTAATACCCTTCCCCTGCTACAGCATTGTAAATATTCTAAAACACCCCCGGTCGAGAGCAAAGGCGGTTACTTTAGTTTAGATTATCACCGTGTAACGCTGGTGATCCTTTCATCAGTATTCAACGAGGATTTACATATTTGAAGTTTTAGTAACAAACTTACTCTCATCGTTAATTTGTGCCTTCTTATTTGCTGAGCTGCCTTGTTCTCGAGCTCAGGCTCGGGGCTTACCCACAATCCCGAAAAACTTAAAAATCTACACTCGTTTACAGAACCCGTTACACATCATGAGGTATCTTGAAGAGCCGTATGACGGTTGGTAATAGGTAATAGCTCACAATAGGGTCTTGATTTCCCTCCTGATGAAAGCAGTAATGTTACTGGCGGCATATGTGTTTGGGTTGTCAGCAGTGGTCCAAGAAGCTACGGAGTCTGGTCTGTCTGCGCCCGTCTGAAGAATCAGCTGGAACCTTGAGCAGTATTAGTAATGACGGCGAGGATCATTATGGTTCAGGCAGTCGTGATATATGAAGAGCCACAGTAGTGGATTTCGAAATTGCTGCAAATTCCCCACATAAGCGCATCAAATACGGCAAGGTCTGTAGCGTTGGTATCGGCTGTCTCAGTAAAAAGTCGCCACTCTAACAAGGGTAAGCCTGTCGCCAGAGCCGTTTCGAAGTCCGCCACATCCAGAAGTTCGATTCGGACGAGCGGCGTTGGACAATGTTACAAAATATTTTGCTGGTCCTTATTTCTATGAGACAGCGACGCTATGTTATTGCCAAAACGTGACGTATGACATTGTCTCCAGGGACGTCGCACACAACCAAGCTAAACCGAGGAATCGGCGTGGCAAGTAACTCATCCGGTGGTGGTACGAGTAAAGTCTGATGCTGCGGCTGAGCTGACGCACCTTGATGTTGTGTAGACAGAGAAGCAGATCGCTGAGTTGGAGTTCCGTTGAAGGTGCTTCTGCTTCTGTGGAGCTTCCAGTTGCTGGACTATGCTTTGGCAAAAGCATATCTAAAGACTAATCAATTGTGATCCTAATACTACTTGGATAATAAACTTCTTCATGATGTATTCATATATGTGGAGATATCATCCTCCAATACAAATTACCATCATTGTTCTCTATATATAGTTGTGAATTATATGCTATTAAAATGCACTAGAATACGCTCTGGAAACTGCACATAGTGACTCTTATATAATTATCAGTGACTCGATATCAGCCTTAAACGCAACACAAGACACGTTCTCTACCAATAGTATTGTAGTAATGCTAGTAGGCTAATCTACCTGCACTTTTGCCTACTTTACTGTATGTATGTGCATGAACTATATTCAGTTCCCTAACTTTTGATAATTATTGTTGCATCCTGGGATATAATCATATTTTATAGATGAATTTTATCATTTAAATTTTATGAAGGTTTTCATTGCCTTTATTTGATAATATTTAAAGATTTATTTCATACAGCAGCTAAGTATGTGCTGTAAGTTACCCTTTTATTTTCTCTACCACATACCTAGTAGATAGAGAAGTACTGCATTCCTAAAAATTCGACATTTCACCGTAAATGCATATTTTAACATCCTCTGAATAAAAAGAGGATTTTTAGAAAAAATGTTTGCGTGTGAACATCATAACTCAAAAATGAAAAGTCGGATGTTTCATATAAAGGGTAGTTTGGGGTGGAGGCACATGCACACACGCAAATTTTTATCTATATTTTGGGATTCAAGGGGCTTCAAAATATGTATTTCTGGTGAAATCTCTGAATTGAATTTTTGGGTGGAATTTAATAGCTTCTCAACCTACTATGTACATGTTAGAGAAAGTAAAAAGTAATAAAAAACGAGTAAAAAATAATACCAAACTTGGTGTTAAGTTCAACATCTTCCAAGGATTCAACACAAAGGGTTTTAAGAAAAAAAAAACACCCAACTACCTTTTACATAGAACATTTATCTAAAATTTTCATTTTCTAAAAAATGGCTAACTATTTTGATTAAAATAACCATATATTAAAGATATTTACATGACAAATATAATGCATATTTTGAATTTTCTGGGAATAGCCTTTGAAATCCACTTCATTCGTAAGGAACTTGTATCATCTTGTATTATTCGTTACTAATGGCTCAAATTGTCGTTTTTTTAATTCTTTAAAGTCCATTTAACATTCATTGTTTCTCGCTATTACATTGAAACAGTATGGAATTTTAAAACCAGCGTATGCGTATAGTTCTTAAACATTTGCCTATCACTGTACTCTTTGTATTTATAATGAAATGTGTAATGTAGCTATTTTTGCAAAGGTTTTTTTATGTTAAAATGGAGTAGGTATAAAAATAAGCTTGAGTAAAAATAGTTTATATAGAGAAAGTCATGTGAATGTATCATCAGATTTTTAAGTTCAAGAATAAGACGTGAATAATCGATCGTTAGTTCGCCACCAATGTTATTGTTACTGACCTTGCTACTTGAACCACAGTGTTCAAGAGCTGTTAGTAATTAATTTTATTTTCGCGGAAGTACTACTTCTATTTTTAGTATCGTCGAAAAAATAGTACACTAACACATGAGTTAAGTGCACTTAAAGAATCTCGGAAGTAGAAAATACTCAGGTCTCCCTCGTTCTCCAATGATGCACTTAACGTACTTATATCGCAATATGCTTTCACTCTTTATGTACTTGAGCCATTTAAGATTCCTTGAATCGTGTTTTCGTAATGCTCAAGCTTGACAATAATGGAAATGCTGACTGTCAGTGTGTGGGGAGAAATGACAAAGTCTTTGCAATGTGGCAGCTTTGTGTTGATGGTGTGGGGAAGAGGGTAAAACCATTTGGAGCGAATAATTGAGTTACACATTTATTGTCAATGAAAGTCTGCTGTTAGTTTCTACTAGTAATTTTAAAAATCCAATTACCTCACTCATTCCGAGTCGTTCGCGTCCTTTAACAAGAAAACTAAATGTCATGCTCCGTTTGGAATTTACAGTCCTTGACATTATTTCCGCATTTTGCTGCTTGAAATGTCCCCTCCACTGTTGTACCTTTCCCTCTTTTTCCCTCTTTTTCCAGGATGAAGGGGAGGATTTTATTTATTTGCCATGTCCAGTTATTTCATATGAAACAACTAACTTTTAGGATGATGTTTAAGTATAAATAATAAATATACAATTACTCTGTATTCTGAAGTCCAAAAATATTTTAAAAAATGATGCATTAAGTACTGCTGAGGTACAAAATTATATGTATTTATAATATTAATATTACAGTTTTTAAAGCTTTCAAGCTCAGAAGTATAATACGCCATTTCAGGAGTAACATTTTAACAACCATAAGAAACATAATCTAAAAGGGTGATGTATTTATTTGCCCATTTAAGTAGACTGCAGTTAAATGGTACATTTCTCTGTAGCGCGTATTAGCTTGTGAAAGTTCCTTCAAGGACCGACTAAAAATGGCCAACAGTAATGATATTACCCACATTAAAAACACTTAAGCCATTTTGGTGGTAGGCAAGGCGTAGTGCATTCTGTGAGGAACATAGGTTATATGTCAAGGGGGACACCTCGCGCTGAAATATTGTGGCTACCCCCAGGAGTAAGGGATGAAGTAAATGAGCCACAGGAGGCTACGAGCCGCACGCAGACAGGTAGGTCAGAGACGCGTGGAAGTCCTTAAGAGTTCCACGCTCGAAGACCCGCACCATTGCTGGAGAGAGGGCGATGAACGACCCGTGTACCAAGCAGCTCTCTGGTGTCCACGATGAGTACTCTTTCCTTTGAGAATGCATTCATGCTATCTGTAAGGCACCACCATACGCCAGGAAATTCAGAAGCACAAGAAAGATAGCGAAATGTAATGAAAGGGAAATGATGGAAAGGGAAAGGTAGATGAGAAACCAATCAGCATTCGGCTACCGACCAGGGAAAATCACGAAAAACCCAAGATCAGAGTGGACGGTAGACGGGAATCGAACCCGGAACCTCTCGAATGCGAGCCTCACTCGTTACCGCGGAGCCATCGTGCTCGGTATGCAGAGGGATCAAAGTTGGTCAAGGGAACAGGGCTGGGCTCGGGAGGCCGTGATAGCGTCTAAATAATTTGGACAGGAGAAATGTTGGACATCGTTACATAGCCTTATCTGGAAGACAAATCCCTTACACAGGTCGTGGAAGCCTTGCGCATTCATCTTAGTGGTTGCCTCCAAACTTCTTTTTGTTCCTTGGAACAAAAACACTGCTCTTGAGAAGTAGAAGAAAGCAACAAAATCACCCGATGAGCTAAATAGGAGATGAACAAGAAGTATGAACATCTATATATCGGACATTCCATTTCACATCGTCCAAATAGAAGGAAACTCGACCTTGCATTTTTTAAACGAAACGAAAATGTTTGTATTTGGAGACAAGCCTGATACAATGCTTTATGCAAACTCTTAAAATTCAGATTATTATCGTTTTTGCAATTAAAATTGTTCAAATTTATCCTGTGTCCCTAAAATTACCAACTTCAAGCTGTAATAACTTTGAAACCTTTAAATCTAAGTATTTAAATGGAGCTTTATTTCGATTCCCTAAGCTTTAATTTCATACTGCTAAATATACATGTTCCTCTTATTTTTCTTTAAGTGGAGAAATTTCTATTTTTCAAGTGTAGGCGGTAACGAATTAAGAAAGATAATTGTATTATACCTATATATGGTAAGATACCGTAATTTAAACACAAACATGTATTTTACTGAAATGGTGACTGATAAGGATTCGTCTAAAATAATTAAAGAATTAAATTACTTTATGCGCTGGAGTAGTAAAATACGTACTCGTGGTCGCTCTCGCATGTTTGTTTTGAACTTAAGGTCAAGCAAGCTGCTACGCGCAAGGTTAAACAATGAGAACACTTACTAAGCAGTATGCGGTTCTGTGTATTTCCTCATAGATTTACAGAGCGCTTACTGCTCATTGTGTATCAACCACTTAAATCGCGGCGTTTATTTACTTTTTGTGTTATAACTACGAACATCCTAACATTACCACCCAACATTCCGATTTCTCTTAATCACACTATAGATTATTCTCAATCTAATGTTTTAGTTTTATAAAATTCCGAAGACGCTTAAAATAAGTAAAAACTATATATAGTTTTTGTGAATATTATAAAAAATAATTAGTACATGTTGCAATGAAATGCGAACCGTTATTTAGAAAATGAGATTTGGTGCAATATTCTGAAATAAAGGTTCCGGAGCTATGCGCAATTAAAATGCGACAAGATGAATTAGTATGATACATTTATCGTTGAATAACGTGACAACCGTTGCGTTTTAGATGCTAATATTTGATAGATGTGCTTTAATTAGCACCCCGTATTAATAGGAAAAATTACAATGTAAACAAAAATTGCGAGGTTTTTGCCGTTCGATTACGCATGGAATGCCCCATATAAAAATTTATTAGATATACTTCTTTATTAGTTCATATTACTAGGTAACGAAGAATGAGAACTGAGCTATGGATGCTGGACTTAGAAGTGATCCATTCAGAATTGCTGGAACTTGAATTATTTAGTGACCGTAGTAAAACGTGTAATGCCGCGCGAGGTTAATGTTAATTTGCATGATTCTAATACACGAGACTGATCACGGGTAAAATTAAAATTGATGAATTTGTCATTTAACAAATACACGTTTCCATCTAAAGGGAGGTTGAGATAACAAAGGTGTCAATAGTGAACATATCGAAGCTCGTTTAAGTATAACAAATTACAAAAAGAGAGGGGAAAAAGTCGGAGACAAAGCGATGCTAAATAAGGAAAATTTTCCAATTAAAAGTAAATTATAATTAACATCTTTAAATAAATTCACATTGAAAATCCCGTTTTCTAAACTTGTTGGTAATTTGTTACAAAATTTAATCTTCAGTTCATCTTATGAATACATCCCACGAGTTTAAAATTCATTACGTCATAGTTTTTAGTTTACAAATAGTAGTTTCCTATGGCAAATGGTAAACAGTGATACACTTTAAAAACAACATTTATTTTAAACATACTTATCATTTGGAAAGGTATCATCAGATTACTGAAAAATTCAATGCCATACCCGGGATAGAAACCACGGATCTTCCGGCTTTCGTCCGTTTGCTCTAACCTACTGAGCTACCATGCCAACATGCCGGTAAGATGTTAAATTTCCAGGTGAGACGCATTTTTTCCCAGTAAACCACAAGGAGATTTCAAATTATTTTAAGGTGACATACTCCAATTGCGACTTACAATGTTGTAAGTACAAGTCCCGAGCTTCATAGTTTAACCATCTATTAAGTTAATCAGTGGCAATTAATATCCTTATCATTTACCTGATCATGGAGTATAACACGATTGGTTTTGCTAATTTTGGTTCCACACAAAATATTTTGAAATATTAAATATCTAGTAATTTAAGCTTTTTTTTCACAGATACCCTTCACAAAACAAAATTTATGCCGCAGTTTTAGCTCATTTTTGGGAATATAAGTAAATTCCAGCGATTGTATCGGCCAGCATATAGCAAGCTAATAAGAAAAAGCAGAGAGAAAACTGCGCAATTATCTATATTTGAGCCGGACCCTAATCCAAAAATAACCACCCCTATAAACATTAGCTAGGGTGTAGCTCTAAAGGATACTAAAAGGACGGTTAAGTGAAAGATCAACACATATTCCAAAACACATATACTTAGTTTATTGTGACGGTAATCCACAGATACTTCAACCTTACAATGTGTAAGAATTAACTTAAATTTTGCTTCTTTATTGTGGGAGATTTCTAAACCAAAAAATAACGTCATGGGTATACATGCTGGTCAAACTGAGAGCCAACTTAAGAAAACTCGGGCAGAACAGCAGCCAAGAGCTGGACACCGATTTTATTCATGCAACATGTCGCAGTAATCTGTTCGTGTTATCTTATTTGCTGGGCGCCTGTTATTGTTTTATTATTTTATTATTCGTCCTCCGGCTAGCTATTATTACTCAGTCGAGCAAATATCTCCGAGTAGGGCGTGTAAACGGAAAGGAGTTGTTACTAAAAGACAACACTGATAAAAGAATTTATTTTAACACTTTTATTGCCGTCACAATTAATAGTTCACATATTTAATCTTGATACACGCCTGACTGAAACCATTATATTTCCGAAAGTAATTACTGTCGTATTAGTTGCCGCGTACTTCACATTTTGTAACTAAATTTACGATGCGAGAGATTTTTCCAAACTGTATGACGTGCACTTCACGATAGATTCTTCAAGACTGCGCGACGTGTACCTCGCGAATGATTCTTTAGAACTGCGTGAAACATGCTTATGGTTCGAGAATATATACTCCTTCTCCCCGAAATGCCTAAACATTATAATAGAGCTGCTATTGGTTACCAAATCGCGCCAACATTAGCGTCTGTTTTGTCAGTCAATCACTATTACGAACACACATGCTCAAGGGAAGATATTCCCTCCATTTCTAAAGAAAGGCACGCTACCCTGACGTCATTTGTTTGTCTCTTCTTAGTGATAAACAACTCACCCCATCGGTTCATTGTTACCCACTTCTATTGTCTGTTTCAGTGAGGCCGTGTAAACTAATTTCCTAACAATGTTTATGACTAACAAACTTCTAAAATCATTGTCATACAATAATGTTAATTTACACTACAATCACTCTGGCATTCACAGTGTTGTGATATAAAATACTGCCTCAAACACTAGGACGTGAGGATTAGCGGTAATTACGAAATTACGTTAATTTACGAAACTATATCATTGAGTAATCATTAATGAGCTGAGAAACTCTGTAATATCTCTTTGGTTATTTCAAAAGTATACGCTGAAAACATTGGCCAACAAGGCGTTGCTTATGCATGATTGACCGATAAGGGTAGCCGAGGTCGATAAGGCACGGATTCATGAATTGAATGTCCGCGGTTTGAATCCCGCCACGACCGTTCTCCCTGACTGAGGTTTTAAGGTTTACTCAGCCTTCCCAACTGGTAAGTGTTATCCTAAACTTAAACCTGGAACATTTCCTTCCCAAATTACCATTCTCAACCCTTATTATTGCACATATCATCAGTTTGCACTGGCTGTGGTACCATATATAGTAAGAACGGTCGTTAAACACTACTGAAATTATACAATTTTTGCAGAATCTAATATCGCTTTACATTTGCAACATCTAAATGTGAATAAATTTATCTGGCTTATATACGTATGTTATGATACAGACCAGTATCCGCAATATCAAAACTGAAAGTGAATTCTGTAATTATACGATGGCTGTTCAATAAAGAATGATCATATTTTTTTCTCACAACATACCATTACTCATCCTCATAATTTTGGTGGTCCTTCTCAAAATGATCTCCTTTGGATGCGATGGACCTGTCTCAGGATTTCTGCCCGTCTGCAAAGACATGCTGGAAACCATTTTTAAAGGTCCTTCAGAATCGCATCTGCAGCCTTCACTGTTACTTCTGATGATGGACAATGCCTCCTACCAAGGTGTTTCTTCAGGTTAGGGAATAGTCACCCGGGGCTAAATCTGGGCCGTAGGGAGAGTGAGGGATGCACTTCACATTGATTTTTACAAGATATTCAGTAACAAGTTTTGCAATATGCGGTCGTGCATTATCGTGGTGCAGCATCCAGCCTGTTTCATGGATATATGGTCTTTTGTGCCTGATATGGACTTGCAAGGTTTTTGGAACGTCCCTGAGTATTGCCCAGTTATTGATGTGTGTGCAGGTACAGCATGCTGATAAACCATTCCATGAACATCAAAAAATGAGATGACCATAAATTTCCCAACAGAAGCAACCGCTTTTGCTTTGGGCTTGGTGAAGGAGATTCTCACACTAAGCTTGTTTTCAGGATCAAAATGATGTAGCCAAGCTTCAAGAGCAGTGATTACCTTTGAAAAAACTCCGGATCTTCCTCTTAACATGAAAGCTGCATATTTTTCATCGCGTGTCACTTCCATTTTTGCGATAGGCGATACAGAACATGTCTCAGATTGCCCGCCTCTCACAGGCGGGAACCAGGAATGCCAACAATCAAACTAGTACAGCGTGTTTGCTATACATTAAGCTAACAGAATATCATAAGATTAAATTCTAGCGTGAAAATTGTGACCGTAAAACAGTTATCATTCTTTTAATATGTGAATGTTTTGGAGGTGTAATTCAGATATCCGTTTCTTCGAAAGATTTGCCAAACTTCGTTAGTCGATCGCTTAATATTCCTACATGGAGGTAGTCATTAGTAGAATTAGCGCAGGAATTAAAATTGCATGGTCACTGTAGTCGAGGAGTCAGCGTTCTGGATTCTCAATCTAAGGGTCCCGCTGGGGTGGGATTGTTCTTTTTTAATTACGATCTTTCCCTATTCTACAAGACGTCTGGCAATATGCCTTTGGGAGCGAATGCGAGTATAAGAACCTACAGTAAAAGGGTTATTTCTCAAGTCAAAGCCCTATGATATGCCCATAGAAATTAAAGAGGGCTTTAAACATTATTTAAGTTTTTTTTAAGTTCCCCTGTTTACCCAGTTTAAGATTACTGTTTTACTGTTTACTCTACCGCTTATTACTACAATTACACCTACAACACACACAAACACCCATGCCCATGGCGGGACTCAAACCCGCAACCCTCAGCTTGGTGGAGCGCCGAAGCTATACGCTCCAGCGACGAGGGCCGGCTACAGTTAAAACAAACTGTATAACGCACTAACCATGTTGTAATAAACGCTTATGGCTTCCTATATACGCTTTACCATTAAGATGCCTGTGTTAATTTACATGTAACTAAAAATCGGTCTGGAGTATTGATTTTAACACACGTTCTAATTAAAATATTACATTCTGAAGTTTTTATTCACTCTATAGTTCAGCTTTATGGGCTTTTCGAAGTAAATCAGGAATCTTAGAAATAAAATTATCGGGGTGTGAATGAGGGGTTCTTCACCTGCACTGATTAGCTGCCCATAAGTATCTCGCAGATCATTAGGAAATGATGCTGTTGTCCTATTTTGCATTCAGTAAGAAATGTCATAATATTTTGCGATGTCCATGCACAACTAACGCGCTCAATGCTCGATGTAAACTTTTTACTGCCAATTTATAACTCTCACGTGGTTTTGACTGGGGCCGACTTCTGTTCGGCTAATTAACGTAGTGGGTCCTGTTTCTTTGACTTCCTTCGCCGCATCAAGAATCTCCATTAGCCATTAATTACCGCAATAAAAACAGCAAAGAGAGAAGAGATAGCTACATAGCAAAAGCACGTAAAAGAGCGTAAGTTGAGAGAAATATAAGCTAAAGTGATACAGCTACCACTTATTACCGCATTTAAGGTTCTTTTCATGAACCACATCCACTGACGTCTATGAAGTAAAGACTCCAAAGTTAAACTAGTGCAAGTACTTTAGAGACTGTCACAAAATGAACATGTTTAACACAGCAGGAGATGGGGAATGAAAGCCATACCGACATGGTTGGAGCTAATACAGCTGTGATACTTCCATCTCTTTCCCTCTCTCGTATGTAGCAAGTACTTTTAGAGCTGTGGTTAACTGTGTCAGCTGTAACCGTGTTACGACTAAAAAGTGCATGATGAAGTGTGGTAACTAATACACAGTGCAAAACGTTTTGACATTCGGCAATTAAAACTGAACGCCACACTATGTTCTATTTAGTTCAGCTAGTTAAGCTATTACGAAACGTGTTTTAAAGTAAGTAACGATATTTTTTTTTAAAAAAAAAGAACATAACATTATTATCCAAATACTTTACCATCATTGATCACCTTACACCTTATATTACTTCTCCACATAGTCTCATTCGTTATTCATGCGCTTGTAACGGGAAATCAAATTTTGTTTGCCTTCGTCGTTTGTCTTCGCCTGTGATGAAAGCCAAGCCTCCACTTCTTGTTTCTCACCATCGTCGTTAAAATATTTTCCACCGAACAATTTCTTCAGATGCAGAAACAGATTAAAATCTCTTGGTGCCAAATCCCTATTGTAGGAAGGGTGGTCGAATTGCTCCTACTTAAATGATGAGATCGGTTCTTGAGTTTGTTTGGCTGTGTGTGGCCGGACAGTGTGTTGTGACTGACCGTATTATAAACCCTTAATCAGGGTTGCCAAATTGGGCGATATTTCATCAAGGAGTGTTGTGACTAATATATAAAGCAACGTGACTGACCGAAACACTAAAGTTTCTTATTGTAGATGTGTCGGGAAATCCAGGAGAATATATCCTTCCGACGTTGGGTTTTTACTTTCTGTAATGCTTACCTATGGTATAGGTCAGAGGTGAGCGGAAATCAGTTTTGCGCCGACAACACATCACAATACAACGCAGCCCTCGCAAGAAACACGGAAGTAAGGTATTCTTGCGAGGTAAGGTGAGGCAGTATTTTTAACACTTGAATAATTTCAATTAAATTATATAATATGTAAATTCAATAACAGCCCGCTTTGAAGCAATATGTATGTAATAATTTATAAAAATGTATGTAACAGTCATTGCATATGCTTATATTATTGTAAACATGTTCAATAATGTTATGTGAATGCATTGTATAATTTGATAATATAAGAGCTGTGAGAACAGTAATTTTTATGTTGCTAATAATGAGATAACAATGAGGAAACCTTGAGGCAATAATGAGTTTGAGAGTTTGAATGCTACTAGTCATGATTAGGGCAGCAATAATGTAAATTTTGTGTTTGAAAAGTAGCCAATCAACAGCCAAAAAAAGCTTTAGTTAAATGCAGGTATTCTATTGGACTAGAATTAGCCAATCAGAGACTTGAAATACAGACGTTTACGGGTTTGGACGGTTGAAATATGTTCAGTTGCCTGCAGACCTTGATAGTAACCGGATGGAAGATGTGTTCTCTAGAGAAATATTACGTATTCGTGTGAAGCGAAAAATAAGTATACGCGATAAAAAAGTGCAAGTATTAAATTAAAGAATCTCACAGCTCTTTATCAGTGCAGTGCTATTTAATTTGTGTCAAGGATTAAATAAAAAGAAGTGAATTTAAACTTAAAATCTGTGTAAGCCTACATTCTTGTTGCACCACGTCCTGATTAAAATAAACGTGTCTCTAAAACAATACTGACGCAGCCGAGGCACACATAAACATAAATAATATCTATAGAAGCTGTTTAATAACAATTAATAAATATTTTTTTAAACTTGGAGCGTAACAATAAAAATACATCTTCAAATCGGCTTTTCATACGTAGCAGCATATTACGTAACAATCTTCTTCAAATTGACGTCCATACGTGGAGCTAAATAAATAAAATTACGTAAATAAAGAACAATACTAACTCTCAAATTGGCACCCATACGTGGGACAGTTAAAATACTTTAAAGGGGAGAGTTATAGTTTTAGAGTTTCTGTAGTGACGGTTGATAGTAGTGTAGTTCAATGTTGCGGATTTTCTAAACTTTTTTAAAAGTCTTTCACTCTCGTTGTAATGGTTCTTCAGAATAAATTACTATTATTAAAATTACGAAGTGTTTGAGGTTACATAACTTCCAGGTCTCGTTAGACATAGTTTCAGAAATTCTTCCTCTTGAAAAGGTTTTAGGGACCGAGCGATCTCCCAGGTTGTAACTAGCATATTTAGCTTTGTATTTACACCATTTCGGGATTTTCTGCGCAATGTACTTTGCAGTTAACTCCTGCAGTTGTTTGGCATGTTCATTTCCTAAAAGAAATAACAATAATAATAACAATAATAATAAACTACAATAACTTCCCCGTGCAACACATGCCTTTACTTTCACCATATGAAGTATGGCATCTAAGATACTGTCTTTGGAAGTTGCCTCTCAATATGCCACGTTATGTTTTAGAGCAAAATAAACATTTCACATTCTCTCCTGCACAGCAAAACGGCTCATCCTCCTATTCTGCACAAAATTTCCGTTTTCCGGAAAGCGATGGCTTAGTAGACAACGCCATCACGAACTCCACCACTGAACTGTTTACTTTCTACCACCCTCTTGCTAGCAACATTGACCAGACTGTGTGCGCTTTCAGTCGCGTTACTAGTGACTATACTCTGAGTCACGACACAAACTTGGCCCAACGCTGTTATAGGTATAGGTTGTACAACGGAGGGCACATTGCGCACTGCAACCTACATAGATTAATTGTGGCTAACGCCCCCCCCCCAGGAGGAAGGAACTAAATGAAGGAGCCACATGAGGCTACAGGTCACAGGCAGGAGACGCGCGGAAGCCCCTAGAGAGCCAGGCTGGAAGACCCGTTCCTCTACTGGAGCTGCCTAGAGAGTTGCCCAAGTAGCCCTCTGGTGACCACGGGGAGTACTTTGCTTTGCGCAAACATCCCCGCCATCTGTCTGGCATCGCCAAACGCCACGAAACCTACAAGCATACCTAAAAGATGAGAAGAAAAATGATTGAAAGGGAAATGATGAAAAGGTATTCGCTTACCGATCAAGGAAAGCCACGAAAAACCTAAGGTCGCAGTGGGCGTTCGACGGAAATCGAGTCCACAACCACGCACAAGCTTCCGTATCCTCCTCTTTGCAAAACAACAAATGACGTAACCACCGTGGCTCTTTGCCGTTGTGCTGGGAGACTACGAGATAATTATTGTCAGTCTTCGACTTTTTAAAAGAAAAAACATACTCCTCCCAATTTCTTCCTCTTCACAATCACCTCAGTTCAATTCAACACCTCATATAAATTTTGGCTCAGTCGTTTCATACTTGTCATTCCATCTTACATTTTAAGTTTTGTCAGCGAAGTAACAGATTTATTTTGAATTTTAGTAAGTCAACATCATAGGGAAAAATTGAAATACATAAGATAAAAAATTTATTGGTTTAGTAGTTACAATAAAGGCGGGAAATTCGGGGCTGTTGTCATGCATATTCTAAAATAAACGTGTATAAAAATCTTATATTGTTCCAAAAATAAAGGAATTATATGTACATATTTAAGAGCTGCTATGGTTTATTAGAAATGATATTCTAGGACCGAACATTTATATTTTCGAAATCCAGTCCTTTTAATCATTGATATTTTATTTTCTACAAGATAAACACATACCAATGCTACCATTTAAATTTCATGATGGAACTGTGGTAGTTATTAAATTATAAAAATAATGATAATTTGCGCTTAAGATTTAAAATCATGTGAGGCGACGCAATAGATGGAAGACAATACGGATAGCGACTGCACATGTGCGCGACACTTGATGCCTACAGCAAAAGTGCGAATTTCTCTCGTGGCCTTTCTCCTGCTTGGAAATCAATATTGAATATTCCGTTGCAGCTAGATAATGACAAATTTGAAACAAATTAGCGTATTTAGTTGTAGGTTATAGGATCGCTGTCGTATGATGGTATATACAATTACTAATCTGGAAAAACCCGAAACAGACGAGAAAAATCAAATGAAGAGGAAGAAAGGAAAAAAAAACTATCTAATGTGTTACATTCACATTAATTTCTCTACCCTCTATCGCTTATCATTGGGTATACGAATTATCGTTATGACAGTTTATTTTCTTATTTACTTCAGTTTAATCCAGAAAATCCTTTCGGGAAATGGCAACATTACACATTTCGTTTATAGATACAAAGGGAAAATCTATAGCCCAATGTTTTAGAGCTGTATACTATACGTTGGCCCTAAAATTCCATACTCTTTCCATGACATCCCGAGAAACAGCTGAAAATCGACAGATCTGTAAATGAATGGATAAAGTATTGAACAATTGGAACCATTAATAACGGTTATCTCCGAAATGACTGATGCCACAAAAAGGTTATTTGTAATAAATTGTATGTTTTAGTGGAGTAAGTTTTCGTCTATCGCTGAACCATTATCAATTAGACAAGATTATACAAAATTTCGTCAGAATCAAGTGCAGTTTACAGGATATTCCCACAAAATTGTAGATATAGATTTTTTTTGCCATGTAAATATCCTTAATACATGGTGTTTTAATCAAAATCGTTAGAGCCATTCTTATAAAATAAAAAAATTCGAAAAATGTTCCATGTAAAGGGTAGTTTGGGGTGGAGGACTTTTTGAAAATCTTCGTGTCGCATCTTTGAAAGGTACTGAATCTAAATACCAGGTTTGGCATTTATCTGAATACAGACCTTTTTCAAAAAATGCTCTTTTTAGATTTAAGGGGCCTCAAAACATGTATTTCCGGTGAAATCTCGGTATAGAGCTTTTGGATGGAATGCAATACCTTCCCACCTACTATGTACGTGATAGAGAAAGTAAACGTCAAGTGAAGATTAATTGTACCGGCGAAAACTGAAGCAGAGGCAACAATAGTAACATTCCAACTTCTATCGGTGAATTACCTATCTCCAAACGACAACACACTCATGACAAATCATATGCTCGCAATAAGGCCATTTTGGTTAAAAAAAAGCAATTAATAAAGTGTTCAAATGTGTGACAGTAATGAGGGAAGAAATGATTACACAATTTGAGAATACGCAAAAAATATTAATGAGAAATACATACATGCCTTCTTTAGAGCACAAAATAATGCATCTCTTTATGCAGCTCTCACAGCAAAAATTAGTCATAACGGAATGGGTATTATGTCTGTGCCTGATAGAAAACGTGATTTCCACATACCTGATGACGTTACAAAACTTGTTAATTTATATGAAGGCGGGAATAAGCCGAATTATGACTGCCTAACAAAACGTCTTTCATGGCAAAGAGGATGGCAAGATAGTTAAAAGGTAAAACTGGCTGATTTTAGCCAATGTTCAAGAAGTTAGTGAGGAATTTAAAAACAGGCATTCAGGCACTATAATCGGTTTTTCACGTTTTACTGCTTACTATCGGGAGCAGCTGGAACTCGTAATGTGTGCGTACACATTACTTGCGGAAAAAAAGAAACTGATGTTAATGAGTTAAAAAAAAGCCATGGTGACGAAAGTGAAATGAAAGTGTTGTGATTTAAGACGAAAAGTGGTTTGTCAGAGTCCTTCTCCAATCTAGAAAGATGTGAAAAATGATAGGGAGTGTAATTATTTCTAAATTCTTTATTGGAAAAAATATAAAGAAAAAACTCGTATGTAAAAAAAAAAAAAAAAAGGGGGGAGGGGGAAGCAAGAGACAAAGCGAGATGATCCTGGTAAAAGCTAATACTAAAAGGTCTATCAATAATTTCCTTGGAAGTAATTGTTTTTCCACACAAGCCCTGTGTTGGACAAGGTTGGAAAGATAGAATCAGATGGCTGAAAAATTCAATGCCATAGCCTGGATTTGAACCACGGATCTCCCGGTCTCCGTCCGGTTGCTCTAACCATGGCAACATGCCGGTATGACATTAAATTCTGATTCGCATTTTTCCCGGTAAACCACAAGGAGATCTCAAAACTGTATTAAAATGACATACCCCAATGGCGACTTAGTATACTTTAAGTACCGGGCTTCATAGTTTCGACCACCTAATAGTGGTCCCCCGAGAATTCAAAATATACATTTTATTTGTCATATAAATATCGTTCACTTTAATAAATAGGTAATTTAATAAACATTGTTAGAGCCACTTTAGAAAATAAAAAATTCCTAAAAATGTTCCATGTAAAGAATAGTTTGGGGTGGGGAGCTTTTGTTGAAAATTTTCGTGTTACATCTTTGGAAATATTGAACCTAAATACCAAGTTTCGTATTTATCCGACTTTTCGTTTTTGAGTTATCGTATTCGCATACACACACGGGCATGTTTACAAAAATGCTTTATTTGGATTCTGGGGGCCTCAAAATATGTATTTCCATGAAATCTCGGTATCGAATTTTTGGGTTGAATACAATGCTTCCCCCTACTTACTAAACCTTATCGAGAAAGTGAAAAGGTCAAGGAACTGAAAATTTCGAATAAACAATAAATATCTCAACAATGATTTATGCCATCAGAAAGGTTATTGGTAATAAATTGTGTGTTTTAAGAGATCTAAATGTTTGTGTAGTAAGGTTGTATCAAACCTTATGGTTTACCGTTATAAAGTTTCAGAATCAACTGGACTTCAAAGGATATTCACAGAAATATCAAGATATGCATTTTATTTGGCATAAAGAATCTTAAACTATATAATTTAATCAAAATCCTTAGTAATTTTGAGAAAATAAGAGACTTTTTCAGGTAAACAGTAGATGGATTTGGCATATTTCTAAAATCTTTTTGTTACATTCCTAGAAAATGTTGAACTTAAATACCACAGTGAGTGTATATCAGACAATTCTTATACTGCTCACATAATTAAATGGGGATTAAGTGTCGCAGAGTAATCTTCAATGACTGGTCCGTACATTGTTGTATGAATAATATACTATTATACTATACAAAAATTAAGAACTAAATACATCTTTGCTTTAAAGAATTTCTTGTTTAAGGGGACAAGGTAGTCTGAAAGCATGGAAATTACACCTTAAGTGTGTTAAATTACCACTTCTCAAAGTTCTCAATGGTTTTTCCTGAAATTTTTATTAATTATGCATTGATAGCTTATGTAGTTGAGTCTGCAGAAATTATTTGGTTCAGCAGAAAAATAATAAAATTTACTCTTAACGCATGTGATTTTATGTACCTTTTTCTCCGATACTACTTGCAATACAGAATCACCTTTGCATGCTTGTTATTAGTATAATCAGCTATCTTCTGAACCTCTATTATTTAGTTATGTATATCAGTTCACTAGAAATTGAAAAAAAAATTTGCAAAGTCAAAAAAGTAAAAATGTGGAAAATTTACTATGTTGTTGCCTTCTTAATATCACTAATATACATCACAAAATTATGATTGTGGTTCAGAAAGTATAGCTATGTGTTGTATACATATACTGAATATTTCAGCTCTCTACCTCTCATACTTTCTGAAAAAGGGTACATAAGTATTAAAAAATGTTGAATAAAGTTTGAACATTAAAATTCTGACACACTTCAGTATATTCCAGGATCATAATCATCTGCATTCCTGGAGTACTTCAGTTTTTCTGATTGGCTTCTCTTGGTCCTGGCATTTTTTGTTAATTGCTGACTGCTCGCTGGGCATGATATAGTCGTTTGTTGTTGAAAGATACAAAAATGTTCTAAAAAAGGGGGCGTTGCATGACAGATTTAAAGGAATGCAGAGTAGCATTTAAGTGGTATTTAAATGTTTTAAAAACCTCTTAACCCCCCAAAAGTATATATTTTCTGAAACTGGAAATAGAGGTTTTATTAGTGGTTAAAACAAAAAATGTAATTTTTGACTATTTCAGAGTGACTTGTCCCCTTAAGACTGTGTAATTGAATTTTCACTAAATGTGTGTCGGTATTTAGCTATATAATGGATGTTTTCGCCTATTGATTCACTTCCAACAAACTTTAGAACTAGTTCTTGACATTTTAATTTACTCACTAGGAATCCTTTCATTGTTATTACATTGCTACGCAACGTGTTACAGAGAATTTCCGCCTCTGTCCAAGGAGAGCGAACCGCAAGGGATTTCATGGCACGAAGAAATCCGTCTTGCCTTTTGAAATTTTAACTATGAGAACACGAGAGGGCTCAACAGTTGGAAGTTCTCTATCTCTGTACATCGAGTTCGCCAACTTCTCCTACTAAAAGCGAAACTAGACACAAAGTTCTCTCCAGAGAATCTGCAACAAGTTTCACGTTATCTTATAAATGTTTTACTGCGCACCGATGCATATTTCACAAAGGGAAAAATACATCTTCACTTTTGATGTCACGTCTTCTCTGTGATATAAATGTAAAAGAAGGAAAGCAAGAAAAGGTACGACATGACTAAGGTATAAAGAAAATCAAAGGCTTGCACAGTGCATGCATTTCTTATAGGTTTATTGAAGAATAGCTTTACGTGATTTCAACATAAAAGAGATCTATTGATATGTACTATTAATCTCTAAACTCGTTTCCTTCTTCTTACTGAAAATGATACAAAAAGAGAAGACATCAATGTACAACGTTTGAATGACTTCCTCTATCTATTCAATGTTACAGGTATGCATCCAAGTCTGAGGCATTATTTGTTAGTATTGCACACAAATTCACACCGTTGCACTGATTCCAACCAAGTTTTGCAATGATAACCTTTGGTACAAAGCGAAAAAGGCTTTGACACATGGCTTGGAATTCGATATTCCAAACCGCAACCTTCTGCTGCTGCTTGTTTGAAGTACATATTTTAAAATTTCAATTGATAAGAAGGAAATATTGTCACAACCAGTGGGTTGCGACTGGAGGGCGCAGGATTCAGGATCAGAAGGTAGAGCAATATCAAAAAGTTTTGTTTAACTGCGACTAAGGTACTGAGCAGTATTTTAATGACTTCAAATGGCTAGTGTTTGGTTTACATGACAGGGCTCCTACTAAGCTGAATCCTTATAATTGACACTAGGATGAAGATTAAGACAAGTGATTAGCCATCAGACCTTACCTTAAGAGAAGTGTCGAAAGTATGTCATCGGGAGCCTACGGACGGATCCAGAGCGCCGTAGTGTATCTTGAGACTTGGAGATTAAAAAAAAAAATACCCTGAGAGGACTCCCGGACTCATTCAAATAACAAGTTCCTATCCTGTGAATGACGCCAAATTGTCATGGCGGCTTTACCATATATGGTGTGCCGGTTCCCAGGATTTACGTGGGTTGGTAGGAAAATTCCTACCGGACGCACTACATCGCAAGTTGCAGATGTAACATTGTTCCAGAGCTTTCCACCAGGAAATTGCATTACTAGAACATCCCTGGGTTCTACCATAGGAAGTGGTAGCTACTTACTCCCGTCACGTACGCAACTTAACAAAGCTTCTATATGTTAAGAAGATATAAAAATTAAGTTTCGACTAAATTCTGAATATCTTAAAATCAATGAAATATTATCAAAATAATATAAGTTAAATGCTTTCGCTGATGACAAACGTGACAATATGTATGAAATTGTTTGTTATTTCACATGCAGTATGTGTTCTAATGATATATACATGTTTCGTATAACAAGCGTTTGTCCATTACATATCGGTTAGCAATTATACAAAAATGATATAAAATTCGTTAAAAAAAATTAAATGACTTCACAAGCTGTTCTCAAAATATTCAAGACACACGTGTTACTTATTATGTAAATGTCTTAAACATTTGGTATTTTAAACAAAATTGTTAACGCTGTTTATGAGAGAATCAAAAATAGCGAAAACATTCCCATATAAGGGGTAATACTTCGTACCTCATCTTTGAAAGATGTTGAACTTGAATACCAATTTTGTGATTTATATGAAAATTCCTTTTAGTTATGCTTTTCACACACACACTTAGATATTTCTTTAAAAATGCCTTCTTTTTTTGGATTCAGTAAGCCTCAAAATGTGTATTTGCGGTTAAATCTCGATATCGAATTTTTGGTGGAATAAGATACTTCCTCTGCTTGCAATACGTAAATAGTAGAGAAATTAATAGAGGGCAGTGGGTAAAGAAAAGTTATGTAAATTTAACACATCAGATTTTTGTTTCTCTTGAGTTATATTCACAATTTGTTTCCACTTTCAGGTTGCGTGTTTGCGCCCATCAGTTTATCAAAAAGTTCTTATACCCATTCGGTTCCTTTGGTTTATGTAAGCAAGTGTTGCATGTAGGTTGGAAAATGAAATTATCCCGTTCGGAAACTGTGGTCATTTTGTACTAGGAAAAACTGTTTCCATGTGGCCTGAGTCTGTTAACTGACTTATTAAAACTAGTACTGCCGATTGTTTGACACAAATTCATCCAACTTGCAATTTGTGATTGTAAATTTAGAGCCTGTGAATTGTAATTTGTAAGCATTACGAAATAGGCTCCTAACGCACCTAAAAATTGGCAACTAAATACCCGCCCAATCAATGTTTACTAATCAGAAAGATACCGGATAGAGATTTATTAATTAGGAGAAAGAGATAAAGAGCAAAGTGTAATAGTAACAGCAGACAGTAACAAGGATATACAAATAAGTAAAACTTATGTTATAAATTAGTAAAGTGTATGTAGGTTAAGGATACACAGTTATGCATCGTGAATGATCAAGCCAGGCGAAGATGATTTTGGAACTTTGTGGAAGGAATGGGATTAGCTGCTTTTAAGGGACTAGTTTGAAAAAGGATCCGGAATTTTAAACAAGGATGGAAAAAGTTAGCGACCGAAGATTATTAATGTAGATAGGGTGTTAAAACATAAGTTGGGAGTATTTTGGAAGAGCAAATCAGGTGACTGAAAAATTCAATTCTATAGCCGGGATTTGAGCCACAACCGGTTACTCTAACCAACTGAACTACCATGGCAACATGCCATTGCGACATAAAATGCAAGTCAGTTAGGGAATTTAATGTCATACCGCATGTTGCCATGATAGCTCAGTTAGTTAGAAAAACCGCACGGAAACCGGAATACCCGTGGTTCTCAAATCCCGGCTATAACATTGAATTTTTCAGTCGTCTGATTCTACCTTTTCAACTTTGGAATTAATTGTTCTTCCACTCAAGCCGTGTGTTGGACAAGGTTGGAAAGGTAGAATCGGACGACCGTAAAATTCAATGCCATAGCCGGGATTTGAACCACGGATCTCCCGGTCTCCTTCCGGTTGCTGTAACCACTGAGTTACCATGGCAACTTGCCGGACGACATTAAATTCTCCAACTGATTCGCATTATTCCTGGTAAACCCCCAGGAGATCTCAAATTGCATTGAGATAACATACCGAGAAAAATGGGAAAGAGTTGGAGAATTTAATGTCGTGCCGACAAGTTGCTATGGTAGCTCAGTGGTTAGAGCAACCGGACGGAGACCGGGAGATTCGTGGTTCAAATCCCGGCAATGGCATTTAGTTTTATGGGCGTCTGATTCTACCTTTTCAACCTTGTCCTACACAGGACTCGTGTAGAAGAACAATTAAATACCTTTGGAATATTTTATTTTCATAAGGCGCTAGAGGTATATCCAATGAAAATTGTTTCAGATTCTGGAGGAGTAATAGCGTGATTTTTATGGGGGTATAAATACGTACATTTTGTTAAAATAATTCTCGCTTGACGTCGCAATTTCTTCTCTCCTATGGGTGACCGCTTATAAGATCCACAAGGTACAGAAGCGCGTGGGAAAAAAAAACAGGAAATATAGCTAAAGTTTCTTAGGGCGGGAAAGTAGGGCAGCAGTTACTTTAATCCCTTATTGCCTGGTGTACCATATTTTATACAAAGGTGTTGTATTAAGGAGTTAGGTTTTTTATTAGCTTTTGGGTTTTACTGATTTTATATATACTAACCTTCAACAATAAAATAAGAGTATTAATGCCCTCCTTATATTGTACAAGTGTTAAACGTTTTCAATAAAACTGTAATGTTTTCCTTTATAATAAGAGGCCAGATTCATGCAACTTCAATCAAATGTAACCCCGCCAGCATCAAAGCGTGCAACCACACCGTTTAGTTTACTTGGACCCTCCCCGTCCTTTACCATAGGCACATTTGACTGTAGTTGCTTTGATTCGAACTCCCTTTGACTGGATGCTCCAACGATACTGGCTAATCGAATCGCTTCGGTTGTGATGCGTGTGAAAGGGATATGAAACCCGGTTTAGGAATTAGAGGAGCGGAATATGTTGCAAAATAATACCAACATTAACTATTAATGTGGTAAGTTCAGGGAAAGAATTTATTTAGGGCCTCAAAGGGAAACACAAACATGTTATTTGCAAGTTTATTTGAATCTTAAGTTGATATTAATTCTCTCATAACCACGCCCTAGAAATGCTAGAAATCGGCCAAGCAGAATTAGGTAGAGATTTCCAAGAATTGTTTGCGAAGTGTTGGTTATATCTTGCAGCCAAACGCGCAATGCAGAGTAGACATGCCGCTACAACTTACAAGGAAACTGGGTCTCTCTCTGCTCAGCGACGTTTTAGCTAGGGGATGAAAGGGGTAAGCAGTATGCTGAACTGGTGATCGTACAGTGTAAAACAGCCAACAGTCTTTCCTCTATCATGCGTCTTTACCACTCACTTGCTATGGACCAAGTAAACGCTACCTCTCCTACCTGCTTGGAAGGGCACACCCACCCATTAGCTAAAACGTCCCTGAATAGGGAGTGCAGGATCATTCGGGTTATAAGGTTAGCCGGCTGAGGTGTGGCCTTCTCAGACATTCAAACAATGTTGGTCTAAAGTGACAATTAAGGCTGCTTTTGGGCGTTAAGATGACCGATCGGTGAATCCTATATCAAATCAATATGCTTGTACAATACTGGTTTGATTATTTTTTACCTTTAAAGTCTTTTTAGGTGCTGTTATAAAATTTGATATCTGTAAGAGAAGGATTTGCAAATTGTGATTCTTTAAAACAAAAGTTAATTTCCCAAGATGCTCTTTACAATTCAATTTTCAATTTTTTCGCTATGAAATTTAAGATTTAGAATAATGATTGATCAAATTCTAATTTTTACTTTCTCTACTACGTATAGTAAGTAGGGGAAGTATTGTATTCCACCCAAAAATTCGATACCGAGATTTCACCGGAAATACATGTTTTGAGACCCCCTGAATCCAAAAAAAATCTGATGTGTTGCACTCACATGACTTTCTCTACTCTTGTACAATCTATTTTTACAAACGCTTATTCTCCATATGCTTCATGTTAATCGAGATATCGAGATGTCGATCTTATTGGTAATTTTCTTGTAGATGCAAGGGGAATATGGTAGCTTTTAAGCGATAGTCAAATATTTTATCGCTGGTTGCTATGTGGAGCATTCCATTCTCTTTGCATGTCTAGGACACAAAAAATGAATAACGAATTTGAGAAAAAGTATAAGTATTGGAAAATTTAAGGAAATAACAAGCAATATCTCGAAAATGGTTCACTCAACAAAAGAAATGTATATGATATAAGTTGTGTATTTTAACGCGATCTACATTTTTTGTGTAGTAAAATTTTGTCTATCTCTTATGGTTTACCAGTTATGCAAAAGTCGTTCACAATGAAGAATACTTTTGGAGACATTCCCAGAAATTTCGAGATATACATTTCATTTCTCATGACATTATCTTAAACATATGATATTTTCATCAAAATCGTTAGAGCCATTTTTGAGAAAATTAAAATGTTCGAAAAATCTTCCAGGTAAAGGGTAGTCTGGGGTGGGGGGATTTTCTTGAAAACCTTCGTGTCGCATCTCTGGAAGATACTGAACCTAAATACCAAGTTTGGTGCTTATCCGACTGTTCGTTTTTGAGTTATGCTGTTCACAGACACACAGACACACACACACACAGACACACACACGGACATGTTTCCAAAAATGCTTTTTTTGGATTCAGGAGGTCTCAAAACATGTATTTCCGGTGAAATCTCGGTATCGAATTTTTGGGTGGAATGCAATACTTCCCCTACTTACTATACGTAGTAGAGAAAGTAAAAAACATTTTTGGAAACATGTCCGTGTGTGTGTGTCTGTGTGTCTTTGAACAGCATAACTCAGAAACGAACAGTCGGATAAACACCAAACTTGGTATTTAGGTTCAGTATCTTCCAGAGATGCGACACGAAGGTTTTCAAGAAAATCCTCCAACCGCAGATTACCCTTTACATGGAACATTTTTCGAACATTTTAATTTTCTCAAAAATGGCTCTAACGATTTTGATTAAAATATCATATGTTTAAGATATTGTCATGAGAAATGAAATGTATATCTCGAATTTTCTGAGAATGTCTCCAAAAGTATTCTTCATTGTGAACGACTTTTGCATAACTGGTAAACCATGAGATAGACAAACTTTTACTACACAAAAAATGTAGATCGCGTTAAAATACACAATTTATGTCATTATGTCTCAATTTCTTTTGTTGAGTGAACCGTTTTCGAAATATTGCTTGTTATTCCCTTAAATTTTCCAATACTTTATACTTTTTCTCAAATTCGTTGTTCATTTTTTTTATGTCCTGGACATGCAAAGAGAATGGAATGCGCCACATAGCAACCAGCGTTAAAATATTTGACTATCGCTTAAAACCTACCATATTCCCCTTGCATCTACATGAAAATTACCAATAAGATTGACATCTCGATATCTCGATTAACATGAAGCATACGGAGAATATGCGTTTGTACAAATAGTTTGTACAAGAGTAGAGAAAGTCATGTGAGTGTAACACATCAGATTTTTTGTTTTAAAATCGTGTGAACATGTTTGAATTTAACAGTTCAGTGAACGATAGCATGCATCTTGGAGCAAATTCTACATAGTAAGCTGCAATTAATTAACATATATTACGGAGGCTGGCCGCAAATGTTCACTACAATAAACTAAAATCTGCATCCAAAGAAGGTGTTTTAAATGTTGGCAGGTATAAGAATTCAAAGCGATGAAAATACCTAACTTTAAAGTTGGACATAATCCTGGCCCATGATAAGACGAGCTTAATTTTGCACGCATTATAAAAGTAGTTATATCAAAATGTTTCCAATTAATCATAACAAATAATAAGCAGAAAAGCTAAAATTGGAAATGTAACCGTTTATTTTATTTTTTAACTGTTTCATTTGTACAGCCCCTTTAACTTCCATGTTCACATATGGGGCGTTTGACTTCAGAACAACTTATTGATGGTTGTTTTACTCTCTGAACTGTGGTTTCCTTAACCCTGGTTTCATTAAATTTTTGTATTTGACTAACTCGCTACCGCATTCATACCACCAGACTCTGCGGAGAATAAAAAATGATTCTTGATGTAGAAAACTTCCCCATCTCAGTCGGGACTCTGGAGTTAACTGTTTATTGTCATTTTTGAAGTTTGGGATACTCTGCTACAAGGCTAAAGTAGATGTTCACATCTACTAAACAGGGCAAGGTTCCCTTTTGCAACCCTTAGGATAGTTTCTATCAGTTTTCGTGTCCCATAAAATGTAGGCAGAATTAAAGTTAATAAACGTTCGTGCAATCGAAATCGTAGAGCTATTCCGCCACGTTACCGGTGCGTACTGCTCGTGTGATATTTTAAGAGCCTAGTGACGCGGTTGTGTAAGATTTCGCGGCTATTGGGAGAGGTCGCGCCGATAGGTATTACGGTTACGCTTCTAGTTTCTTTGATTGCGGAAAGTTATTTCAAACCATGAAATTGATGTCAGTTGTTACAATTTCATGTGCTACGATTCATAATCAATTTCATTCTTTATCCTCAAATGGTCGGCAACTCACTTCAGTAACTCAAATTTAGTTCACAAAAAGTTTCTCAATTAATTTAAACTGGTGTTGTGCTTTAACCATTCATCCACGCATACCCTGAGAGAAAGATCTCTAGCTTACCACTGGAGTAGCTGGCGCACGAGACAACAGAACGAGTTATGAGATCACGGCAGCAGAATCAACAACGAAGCAGATAAGCAGTGACGATCATCGTTACTGCTTCAAACTGTCGCAACAACTGTCGCGGCATCACAAAGACGCTGGTTGAACTGATTCGAGTTCTTTTGCATCAAGTTGTGAATCTTCATCTTGGTAATCTTACCAAAGATTACCATATTCGCAAGTACTATTAACAATGTGTATGCCGCGTAACATCTAAATACTACGTATTATAAATGTTACATAACCCGAGTTAAAGGAATTCACCCCTATCATCGTACACGTTCCCATGATGCTGTTTCAAAACGGTATCTCGCATAATGGCATTTCGCATGCGTATCGCAAAAGCTCAATAATATATTGGTCAAAAGTTTCTAATGGGAGTTTCCCTCTATGTAACTTGAAGCGGGGACAGTTCCGCATTATATACATATTTCTTATAAGTGTTGTATTAAAATGTAATGTGCCTTCTATAATCAGACCATTACTTTTTAATCTGGTTATAAAAGTACTTGACCGCAAAACTTATTTTGGAACTCTAACTGGATTCATGACTATTTTTACTTTCTCTACTATGTATAGTAAGTAGGGGAAGTATTACATTCTTGCCAGAAATTCGATATCGAGATTTCACCGGAAATACATGCTATGAGGTGCTCTGAATCCAAAAAAAAGCACTTTTAGAAAAAGGTCCGTGTTTGTGTGTCTGTGAACAGCATAACTCAAAAACGAAAACGGTTAAATACCAAACTTGGTATTTAGGTTCAGTATGTTTCAAAGATGCGACAGGAAGATTTTCAAGAAGTTCCTCCTCACCCCAGACTACTCTTTATATGGAACATTTTTCGAAAATTTTGATTTTTTCAAAATGTCGCTAACGATTTTGATTGAAATATCATATGTTTAAGATACTTTTATGGCAAATGAAATGTAGAGGATGAATTTTCCGGGAATTTCCGCAAAGTCATTCTAAATGACTTGCATAACTGGTAAACCGTAAGAGAGAGAGAGTGAGAGAGAGAGAGAGAGAGAGAGAGAGGGGGGGAATTTTACTACGCTCAAATGTAGATCTCGTTAAAATACAACATTTGTCATATACATTTTTTTTTCGTCGCGTGAATCATTTCCGAGATATTACTTGTTATTTGTTTAATTTTTCAATACTTATACTTTTTCTCAATTAGGAATTCGTTGTTCCTTTTTTTTTATTTTATTTTATTTTTTTATGTCCTGGACACGCAAAGAGAATGGAATGCTCCACATAGCAACCACCTCTTAAAATATTTGACTATAGCTTAAAGCCTACCATATTCCCCTTGCACCTACAAGAAAATTAGCAATAAGAAATGTTTCTGCAAAGGTTCATCTCAATTAACGTGAAGAGATGAAGAATAAGTGTTTGTAAAACTGTTAGTACAAAAGTAGAGAAAGTTATGCGAGTGTAACACATCAAATGTTTTGGAATGGTTTCATCCTCGGAACTGTTCCAAATAACCTTCCCACCACATACCTAGTAAGTAGAGACGGTATTGTATTCCACCCAAAAATTCGATATTGACATTTCATCGGAAAGAAATGTTTGGAGGTCACTGAATCCAAATACAGCATTTTAAGTCGTAACTAAAAAATAAAAGTTATAAAATATCTAATAAACTGGGCTTTTAAGTTCTATATCTTCCAAGGATGAGGTACGGAGATTTAAAAAATAAATGCCCCACCCTAAACTACCCTTACATGTACTTATTTTTCGAAATTTTTTATTTTATCAAGAATGACTTCTAAGATTTTATTAAAATATAATATATTTAAGATATTTACCTACATAAAAATGAACGTATATCTTGAATTTTCCGAGGAATAGCCTGTGAAGCTCTCTTCAATAGGATGAATTTTGTATAATTTTGTATAACAGATAAACCTTAAAAGACAGAAAAAACGCACTACACAAAAATGTATTTGTCTTTAAAAAAAGTCCTCGGCCATTTTCTAAATATCGCTTATTGTTTTGAAATTTTCCACACTTTTTTCATTCTTAAAGGCGCTGTCACTATTCAGTTAACACAAACACATAGCAAATCGCTTTTGAAGATCTGATTATCATTGTATGATGAGTTAATTGCCTCTATTTTTTTAACTTATATAACGTGCTAAGCGACATATTTGACTTATGCCCTTCTGGAATGCCTTCTAATGACTGATTTACATAACACTTTATAGAGTAGGAATAGATAATTCAGCGCATAAGTGTTTTACAGGATAGAATGCAATCGCTATGTATGTCGATACAAAAACCATCCCACCCTGACACTAGGAGCTGCAGTAGCACTTTTAGCCAATTTTACAAACTTATATTATTTAGTATACGTTCATGCACCGTTGAAAACGCCCATGAAGGAACAACCTATCACATGCATCGGTTATGAAAACAAAATGGCATATCTACGTAGTGCGAACACTTGGATTTAAGCCGTCAGTCAACGTTGTACAGCCTTGTCAAAAAATGCTAATTATTAGGTAGATAATTTCCTTTATGTCACAAACTATGGCGTATTTCAGATCATACAGTAATTGTAATGACTGATGCAGTTTATTTGTTTGACTTAAAACTACCAAACCGAACTCAAAACATTGCATGATGCTGCAAAAAGCTTGTGAAGATTCGAGGTGGGATCCAGTTCAGCGATTACTAATTCGTATACGAACTTCACTTCGCAAGGTAGCATTGGCCCATTGATATTATCATGCTTGATATTATTTGCTTTAATACTTCAGTTCGTGTTCAAATCCTTCGGGATAAGTTCAAACTTTTTATTATCTTTTGTTTTATCTCTTTGGACCTATAATTTGATATTATGATATAAATAATATTTTTGAAAACATAAGTGTGTACAAAATAGAATAATCGCAATGTCTTCCACCGCAAAGCCCAAATCATCTACGGGCACTCATACGTGAAGAATGCAGGCAGATTACACCGCGCATGTTACAGCATGCAAGAAGGTCTCTATGGCAACGTTCACAAATGTGCATTGATGATGGGGGGTCGTCGTTTTGAACATTTACTTCGTTGATGAAATCCACGCTCTTTAACAATTTATTATTCTATTTACCCGTGAACTTAGTACATTTACAACTCCTTTAGCAATAGAAGAAAAACAAAAGGTTTAAACCTGAAACAAAAATAATTAGATTTAATATCGTCGATATGCGCCCAAAAGTATAAAAGCTAACTACGTAACACGGTTTAAAACACCAGATACAATACAGATTATTAGGGTAAACATAATACACAATTATCTGATTGTAATGTTTGTGTCTTTGGCTCACAGGAGAGCCAATAACAAAAATAAATAAAGTAGTACACTAAAATACAGAAAATAAATACAAGGAGAAAAAGAAAAAAGGACCAAACGTATTTGAGATTTATATCAGATTCGAACCATTCCGACAGCTAACCCTCTCGGCCAAAACCCACGTAGCCTATTCCACTCTTCGGTAAAACATTCATCTATCTCCTTGCAAGCGTTATATCCATGAAACGACGTCTTTTTTAAGGCCTTCGCAGCTCTTTGGTTCTCATTCAGGCCTTTAATCATTAATGTTTTTGCGTATAGTACTGAATAGAAGGACAGAGCTACAATAACAGTTTGTTTGCTAAAAGGGTCAGTGTTTTCACATTATACTATAAGCTGCGGGTTGCATAGATACGAATACCTAGGGGCAGCTGACACACCTGATGTGTGTGTGTGTAGAAAATCATATGAGCGTAACACATCATATTTTATTTCTTGCCTCTAGACCAACTTAATGAAGGATCAACTCGGTAATACGTTAATAATCAGTATATTCAATAGATGTTATCCATTACCTTTTATCCACCGAGCGTACATAACCAAACCTATTTTGATAACATGGGTTTCAGTACCATCAGAGACATGCTCCGTCTGTGTTTACTTCGTTTTGATTATGCCAGAAAAAGCGTTCCCCAAGGGATAAATACAGTTCGAGAATCACTCTAAAATGAAAAATAGCACATGCAGATCCGATCTTTTGTTGCATATTTTCACACACGAAACGAAGCACTTTGCATTTAGAATGGCTTGTAATTTGTATCCATAACGTCAGAGAGAGGGGTGGAGTGAAATCGATTAAGTAAAAAAACAAATGGACATGTGACGTTGAAATGGCTGAGCAAGGGGATGAAAATGAGCAGCAATGCGATATTCTGAAATTGGCAGCTGGTATATGCGAAAATAAAAATTTAAATGTAGTGCTTTTCCCAAAAATCAAAGCAATGGGAGACAGTTACGATAAAATTATCGTTTATTTCCAAATAGCTTCTACGAACTATTCTTACGAAAGCTTGGTTTTGTAACAAATTGATATTAATCGAATCAATATTTGTAGAAATAGACTAATTATACGTTTTTTGGTATGTGCAAGAGGGATAGAGGAAATGGAATCGATAGTCAGATGTTTAAAAGTTGGCCGCTATATGCTGGACTTTGTGTTTTCATACTGTATACATGAAATCGCGAAATATAGTTGAATAGCTACACACTTTAAAAACTGACAAGAGTATTGAAAAATTCAAACCAATAATAGTGCCTATATCGAAAATGGCTGACGCCATAAGAAAACTTTTCCAATAAATTGTATGTCTTAGAGATTTCTACTCTTTTTGTGTAAGTGAGCTTTCATCTCTTTCTTATGGGTATCAGTTATTATACAAAATTCCTTGTGAAGGAAGAGCTATGCCCAGAAAATTTAAGACATACATTATATTGTCATGTAAATGTTAAACATATGGCATTTTAAGCAAGTTGTTGGCCGTTTTTTGGAAAATAGAAAATTTGAAAAACTATCGAGTGGGGGATTTTGGAGAAAATCTTGGTGAGGCATCTTTGAAAAATGCTGAATCTAAATAGAAGGTTTGGTTTTCATCGGATTTAGTTTTTGGGTTATGCTGTTGAAACATACGGCCCTTCTAAAAGTGTTCTACTTTAGGGACCTCAAAACCTCCAGTGAAATTCTGACATAACATTTTTTGAATGGGATACAATATTTTCTCTTGCCTACTATAGGTAGATGGTAGAGAAGGATTAGGATTAGTAGACGGAGGGGTTCACCTAGCACCCCGTCCCGCAAAGGATCTTTTATGTATACAATTCCAGGAGGAACAGGTGAGATGAAGGAACCGCAGGAGACGTATGGGCCGTAGGGCCCCGGCACAGACGACAGAGACGCGTAGAGTTCCCTAATAGCTGGCTTGACCATCCGGCCGGAGACCGCTCGGCGGTGACCCTACCAAGTCATTGGAGGGGACTATAGGCTCCCCTCCAGTGGGGACCGGGGAAAACTCGAACCAGCAGTGGAGGCTCGAACGGCTGCCATCTGTCGGGGTCGAGAAAGAGTTCCAAAGCGCAAGCCCCGCGCCATCTGCTCACCGCCGACCGTTACGCAATCCCGGAGTCAACCTGTAACGTGAAAGAGGGAAATGAAATGGGAGTAGATGGGGGAGATAGGAGAGCCGTGGTAGAAGACACCACTACAACATTCGCCTTTTCAACCAGGGAAAAAACCATAGCCAGAGTGAGCGGTCGCCAGAAATCGACCCCGGGACCTCCCGAATGCAGGCCACAGACGTTGCCGCCGAGCGGCACTGCTCGGTGGTGGTAGAGAATGTAAAATGTCAAAGCTTCTATATTCTTACAATAACTATAGTTTTATTTAAATTTACTTACATGAAGGGTTATGGTTTAATTACGGTTGGTTATTATGTCTGTTTATACAAATGGAGCATCAGCATTCATTGTTAATGTTATCCTCAACAAGTCACTAAAACAAACTAGAGATTTTGAGATCTATTACAATTATTGAACTCATTTTATCAAATTTTGTGATATAACTGATCCTTATATGGTTTAGAATTAACTTTTTGAAAAAAACATCTCTTGGAGTTAAAAAATCTGACCCGTAATAATCACAGTAGGTTCACTACCCATTATCATTAATTTTCATATCTATTTTGCAAGTTGTTCATACAAAACTTTTTTCTATCTATATCCTGTTAATGACACACATTCCCAGCAATGGCTTCATTGCCCATTTTTTACGCTAGCCTATTGCATGGTTTGTAAAAAGGCAGGAGTAGCTACTTAGCTACTTAACCTTTCAAAGTGACTGTTAAAATATTGAAAAGTTGACAAAATCAAAGACAAAATTTTCTAAAACAGTTAATGCCACAAAAGATTCTATTTAACATTCGTTACACACTTTAGAGATTATTTCCTGTTGTAATTTTTAATCTCTTATGCTGTTAGTCATAAAATATTCGACGAGAATGAAGATTCAGAGAATTTACAGAAGATTCAACAAATACTTTAATCATTTACCAATAACTTCTATTTGCGAGAGGGAAGGAAAAAGGGGGAGAAAATAATGGAACATTCCTGAAAAAAAATCAATAACAATAATAATTAGAGATGGGAGAATTTTATGAAAATCTTTGGGGATTCATCCTTAAAATCGGCCGCTTTAAGCCTTAATTTTGGTATATATCAAACTTTTGTTTTGGGCTATACTTACTGCTCAAAAACACGCAGGGTTTCCTCAAAGTGTTTTTTATTTGTTTATTCTTTTTGGGTTAAATTTCATCTACTTATGGGGTGGAAAAAGCGAAAGCAAAATCTTCATATACCCAGGGTTACCAATACAAGCTAACAGAATTTCCTAGATGTCCTTGGAAAATCCGCAATCAGGCGAATGCTGGGTTCCATAATTTGATCCGCGAATTTTCCTATTATCCCTTTTATTACTACATTACATTTCCTTCGTCACCATACTAGGCATTTGGCTGATCACCACTCTATATATACTAAGATCCAGAGTTTGCTTTCTCCTTGACAGGCTACCACCCAAGACATTGCTTGTAAATCCTACAAAGAAGAGTATAATCCGTTAAAGAAGATGAATTCACCTTTCCTTTAGTAAAGAAGTATCTTCTTTTTTTCGTCAGAACATTGTTCGAGAACTTCATACTTAGTTCGTATACTCCCAGAACGTTAACTCCCATTTATCTTATTTGGAATTGTTAAAGCTTAATTGGAAACAGAAATTAAATTAAATTGAGTTTTATTTGTGGACGCTCTTTAACTACTATGGTTCTTAGCGTCCCATTCTATATTGTGCATTAAAGACCGGTAATTTTGCTCAGAGGCCTCTATCAGGCTTGAGGTTCTCTTACGTGCCGTAAATCTACGGGACTACCGACTTTACCTACCTTCCGAAGAAAGGAGTTTTACGTCCGAAAAAATCCATCGCCCTTCGCCGGATTTGAACCCGCGACCTCGGGAGCTAGATGCAACTAGTATGGTAACTAATTGGAGAAGATAAATCCTTCTACACTTGAGATTTAAGATAATCTCTTATTTGATTAGACGAATATAGAACCAACCGGAACAAGAGGCTACTAGTATGGTAACTAATTGGAGAAGATGAATTCTTCTACCCTTGAGAAGAACGAAAAACTGTTTGATACACGAATATAGAACCAACCAGAACTAGAGGCTAGTATGGTAACTAAGAAGATGAATCCTTCTACCCTTGAGAAGTAAGAAAAACTCTATTTGATTACAGGAATATAGAACCAACCGGAACTAGAGGCTACTAGCATGGTAACTAATTGGAGAAGATGAATCCTTCTACCCTTGAGAAGTAAGGAAAACTCTCTTTGATTACACAAATATAGAACCAACCGGAACTAGAGGCTACTAGCATGGTAACTAATTGGAGATGAATCCTTTTACCCTTGAGAAGTAAGGAAAACTCTCTTTGATTACACAAATATAGAACCAACCGGAACTAGATGCTACGAGCATGGTAACTAATTGGAGAAGATGAATCCTTCTACCCTTGAGAAGTAAGGAAAACTCTCTTTGATTACACAAATATAGAACCAGCCGGAACTAGAGGCTACTAGCATGGTAACTAATTGGAGAAGATGAATCCTTCTACCTTAGAGAAGTAAGAAAAACTCTGTTTGATTACACAAATATAGAAACAACCAGAACTAGAGGCTAGTATGGTAACTAAGAAGATGAATCCTTCTACCTTAGAGAAGTAAGAAAAACTCTCTTTGATTACACAAATATAGAACAAGCCGGAACTAGAGGCTACTAGCATGGTAACTAATTGGAGAAGAGAATCCTTCTACCTTAGAGAAGTAAGAAAAACTCTCTTTGATTACACAAATATAGAACAAGCCGGAACTAGAGGCTACTAGCATGGTAACTAATTGGAGAAGAGAATCCTTCTACCTTAGAGAAGTAAGAAAAACTCTCTTTGATTACACAAATATAGAACAAGCCGGAACTAGAGGCTACTAGCATGGTAACTAATTGGAGAAGAGAATCCTTCTACCTTAGAGAAGTAAGAAAAACTCTCTTTGATTACACAAATATAGAACAAGCCGGAACTAGAGGCTACTAGCATGGTAACTAATTGGAGAAGATGAATCCTTCTACCTTAGAGAAGTAAGAAAAACTCTCTTTGATTACACAAATATAGAACAAGCCGGAACTAGAGGCTACTAGCATGGTAACTAATTGGAGAAGAGAATCCTTCTACCTTAGAGAAGTAAGAAAAACTCTCTTTGATTACACAAATATAGAACAAGCCGGAACTAGAGACTACTAGCATGGTAACTAATTGGAGAAGATGAATCCTTCTACCTTAGAGAAGTAAGAAAAACTCTCTTTGATTACACAAATATAGAACAAGCCGGAACTAGAGGCTACTAGCATGGTAACTAATTGGAGAAGAGAATCCTTCTACCTTAGAGAAGTAAGAAAAACTCTCTTTGATTACACAAATATAGAACAAGCCGGAACTAGAGGCTACTAGCATGTTAACTAATTGGAGAAAATGAATTCTACCTTTGAGAAGTAAGAAAAACTGTTTGCTTACACAAATATAGAACCAACCGGAACTAGATGCTACTAGCATGGTAACTAATTGGAGAAGATGAACCCTTCTACCCTTGAGAAGTAAGAAAAACTCTTTGTTTGATTACACGAATATAGAACCAAATACAACGTATTCTATTAACTGTGTGCTATTTGCTCACCTGGTGCTGTTGCCATAGTTACACGATTATCTTTCACTGTTACAGGTGCAAACACATCGAGTCCCGAAAGCTATTTTCTGTCCTCGTCTCATATTCAATAGCACATGTAATAAACGCAACTCTCAGCTTGTGTGTTTCTGAAACCACAATTCTCTGATGCAGATACATCATTTGTATATAGGTAACGTGTTTAAAGTACAACTTCCTCCGTTTCATAGCAAATAATACTGGTTTCAACTGCCTCTACGGTGTTAGAGTGGTCAGCGTTCTGAGTTTTCAACTCATGGGTTCTTTAACCAGAATCATTCACTATCCGCCACATAGTCTGGAAGCATGAATGTTGGAGTATATGCGAATATGGCGGCCGATCGGTGAAAATTGAGCAAAAACGTAAAAAAAACAGTTTAGGCTTTTTAACCTATTTTCCTTTAAACAGTTTAGATATCAGAGTGAAAATAGGGGACTTAAGTGACGATTTAAATAACCCTGAGCGGAGGGCGTGGTTTTACATTTGAGGCGTTTGATATTTCTAATATTTTATTTGAAATTTGTTTTGCAAAATTTGGTGCACATATGTTAATTGTTTCTAAACTGTGTATTTTAAGAGAAATGTACACTATTTATGGAAAAATCTGATGTGATAGATACATTCACGTGATATTCTCTACCCTTTATCTTAATAAATGGGTATACAAACTATTCTTACTAAACCTTATTTTTCTATCTACTACATTTTAATCCAAATAAACTTTTGCAGAAATAACTACATTATACATTTCGTTATAGATACAAAGAAAAGCGATAGTAAACGGTTTAAGAACTGAACGCTTTATGCTAGCCATTAAATACCATACTGTTTCCAGTAATCTCGAGAAATAACTGAATGTTGAAAGGATTTAAAGAGAATGACCAAGTAATGAACAATTCAAACCATTAATAACGGATATCTCGAATATGGCCTATGCCACAAAAGGCTTATTTAAAACAAATTGTGTGTTTTAAAAAGGTCTAAATTGTTTGTAAAATACGCTTTTTCATCTATACCTTAACGTGTCCGGTTATACAAGATTATACAAAATTGCTCCAGAATGAAGAGGACTTTACAGGATATTCCCAGAAAATTAGGATATACATTTTTTATCATGTAAATATCTTTAATATATGATATTTTAATCAGTCATTAGCCATTTTTAATAAATCAAAATTTTCGAAAAAAAGGGTAGTTAGGGATAGGGTGATTTTCTTGAAAATCTTCCTGTCGCATACTTGGATGATACTGAACTTAAATACCAAGCTTGGTATTTATCTGACTTTCGTTTTTGAGTTATATGTTCACGCATACACGCGCGCGCGGACCTTTATGTAAAAATGTTTTTTAGGACTTCAGGGGGCCTCGAAGCATGTATTTCCGATGAAGAGAAGGGGTAGAGAAGAAAAAATAAAATTGATTTATCGTTTTGTTATATCATTTATAAACGTTATTGAAAATTACCTCTCCTAGAACCCTCTGCGACGCTCAGTAGTAGAGATTTGCTTTTATGACTTTTCTTTCTCTACAACTTATATATAGTAGGTAGAGAAAGTATGTATGCCATCAAAAAATTTGATACCGAATTTTCACCAAAAATACACATTTTGATACTCCTTAAATCCAAAACTGTCCATTGGTGTGTCTTAGTGTGCATGAACAGCATAACTTGAAAATGAAAAGTCGGCATTTAGGTTCAGCATCTTCCAAGGATGCAACACGAAGGTTTGCAACAAATTCCCCACACCCCAAACTGCCCGGAAGTGCAAACAAAAGTTCTTTATTTTTATTTTCTCAAAAATCCCTCTAACGATGTAGATTAAAGTGCCTTCATTTGAAGATATTAGCATGGCAAATGAAATATACACCCGTGGACAAAAAATTATTAGATTATATGTGAGTATCGGGAGGGCTTCGTGTACCTTCTAACAGCTGTGTTCACAACCCACGTGCAGGAACTGTAGAATGGTCATTGCCTGTGTGGGCAAAGATCACTTCTCGGTGGTGACGCTTATAAACTACTAAAAACAGAGCACGGAGCAACGTTTCATGGGCCGAGAGGTTAAGAAGGCATGCTTACGCTCATAAGCTTCTCGGTTCAAATCTTGCATTAGTTATTGTTATTTTTATGTTGTTAATTTTATTACTGGATGTGTAGAACATAATATTGCATTAATATAATTTTAGCATTTTAAATTTTAGGCATATCTTTGGACACAAAATCATAATTCTATTAAAACATTGGTTTTAAATAAATGCAAACAAACTTATCTTCTAAAGCACACAAACAATAAAAATTAATATCGGATATATGTACTCTGAGCACGTATAACTCCCTCAATTTTCGAGTTATATATGAAACTAAATCCCTGTAGTAAATTGGATGAGAAGCTCCAACATCCCAGGCTTCTTGAATTTGTGCCCAAAAGCCATCATTTGTCTTCGTGCATCTGCAGAGAAATTCGAGCGCAGCTCTCTTTTCACCTCAGCCCACAAATATTCACTAGGATTCACATCTGGTGAATAGGGTGTCCAACCACCACTCTGATATTCTGCCTCTCTCAGAACTAATTTGAAACCTTTTGACATTTGTGATTATCCTGTACTAATTCATCAATTCCATCTGGATATCTAATGGCTCTTTAAGAACACTAAGGGCTACTGATTAAATAAAGGAGTTCTTTCATTTATATTTTCTGCAAAACGTTTCAAAAGTACATGCGATAGTACCCCTGGCTCCAATTAGTAATCCAACATCTATTGAAGCAAGAAGATATTTATTGTAGCAGTATGGTACTGTTGAATCCTAAATGGTACACTTTTCTTTCTGAACTTCCACCAGCTCGCCTTCGTCTGTTCCCATCTGATGGTAGGATCTATGATGGTTCCCGTTATTTTACTTTGTGTTAATATCCGGATATTCTTAACGTCTTTTAAACATGGTATCTTACTTCATCTGTAGTATTTCTCTCCCGATTACAATCATTTCTAAATATCTGAAATTCAGAAATTTTCCTCTTTATTTCTTATTTACAGCGAATTGGTTCTATATATTTTGGAAAGTATATATGTGTATTGTCACGCTAGACACATTATTGTCTCGTTGGCGACAGTATTGTCGGGGTAATTCTTTCGGCTTTGGGTTTTGAAGTTCGACTGGCGTGTCGACTCGCCACCGTCTAGTTTGGATTCTAACCAGCGGTGGACAGTGGGGGAAGTGAGCGTTACTTCTTTGTGTTTGTTAGCGTCACTTTTGGTCGAGTGTGTGGGTCTGAAAGGTTGTATGTGAATCGTATGAATGTAGCCTCATGTGTGTAGCAACTCCCTTCAATTTCTTCCCTTTTTATCTTTTGCGTGTGATGTAGGGGCACCGTATTTATACCACAGGTGATGCGATTAATGTGAAATTCTGTGTATTTTGTTATAACTATCCCACACCTGCTCTGGAATGCGTTGTTTAAGATTCTGGTCCTCTTGCTGCCTCTGCAGCAATGCCTCCCAATGTATATGCTGGGGTAACTAAAATTTAATATCTAGCTGCAAACCTTTGGCCTCACCCCAATATGTATGTATACAATAATTGGTGGTATTTGATAGCCAGTATACTGGAATTTGTTTACAACCAATTAATGCAGTAGTGATTACTATCCGTCCAATCTATCAGAATTATTTCATCTACCAAAGACTAAGTTATTAGAATTTCCCATAAAGTAACCTAATGGAGTAGCTGGGGATTGTTCAGTAGTTTCGTTTGCAACTCCTGTGCTAGAGGTTCGTGGTTCGATTCCCGGCTCTGGGGTGGCGATTTTAAGTCGGTCCTATCTAAGCCTTCAATTCTGGTTAGCTTATGTGAAGTATCCACAAGGTTCAACGTGGTTCATTCCACCGCCATCCTCATCACCATCCTACCATTGAAGGTAGGGTGCCTCCAGGTAATAAACGGGTTTCGCCATCGCTTGATGGAATGAGGTTTCCCCGAAGGTTGTAATAGACCTATATGGAGCGATGAAATAAACAACAGAGTCGAACAACTCTCGTGTAATCTTGTCAATTATGAAGTTAAATAAAATAGGATTCAGGGAACCACGCAAATAAATACATCGGGATTGGATTCACGGAATTGGAAGAGATTACAAAACAGGATAAAAGTGTAGAGCAATCACTCTAATTGGTTTTGTGTACTGGGTAGAATAATAAGTGTATGCCATATCGATTACTGTGGTGGAAATAAACGATAGCTTTGCTAATTTACTTCCATCGGTAATATTCCTGGAAACTTCGGTTTATACAAGCTATTTACCTAGTATCACCGTTATAATCAACATCATGAGAAATTAAAGGGGCACTGCTACAAAACAGAAAGACAAACTCGGTAATGCTCAGAACTGAAGATATGTTTAACTACGACAAATTCAGGAAATTTCATATTTAATTATGAAATTTTAATTACTATTGAATGCTGCTTTGTATTAATACTACTTTATTCAAATTTCAGAAAGAAAAAGGTATCTTGGAGGCTTTGAAAAACAACTTTAAATCAGAGGAAGTGGTGAATCCGAATAGAATATTCGCTCTAGAGAATTCATTGGAATACATGAATTTAAGATCTTGAGAAATTAGGTAAGCTAATCAGAGGAATTGGTCTCCATTTGGTAGGAAAAAGAAGCAGCGTCTATACTTAGAATGGAGAAAAGGCATATGGAAATGTAATGAGATCCTGGGAATTGCACGATGTCTCAGGTGACAGGGGATTACTACAAAACCAAGAATTTAGTGAAATTAAATATTAAATTCAAACATGCTTTGGCAACGCGTATTCAACGTCTGAACAAATATTAGCAGATTAAGAAAATACGTATACAAGTGTAAACAAAAAATCTGATGAGTTGTACTCGCATGACTTTCTCTACTCTTGTACAAACCATTTTTACAAACGCTCCATCTGCTTCATGTTAATCGATACGTTGAGATGTTAATGTTATTGCTAATTTTCTTGTAGGTACAAGGGGTATATGGTAGGCTTTAAGCGATAGTCAAACCTTTTAAGAGCTGATTGCTATGTGGAGCATTCCATTCTCTTTTCATTGTCCAGGACATAAAAAAACCAAATAACGAATTTGCATTTGAGAAAAGATATAAGTATTGGAAAATTCAACCGAATAACAAGGAATATGTCTGAAATCGTTCACTCCACAAAAAAAACACGTATATCACATAAATTGTGTGTTTATCTAGTTCTACATTTTTTTTGTAGAATAATTTTGTCTATCTCTTCCGGTTTACCGGTTAAGCAAAAGTCATTCAGAAAGACGAGAACTTTTGGAGCCATACCCAGAAAATTCAAGGCATACATTTTATTTGTCATAAAAAATCTCTTAAATATGATATTGTAATCAAAATCATTAGACCTATTTTTGAGAAAATCAAAACTTTCTAAAAGTGTTCCATGTCTGGGGTTTGGGGATTTCTTTGAAGATTTGAAGTCGCACCTTTCAAATATACTGAACCTAAACACCAAGTTTGGTATTTATCCGACTTTTCGTTTTTTAATTATGATGTTCAAAGACAGACACAAAAAAATTGAAAGTTTTGGATTCAGGGAGTCTCAAAATGTCTATTTTCGGTGAAAACTCGATATCACATTTTTGGGTGGAATGCATTGCCCTACTTGCTATACGTAGTAGAGAAATTAAAATTTCCAAGAACGTCCTAAAAAGAGATGAATAGACAATACGAGTAAAGACATACAAGAAATGAATTGATCATTATTTGTCTAAGACATATTAGAAGAAATGTGTAAAGCTATGGAAGGGCCCTCTGCTAAGACGTGCCAACTGGAGACGTTAAGAATCCCCGCTGCGTTGTACCTGTGGCCACGAGGTCTGACCGATCATGGTCCTCATCTCATTCTTTCCTGACAGAGGTTGTTGCAGGCGCAATGGACCAGTACTGACCGCACTGCCGAAATCCTTCTCCTTCCCCAACCAACACCTATATGTAATTATATTTACTATATTGAAAAACAGATATCTCCACAACTGTATAATTCTGCGAGCAATTAGCACTGTTTCACCTATTTCAAAGTATTAAGTTTTTAAAAGGGTACTTGGTGTGGGAATCGGTACTCGAGCCGTCTTTTTTTGCCGTCTACTCGGAACATAACACACATACGCATACAACATTTTAACGAGCATGTCAAAACGCTTTAAGATATTATTTTTATTCATAACTAATTACTTTTTGATATGTTAACGTGAAATGCTCCCTAAGCACTACGGTAAGTCGTAACGCTCTCAAGTTTTTAATTTGAGCTTAGTACACAAACGTAAAGGAATTGTTATGCAGGCATTTCTCAATTTTAATTAGTTTAAGAGAATTTTTAATATATAAATGATATTACATTTTTCGTCTTCTTCAATATAGGTTACAGAAAATAATCAATTACAAATGAACTTTTAATATTTCTAACTAGTGTACAACAGGTTTTAAATCAGTAACTTCTGACGCCTTCATGAAAATTTCAAGCTAATAAGGTATCTGTGATCCAAGGAGCATTTTAAAAACTGAAAAATGTTGAAAAAAAAATAAATTCAGAAAAATGGAGTTTAAAGTTCAATGTGGTGCTTCATCTAATGATTAAGTAAATGGAATGATGAATGAAATAAATGAAGATGAAATAATAATTTGTGGCTTTTGGTATTAAAACAACAATTCTGTAGCATGAAAGCACAACTATAATAAAGATACCGAAAACCTGATGTATTACATTTACTGACTCCCTCTGCCTACAGGCGCTAATCTCACAAAAGTTTATTATTCTAGCTACTTCTTTTTAATCCAGTTAAACGTTCAATTTTCATTTACACGTTTATTTGTACAATACAGTACCTAAAGCGACAGATTTTTAAAGAACGTGGCGCTATGCGATGAAATTGAAATTCCATTCTGTTTGCATGACTACGAGAAGAGAATGAACAAAGACTTTCCATTTGAGAAAAGGATAAATATTTGAAAATTGAGGCAATATTTTATATCATAACATGCTGTGAATTCCAAAGTGATTGTAGTGTAAATTAATATTATTGTATGTACATGATTTAAGATGTTTGTTAGCCATAAGTATTATTAGGAAATAAGTTTACACGGCCTCACTGAAGCTGACAATAGAAAGGGTAACATTAAACCGAGGGGGTGAGTCGTTTATCACTAAGAAGAGATAAACAAATGACGTCAGGGTAGCGTGCCTTTTTTAGAAATGGAGGGAATATCTTCCCTAGAGTATATATGTTAGTAGTAGTGATTGGCTGACCAAAACAGACGCTAAAGTGGGCGCAATTTCGTAACCAATAGCAGCTCTATTATAAGGTTTAGGCAATTCGAGGTGAAGGAGTGTATATTCTCGAGCCATAAGCAAGTATCGCGCAGTCTTGAAAGAGTTTTTCACGAGGTGCACGTCACGAAGTTCTAAGGAATCTCTCGCGAGGTACACGTCGCAAAGTTAGTTACAAAATGTGAAGTACGCGAAGTAGTTGGTGCGTGGCAACTATAACGACTGTAGTTACATTCGAAAATGTCTAGGTTTCAGTCAGGCGTGTATAAAGATTAAACATGTCAATTATTAATTGTGACTACAATAAAAGTCTAGATTCAAATTTTTTATCAGTGTTATCTTTTAGTAACAACTCCTTTCCGTCTACATGCCCTGCTTAGATACACGTGCTCGACTGAGTTATAATAGCTAGCCGGAGGACGAAGAACCCAAATTTAAAAAATAATTAAACAATAGGCGCTCAACACATAAGATAACACGAGCCATGAGAACTGCGACAACATTATACCAATAACGAGGCATATCTCGGAAATGGTTAACTCCACAAAAAGTTATTTCACATAAGTTATGTGCCTTAACGAGATCTGCATGTTTCGTGCAGTAAGATTTCATCTATCTCTTACGGTTTACTAATTATGCAAAGGTCACTCAGAATGAAGACTAAAGGCTATTTACAGATAATTCAAGATATGTATTTCGCTTATCAATGAAATATCGTAAACATATAGTATTTTGATCAAAATTTCTACAGCTATTTTTGAGAAAATCAAAATTTTCAAAAACGTTTACGTCTGAAGGGTGGTTTGGGATTGGTGAGGTTTCCTTGAAGAAAATAAGAAGGTATTTAACCAACTATTCCTTTTTGAGTTACACTGTTTTCACACACTCATACACATAGAAGTTTTTCTAAAACTTTTTTTATATTAGGAGTTTCAAAACATGTATTTCCGCCGGAGTATCAATATAATTTTTTTTGGTGGAATGCCATACTTCTTTTACTTACTACAATAAATAGGAGAGAAAATAAACATCGAAAATGTTCACATTTTTACCGAACATCACAGATACATTGCCTTAATTCCATTCAGCCAGAGAACCAAACACGCATTCAGCCGCTATGCCTAGAAGCGTGTTTTGCATCAAGGTGGTCTCGATGTTTGAAATATTTATGAAGAATGTCGGTTACCGCTCAGTTCTTTTGAAGAGTTCTTTACAACTGGTCGCTTCCATATTTCAGGCGCACTGCCAACTCCACTTCCATTAATCATATGTGCCAGCGCGTTTGTCGTAAAACTTTCAATTTAGTGCAGCCATTACTTGGATTGAACATCAGCGAGCATTGTTTGTGTAATGGATGGTCCGTATTCTGCGTGGGAGTACAATCTGGATCCATAGCAACGGCTGCTCATCGTTTGTTTATAGGAACAAGACCCTGCATCTGAGCAGCTAATTTTCACCACATTTTATGAATAACGGATTTGCTCTATTTAGATTCCCTGCCAAGATATCTAAACTGTGCACTTCCAGCCATCATTCAACTTCTACAATTCCACTAGAAATCCAGGTGCTCTCCCTAGTTAGTGTAATTGAAAAGAACACTACATGAACCACATTTTCTTTAGTTTTCTTATTTATTCATTTATTTGTGCTAGCAATCTTCCTTAGAATATGGCTATACATCAGCCCAAGCTGTTATCTTGCCATATTCTACCGATATTACGCTCTTTAATTATAACATAATAATAATAATAATAATAATAATAATAATAATAGTAACAATAAAAATAATAGTAAGGATACCAAAATAATAATCTTATAATACTAATATTATAATAATGATAATATAATTACATAACTTGAACATCACATGATGAAATTAATTTACATCTCTTTTTAGTGTCCATAACCATTTCTTTTTTACTTTGGACAGGTACTCTCCTACCTTTTTACTATCCTTGTTAAAAAATCTTACTTAAAGCTACTTTCCTGTCCAGTTTGAACCATTTCCCATTTATAGCTTCCTTTCTCCAATGCTGTGTACCTTTACAATAAAAAACGATATGTTTTAAATCTTCTCTTTCCCCACATATTGGACACATTTTCTTTTATAGTGTGTATAAGTAACACATGTATACATGCTGCAAAATTGTAATGAATTTTTTCTTTCTTTGCTACTTACCTACAGTAAAAGGAAGCATTACATTTCACCCAAAAATTGTATATAAATGTTTTACTGAAAATAAACATTTTGAGGCCCCCTGAATAAAACATTTTTAGAGAAACGATTGTATGTATGCCCATGTGTCTGAAAAACATAACAGAAAAACCGAGGGCCCAATAAATACCCAACTTGGTATTGAAGATCTGTTTCTTCGCAAGATGCGACGGGTATATTTGCAATAAAATACCTCAACCCAAACTACCATTTACATGGAAAATATTTCTTTATTTTTGGTTTTCTAAAAATGCCTCTGACGATTTTGATTAAAATATAATTTTAAGGTATTTTTATGACAAATAAAATGTATGTCTTGTATTTTCTTCCAATAGCTTTTAAGTCCTCTCCATTATGAATGGGTTTTGTATAACTGGTAAACCATAAGAGACCGACGAAATTTGACTACACAAAAAATGTAGGTCTAGTTAAAGGGCACAGTTATGTCGAATAAAACGGTTTGTGGATTTAACCATTTTTGAAATATTGCTTGTTATTGGTTTGAATTTTCAAATACTTATTCTTTGCGCATTTTGTAAGTCGTTATTCATTTTTTTATTGTGGTCGTACAAACAGTATGGAATTTCAAAGCCAGCACATAACGACAGTCATTAAGATTTACCTACTGTATTATACAACGAAATCAAACTGCAAATCTGTAATGAAATCCTAACTAGATTAACAAGAAGTAAATCAAATAATATTTTGAAGAAAAGTGAGTAGAGAAAGTCGTGTGAATGCAACACGTACTTTTAGAAAAAGGTATGTGTCTATGTGTGTTTGTGTATGAACAGCACAACTCAAAAACGAAATGTCGGTTAACTGCCGAATTTGGTACTTAGGTTGAGCACCTTACAAGGATTTTCAAGAGAATCTCCCACCACAAACTACCCTTTACATGGGAAAATGTTCGTTATTTTTATTTTATCAAACGATTTGGATTAAAATATATGTAAGATATTTGCATTAATTTACATCTTGAATTTTCTAGGAATAGCCTAGGAAGTCGTCTTCATTCTGACTGATTTTTGTATAATTGATAAACCGGAGAGATAGACAAGATTTTACTACACAAAAGTGTACATCTTGTTAAAGCACAGTTTGTCAAACAACATTTGTAGTAGAATTAGCCATTTCATAATGTTCGCTGTAATTTTTTTGAATTTTGAAATACTTATACTTTTCTTATATGAGAAATTGTCATTCGTTATATACTTTCTCTACTACGTATAGTAAGAAGGGAACTATAGTATTCCACCCCAAAATTCGATGTCACCGGAAATAAAAATTTTGAGGTACCCTGAATCCAAATAAAGTATTTTAGGAAACATGTCTGTTTGTCAGCCTGTGAAAAGCGTAATGCAAAAACGAAAAGTCGGTACCTCATTTTCTCAAAAATGGCTCTGACGATTTTGGTTAAAATATAATGTATTTAAGATACTTTAATGACAAATTAAACACACATACTGAATTTTCTGTGAATGTCCCCAAGTCCTTTTGATTCTGAATAACTTTTGCATAACTGGTAAACCGTAAGATATAAATACAGTTTTACTACACAAAAATTGTAGAACCTCGTTGAAACACGCAATTAATGTCATCTACACTTTTTTATGGAGTGAACCATTTCCGAGATATTCCTGGTTATTTATTTGAATTTTCCAATTCTTTTTCTCAAATGGGAATTGGTTATACGTTTTTTTATGTCCTGAGCATGCAAAGAGAATGAAATGCTCCACATAGCAAACAGCTCTTAAACTATTTGCCTATTGCTTAAAGCCTACCATATTCCCCTTGCATATACAAGAAAATTGGCAATAAGATAGTTTCTGCAAATGTTTATTTCGATTAACATGAAGGCGGAGAATAAGCATTTGTAAATATAGTCTGTACAAAAGTAGAGAAACGCATGCGAGTGTAACACTTATTTTTATTTTATCACACGATTTGGATTAAGATATTGTAAAGATAATTCCATGATAAATGAAATGTATATTTTGAATTTTCTGGGAATAGCCTATGAAGTCGCCTTCATTCTGAATGACTTTTGTATAATTGATAAACCGTAAGAGACAGACAAAATCTTACTACACCAAAAATGTACATGTTGTTAAATCGCACAGTTTGTATCAAATAAAATGTTTAGTGGAGATAACCATTTCAGAAATATTCGTTGCCACTTGTTTGAATTTTTAAATACTTACACTTTTCTTAAATGATAAATCGTTATTCATTTTTACTTTCTCTACTACGTATAGTAAGTAGGGGAAGTATTGTATTCCACCCAAAAATTCGATACCGAGATTTCACCGGAAATACATGTTTTGAGACCCCCTGAATCCAAAAAAAAGCATTTTTGGAAACATGTCTGTGTGTGTGTGTCTGTCTGTGTCTGTGTGCGTTTCTGTCTGTGTGTGTTTCTGTCTGTCTGTGTGTCTGTCTGTCTGTGTGTCTGTCTGTGAACAGCATAACTCAGAAACGAACAGTCGGATAAACACCAAATTTGGTATTTAGGTTCAGTATCTTCTAGAGATGCGACACGGAGGTTTTCAAGAAAATCCCTCTACTCCAGACTACCCTTTACATGGAACATTTTTCGACCATTTCAATTTTCTCAAAAATGGCTAACGATTTTGATAAAATATCATATGTTCAAGATATTTTCATGAGAAATGAAATGTATATCTCGAATTTTCTGAGAATGTCTCCAAAAGTATTCTTCATTGTGAACGACTTTTGCATAACTGGTAAATCATAAGAGATAGACAGAATTTTACTGCACAAAAAATGTAGATCGCGTTAAAATACACAATTTATGTCATATACATTTCTTTTGTTGAGTGAACCATTTTCGAAATATTGCTTGTTATTCCCTTAAATTTTTCAATACTTATTTTCTCAAATGGGAATTCGTTGTTCCTTTTTTGTCTTGTATATGCAAAGAGTATTAATCTGAGGCAAAGAGAATGGTGCTGCACGTAGCAACCAGCTATTAAGAGATATGTATATGCTTAAAGGCCACTGCAAATACAAAACAAGGGGAACATAGTACGCCTTAAGCGATAATCAAATATTTTTAGAACTGGTCGTTTTGTGTAAAATGTAATTCTCTTTGCATGTCAAAAGATCGTTTCTGCAAATGTTTATCTCGATTAATATGAAATAGATGGAGAATAAGAGTTTGTAAAAATGTGTACAAGAGTAGAGAAAGTCATGTGAGCGTAACACATCAGACTTTTATGTCCTGGACATGCAAAGAGAATGGTATGCGCCAATAGCAACCAGCTCTTAAAATATTTGACTATAGCTTAAAGCCTACCAATTCCCCTTGCATGTACATGAAAATTACCAATAAGATTGACATCTCGATATCTCGATTAACATGAAGCATATGGAGAATAAGCGTTTGTAAAATAGTTTGTACAAGAGTAGAGAAAGTCATGCGAGTGTAACACATCAAGATTTTTTTCCTAGTAATGCAAAGAGCATGGGATTTCAAAGTCATCATGTATCAACAACGAAATTTGTCAATGTGAATTGAAAAGTTTATCTGGATGGATAGAAGTAGCTAAAATAAAAGAGTTAAAATAACAATATGTAGACTGAGTAAAGAAAGTCATGCGAGTGCAGCACACAAGCTTTTTTTAGTTTTAGAGTTATTTGGCACGATGTAAATCTGTACATGGAACCGGGCTTAAAAGGTTTCCGGAGAGGTATTAAGTTTGTACACGAGGGGCATTTCAAACCAAATAAGCTCTAAGCAACCCTTTATAGCCGGAAAGACCTCGAAACTGTCTTAGTCACGAAACTTCCGCCTGTGATGTATGAACCGTCCTGCTAGTCCCAATTTAACGTCCCATAGTAAAACCAGTCCGTTTTAAATCCTCTTTCATTGAATGAGCTACACCAATAGAGATTTTACTCTAAAACGTGTAGTTGGCATAGGAAAGGACTCCAGCCATTGCAGTTGAAAAAACAAACTTGATGGTATATCTATGTAAAAAGTACACAAAATTTTCGACGTTCTCAATGTCTGATTTTCACTACAAAAACCTGAATTTCACTTGATAAATGGCTTAAAAAATACATTATCTACATGATTATTAATAAAATAATATATTATGTTGTGTTGAGTACAGGTTTTAGGTAAGCATATCTCCCTTGTACATTTAAAAATTTGAAAGCATATGTAAAATATACTATTCATTAAAATAGATTATCTACAATAAGTTTATAATTCTGTTGAAAAGAATCTTAAATTTGGTATAAGAAACAAAATTTAAATTTAAAATTAATTGGGATATATTGGTAAATATAGTCAACCTTTTCTATTATCGTGCGTAGGACACTGTAACGTTTTAGTGCTCTGGCTTAAATGGCTCAAATGTTATGGAACTAGAAATACTTTTCGAGAAAATACATTTAAATATAGTCGCAGTTCTTCTCTAACCTAGACTCAATCAAGGCAATCCAGCACCACAATCACCTTGTTTGATTCTCTCCTCATCCTCCTGATTCCTCTTTTCAGTTTTTTCTCTTTATTATCGTTTCCTTAGAACTCTTATGCCATTTCTGTCTTAATTGCTTATGGTCGATAACATGCACCGCTCTGGATATTTATTCCTGCATCAGTTCCAATTTGTTCTAGAACTTCTTTTCTGGATACATCACCTTCACTGAAAATAATAAGTAACGGCATCCATAACACCAGCTCTCAAGATTTGGATTTCGACATAAACAGCTTTGGGACACAATTCCAAATGCAGCAATGAAAGCTCTCATTTGGAATTTGTGTCCTCAATTTAGCATTTTTCAAAAGTTGTGGCCTACTAAGGCTCCTATTAATTGCTTGCTCCAGCACTGCTACAGGAAGATACTCCTTGTGGGTGTATGAATGCACACTCACTTGTGTTCGCTGATAAGCACATCATGGTTTCATGCTTTGGATACAAATCATGATCTGACCTGGCACCTGTGGAATTCTTGTGTGGACAAAATTAACCTACATGGCTGTTCTCATTGTTTCTAGATTTTCCTGATTTCTCCCAATCACTAAACTACTATAGTTTTGAAGAGCATCAATTTTTGAGCCTGCGAGACGATCACGTCCATAAATTGGTTTCTCATCAAACAGCTTCCCCTTCGTGCTTTCTTTAATTTTCTGTCGCATTCCTGTTATATTTAATGTGACCCAAGCACGCTTTTTACTTTTTCTATTAGTATAGTAAGTAGTTGAAGTATTCCATCCAAAAATTCGATATCGTGATTTCACCGGAAATGCATGTTTTGAAGCCCCTGAATAAAAAAAAACATTTTTAGAAAAAGGTCCGTGTGTGTGTTTGTCTGTGTATGTGAACAGCATAACTCATAACTCAAAAACGAAAAGCTGGATAAATACCAAACCTGTTATTTAGGTTCAGTGCCTTCCAAAGAAGTGACACCAAGATTTTCAATAAAATCCCCCACCCTAAACTACACTTAACCTGGAAAGTGTTTCGAAAAATTTTATTTGTTAAAAATGGTTCTACCACATATTAAATACGTATATTTGTATCAAAACTATATCTTGAATTTTGTACGAATAGCCTGTGAAGTCCTCTTCATTCGGAAGGAATGTTGTGTAATCTTGTAACTGTTAAATGTTAAGCGATAGATGAAAGTGTAATATACAAGAAATGTAGATCTATTAAAACACAGAATTTATTTCAAATAACTTTTGTGTGGCATCAGTTATTTTGAAAATGTCGTTTTTAATGTTTCGAATTGTTCAATACTTAGCCATTCTTTTAAAGTCCTGTCAACATTCAGTTATTTCTCGCGATTACATGGAAAAAGTATGGAATTTTAAAGTCCAACATATAGCGTCCAATTCCTAAACATCTGTTTATTATCGCTGTTCCCTTAGTATCTATAAAGAAATGCGTAATGCAGATACTTTTGCAAAAGTTTATTTGGATTAAATTGTAGTAGATACAAAAATGAGCTTTAGTAGGACTAGTTTGTTTACCCATTAATAAACGATAGAAAGTCATATGGATGTTTCACATCAGACTTTTTTCCTGTATAGTGTGTAGCGCCCATAAGCAACACAGGCGTAGATACTAATAATGATACATGCAATGAAATATTTGGAAAAGGAATTTTGATACGAAAACTTCCAGGCCTAAGTTTAGGGCACCTCCCCGGCATTTGCAAGTTATGAGGACTGAGGGAAGCCTGAAAAAATCTCAGGTAGGGGGGACGGTCCTAGCGGGATTTGAACCACGAACATCCTGAGTGCGAGCCTCACACCTTAGCGCGGAGCATCTCGCTCGGTCCCCAAGAACCTTGATTTCTTAATAATAATATTTCCATTACGTTCTGTGTGTTACTTTGTGGAAGCTTTTAGGTCACTTTTATTGCCGTCACACTTCATTAATTTCACAGATTTACTTTTGATACACGCTTGACTGAAACTGTTATATTTTCGAATGTAATTATAATCACTTATTTGCAGCACATTATTAATTCGCGTATTTCACATTTTATAACTAGCTTTACGACGCGAGAGATTCTGTAGAACTGCGCGACGTGTAACCCGTGAATGATTCTGTTGAACTGTGCGACGTGTAACGCGTGAATGATTCTCTTAAACTGTGCGACGTGTAACCCGTAGATGATTCTGTCAAACTGTGCGTTACCCGTCTCTGGCTTTAGAATTTATACTCCCTCACCCCGATATGCCTAAACATTACAACAGAGCTGCTATTGGTTAATAAAACGCGCCAACATTAGCGTCTTTTTTATATCCAATCAAAATTACGAACATATGTGCTCTAGGGAAGATATTCCCTCCATTTCTAAAGCAAGGCACGCTACTCTGACGTCATTTGTTTGTCTCTTATAATTGATAAACAACTCACCCCCTCGCTCATTGTTACGCGCTCCTATTGTCAGTTTCAGTGAGGCCGTGTAAACTTATTTCCTAACAATGCTTATAATTAACAAACATCTCAAATCATTGTCATACAATAATGCTAATTTGCACTACAATCACTCTGGCATTCACAGCGTTGTGATATAAAATACTGCCTCAATGGGAGTTGTATATGGGAAACTTTCAAAGCTACAAGGAGTCGCATTTGCAGAGTTTGAGAAAACAAATTTGGGTAGCAGAAGCTTTTGTTCGGCATGCAATTGCAACGCATTTTTAAAGGAAGAACCGAATAGTGTATAAACTGGGGGAAAGAAGCGGTTGAGGATACTTTAGATTCAAGTTATAAATCACATGATTTGATACTAGCTTATAGGAAAACAGTAGAGCAAGAACTTAAACTTGAGTGTAGAACAGACGCGTAAATTCAACCAATGAGGTGATAGGAAATTGCGAAATATTCTAGAACAGTGGGTGTATATAAGTTTAAAAGCTTCAGAGGGAAGCACAAGTGATCTTGAACTTTACACATAATGTGTTTGCGTAATGAATACGCGCCAAAACATATAAAAATAATCATTCTGTATAATGAAGTTATAAATGATATCGTACGTAGCTGGTAATCTAAAGTTTGTGAAAAGTGTAAGTTAAACATATTTACGCGATAATGCTCGGCAACAACAATGATGAGCAATGTAAGCTCTCGCGTCATCATAACCGTTATATGGAAAAAGGTTTAAATACACTGTTTTAATTTGTGGGGATGAAAGTAAAATTCTATAGTTAAATTTCACTTGCTGGCCCCGTAGCTCAGTCGGTTGAGCAACTACCTGCCGTGGAGGGGTCCTGTGTTGGATTCCCGGCTGGGGTGGGAATTTTTCTTTAGCCAAGATTATTCCCTATCCTCCCTAGAGTCTGGAAGTATGAATGAGTGTGTAAATGTGTGTGTCTGGTCTAATGATTAAAACCCAAGGTGCAAGGAAACTAACGACAAGAGAATACGAGTTAACACATTGCCAACAGGAAATACGTTCCAAAGGAAAGGCCGTCGATAAGACCTATGTAGTTAAAGGAGCGGTATAAATGGAACCTAAAAAAATTCACTTCGGAGTAATTATTCAACATCCTTCAAACCGCAAGCATAATCCGAGACTCCAAATCCATGCTCGACCGCAACCTTTAATGACTAGGGCAGGGAAACTATTAACATGTCATTCAGTTCATTCAAAACTCAATATTCGCAGAATATCCAGCGGCTTCGGCTCAAAGTTATCGGGAGGTCCGGCGCCGGGCGGTTGGAAAACACAAGATAGCTGCCGATCGCCAGAGTAAACACCAGGCGCGATATCAGCAGATAACTAGAACCTTCTGAAGCTTCTCTCCCACCTCCAGAAAGCGTATCGAAATAGTTCCAGAACGTTCAAGAACATGTGGAAAGATTCCACCGGCCATATAAGTGAGCGTTCTCGCGATAGCATAGTGCGACTTGAGGGAGAGTTCAGTTGCGTCGGTCAACGAGTGAGCGGGTGAGTTTCCTTTGCGACATCAATAGCGATTCTCCGAGCGAGTAGTGACGGTGTTGTAACATGTAGCGAGTACTACTACGGAGCAACGCGTTGTAGAGAACTTACGTTCGACTCCCGGGTAAAGGAACCATCCAACTGAAGAGGCTACGTCACGAAGGAAGTGACAGTGTGAATGAAGTGAACTTCCAGTGAAATTGAACTAGATAGTGACGGTGAGAACTGAGAGAAGTGACACCTGATAAACTGGACAGTCACACTGGTGTCAGGAGTGGGATAAAACGCTATTATGGGGGCAATGGTTAAAAAATTAAGCGAAATGAAGAGCATGACATTTGTGTTAGAGATGAGAGCTGAAATGGAAAAGATGGGGACGAAAATGAAGACCAAAATTGAGAAGATACTAACGGAAAGAAATTTGAAATGGTGGAGAATGACATTAACGCGGTAGAGGAACATTTAGATTAAGGAAAACAGCTATAATAGAAGACGAAACAAAACAAGGGGATGTTAGAGGCTGCAATAAACGAGCGCCTGGGCCAGCAGTTGCCAGAGTGCGGCAGCCCTACACTTAGACATCAAGCAATCTGCAGTTGGTTGGAACGCGGAGACCTTGAGGAAGCAGCTGAAGGATCAAGACATAGGGCTGATCTTTAAGAATAAACAATCTGGCATGCGATTCGCGTGGGCGGATCTTTTTTCGCAGAGGCCCGAGCTATGAGTGTTCGGCCTCCCTGGTGGTCAAGAACGGTGTATCCAAGAATGTGGGGGATTTCGCAGCTAGAAGGACTAGGGCGAAACAGCTGGTGCTCTCGAAGACGACGGTGAAGGAAATTCTCGAGGAAACCCATGACTGCACTACCGGCGGGCACCTGGGTTCGAACAACACCTTGATGAAGCTACGTCGCCAATCCTGTTGGTTGCATCTTCGAAGCACGTGAAAAGTGGGTGCTACAGCCCTGGGACCCCGTCGAGAATTCGCTGTCGACCCCGAGGGTGGCTGGTGGTGGTTCGTTGTAATCACCCTGCTGCAGATCCTGGAGCTGTCCGGCATGAAGACACTCTGAGGAGGGAGCTGTGTGACGCAGCGACTATGGCCCAAAATTATCGGGAGTTCGGCGCCGGGCAGTGAGTAATCAAGATAACTGTTGCTCGCAAGCGTGAACATCGGCGTGATATTGGCAGATAACTAGAATCTTCTGAAAGCTTCCTCCCCCTTCCTTGAAAAATTGTGTCGAATTAGCTATAGAACGTTCGAGAACTATGTGGAAATATTCCACAATGGTTTTCCCTAGACCAGTCAATGCGATTTGAGGGTGGATGAAGTTGCGTCCGTCAGCGAGTGAGCGGGTGAGTTTCCGTGCGACATTAACAGCGATTCTCCAAGCGAGTTGGTGACGGCTGTTGTGACGTGCAGCGAGTGTTACTGCGGAGCAACAGGTTGTGGATTTCTTGTGTTCACCTCCTGAGTGAAGGAACCGTCCGCCGTGAAGAGGCCACATCACGAAGGAAGTGGCGGAGAATTGAATTAGTTCACCTTATTTTTTTATGGGCACTCTTTAACTGCTTTGGTCCTTAGCGTCCCATTCTATATTGGGCGTAAAAAACCTGTAACGTTTACCTTAGTGAAGGGACGTGTGAATGAAGTAAACTCCTGTGAGTTTGAGCTAGATAAGAACTTAGAACAGTGGCAGTGAGAACTGAGAAAAATGACACCTGAAAACTGGACAAAGTCTCAATACACTGAAGGAGACGACGATGCCCAGAGGACGTCGCCACCTTCAACTGTGTAGCAACGAACCGCTGCAAGATTTGCTTGGCCTTTGCAATTGGTCATCTACTTGCAAAAATCTTGTTTTCATTTTTAATTTTAATCGGTGTAAACTTTTACAGTAGGTACCCACAATTTCGTTGTAGATACACGAGGCTGAAACGATAATCTCCTGTAAAAAGCTGCTCCTACATACTGAACTTTGAAACTTCACTCTCTCTCTATGATCACGAGAAACAAAGTTTTGACGAATTAAAACTTTAAAAAGTATGAAGTATTTAAAATTCATACAAATAACAATGAAAATTTTGAAAACAGTTTATCCTAGCAAATTTAGAGAAGCAGCTACTTTTTACAAGATGAAAGTAAATCTCACTTATTTAAGGGATGTAAAGGTCCGTGGATAAGGCGGTATCCTGGCGCCTCCACCAAATGTGACGACGCTTGCGGCGCCCTCACTAGATAGAACGAGGAAGGGGGTAACTCAGGATTTCAGGTGACAGGTTTAAGTGTACTTGTGGGCTACTGGGTATAACTGTGGAGAGAGAGTGGCAAATTATTGACGTATAAGTATGGTTCCAAATTAAGTTTAATTATTTACAGTTCTACACTACAATAAACAATCCAGCAATATTTAGTTGACTAAAATTCTACTCCACATAACTACAAACACGCAACCAATGATAAGGTTGCAAGATGTACGTTTATCTGGGCTGCGAAGAAGGTTGGACTGTCCTTGTTCGCGCGATCTTACGGCATAACTGATGATTATATTAAAGATTAAGAAACTGAATGTCGCATATTGCTGCTGACAGTGTGTAGCAGATAGAGAAACAACCATAAAAAAGTTCTAACCTTAATATCCGAGGGAGATAGTAACCATGTGCTTCAGACAGCACTGACCTAAGCGGCATCAGCATTTTTTGCACATTCCATCCATATGCCGATGCATATTCGGCAAACGTTATCCTTGAAATCACGCGTTTCTTTCCTGCTTACATGTGAATTCCGGGAAATGATTCGCCGGAATTTTCAAAGCCAATTTTATGTTCCTCTTAAGAAAATTTGTTCTGAACATCCTAGTCTTATAAAATTATATTTATCAACATTGTTAAAAATCATAACTGTCACAGCATTTTGACTGTGCAACGGTAGCATAATCGCTAGTCTTTTAAATGAAGGCTGGTGTGAATAATATCAGAAAAATAAAATCATATAAATAATGACATGCATTGTGCGTTTTAATGTGATCTACATCTTTCATGTAGTAAGTTTATATGTTAGGGTTTCCCAGTTATATAAAGTTATACAGAATTCATTTAGAATAAAGGGATGTGAATCCAAACTTTAATCCTTTAAAAGCGTCTTTAGGTCTATGACCGTATTACGTCTGAACGCTTTCAATGTAGAATCTTTTAGCAAACAAAAATTTGTTTTAGATAAAGTTTGATAGTCAGAATGATTGCAGAGACAAGCCGTTTATAGCAAGCTGCGGATGGAGAAACAGAAGCCACAGAAAAAAGGAAATTTGTTGGAGGATCAAACATCCAGGGTGCTAGTATGGGTTTTGTGATTGTCGCATTATAACAATTAAATACAGATATATTGGAAGTTGAAGGTTTACGTGTTTAGTTCTCGTAATCATAAAATGAGTGTGTTAAGTTGGCTCATAACAAGTAATGTCGGTTTTTTAACTGGGTTTGTATCTCACGTATGTATACTTTTATTTTTGTCAGTACTACTTATAGGATGATATGGTTATTGTTGGCAATCAGCAGCTGGTAATACGAGATTTTAAAATGGGGGCATCAAACTTTGAGATTAAAGTTCTTCTGAAGCACTGCTGGAAACAAGATAAAGCTTCTGCCGCGGCTCGAAGAATATGTGAATTCGAAGGAGAAGGTGTCCTTAGTGAGCGAATAGCACAACGATGGTTCCAACGTTTCAATAATGGAGACGAAAACATTAAAGATTTACATCGTTCTGGAAGACAAAAGTTATGGAATATTGAGTATATACGCAGAGTTTGGGAAGAAAATCCGCAGACAAACACTCCGAGGTTGTCAGAATAATTCGTGCTTCAAAAGATACAATACATCGCCATATTATGTTACTTAAAAGTCGTTCAAAACCTTAAATTTGTACCACATAAATTGATACCTGGTCAAGCTAAGCATAGAGTGAATATCTGTCTCAGCTTATGGCTAATCCCTGGGATGATAGATTTATCAAGAGAATTGTCACATGTAATGAAAAGTGGGTGTATTACCGTAACCCTGACACAGTGGCTGGATACCAGTCAGGCTGCAGACGTCTTTAAAATAACGTTGATTCGGCTTCAAAATGATTTGTCTAGTGGCATTTTGAAGATGTGATTTACTGGGAATGCGTTCCAAATGTACGTGCAGTCGTTGCGGATCTTTATTCTCAATAACTGGAAGAGTTCATCAAGTTTAGAGGCAGGGGACCCGGCATTAGTTAATAAAAGCAGATTTTTCTTGCAGCAGGAGAATGCGAGATCTCATACAGCTCAAAGAACAATAAACAAAATTCAGGAATTGGAAGGAATCGAACCGCTACAACATCCAGCATTTAGCCTTCATCTTGCACCATCAAATTACCATCTGTTTAGATCCATGGTCAATTTCCTACGTGCAAGACATTTTGAAACACTGAAGCAGTTGGAATGGGTATCAACGAATTCTTCGCATCAAAAACTAGAAATTGGCCCCGTTGTAAGATAGCAAACTTCGCTAAAAGGTGACTCAGGACTATAGAATTTAATGGTCTTTACTTTGAAGATTAGAATCATTTCCTGTAACATCACATTTGAAATTAAGTTTTGCTTAAAAACTGACATTATTTATGAGACATCTATATTAGCTTTGTTAGATAGGAAAGATCAAACAATTAAAGAGTACGCTCCTTTTGAAGTTTGTACAATTACGTGCAAAATATCTTTCAGATTCTTAGATCGCAACAATGATTTTTCATTCCTAAATTTATCACAACTGCAAGCTTAAATGTGACCCCTCTCAACCCTCATATTTCTCTATTTGTTTCATCTCAGAAAAATCTCGCGAAATAAGAAGTTAACCACTTGATTATCTCTTAATCAGGAGAAACATATCAATTTTGCTTTACTTGGATGTAAATATGATTAGCTTGGGCTGACACAATGTAAAGGCCCAGTGGCATAAATTTGCAGACACAGCAGCAAAAAGGGGTTACTTTTCTGGCCAAAATGGGTTATACCCACCTAGTGCAAGAGCTCGGAAGACAGGACAAAGAACCTCGGAACTAAAGGAGGGGCCGTGAAGTTGTGTAATATTTCACTACAGAATAAAATTGCCTTGCTCCATATTGGCAGGATCCTTTTTATACAGTAGATGTGCACGTATACTTCTAATTGGAATTTTCTTAAGTTTCTGACACTATAACCTGAACTAAAAAGCATATACCAATCACCAGAGTCATGATTTTGATGATAAAATGTTTGAAAATGGCCCATAAAATGACTGGTAATTATTACAAAGCGGACATAAAACTAAGATTTATTTAATTTATTAACATTAGTGTACAGAAAGTTATAAATTAATTTACACATGACTATAAGTAATATACGAAAAGAAAAACCATAAGCGTAACAAAAATAATTTACAAAATTAATTAAATATATATTAGTTTCATGTTCTTGTTTGAAGATTTTGAAGAGAAAAATATTTTAAGCAGGTCTTACAAAACTGTATCATTAACTATCTTGAGTTATCAAATTGTACAAAATTCATTGGGAATGAAGAGGACTTCATAGCCTATAACACGACATCAGGATAAGAACAATAGCAATCTAACTGTATGCACTTACTAACACGAAAAGGGGAAAACTCATCCCTAGTTTGGGAGACATGAAGTCCTAAGTGTAATGATACCTGCTCCCCTGACAATAGACATCCCTCCACCCGCAAACAACCCTTACCAGACTAACCATTAAATACATTTTTTTTTCAAGAATGCAACTGAAGGATGTACACAGAAAATCTTCGGTGAACTTTGTGTCGTTTTCTGGGATCTTTTAGGCGTGTCCTTCACCTTGCCTATCGCAGAACGTGGTGGCTTGATAGCATAGCAATAAGGGGGGAAAGCGGGAGGTTGATGTATTTGCTTCCTCTGGTGTAATTGAAACCAAAACATGTTTATTGTCGCAGTCATGCCGTATACTAGTTTTAAATTATGTTGAGTTTTATTTATGGACGCTCTTTAACTGCTGTGATCCTTTAGCGTCCCATTCTATATTGGGCGTGAAAGTCCGGTAATTTTGCTCAGAGACCTTTTTATCAGGCTTGAGGTTCTTTTACGTGCCGTAAATCTACGACACGGAACCACCGGCTTTACTTACCTTCCGAAGAAGCCATGCCAAGGATTTTTACGCCCGAAAAAATCTATCGCTCTCCGCCGGGTTTGACCCCGCGACCTCGGGCCGTATACTAGTGAAATTACTCCTGGATGTATCGTGGGTATATGGGAGGCTGATCACACTGTTACAGCAATTGCAACGGCAGTGCATAAAAGTGTTTTTATTGTAAATTACTGGATAAAATAATTCCAGGAAAGTGGGGAAAACTGTCTACATACTCATCAGAAAGTGGGCACTCCCCGTAGAACATCCGCACATAATGATATTCGTTTGCTAAATGCAAACTACTCTTTTGTTATAATCAATTAATCATGTTTAGAAACTAGAGATAAATATGTTTACCGAATATGACATAAATATTATGGCAATATAATTGGGCTATATTTTTGTCTATAATCCAGTTGTATTCCTATGATCAGCAATGTGTTAGTAAAGGTATAGTAAGCAATTATAGTTTAAATTACAGCTTTATTTATTTATTATTTAGTTATATTTGCTGCTATGCAGCAACAGACATTGATATTACTGTGAGAATACAATTATGTTTATTTTTTGTTATAAAGTGTTGTATTGCTATGTAGTTAATGAATACCATTCGAGCCTTAATTTGCACCCCATGAAAAACTTCTCACGCTACACATTCTACATTTTGCTAACCTGGGCGCTCATCGAGTTTTCCCCTTAGCTTTTAACCCTTTCAAAGGCGTGTCCCGCACTAGCGATAAGGTATGGGTTACCAATCACGATAAGAGGTCTGCATGACAAACTGAATGCACTCACTCTACCTCTTTCTCTTTTAGCCAATGCGATCGAGAGGGTAAACATATATTTCGTTTCTGCGCCATTCTGTAACCTTTGTTGTAGTTATTGGTGTAACTATTTAGCAGAAGGAATGGCGCACCCTTGCACCGCGGCCTAAAGCAATCAATGAATTGGCCATGGCTTCGCAAGGCCACGTACAACGATAAATAATGTGACATAAACGCGAGGTGCAGTCAGATTTTCTTTGGCGCTCTTTGTCCAAAGTTACTCTTATTTCTCAGATGAATGGTATAATTTCTAATGTTTACAAAGTTATCCTTATGTAAAATGTGAATAATATAAGGCCTTTACATAGACAATATATACGTAAGAAAATGACTAGGACGTAAAATCGAAAAAATGCCCTAATAGCATAAAATGCCCAAAAAATGCATTTTCATAATCTGGGATCCATGAAAAGAATTTGTGTATTCGTTAACAGTACCTATGATACAGCATTTAAAAGATATCATCAGAATTCGTGCCCTGCTGATCACATTTCCATGCCTATTCTACTATGCACGTTGACGCACTTCTGAACGCTACCAAAGACTGGATGATAATTGTGCTGAAAAGCAAAGATATCTCCTACTCTCAAACATTAATATGCTGTACAACAGACCTGTAAACTGGTATCGTACAGTGAAATAACCACGGACCATTGTTGTGGACAAGTTTTATGTTTATGATTATCGCAGCTGTTAAAGCGATCGTAATGCGGTATGGCACGCAAATTGGGAAATATATTTGTCGCGCAATTACTCGCTCATGTCACAATCAATGCATCTCCAGCTCGTTACACGAATTCCCTCTCGACACTAATGGCATTACTAGCATAGCCCTTGTTTAATTATTACATCAATACTAACAAACACGAAATCTGGAGATTGCGCATTTCTAGCTTCCGGCCCTCGAAACCAAGCTGCCTATCTCGGTACAGCATCCCAAAGCGAACGACCGACTTTAATTAAATTATAAACTGCTGACCTACATATGTTGTCCGCTACCGAATGAGATCCTGATCCGTTTACCCGAATTTCCAGTTTTAGAATTTTGCTTTGCCTTCCTACCGATATACAGCTTTGTGCAGAAAATATGTCCTATTCTCTTGCATTAAAATGGTGATTTTATTTCATAAGCTTTCCACATTTATGGAAAAACACGAGTTTTCATCCACTGCTGTGACCTGTTGAAACGAATTTCAAGATAAAAATCCGCTGCGTTACATGGCATTCTGTACCCATTCTTCAACAAACCATTATTTACAATGTTTATTCTTGTATGTGCAGTAGAGTGCAGAAACATGTCGATGTTTTTGGTTACTTTAGTGATTTCCATTCTTGAATGTTGGCAGAATCTCATCATTTGTGCTCCGCGCTTGCCTTAGGTCAATTATCCTCTAATTTGTTTTAGCTGAAGCCCTATACGCTAGCATTACCCTTAGAAGAAAGGCCAGTTCTAGCTGGTCAATGAAAGGGGTGAAGAATCGGTATGTCACCTGAATGGTTGAAAGAATATGCCTCCTAAAGACTGTCCATACTTCCCCTGAATGAATCCGGCTCTTATTGGTTCGGCATTCAAGCATTAACCTCTGTAACCAAATAAGGGATGGAAGATGCGGCAGAGGCGTGTTAATTATTGATTGCCACCTTAAACCGCATTTACTCATATCGATACGTTTTTTTGCACCCGAATGTACTTCATGTTAATCGAGATAAACATTTACAGAAATGGTTTTGTTGCATATTTCCTTATTGTACAAGGGCATTAGGTGAATACAATACTCTTAAGTGACAGTCAAATCTTTTAAGAGCGGGTCGCTGTGTGATGGCTTTGAAATTCCATTGTCTTTGCATGAATGCAAGGAAAAAGGAAATGCAGACTTCCCATTTGAGAAAACTATAAATATGTTAAAATTCAAGCCAATGACAAAGAATATCTCGGAATGATTAACGCAACAAAAAGGTTTGACAAGCTGTGATTTAAAGAGATTTAAATTCTTTATGTAGTATCTCTAACGTTTTACCAATTATACAAAAGCCTTTCAGAATGAAGCCTTCCCAGAAAATTCAAGATACACATTGTATTTGTCATGCAAGTATCTTAAACACATGGTTTTAATTCAGATCGTTACCCATTTTTGAGAAAATAAAATATAAAGATCAATTTTCCAGTAAAGTGTAGTTTGAAGTGGGGGACTATTTTAAGTCTTCCTGTCGTTCCTTAGAAGCCGCTGAAATTAAATGCCAAGTTTGGTATCTAGCCGGCTTCTTGCTTTTGTATTACGCTATTCACACACTCAGGACCACATTGTTATAAAATACCTTTAGGCCCTCAAAACATGTATTTCCTGTGAAATCTCGATATCGAATTTTTCGGTGGAATACATTACTTTCTCTACTTACCATAGGTAAGCAGTAGGGAAACTAAAAATGAACCCGTGAACAGTATTATATTCGTTTTAAAGGAGAAGGAGATTTAGAAATATCTTCCCTTGATGAAATATGCCGTGATTTATGTAAATAACGAGAGGTTTGTTAAATATTTCTTCTGAAAATAGACAAGTAGACCTCGATGCTGCCATCGATTGGGAATGTGGCTCAGCAAGGGTTATGAACTGTTGGTTATCTCTAAGATCCTAATCCCCTTTATGGAAAGGTATCAAGAAATAAGCTTTTATTTTGCTGTATTCATAAATTTCAATATCTATAACCACTTAGATACCAGCTAAACAATAGCAGTGGTAGTGTTAGTGACAGCCACTGTTATATTTATACTTGCATAATAACACTGATATGAAGCTGGTAGTCGAAAAGCATCCTTAAATAAATCGACCTTTATCCTCATCTTTGTTAATATTACGATTACTATAGTAATAATTATTAAATATAGTCAACTAGTAACAACATAGTTGACTGGCAGTTCTAAAACTCTGTCCGCATTTTGATTTAAGTAACCAAAATGAGGTTACGCACCTCCTTTTGGAATGAGGCCACTAACTAGTCAATCAAAGAGTAAGGGGGATGCTTTGAGAGGGCAGAGCTACACATTTCATTAACAGCCTAAACCGTCCTATTCCTATATGGAGCTCTTTTGTTCATCTAAATTTACAACTAACCTCGGAAGACTAAGACACCCTGGTCTGCAATAAATTTAAATTGACAGCTAAATTAGCCTTGATAAGAATAGACATGAATATTATTAAAACACAATGTAACAAAATACCGTAGCAGAATTTGACTATAGAATTCGTGAGATGGTAATGATTAGGTGATTATCCTCAACTGGAATCATTAATGAAGCCGTCTCTTCTCAAAGGGATCTACACTGGGATCTACGTCAACTGATCATTTGGCTTTAAAGTTTCAGACACGTGGATGCAGGGAATATTGACTCCAGAACAAAAGGCATCGTACTGAAGCCAATTTACCTTTGATCAGGCTGGATTCAGAAACTTTTCGTGGTCTGTATGCCATAGATGAAACTCGGAACCGCGCTTTGATTCAAAGACTTAAATTCAAAGTGGCGGTGTTGACATTCCCCTGCAACTCTCGTGGTTTGGGTACATTCGAGAACTTTAGTGTTGCGTGACGCCGATGTCAAGCCTTGGATGTGCTACCTCTCTGCCGGAGAGACATAAAAATGTGAGTTTTTCATAAGATGATTGAAATGTTGGGGCACTAGAGGATAGCGACCCCATTACTGAAAATCCCAACCTATCTTTCTTTACTGCTTTCGGCTTAACCTCGACCCACGTGGTCGTCGTAGAGAAAATTAAAAACAGAATGAAAAGAATAAGAAGTTATAGAGTGTAAGTATTAATTGCCTAATTTCATCATCACCACCATTCTTCTTGTAAGGATTAGGCACGCTTGCCGATTCAGACTTCACAGTGCTACATATGACCATCTCTTCCTGGGATGTCCAACATCCCTTCTTCCTTGTGGCCGATAACTATTCACCAAAGCTGGAATTCATTCAGTACTCATTCGAGATAGGTGGGCTCTCCAATTGTCTTTATACTGTTCTAATTCCATTAAATTCATAAATCTTTTATTATAACGCAGTTTAAACATGTTCTTTAACATTAAAATTCTTCTGTATGAATCACATTACTTTCTCCAGCTATTACCATCTCACAGGTATCGAAATAGCTACATTACGCTTGTCTCAGAAGGAGGATATTCTAAAATAAAACTCCGAGAAGACGTCTCTAATTAGTGTTGGAAAACAATCTTCTAGGAAAGGAGATCCAGACAGAAAATTCATGAACCTCCACGTTGGGGGTTGTACGAGAGCATGGCACCTCCACGTTGGGGGTTGTACGAGAGCATGGCACCCCGTCCACGTAAAAACAACGTTACTCATAAGCTTCACACAGCCGAATGGAATTACCAATGACAGAAATAATGGCACACCGATGAAAACACCTAGGGAGAACAAATATATGTGTTGGAAATAATAGCCTGGAACAAGTCGTAAATTTTAATTACTTGGGTTGATATTTAAGTTTCGAAGTCGATAGAGCTAAAATAGATAAATAAACTTCAAGAAACATGAGGAACCACAACAACAAAATCTACAAAATAAAACAAGGAAAGAATCAAGGCCATAGCGGTCCCTGTGCTCATTTTTGGCAGCGAATTGTGGATAATCAAAGAAAAGGACACAAGTAAAATTCAGACAGGAGAAATGAGATTTATACAGAGAACTAAAGCGTGTAGTTGACCGGACTCGATATGAAATGGAACAATTCGAGGATTTGTAAATTACGTGATAAAATTGAAGAAAATTAATATAATTGGAAGAGCTCATGAACTGCATGAGGAATACGAGGACGGAACAGGCGAAATGCCTAATTCTTGAAGTGAAGAAAAACAACACTTATATAGAAATATCATTTTTATATAGCTAACATTACTTTGAATGTTTTTCCGACATCCCGCATTTAACCAAATCAGTCTAAGGATTACTGAGGAGGAGAAAGAAAATGCTCTCGAAACCTTGAATTTTGTTATTAGTCTTTATGCGTGGCCTAAGCAGTACACTATTTTAATTATGAACAGCGACTTCGAAAGTTTACGCCATAGAATAAAAATGTCAATTATTTGTATAGTAAATAGTACTGTTTTTGAAAACCAGGAACCTGTGAAATTCGTGAAAATAAAGAATCTCTCCTCTCCAAATACATTATTTACGTAATAGACGAATGCAAACTTAAGTACAACTGCTAACACTGCAGAAACTGGTACTACCACAATAAACCTTGACTTAATTTCATGCTTAAAGATGCTCTATATTTTGCCTACAGTAGGTTTTTGTCTTTTGTAGTATTCCAGTTATACTAAAATTTATAGAGAATAATGCAATTCACTATTCCTCAAATACTGATAATTTATATTTGAGAAAATAAGTTTTAAAACGTGTCCTTATATTGGATTGTGCATGGGAAGGCGTGCATTCGTTCAATTTCTACGCCTTAGAAATCCTTATTTGCTTTTGTATGAATTAGGATTCAACTCTCGCAGTACGGCCTGTAACAAAAAATAATTGTTTGTTCGAGAGACTTCAAAACCGTTTCTTGTTGTAATTTCTTCGTAGAATACAGGAATCCCTCTACCTTAGATATGCGGCATAGAAAAATAGCTCTGTAAACACTAACAAAATTAGTTACATTTTATGATAGCTCGAAAAGCCCAACTCCTGTCAGTTGTTCAGCGAAATTGTTTAATGGGTCAATTAATATTTTTTACTTGAAGGACACTCAATAATCAAAACTCGCATTAGATTCAGAAGCAAAACTGCACTCAAAAGTAAGTGGGGAAATAAGTGAAAATTTAGTGAAGGTTGAGCATTTTTCTAGCGAAGTCTGGTGTGGACTTAGTCATTTTAAATAGTTTTTTGAGGATTGGGTACCCAAAAAGTGTTCAGAAACATTTCTACAATGTCAATAGCATTATTCAAACATATGAAGCTACAAGTAGAGTGTTGGTACAATTCTGCATAATTTATTGATTTAGAATTTGGAAGCCATGTGCAAGTTTTAGCATTGACGAAACTAAAGACAGCCACGCCGGATGCAGGGGGGGGGCAGGAGTCTATTTTCTTTTTTGAAACGCCAACACATTCCTACTTCTTATTTTGCAAAATATGACCGTGCTTCTCCATACGTTGTGTTAAGCAAACTTCATTTCTGCGGGAAAAATTTAGGATCGTCCAATATTTTAATCTCCAAATGCACAAATGGAACAACACAGCCCACGTGAACGATTATGAATCCAGTGAACAAAGCGATAACCGTACAATTCACAGCCCGCTCTAGCGTTCGAATTAACGCTTGCTCCAGGAAGGTACAAAAGCATCGAGCTATGGAAGTCTGTTCATGGTTACTTAATGGCCATCCAGTGAAAAATTAAATTGAGTTTTATTTATGGTCACTCTTTAACTGCTGTGGTCCTAGCATCCCATTCTATATTGGGAGTGAAAGACCGATAACGTTTCTGTTTATCAGGCTTGAGGTTCTTTTACGTGCCGTAAAATATGACACGAGACCACCAGCTTTACTTCCCTTCTGAGAGAAGCCATGCTAAGGATGGTCATCCAGCGATTGGCTACTCACTTCACAATATCATACTGAAGTAAATTTCTCTCGGCGAGGATGGATCGGCACTCACACTTGAGAATGAGTGTCCCTCAAGTAAGGACTACAAATCTGACCCTATGTTAGTGATTCACTGGATCCAACGAAGTTCCGTTAAAATTATTCTTTTCCGAACCAGATAATCTTACCCAGCGTCTAACTGGTGACATTATTCAGTCAAGGGGATAACAAAGGGGGACTAAGCCTATATTTCAATATTTGGCTTTATCAGTTTACAGCTTTTGCGAACAAATACTAATGATGCGCTCCAAGAGTAAAGAAGAAATAAGGAGGTACAGTTTTTTTAATAAAAGTGGCAATTCCTTGAAATATTACATAACCACAATGTTTCCTATGCCTGTGGTTGGTAGGAGGAGAAGTCAAGAGTGAGGTTTTCTATTCATGATACGAACAGTAACTTCGAATTATGAGAGTAAATTTGAGTTACAGCCTTTCGTTTTACCAGTGTAGATTTGTTAGACGACACGATACCTCAGGCAGTAGGAGAGGTATAAATCTGTTTTTCTGGGTACAGGTATTGCGCAGCTTATCCGCAATACCAACGCTTGCAACTGTACAAATCCTTTGCGAAAGAGACGTGGTATAAACATTCTGTTAAACTGGAGGAATTTTAGTGGGCGGCTAGATGAAAATAGGACGTTTAATTTCTGAGAAGCTTTATGCTGTATTAATAACTTTCCTACGCAAAAATACCAACGAGGAAAGAAAAGAGGAGACCGTTGTTAGAATACTTAATCTAGATTAGAGACTCCCAAACTTTCGCAGAAAGCACACACCTTTACAAGCGCTGTAATTACGATGCAGCCCAGTTGCTATTAAACAAGTTTTTTGCCTCAAGAAGTCTTGTATTTAGTGTAGTAACCAAAACTAAGGACGCGTGGCTGAAACGTAAGCTGAAATATATAAACATTGTATACTAACAAGCTTTAAACATCACGCTACTGCTTTATATCCTAAAAGATAAACAGAACTTGCAACAGGATTGTAAATAAGAATATACCCAAATTAAGTCGTTTTCATTCATTAATTTGCATTATAACTTTTAAAAACAATTTTAATTCAAATGCACGGGAGGAATATTTCTCACTCTTAGCAGAAATTTCTTTTAATTATATTGCGACTTTGTTCATTCTCAGTGTCACTTCCTTCCTCACGGCGTAGCCTCTTCTTCCTTTCGCTTCATTCGCTGGGGCATCGAACACAAGAGCGCTCTAATCGATTGCAGTAGCAGCGGTCGCTGTAAGTTACAACTGTCATCACAGCCTCGCTTGTAGAACGCACTGAATTAGCAGCACTTTGTCGCATCAGAAATGCACTCGCTAACACACTCATTGTAGCGAGCATGCTCCTGAAAAATAGCTCCTGGAGTTTATAGAGTTCTCGGGAGGGGCGAGATCCATCCATAAAATCTAGCACTTCTGGAATTTATATTAGGTGAAAGTGCTCCTTCCTCTTTTTATCTCTTCAGCCGGCCAGTCGGTTGGTCGCCATCCATACAAGAAGGTTGGGTCATTGCTGCGCCACAGAACAGAAAACGAAATTCATGTTTACAGTACTATTAATGAAAGTAATTTCCATATCACATTTTCCTTTAACATCAATTAAATTAATAGAAACCCCTGGGGCATAAATGTTCAATAAATTACAAATAGATACGGAAAAAAGCAGACTATATACTCTAAACGCCAATGTGAATGCATATGTAATTAGAAATATATGTTCGTTATTTATGGATTGGCAATGCCAGAAAATATGCGTTTACTTATGACTAATTTCTATGGTAAAGCATATTTTTTTATTCTGATAGTTTTTTATGACCCTTGTAAAACAAACACTCTCCAGGGGGAGCATACTTCTTGTTCGTTGGAAAGCACTAGTCTAGATGTGCCGTGACTAGAAGATATTAACAAAGAAGATTGGTGCACTGACAGAACAATTCCGTGAAGCTTTATCGGAAAATAAAATCCGTGTGGAATTAGGGAAAAATATAAAGAACTTACAAGATAAATCGGATCGAGAAGGGTATGCTTGGGCTAGAACTGCAGTTACGTAAGGGTTCAAGAGATGGCAAAATTTAGAAAAGTGTCACATATTTGGGGAAACCAATATGAATTTTCTTTGTGTTATACTATAATCAAAGATATGTAGAATGCAGAGACATGTTAATAAGAAACTAAAAGTAATATTAAATATTTGGTAGACTACATGTGCAAAATTACGGAAAAAATTATTACGAATACCAAAAATAAATATAGAAACATAAAAAACTTTTAGTATGTTAGAAGTCGCAGTTCTCAATATATTGTGTTATCTTATTTGCTGGGCGCCTATTGTTTAATTATTTTTAAATTTGGGTTCTTTGTCCTCCGGCTAGCTATTATAACTCAGTCGAACAAGTGTCTCTAAGCAGAGTGTGTAAACGGAAAGGAGTTGTTGCTAAAAGATAACACTGATAAAAAAAGTTGAATCTAGACTTTTATTGCCGTCATAATTAATAATTGACATGTTTAATCTTTATACACGCCTAACTGAAACTCTATTTCTGAATATAACTACAGTCGTTTTAGTTGCCGCGCACCAATTACTTCGCGTACTTTACATTTTTACTTTCTCTACTACGTATAGTAAGTAGGGGAAGTATTGTATTCCACCCAAAAATTCGATACCGAGATACATGTTTTGAGATGCCCTGAATCCAAAAAAAGCATTTTTGGAAACATGTATGTGTGTCTGTCTGTGAACAGCATAACTCAGAAACGAATAATCGGATAAACCCCAAACTTGGTATTTAGGTTCAGTATCTTCCAGAGATGCGACACGAAGGTTTTCAAGAAAATCCCCCCACCCCAGACTACCCTTTACATGGAACATTTTTCGAAAATTTTAATTTTCTCAAAAATGGCTCTAACGATTTTGATTAAAATATCATATGTTTAAGATATTTTTATGACAAATAAAATGCATATCTTGCATTTTCTGGGAATGTCTCTAAAAGTATTCTTCATTGTGAAGGACTTTTGCATAACTGGTAAACCATAAGAGATAGACAAAATTTTACTACACAAAAAATGTAGATCGCGTTAAAATATACAACATAGTCGGATACATTTCTGTTGTTGAGTGAACCGTTTTAGAGATATTGCTTGTTATTCCCTTAAATTTTTCAATACTTATTTTCTCAAATGGGAATTCGTTATTCATTTTTTTTGTCTTGGATATGCAAAGAGTATTAATCTGTGGCAAAGGGAATGGTGCTGCACCTAGAAACCAGCTATTAAGAGATATGTATGTGCTTAAAGGCTACTGTATTTCTATATTGCCCTTGTAAATATATAATCTCCTTACATCTACAAGAAAATTAGCAATAAGATAGAGTCTGCAAATGTTTATCTGGATTAACATGAAGTAGATGGAGAATAAACGTTTGTAAAACACATCAGATTTTTGTAACTATGCGACCTGCATCTCGCGGGAGATTCTTCAGAACTGTGCGACACTTGCTTATGGCTCGAGAATATATACTCCTTCAGCTCGAATTGCCTAAACATTATAATTTAACTCGTATTGGTTACCAAATTGCACCCACCTTAGCGTCTGTTTTGGTCAGCCAATCACTACTACTAACGTATATACTCTAGGGAAGATATTCCCTCCATTTCCAAAAAAGGCACACTACCGTGACGTCATTTGTTTATCTCTTTTTAGTGATAAACAACCCACCCCCTCGGTTTATTGTTACCCACTTCTATTGTCAATTTCAGTTGGGCCGTGTAAACTTATTTCCTAACAATACTTATGGCTAACAAACATCTAAAATCCTGTACATACAATAATATTAATTTACATACTATCACTCTGGCATTCACAGCATGTTATGATATAATATATTACCTCATAGGTAATTGCTTATATAATAGAGAGGATAGTACTGTCAAAATATTATGGTCACCATTAACCAAGAGCTGCGTATTCTAGGGCTAGAACAACTCGAATAATTATATATGGAGGGGAATGTAGGTTTGCTGCCATAGATATCATTTACTGTTATCAAAGCAGGCATCTAATGCTTTTTTCTTAGTTAAACTACCCAAACAGGGATATCGGTCACTACAAAGACTTATCTTAAAATTTTTCTTTGTACAATTATTGATAAACAAAATTACTCGTGTGACGTAGTATGAAACAAAATTTCTATTGTAATGAGTAGTTTTTGTACTGTTTTAAAGTGTATCTATATCTGTTACAATATTAGACATATATTATATGGTGTGTAAAAAAGTAAGTTCATTTTCCCGTAATATTAAGGAAGTTCGACATTGTAGCAAAACCGTTATTCGTGAAGACGAGTAAGTACTGGGCTGGGGCATCTTGAATCCTTTAAAATGGGAAAGGAAGTTAAGAAAAAAATCTGATGTGTTGCACTCGCATGGCTTTCTATACTCCTGTACAAGCGCTTATTCTCCATCTACTTCATGCTAATCGAGATATGGAGACATGAAGCTTATTGCTAATTTTCTTGTAGATGCAAGGGGAATATGGTAGGCTTTAAGCGATAGTCAAATATTTTAAGAGCTGTTTGGTATGTGGCGCATTCCAATCTCTTTGCATGTCCAGGATCAAAAAAAAAAAAAAAAAATAACGAATTCCCACTCGAGAAAAAGTAAAAGTATTAGAAAATTCAAACAAATAACAAGAAATATCTCGGAAATGGTTCACTCGAAACAGAAATGTATGGGACATAAATTGTGTGTTTTAACGAGATCTACATTGGTTGTGTAGTAAAATTTTGTCTAGGTCTTACGGTTTACCAGTAATGCGAAATACATTCAGAATGAAGAGCGCTTTTGGAGACATTCCCTGAAAATTCAAAATATACGTTTCATTTGCTATAAAATATCTTAAATGTATGATATTTTAATCAAAATCATTAAAGCCATTTTTGAGAAAATCAAAATTTGAAAAAAAATGTTCCATGTAAAGGGTGGTCTGGGATAAGGGGATTATCTTGGAAATCTTCGTGTTGCATCCTAGGAAGATAGTAAACTCAAGTAACAAGTTTGGTATTTATCAGACTTTTCATTTGAGTTATGCTGTTTACAGATTGACGAACACACAAATGGACGTGTTTCCAAAAATGCTTTATTTGGATTCAGAGCTCAAAAACATGTATTTCCGGTGAAATCTGATATCGAATTTTTGGGTGGAATACAATACTTCCCCTACTTACTAAAAACCAGAAAAAAGTGAAGCACAAGACGCAGGGGAACGGGCATTTAAATGGCTACGCTGCGTGTTCTAAGGACTCTAGGGTAAAATAATATGCATATTAGATGCAAAAATTATGTTTTTATTCGACTAAACTTATATTTTTAAAGGCGTTTAGGAACTCCCACATATACCTTCCTAAAAGGCAATTTTGGGGCTCTCAATCAAGAGGTTTTTTTTTTAATTTTATAAGAATAGTATATAATTAATCTTACACCGAATAAATACTGAAAAAATCCTGAAATCTCAAAGAAGTAAACAAGCAAGCAGCACCTCGGAATTAGAAAACGTCTCTTACTTCTGTTTATATCGTGCATCCAACGAATAGAAACACGAGATGGCAAAACAGTGAAGGAAGGATGCTTTGATGTTAATTTGCTCAAAAAGTGTTGTTTGGAGTTTTGCCTGCTAATGAACCACCTCTATTAGAGGTATCCACTCGATGAAAGGCTCCATGACAGTTGGCAAAAGCGCTTCGCTTTGGCCAGTCACTTGATCACAGGCTGGCGCCGAGGGCCTGTCCTACATACGAAGTTTCACCCGGTCAAGGATCGAGATTTTAAACGTGTGAAAAAGGGAGTGAATCGTCGCGAATAACGGGACGTTCAAATGCCCCCTTTGCTTGCAAACTGTGATGCCTATAGTACTTTCAGAGAGTCTGTAATAGGTACAGCACAGAGAACTACCATGACGTAGTATAACATTGAACAGAACGGCTAAAGGGAGGGATCATATACATATCTTTGTTTGTTCTATGTTCTATTCCGTAAAAAAACACACACACACAAAACCGTAAACATGATTAATTAGTGTCTAAAGATAATTGTATATCTGGACCACAACCGGGTTTAAATGTGTGTATTTAAGAAAATATACAGTGCGTTTCACAAGTTCCACACAGTTTCTGCCACAGCTAAATGAATTTTTTTTTTCAAAAAGCGCTCGGAAACATCGAAAAGTATATTTTAAAAGACACTTTTTAACAAAAATAAACCACTCTTAATACCATTGTTGTGCAAGTTGTGACGTCATCGGAAACATTTTTAAATGACACCTATAACTGTGTATACCATCTCAAGGATTTTATTATTGTGTATGATTGTACATACAAGTTATCAATTGTTTTATACAACAAACGTTCCAATGGCAAACATACAAATAGTTCAAAGAGAATCTTTACTTATGTTAACCGAACAATAACATCGCTAACATTAAAATAAATAAGTTACAAATGCAAACCATAACGTTATAAGCATATCTGAATGTCTTTTATTTTGATGTGTCTTGTGTACGTTTATTGTCACCATCCAATCAACATTAAAATCCCAATTCTCACTTTCACTTAAAAACATGGTTAGTTTGTGTTAATTTCTACAAATAAACTGCATCACTAACACCAGAAAATTCGGATGACGTCACAATTTGCACAACAATGATATTAGGAATAGTTTCTTTCTGTGAAAAAGTGTCTCTTAAAATATACCGCTTGAGCGTATTTGAAAAACATTTCTGTTTAGCTCTAGCAGAAAATATGCCGGAGTTTTGAGACGCACTGTATATTACATGAATGCAGTTTGCGGAATCTTTAAATGTCCTAATCTGAACAACCACCATATAGGACTTATAGCGATGGACTTTTTTCGGGCGTAAAAATCCTTAGCATGGCTTTCTTCAGAAGGGAAGTAAAGCCGGTGGTCCCGTGTCGTAGATTTACGGCACGTAAAAGAACCTCAAGCCTGATATGCAGGCCTCGGAGCAAAATTACCGGTCTTTCACGCCCAATATAGAATGGAATGCTAAGGACCACAGTAGTTAAAGGGTCTTCATAAATAAAACTAAAAGAAAAACTATCTATAGCTTTGTTACTATGAACTTTATTTCTCTAGCACATCACAAAGTCCTTATTACTTTCTCTATTGCTTACCTACAGCAAGTAGTAGTATTGCATTCTACCCAAGTATTCGATACTGGTATTTCACTGTAAATACACGTTTTGAGACTCCCCGAACAAAAACGTGTAGAAAAAAAGTTCGCGGGCAGTGTGTGTGTTTGACCGAACAACATAACTCAAAAACGAAAAATCGCTTGAATACTAAACTTGCTATTTAAGTTCATTCGAGGATTTTCAAGAAAATCCCCACCCCATTTACATTGAACATTTTTCGAAAGATGATCAACCAGCCAGTATAACAGTATAACCTCCTATACTTGCACATGCAAAATAAAATAAATAAACTACACATTTTAACGTAATTAAATGAATTCATTTAATAAATTCTTAAATCAATCTAATAAATTTAAAACTTCTTTAAACGAAAAAATGTGTTGATTTTCTCAAAAAGGCCTCTAACGATTTTGATTAAAATACCATATGTTTAAGATGTTTTGACGACAAATAAACATGTGTTTTGAATTTTCTGGGAATAGTCTGGAAGTCTTCTTCATTCTGAATGGCTTTTGTATAATTGGTAAACCGTAAGATTCATTAAAGCGCATAATTTATCTTAAATACATTTTTGTGGAATTAACTATTTTCGAGATAATCCTTGTATTCGCTATACTTTTCTCAACTGGAAGTTGTTGTTCCTCTTTTTCGTACTTGTGCAGCGTGGAATTTTAAAGCCATCACATAGCGACAGGCTCTTTAAAAATCTGACTATCACATCTACTCCAGCCTACAATGAAACGTAAATGTGAATTTAAAGTTAATGGATTAATAATTATCTAGAATAAGAATAAATGGCAGAGGGGGTTCACGAGGAAGTAATATAAATGCATCACATTTTTTTCATTGAATCTCGTCCAGGGCTGACAGATCCTCTTTTAGCTGGGTCTCATTTCTATTTTCTCTGTCTTAATTCGTTTCTAGATTAAGTTCTTTGTTGTCTACTGCTAAAAAATACACCACTTCATATTTTCATGGTATGTTATACTAATACAAATGCTTATGTGTATACATACAATCAGTTTTCGTTTCAAGACAGTGGCAATCGATCAGGTTGAAGGCTACTTATAAACCTTAGTATTCAACACTGGAGGGATTTTAGAGAGCCAAAACAACCACATTTCCAATGTATGTTGGTTATATGTCTTCAATCTTTCTGAATAATTCTTTAAGGGAATGGGGCTTACACGTTTGTCTTGGGATATAATGGAAAATCATTAATGATGGGTTTGTGGAACTAAACTGCAGGTAATAAGAGTTACTGTGCTCCATATTCTGTTTTAATCCATAGTACTTATAATTATACATACACCATAACAATTGGTTGCATAGTTTTCTTTAGCATCACGAATACATTATAATTATGTTTCCACAATACACTCAAGGGCACTTTCAACGTGCAAGTATTTTGCTGTTTTTGAATAGTTTCAACTGAGCTACGTAGCACCTTGGCCTTATTGATAGACCTACGTAGTCGCAGACTTCCTTTTCTGCTGGTTAAATACTTCTATTGCTGCATTTTGGAACAATAGACATATACTGCACTACAATGATCACTTTACCTAAATGTCTAACCAGAGCACACATGTCTGTGATATTTTCATTTTGACTAATAATTTGGGTTTGCAAAGCACTACAAAATATAGGGTGGCGGGCTCACCTGATATATTGGATATCACGTAAACGAATACACTAATAAGAACAAATGGCGCAAGGCATTCCCATTAGTTATGTTACAACTGGCCTGTCGATATGTGTGGAGCAATATGGTAATAATTACATTTAGCGGATGGTGATGTAGCGCAATTAATATGCTGAATTATTGCCAGAAAATGTTTAACTCTACTTGTTTAATTATTCTGAATAAGACAGAGAAGAAGAAGAAATTACAGATACAAAATGTAAAACGTACAGGACTTTTGGAATTGCCCAAACAAATCCTAATTGTTTGATTATTATGAAATCGCTTTAGTTAAGTAACGCTAAAATGGTTTCATATGTAATTAATTATTATTCTGTCATATTAGAAATTTAAGACAAAGTAAATAAAGGAATCGTAATAAGATAGAGAAATAATTGCAATCAATTTCCGTATTTAAATCATTGTGTAATTTAATAAGCTTGAGTTGAAAGATTTGTCCGGAAAGAAGGTAATTAGGAAGTCAGGTTAACGAAACTTATTAGCGATAGCCAAATACGGAAAGCATTGCCGTTAAAAATTCCTGGAAGGCAGTAAAGTTGTAGTTCAAGGCGTGTGTGAAGAGATACGTAGATCAATTCTGAAAAAGAGAGGTGAAAGCTATTACTGAGATTATAGCCAGGCCTCCCTACTAACTCGCGTGTAAGAGAGTTAAGAGCAGAGACTAGCATGAAGAGAACTTAAGCATTGGCCCGGACGTGAAATAACGTTTGTATGGAGTAACAATGTAGGCGGAACTTAAGTAATAAAGTCTTGTAATTAAATCGGAGTTGCTCTGGTACCGTCACCTGTACTTACTGCTCGTGTTATTTTAAGTACTAGTGACGCGCTTGTGTAAGATTTCGCGGATATCACCAGGGATCTTTCCGAGCAACATTTTAGCGACTCATGGCAAGTTACGTTTCTAGCTTTTTATGCGGAAACAGTTATTTCAAACTGTAAAATTGATATTGCTGAAGTTAGCAGGTATAATAGTTCAATTGTTATAGTTTTGAGTGCTACGATTCATAATCAGTTCCATTCTTTATCGTCAAACGGTCAGCAACTCACTTTAAAAGTTCAAGCATTAGATCACATTAAATTTCTCATTCAATTTAAGCTGGTTTTGTTCTTTTTCAATACATCCACGCATACCCTGAGAAATTAGTTACAGCTCTACCAATGAAGGAGCTGGTGCACGAGACAACAGAACGAACTATGGGATAACGACATCGGAAGCAGGGAAAGTATACTGCTTCAACAGTGACGACCATCGTTCCTGTGTCACAATTAACTACAAAAAGGTAGTAAAATGCCTAAGGTATTGGTGTAATTAACAATTAGCAAAAGTAAAAACAGATTGGGAAATAAAAAGGTGGATTTGGTTTACACTCCATACAACTATGTAAAAATGTATGTTTTATTTGCTATAAAATCAAATTTCATCAATTGTTATTGAAAAGAGTTAATAATTGTTTATATAAACCATTAATAAGTTTTCACACCCAATTTTTTCGTTTAGAGTGATTGAAAACAAATTCAACATTGAGTGAAACAAAGCTTGATTTTATCATTGTTGCCAACTAACTATATTACACTACCTGAATACGATGTAACACTTGAGTTACGGTAACACTAGAGTTACGGTAACACTATAGATTAAAAATCTATAAAAATCGAAGGTAACGAAACCTGAGAAAAGGAGAACTCATTCAGGAAAGTTATTTAGCGAAACCATTTCCACGTTGTTTCATAGACGCCGCAGTCACATCCTGAGAACGAGGACCACGACCAGGATCCGAGAGCTTATCTTTTCCACTGTAGTAGTTATAAAATCCTTTTCTTCTTCCCAGTTAACACTATGAACACTTTCTAAAAATTGCTGTCAACGCATGTAATATTCAGGAATGTTGAAGGTGTTGGTATTCTTAGGCAGTGACAGTAGCGCCTTGCCACATGAAAGTCTCTACAAAACGTTAAAGGGCAATAATGAGGACTGGCAGGATGCGTACTCTTGCAGAGCAACAAGTTCGCGAAAGTAGCTGTCACTCGACTTGTCAATGTTCAGGCAGCTTATTTTAACATCAGCTGTCTTCTCTAATCTGTGCTGAAGTTGACATATCTCCCTGCACTCTTCCAAAATTTCTTAAACACTAAAGCTTTTTTGGGATTCAAAATTGAGCTCTACAAGTGTGTTTGTATGTCTTTGCTGTTTATATTTCGTAAAAGCTACTTGCAAAGTCTCTAGAAAAAGACTGCAGTCGAAGTTTGTCTATGGACCCGTCTAATTTGGCACTGCATTTGCCTTTGACAGCCTCCATTTTTTGCAGCGAACGGTAATGAAAAGTTTCTGAGAAATGGCAATTCATTTCTTCGCAGAGCGTTCAATATACCTATAAGTAGGTATAGATGCGCGAGTTCGTGACCGGGCGTGAATTTAGCATTAGGTCTCTGAGAAGCCAGCGTGTGTGTAGTATGACCAAATGGTCTGTCATGCTCATGCGCATATTAATCATTCCCGAATTGGTCTTCTGTAGCAGGCAGCGGAAATTCGGTGGCATAACCCATGAGTTTGCTGGTTCATCCACAATGAGAAACTTGCATTTTGGACCAGTCAGCAGTGGTTAGCACAGCACCAACAAATAGACAATCTATTCCAAGTATTATCCAAGTTCAGACATAATCGCTCAAATAACGATATTTAAATTCTTTAAATAGCGATTCCAAAATCCCTTTCTAAACAGCCAAGCCTGATGGAAGCAAGCTTTTTTTTTTAGAATCTGAGTTCCTGATCTTGCACGGATCTTCTACGAAGATAGTTTTGACTTTTTGTTATCCCATAAAGCAGAAAATAGTTATTGTTCTTTCACATAAGCCGTGTGTAGCAAGATTGCAAAGGTAGAATCAGACTGAAAAATTCAATTTCATAGCCGGGATTTAAACCACGGATCTTCCGGTTTCCGCCCGATTGATCTAACCAACTAGCTACTGTAGTGACTTGCCCACATAACATTAAATTTCCCAGCTATAATTTTTTTCCCGGTAAAATAAAGGTGCTTCTCAGTCATTTTGAGATGATATACCCAAATGGCAACTAACGATGTCGTAAGTACTTTTAAGTCCCGGGCTTTGTAGTTGAACCAATTATTAGGCCAATCAATGGTAATTGTTCTTTCACACAATCCGTGTGTAGGACAAGGTTGGAAAGGTAGAATAAGACTCAAAAATTAAGATTTATTGGGGAGTTTAATGTGTGTCAGCATGTTGCATTGGTAGCTCAGTTGATTAGAGCAATTGCATTGAATCTTCAGTCTGATGGAAAATTTTCTTTTTGATATCCTGTGTGGAAGAAGAATTAATAAATATTTTCTACTTTATGGGGTAACAAAAGTCAAACATATTCGCGTTCGTTTAACACCCATTTATTCGTTTTCTTGTATACAGACTTTCCAAATCATTTTAGGCATTCAAAAATTAACATGTGCCTTATATTTTTATGTCCGGCGGAGGAAACAGTGATTTTTAATGGTTTCAGCGCTTTTTATCAGACTCGACTGAGCAGCTTCCGATATTGCCCTCGCGCAACTTTTTTCTCTTTAAAACAGTAGTATAGTTTACACAGAGTGGCTATGAGAGGTGTTCTAATTGATACCGTAACTATTGACAGGAAGATGTAAACAATTGAATAAAGAAATAATAGCAAGATGTGAAATAATTTCAGTAAACAATTTCCGTATATTAAATCAATGTATAATATAATAAGCTTGAGTTGAAAGAAGAAGGTAATTAGCAAGTCATGTTATATAAAGTCATTAGCTACAGCGAAGAGCGAACGCGCTAGGCATACATATTCTGAAATGCAATTAGGCTACGAGTTCAGTACATTTGCAAAGTCATGTAGGCCAATTCTGGAAATTGGAAAAGTGACAGGTTCCTAGATTCAGGCTAACCATACCATAACAATAAGGGAATGTATGGCTTACTAATAGAGACGCACATGAGAGTTTAAGGAAAGTTGTTGGGGATATTGAGATGTAGGCGGAGATTAAGTAATAAAAGAACGTGTATTACTAAAAGTAGCATCGTGTTGTCCTTATTTGCTTTCTTTCTTCATGTACAGCGTTGGTCTTTTACGGTAATCGGCAGTTTGCAGCATCTAAGACCGCGCTGGGTATTCAGTTACTTAGCGGTAGCCGCGAGGGGTTTTGCGGGTGAGCATTTTAGCGACTCGCGGCAAATTAAGTTTCTAGTTTCTAAAAATTCACTCAAAACTAAGCATCAAACTCAATTTGGGTATTGAAGAACCTGGTGCTCTTCAGATTGCGCTGTGACATCACACAAACCTTAAAAATAAGTTATCATGTAGTTCCATGCACACATTGCACAACTCTTAGACACGTTAATGAATAGGTTTTGTTGAGCTTGTGACAGTAACGATTTACGAATCATCCATTGCTGTTGGTTTTAGTTTTGCAATACTTTATCATATTTTTACTTTCTCTACTACGTATAGCAAGGGGAAGTATTATATTCCATCCACAAATTCGATACCAAGATTTCACCGGAAATATATGTTTTGAGGCCCCTTGAATTAAAAAAAAAAGCATTTTTGGAAACATGTCCGTGTGTGTATCTGTCTGTGTGTGTATCTGCCTGTGTGTGTCTGTTAACAGCATAACTCGGAAACGAATAGTCGGATAAACACCAAACTTGGTGTTTAGGTTCAGTATCTTCCAGAGATGCGACACGAAGGTTTTCAAGAAAATCCCCCCACCCCAGATTACCCTTTACATGGAATATTTTTCGAAAATTTTAATTTTCTCAGAAATGGCTCTAACGATTTTGATTAAAATATCATATATTTAACATACTTTCATGACAAATAAAATGTATATCTTGAAATTTCTGGGAATGTCTCCAAAAGTATTCTTCATTGTGAAAGACTTTGGCATAGCTGGTAAAACATAAGAGATAGACAACATTTTACTACACAAAAATGTAGATCGTGTTAAAATACACAATTTATGTCATTCACATTTTTTTTATTGAGTGAACATTTTCAAGATATTGTTCGTTATTTCCTTAAATTTTCCAATACGTATACTTTTTCTCAAATGGGAATTCGTTATTCATTACTTTCTCTACTACGTATAGTACGTAGGGGAAGTATTGCATTCCACCCAGAAAATTCGATACCGAGATTTCACCCGAAATACATGTTTTGAGACCCCATGAATCCAAAAAAAAAAACATTTTTGGAAACATGTCCGTGTGTGTGTGTGTGTCTGTGTCTGTGTGTGTGTGTGTGTGTGTGTGTGTCTGAACAGCATAACTCAAAAACGAACAGTCGTATAAACACCAAACTGGATATTTAGGTTTAGTATCTTCCAGAGATGCGACACGAAGGTTTTCAAGAAAATCCCCCCACCCTAGATTACACTTTACATGGAACATTTTTCGAAAATTTTAATTTTCTCAAAAATGGCTCTAACGATTTTGATTAAAATATCATATGTTTAAGATATTTTCATGACAAATGAAATGTATATCTCGAATTTTCTGGGAATGTCTCCAAAAGTATTCTTCATTGTGAAATACTTTTGCGTAACTGGTAAACCATAAGAGATAGAGAAAATATTACTACACAAAAAATGTAGATCGCGTTAAAATACACAGTTTGTCATATACATTTTTGTTGTTGAGTGAACCATTTTCGAGGCATTGCTTGTTATTCCCTTAAATTTACCAATACTTACACTTTTTCTCGAATTCGTTATTCATTTTTTTGTCCTGGACATGCAAAGAGAATGGAATGCGCACATAGCAACCAACGCTTAAAAGATTTGACTGTCGCTTAAAACCTACCATATTCCCCTTGCATCTACAAGAAAATTAGCAATAAGATTAACATCTCGATTAACATGAAGCATACGGAGAATAATCGTTTGTAAATATAGTTTGCACAAGAGTAGAGAAAGTCATGTGAGTGTAACACATCAGATTTTTTTAAGTCCCATTCATTTGTTTCTCGCGATCTAATGCAAAGAGCGTGGAATATCAGCATAATATAGTGACCGGTTTTATAAAGATTTTATCGCCTGTCTTTCATATCCACTGGTACTTAACCAGGAAATATGCAATTTCTGATAGCCTTTATTTTGGATTAAATGAAGTAGTTAGAAGAATAAGATTGTCTATGAACGGTTTGTAGAAGAGAGAATAAAAGATATTGGATAGAGAAAGTCGTGTGAATGTTACGCATTAAATTTTTTCTTAATGTTCATTCCGGTTGAACATAATTCAAGTATATTGCACTAGGGATAATATTGGAACCAGTTCCAGGATCGCGAGTAAGATGAGAATCTATCTTAAGCCAATTCCGTCACTGCGCATCCTGAGTCGCAAAAACGGTATTGCAACAAAGCATGCGATTTGAGTTTCACCGCAGAGACGCGCATGCGCACGCAACACCTCAAAGAGTTCTCGTGACATTCTCATAAGGCCATCAGGAAAATTTGATATAAGTAATTGCAGTCGCAAATTACATCTTTGTAAGCGAAAATTGGGTACCGAAAGGGACGAACTGCCTGTGATCTTTGCGAAATACGTATGCACACAAGTAAACAAATTTAACATACTAGACATAGATTATGTAGTAGTAATAATAATAATAATAATAATAATAATAATAATAATAATAATAGTAACAATACTCATCCTTCTCGCTTAAGGCAATATCATTGCCTGTAGCACTATCAATTTCATGATTCTTCTATCGTTCACTGGAACATCCCATGGTTTTCTCTCCACAGCTTTTTAACTAATAGTTTCATATGGCAACTTAGTAGTGATCATTTTTCGTACCCAAGGTGTCCATTTACTTCTATGTTGTAGCGTATGAGCGTGCATTGTCGTGTCGGACACATTATTTCTGTGTATAATATATTGTTGAACTAATTACTTCGTTTGTAACTTTGAATTCTTGTCCGGCGTGGCAATTCCTAGTCAGGGGGGATAAAGGCAATTGAGGGAAGAGCCTTGTCTGTTAGCGTGGGTCTAGTCAGTAGTGTTCTGTGGTAGTTTGTCTAGTGTAGGTCTTCTGAGTGTTTTCCTGCGTGTGCGAGATGTGTGTGCGTGCGCGTGTGCGCGCGCGCGCGCGCGCGCGTTTGGCATCTCCCCCAGTGTTCGTCTGTAACCTTTTGTGTATAATGTTGGGCACTTTGTTAATTATAATAAATCGGAGGTAAATCTGAATTTATGTATTTTTTATGTTCTGATCCCATGCCCGCTTTAGCTATGTGCAGCAAGTTCTTGGTATCTTTCGCCGTCTCAGAGTTACGTCCCCCAATGTTTATGCCGGGGTAACTGAAATTAATATTTTAGCTGCAAAACCTTTTGGCCTCGCCCTGGTGTATAACAATATAATATGTATTTTACTTTGTAATTTAAGTTACATTTGTTTAAACACATGTATTTATTTCTTATTCCTTCTATTTTTCAGTGTCCTGATATACCTCTTAAAAATCAAATTTAATTTATTTGTATTCTTGTTTTATCTTTCTCCGCCAATACAAATTTAACACACTCTGTAATATATTTTTCACCGGCATCACTTTATACAATATAGATACTGTAATTTGCCCATAGTTCCAAAAATAGCTAATGTGTCCTCAACATTAAACTGTTTTTTAAATTGTATACATTAAAATGGCCCAGACTAAAGGAGAGAAATTTGTTGATAAATGCTGTAATAGCGTTTATTATAAAATAATCGAAAAGCAAACAAGCGAAGCAAATATAACAGTAGAGAAAAAGCATTATAAAGACTGGAGCTGGAAAAATGTACAAAATCCTTTGGGCAATTCAATGTAGTTAAAGCATGCTTAATACAATGGGCAACATCTAAAAATCTGTTTCAGGAAAGCTTTTGTTCCTCTCTGAAGTTAGTTACTTTTCATGTGGAACAAGAAAATGGTAATTGTATTTACACGCTTTGTTTCCATTCTGGTAGCAGGCTGTATGCTGTTTACACAAGCGTAGCGTACTCCATAAAATGTAAACACACATGTGCATGTGCAGAGAGAAAGGTAATGCTTTGAGATGCTGTAAGAAGATGAAGCAACAGAGGGCTCGAGCTAATGTAATCCAGTAAAGCTGGGATTATTTCGCGTACTTCCACAGGGCCTCTTGCTCTAACTAGCTCGGGTGCCAGAGGGCTTTGGTTTTGAAATAAATCTCGAGGGAGGCACTGCTGTAGTCTAGCGGGCAAATGTAATTTCCTTTCGGAAATTTTGGAGATGTGCAAAATTTCAATTTTTCCACATACCTATATTAATATTATAAAGTGTGCTAGCGCGTGTGTGCTTGTGCATGCGTGTGTGAGCGTGAGAGAGGGAAAAAGGAACAAACTTAATTTTGATAATTTGCCATTGAAAAGCACTGTTCTTCCCAACGGACATATAAAACCTATTTTCTATTCCTAAATTACTAAAATACTAAAATGGATTTACAAATCATGTCTGTTAGAATATGAACACATTGTACTCGTAAAATAACATATTTCCGAAGAAGGCAAGAGAAGTTACGCAACTGATTAAATGGGCATTTAAGCATCACTCAGAAATACTCGAATCTCTGCAAATTGTTCCTCTGATAGCAATTCTGTGTATTGACATCTAATTCTTCACCACTTTGAGACCAATACGTAATTCCAAGAGTCAAGACTTGATAAAATGGATAATCTTAAGTATCTCATCAAAGTGCTTTATTTAATTATTGTGATATATTCTTTGTGGGCAAGGTTTCTATATAGCAGTGGTTCCATTACACGTCACGACATTCCTCGTCTTTACCATCGAAGTGCTTATGAAATAATGCTGGTTTGGCAAACTTGAGTAGTTATAAATCATGATATTCAGATACTATATGGAATCCCTAACACTGTTCAACGGACACCAAAAGATCAGCAGACCACCAAATAGGAAACGGTACGTTGTTATATTTAAGTCCTTGGGCTTTGCCCTAGGCAGCAAAGTGGAACCACTACGGTTCTGGTGAGGTCGGTATGCATCTTGTAGAATGTTCATTTCTTTGTTGCTGTTTAGCAGGGAAATGAGATTTTGAAATCCAGTTTGGAAGTGCCAAGTAACTAGAATCGTGCACCATTGGTTTATATTCTGTATACATACTATAATTTCATCATATTTATGGCTTCAGCATATCTTAGAAAATGTTACGTTAATGCTTCGTTTTATTTTTAATATGAATGGTTCCGTTCAGAATAGGGTCCTTCAACTTTTAAGATTAACGGACATAGTAGTGGCCGCCTTTAGATAAGCTTTATTATTTTAGTTACCAGGGTTGGAAATTTAAGTGGAAACTGATACAGACTTGAAGAAACTTAACTCTGTTTAACATAGAGTGGAAAAGGATGTCAATGTAGTCAACATGAAATACAAAGTGTGGTATTTACGGTTGACAAGGTTTTATTGGCCACAAATAAAGATGAATATACCGAGAATATTTACACTGTTTAAACATTGCTGCTAAGGAATATGAAATGGAAATATTTACACATAAAACAAACATTATACTTGCAAGAGAATATGCACAGCCAGAACCAAAATAATTCTAGACAATTCGACCGTCAAACAAGTGCCAATGTTTATATTTTTAAGGTATACTGACGGATATGAAAATGAAATATACAAATGGAAAAAATGCATTAATTCAGTTACATAACGAACACTGGTATACAGAGCTCGCAAATGCTCAATAGTAAAATTGTATAAATCCATAGCATTACCACCCTTTACATATTGATCAGTAAAATGGACAGTATATAAAATAACATGTTTTGAAAAACATAAAATAGAAATGCGTTTAAGAGTTATAGCAGCATACATATGCCTGGATAAAAAACGAAACACTGAGTTTCGGTAAGAGCTAGCAGTAAAATCGCAAATAAAATTATCACTGTGCAGCAAATTTAAACTTGTTTCTGTCCTTTAGATGAAACTATGTGATTTTAACTAATTGAAATGTACCGAATTCATTTCTGAAATAAAAAAATTTCTATCGGCAATACATTTTTAATGACACATTTTTATACAAGTTAGTTACAATGACAAATATAACAATCGCAAATAACATGGAATTAAAATGTCTTTGTTAATCGTTTGCTCCTATGGACAGCTTCTAAGCTAGGTATCTCTGATGATTGACCAGGAATATTCACCATGAATACTTGCATTCCATATTCACTGAATCGTTTTTCAAAGACAGATATTTCTTGGTGAAACCTCTCGCCATGTTCATCGCTAATAGTACCAAGGTTTTTGGAAAGAAGTCCAGATGACAGTCCAGAAAATGTAGTTTCAACGATATATTGCATCCCATAACATAAAAGTGTGTAATAATTCACTTAAAATTTCTTCACAATCTACTGATTTTTTTTATTGTCAAGGAAGTTCGTGCATAGTGATTTAAATGCAAGCCAAGCCATTTTCTCGCTTCCAAAAGCTTATTTTCAAAATCTTCATCCTAGAAGATTGCTCTTATTTGTGGACCAATAAACATTCCTTAATCTTTGCATCACTTAGGTTCGAAATTTATTTTTGAGATGCTTGAAAGCTGGTCCTTTTCTGTCTAGTGCCTTCACAAATACTTTCACCAGTCCGAACTTAGTATGTAAAGGTGGTAGGAAGACATCTTGAGGGTTCACAAGTGGTTCATGGGAAACGCTTTTGACTTCAGGAATGTAGGCTTGTCTTGCAAGCCATTCTTTACGAATGTAGCGTTTGCTTTGTCGCGGCTATTCCACCCGCACAAAAATCAACAGTATTTGGTATACCTTGTTGCATACCCATTAAGATTTCAATAACTTTCAAGTCTCCACATATATGTCATTTGTATGAAGTATACTCAACGCACCTTAGTATTGCTTTCATAACCTCAAAAGTTTCCTTCGTATAAATGTGAAGTAGGTGTTGTCTTTAGCTTGTTGCTGCTACGTATGGTAAGCCAGTTTGAAGAAGATGGTATCTTTGCGTTATTTGCACCACGCTTTGGGCTTCAATTTAAAGAAGGTGTATTGAAGGAGTATTATTATATTTCAACTGTTGGGGAGCCGAACTTGTAGTAGTGCAACCGCACGTATGGTACCCGGTAGCCTTTGCCACAGTTTTTAAAAATATTAACTTTGTAATTTGACTGTTTCTTTAAATATTAAATATTTGTTTGTCTTGGCTGCGTCAGTATTTGTTAGAGACACGTTTCTCTTAGCAGGGTTTTGGTGCGACAAGAATGTAGGCTTACACAGATTTTAAGTTTTTTTCTTCACTCCTTTTATTAATACTTGATAGGATTTAAATAACACTTCACTGATATAGAGAGCTGTGAGATTGTTCTTTTATTAATTAATTACACTTTTTTTTATTACGTAAACTTATTTTTGTCTCGCACGAATACGTATTAAATTTCTTGAGGACACCTTTTGCGTCTGTTTAGTAACGCTGTCTGCGGGCAACACGTCCAGTTATGAGCGCTGTCTAGAAGCAACTGAATTGATTTCAACCGTCTACACTTGTAAATTTCTGTATTTCAAGTCTCTGATTGGCTATCCCTACTCCAATAGAATATCTTCATTTAACTAAAACTTTTTCTGGTTGTTGATTGACTATTTTAAAAGTGCCTCAAAATTTACATTATTGTTACTCCAATAATCAGAAGTAGTATTATTAAACTCTCAAACTCATTATTGCCTCAAGGTTACCTCATTGTTACCTCATTGTTAGCAACGTTTAACTTATTATTCTCACAGCTCCTACATTATTAAATTACGTAATACATTCACATAACATTATTGAACATGTTTACACAAATATAAGCATATGCAATGACTGTTACATACATTTTACAAATTATTGTAACATACACATATTGCTTCAAGGCGGGCTGTTATTGAATTTACATATTATATAATTTGACTGAAATCATAAGTGTTAAAAATACTGCCTCAAATGTCATATGCGATAGGAACAGATGGGAAAGTATTGCCAATTTGGATAAGTACTGCCTTTGGACTTGGTTTGGAGGAATTAATAAATAAGCGCCAGTCTTCTGGATAATGTTCCAAAACCTAAAATAAGCGATTCACATCATTGCAAAAAATATTGATTCATTCTCAGAAAAAGATTCATAAAATGATTTGTTGTTTTCTAAATGAAGTAATTTTAACATTACTATCTAAAAGATTCTGTTCTTGCAGTCTAGAGCCCAACAATTCAGCTTGACGTTTGGAAAGGTTTAAGTCCCTCACAAGATCACTGAGGGCGTTTTGTGAGAATTGAAACGGCAACTCTAGGCCGGGCCCGAGAACTGTAATTATAGATAATTTATTAATTAACTTTTATTGATGTTAAATCGTACTATGTAAATATCTTTTTCTTATACTGCTTGTATATTGTAAGAAGGGTGATTTAACGTTATGTATGTATCTAGGTGACTAATATTAGTAGAGTTATAAATGGTTTAATGTAAATAATTTAAGCGCTGTGTTAAAATACTGTCCACGACGAAATGTTTTAGCTACAGGAATAGTGCTGTCGAAGGCAGAAAATCTAGTTTTATGACATCTCTTTGGGTCGCAGGGCCCTTATTCCTACAGCGAGGGTGTAACGCCTTTGTCCCTTTATTTGATAATTCGCCGTGACCAAGTGAGAGAGACAGATAGCTTAACGGTAAACTTGGGAAAAGCCGCGATTTATATTAAACTTGGACCAATGAGATCCCTGGAAGTTTATACGAAATAGTTAGACGCGTCGAGTGGCGCTAAAAATGGACCAATAGGAAAGGAAGCAGCCCCAGAAGCCTGCGACTATAAATGGATCTGTTTGGAGCAAATTCGGGACAGTTTTGTCATGTCAGTTTAGCATTGCAGTTTGTTCGACAATTTTGTCATGTGTGGTCAGGGAGAGATGCTGCAGGATGTGTGAGATATCGCGCCAAAAAGGGAATCAAGACAGTTTTAGAAACACACCTAAGATCCGCTCCTCGTAAAGAGATGATAAGCATATTTAAACTTCGTGTCATATCCGCGCCGCATTTTAACAGCGGTGGACAGTATTTTACGGCGACAATACCAGTGTTGTATACTACGAGTGTTAATTAAATAAAAAGAAACGGCAGTGTCATCTTTTCATAAAAAAAGCACGTCTATGTCTTCCTATATCACCACCCAAGATCTACGCTTTCCTTTACCGAGGATAAGTCCATGCTCCCATATAGTTTAAAGAAAACTACTGCAGCTAGCCGAGGATAAAATTGAAGAGAACCAGCACACTGTGGACTTCTGGAACCAACGGGAGAAGCATCAAGGTAAGCCTAAAGCAACGGGCGAAGGAGGTGACTGCCGCAGAATACCTGTGATTACAGGGTAAAGGTGATGCAGATGGCTGAAACCCTGGATCTCTAGTAGGACTACTACAGCTTGTGACGTTGAATGTGTCTTCTTCTGAAACGGTGTACTGCTGTGGAGGCTTAGGTACAGATGTTCATTGTAAGGAGCTGGTCAGACGGCTTAAGGTAAATTAGCGTACTGGATGTGTCCTTTGGATTTTGAGGTGTATCCTTTTATATCTACCACACAAAAGTAACAATCTGTTACATGGTCCCGAGATTCTCGTCAAATCATAGGTACACCAAATTTCACTGCATTGCGTTTACCTTGTAGCCAATTTCCCAAACTTCGAGAGTATTAATTGTAGCATGTAAAATGTGCAAATGACTTATCTCGGTCTCTCACACGACATACAAAATATAGTTCATACCTTTCGAATTAGATGTGTAATTTTACACTTTTGGCTCTTGAAGGTTAGTTCTCCACATACATAACAAAAAGAAGTAAGATAAAGTTTACACTGACATGGCATTATACTAAAATTACTATCCTTCAAACTCTTCTGAAGCAGAATTATGAAACAGTAGCTCACTCCTTGAATACCAATAGGAAACCAACAGACTGAAAATAAATGAAATAGTTATAAAATGCTCAATGCAGATGACAGCACAGGATGGGATGCCAATATATTAGTTGTAATATTTATTATTAGATGTCGACCCATCTCCTTAGGGGCAAAAAACAGGAAATTGAGTAGTATGCGGAAAGCGGGAGATTCAACTAGTAGATACATAAATGTTAAAATAATGTTTATAATGATTCTTCTTTTTTATTTTTGAAAAGCAAACCGTACGTGATGCACATAATCAGATTCATTTTAAAATTAAACAGTCTACCTAATACACCTATTTTCATAAAAACGACAAATTTCATGTTGCATAGTGTTATCAATGCATACAGGAAAAGATGAATTCAGCATGCTTTAAGAATCCAATGACTTCAGTGTAAAATAGAGAACAACTAATAAAAAATAGTCCAACGAATATTGCGCCGGAACGGACTCGGAATTTCATGCCAGGAAGAAGATGATGACATACATTTTTTGATAAAATCGTTTTCCCTGCAATTAAGACAACGTTCTCCCGCGTCATAATTCTCCTAGATATAACCAAGTATCGCATTCACCTTTCCAATGTTTTTCCTTCAATGGCGTGTGTGAAGATCAATTTATTAATAAAATCGCAAATTTCTTTGTGCAGTGATAAACACATTTATAGCCGATTCTCCCCGGTCATAATAGTTAATTATGATATAAGTATTAAAAGTAGATTTTAATGTGCTAGAACCAAATGTGGAGTTTTATTTTGCGAATAGGAGCGTTTGCTGAACGAAGCTGAAAGCCGAGTGTAGCAATCCTACGAGCAAATGAAATCACTTAACATGTGTTGTCATATACTACTTTTAGACAGCCCTGAATATTAAATTATAAAGTATACAGCTGATAGCAGAGTACATTCGAACATGCGCAATAGTGAGCCGTAATCTGTTTGGCCTTCGTTGTTGTTTGACCTCCATAGCATCAGTGCTGACAACATAATCACTTACTGTAACGCTTTATGGTATACAGAGGGCTGTGGAAAATAAATCAACAGAATAAATTTAACAGTAGTTTGTTAATAAACATATTTTATTTAACATTATTATTCCTTTGCTGTAACTGTGATGTTGATTGTGTAATCGTTACAATTTGTAATATTAATTCCTTGTGCAGAGGAAGTAGCAATGGGCTCTACCGAATCCATTTCTGAGTCACTAAAAAAATTCGCCATTACATTAATCGTTGCAAGGCTTCCTCTTAATATAGCATAACAATTTTATCGCAAGAAACGAGGGTGATTAAAATGGAGTGTTATAAAAATTGTGGGCTAGTGTTCTTATCTTCCATTAAGCAGGCGACCTGGCACCAATACAAAGAGGATATTGTATCTACGCTCTACGAGGCGGCGCCCCCGAGAGCAGGAATGAGGCGAGAGCAGGCACCGGACGGTCGGATCCAGGAGCGAGGGACGGCAATGACTGGGTCCTTAAGTTTCGAGTAGAAACTCCAGCAGACGGACAGGCAGACCAGGGACCCCGCCCCACATAGAAGGGGTCCAACGCCTCAATGGGGTTCGGATATCCTGGCAGCTAGCGAAAGCCGAGGGACGGAGCGAAATCACAGAGCCATACTTTGTCCCTGCCACGGTGCAACGACGTCGGGAAGAGGTACTTTTAGCTCGTTTACGAATCGGACATTGCCTTTTTAGTCATAGATGTCTGCTTATTGGTGACCCCGCATCACTCTGTGAGCAGTGTGATGCGCCCTTAACGGTGCGTCACATTTTAACAGAGTGCCAGGTTTTAGCTCTATTGCGCGTTCGTGTGGGTCTGTCTGTTGGCATAGCCAGCGCATGCTGTAGAATGTCTTTTACGTTTTATAAGTGACAGTGGTTTTTATCGGCGCATTTGATGTGCTGAGCGTCTTTTAGCTTTGTGATTTTATATTATCTGTTTTAATGGGGGCTCTTCTCCCCAGCGGACAATTGGCCCTGGTGTCCCTTGCGTTCTACAGTTCTTGACACGTCGTTTTACTCTTTTCTTGTTTTATTTACCATGATTTTAGTGAGGTGTAATTTAGAATTTACTGTCTTGTTTTTAGTGTTTTAGACTAAGCGAGTTTGTGTACCGTATTTTAGTTTTGGATTTTAAATTTTATACTTTGTAAGGGCGCTGATGACCTTAGCTGTTTGGCGCCCTTAAGACCCATCACATCATCACGGTGCACCGAAATACCATCGCCGACACTTCCGACCCTGAAAGTGACCAACGGAGTGGATGTTGAATGAAATATGAATAGAAAGAAATGGAGGTACAGGAAATTCGGGAGTTGAAAAAAACTATCCAGCATTTGCTTGACGACCCGATAAAACCCCCAAAAAACCCAAGGGCGGTCGCCGGGAATCAAACCCGGGAGTTCACGAATGCCTCAACAGACATTGCCACCTGAGTCATCCGACCCGGCGTTGCTAGTTTTTAAAAGCTCTACTTTTAAGGTTAGCTGTCTAAAAGAGTGGCTTTTCCTCCGAAGAATTGCCACATTTGCCTAACAAACGTTTAACACCGCCTGTTATTTTCATCTAATTGATGAAAACTAAAGTTGACCAGTGAACAAGTATCGCGAGAATGAAAAGGAACTAGCAAGTTCTGTGAATAAAATGTGACGAGGAGTCCGTCTCCGGCTAGCTAACCTGTCCGCTAATCTGCATGTTTCATTAGCGAATCAACTATTCATGGGAGTCAGTGCAACATTGACAGAAAAACACATTATTTTTAAGAGCAACAAACTTCACAGCTAGTGGGAACGGTAAGTAGGAAGTAATAAACAATTTGCTTCCCTTGCTTTAATGTGTTTAGTGAATAATAAACCAATACAGTTAGGGTTACAATTATGTTTATGAAATATAGAACACACTATTCCAAAATGTAGGACATGAGAAAAACCGCACACCCAAGCAAAAAAATAAAAACATATTTCATTACAACAATAGCTTTAATAGAGCCAGTTGATAGTTTCTTTCCTCTATCCACTATGGAGATACAAAGAAAAACCCTTCAACATTAGCGTTGTATTGAGGAATAACAAAAGTACTCAAACCGTATCACAAGTTCAAAATGAGAGTTTTCATGCTTACTAACATTGAAATGACGTAAGCCACTTATTATTGCAAGACAAGTTTTGAAATACTGACCTATGCTGCTCTTTCTCTTAGATATTTTCGTACACACGTTACGATTGGACTACAAAGCCAAACTTCCTTTGTTTGCGCACAACAACATGCTTCGGTGGGCTATTGCACTCTTTCAACATCATCTACGATGTCAAAGACTACCTAGATATATATAATAATTGGTAATAGCCATGCTGCTGTGGTATTTTTTTGGCTAATTTCGTATTTCGAGTCGTTGACCAGCTAAAAGTAACGAACTGCGAATTTATGAAAAATAAAGAACATTCATTAAGTTTAAGAAATTCCTTCTGGACGCCCTATAGAAGCTTAAATTTCAGAACATGTCAGGAATTTTTCGGACGTCTGGAGACCCCGAATTCAGTGATACAAAATTTGTATGCACGGTAAGCTTGAAGGGACCTCATTTACCGTTTCCTTACCCCATATCACTAACTCGCGTCTATAACATACGGTCCTGCGTGGTTACTGTATCGCTCCACGATACATGTTGCAAATGTATTGTATCACAAATGTCTTGGGCAGAAGTCTCCCATTTTTATAGCGTCAACCTGTTTATTGTCTCCTTTGGCAGTTTCTCTTTAATGATCTGTCTTTGTTAATCTGAAGGCCACATAATCTCTCGCGTCTGTTTTTTCTTCCTCTGAATGTCCTGTTTGCACAATAAACAACTACATCCCTCCAAGCTTATGGTACTCTTGGTCGTACTCCTCCTACTGTTGCTCTAGTCGTAAAATACAGCGGACTTTTTTCAGTGGATCTCCTTCCAGCCTAAATTCAGGCTTGGTAAGCGCGAGGAGCTCGTATCTGCAAAATAAGTGTTACGGCAAAGTCTGTTAAGCATAGTTGTGGACAGAACATAGTGGCTTTTTTCTACCTAGGAGAAAGAAGACGACTTTCCCACTCCACTAGTAAATTTTATGATAAACAGAAGTTGTTTTTGTGTTAAACACCGTCAGACTTCAAAAAGCGCGGTTGTCAGATCCAGCAATTTTACAGCATTTTTCACTTCTCAATTCCTACTTGTATGCTCTTTTGTGCATATGTTTTATTGGAAGTGAATGTATGTTATATTTCAAAGGTATTTAAGGGACGAAACATCTCCGGAACATGATACCAAGGAGGATCAAAATCTTAGTCCTCCATTGCAAAGGACACCGATGACGTTGTTTTTCTTTTTTTGCTATTTATTACATGTTCCATTACATTTTGGTAATACTACATGATACGTTTAGCTTCTTTGTATGAATATTTTAAAACAATACAATTTACTTCCAGTGTTACTGTAAATAACTAGTAATATAGTTGTACTAGTTTTTAAATTTTAAAAGTTAATTTTTTTAGGAATAAGATAAATTGCTTTATATATTTGAATTAAATCTTTAATTAAAGTGACCAGATTTCATTTAATTTTGTTACTTTTCTCTTAGAGTGTATTCTTTCATTATTTATGTACATTCATATATTAGGTGTTCTATAACCTGCTTGCTCTGTTTGCACCTACACATAAGGTCATCATTATTTTAAATCCATGGAAATGTGCACTAATTTTATTCTATTAACAGTTAAAAATGTTATATTGCACGTTAATGTTATTTTTTGTTTCTATTCTGCTATACACGGTGCGGAAATAGAACTTCGTTAATTTGCCATTTGATGTTAATTGCCATTCTCTTTGCCATTTATCACAACATAAATTCTGCATTTGATTTTATATTTCACAATTTAGCATTTTATTGTAGCATTCTTCTAGGCCATTGTTATTGCTGCCTCCTTTGCTAGTTGCTCCGTCACTTCATTACCAAAATATTTGATATACATTTTCCAGATATTTTTACTTAAGTAAATTTAAGTAAAACTTTAAATTTTTATATTCTTATGAACACTGTGCTTATGATATAATCATTAAACATTCACGTTTTTAAACAGACTAATTATAATTGTCAGCTTTCGTTAACTTAAACCATTCCGGATATTTTATTTACGCCCATTGTTACCTTTGAGGAAGTAACTCAAATTAATACCCTTTTCTGATACACAGAATGTAGTATACAAAGTTTTATATATCACTTATGATTCTTATGTAAATAATAATAATAATAATAATAATAATAATAATAATAATAATGAAACCTCGGAGAAATGCAATTCGTCCTTACGATTGCTCGTGATTTATTCCCCATATTCGAAAGTTATCACTACAGTTTTGATAGATTATTATTATTATTATTATTATTATTATTATTATTATTATTTATTGTAAGAAATTAGAACACCAGTTGCTACTCAATACATTTTATCATTTAGGTGCTCAGCGTCGCTCAAACTTGACACTTGAAACATTTTTTACACACGCTCAGAACAGAACACAACTGATCCGTCAAATCGTTCAATTGAGCTGCTCTCAACTGAACTGCGCTTGGCATTGTCCACTTTTAACTGTCCAAATTCAACTTCATGATTGCACTTAACTTTGTAACTTCTTAACTAACTGAACTCAGCTCACTGGGTAGAACATCCCCTTATAGACGCCCCGCATACAAAACGGAATGTTCTAGAAGGGGATGCTACTTAAAACGGCTGAAAAGAATCTTCTGGAGCGGTAAAAAAATGTGGGGAAGCGGCACATAATGAGTTCGTTGCGCACCTTTGTTCTGAAAGTCGGTCGAGAGCCTCCATCAGGTGCCGAGCCGTGATGCGCTTACTGGCGGTCATATTATTATTATTATTATTATTATTATTATTATTATTATTATTATATACATATAAATTTAAACTTACAATGAAATACAAATGCGCTACATTGACCTGCAGTGTGAGAAAATTCGCGAAAGTTGTTAATAGAGCAGTTGAGAGCAAAGAGACGTGGCAGTTCTGTGACGACACACGTTATGATCCTTGGTGTCTGATCAGTGGGATGGGAGATGGTTAGGTTAATGAAGAATGCTGCTATGTTCTATCGGCAATTATATAAATTTCAAAAATCACTGAAAATGCAGCACTGTTAAAAGTAGCATAAAAAACTGTTAATTAAGGTATTGGGCAATGTAAACTCGCTTCAAATGCATATGATTTTTCCCAGTTTGAAAGTCCACCGGCAAGGTGTTCCTGTGCTGGCTAAAACGTATTAGACCTACTGATAATAACCTGAAGGCAAGAGAGAGAAGGTTGAAAGTAGGACATTTAGATACCAATTGAAACTGCTGCTCAGCTGTAACAAGCTTCTTGCTTGTAACTGGACATTTATGGAATTAAAAAGAAAAACAAAACACTAAGTTTGAGAATATCTATAATAGATAACGGAGGTAACAAACTTAAATTCCAAATGCGAGAGAAAAATTAAAGCAATCAAACGAAAAAGCACTCCAAATATTGGAAATGATAGTGACCTCATTATGAATAGAGAATGAATTTGCTAATGGCATCGTTTTCCGTTTGCGCTCAATTCTTCAGCGAACCTAATCAGATTGGATTTAATCACACTGCTCATTAAAATTAATAAGTGCTTTACTTGGGCTGAAATATGTTTTACGTCAAGTCAGCAAGGATGAAAATGTAACAGCAGCGCCATTGAGGACGAGATATATCGATTGCTGAGAGTCTAGATTACCTCTTTCTGCTCTTGAATAGCGTTTCTCATTTCCAAACAGAGCAACGGAAAACAAAATCTGTGTTGCTTCAATCTATCTACAAATATCGCCTGCAGCTACATAGCCACTATTATTGCGCCAGCGTACATTGAACATAAATATGAAAACTGAGTAGCTCCATGTATAGTTCATGTTAGAGAGTTATTCAGACAGAGGTGTTGTTACTCGTGAGAGGCAAATCAATACTATATGTACGTTATTCCCTGATACATTCTCATCTTTAATAAAAGTGGACAATCTTAAAGTGAAAAGTATAAACTTTTATACAGCTTCAGCAAACTATTCTTAATAAAGCTTATTACTTTCTCTACTACGTATAATAAGTAGGGGAAGTATTGCATTCCATCAAAAAGTTCGATACCGAGATTTCACCGGATATACATGTTTAGAAAAAGGTCCGTGTGTGTGTGTGTGTGTCTGTCTCTGTCTGTGAACACATAACTCAAAACTGAAAAGTCGGATAAATACCAAACTTGGCATTTAGGTTCAGTATCTTTCAAGGATGCGACGGGAAGATTTTCAAGAAAATCCCACCATTCCAGACTACTTTTTACATGGAACGTTTTTCGAAAATTGTGATTTTCTCAAAAATTGTTCTAACGATTTTGATTCAAATATATATCCAAAATATTTTTATGACAAATAAAATATATATCTTGAATTTTCTGGGAATATCCCCAAAAGTCCTATTGTTTCTGGATGCCTTTTGCGTAACTGGTAAACCGTAAGAGACAAACAAAATTTTCTACACAAAAAATTTAGAGCTCGTTAAAACATATAATTTATGTCGTATACATTTTTTGTGGTATAAACCATTTCCGAGATATTCCTTGTTATTTGTTTGAATTCTTGAATACTTATACTTTTCCTCAAATGGTAATTCGTTATTGTTTTTTTATTATTTTTTATTTTATGTCCTGGACATACAAAGAGAATGGAATGCTCCACATAGCAACCAGCTCTTAAAAGAATTGACTATAGCTTAAAGCGTACCTTAATCCCCTTGCATCTACAAGAAAATTAGCAATAAGATTTGCTAATATAATTTGCTAGATAATAAGTAAACGTTTCTGCAAAATGAGTGTAATATATCATATTGTGTGTATGTGTGTATCATGTTAATCGAGATAAAACTTGGCAGAAATTGTTTCACGACACATTTCCATATAAGTACAATGGGAATAGAGGAAATCCAATCGATAGTCAGATGTTTAAATTCGAGTCCCTATATACTGACTTTATTATTATTATTATTATTATTATTATTATTATTATTATTATTATTATTATTATTATTAAACGGATTACGCTCCTCTTTGTAGGGCTTACAAGCTAATGCCTTGGATCAGTAGCCTGTTGAGGAGCAAGCATCAAGCATAATCAGAATGGGTGATCAGCCCAATCCTGATATGGCGGTGAAGTAGGAAATGAAATGTAGTTATGAAAGGTATGATAACATTTGCGGATCAAATTATTCAACCCAGCATACGCCTAGCGACCGCGAAGGAAACCTTCGGTCAGATTGGTCAGCCCCGTAGGTTTGAACCTGGAACCTATGGAATGCGAGTCTCGTACGTTACCGCTGTGATAACTGACCCTGAAATTCCATAGTCTTTCTATGACATCGCGAGAAACAATTTAATAGCTACAGCACTTTAAAAATGACAAAGTATTGACAATTTCAAACCAATAATAACGAGTATCTCGAAATTTCTAATGCCACAAAAAAGCGCTTTGAAATAAATTGTGTGCTTTAAAGAGATCTACATCTTCTGTGTAGTGCGTTTTTGTTTATCTCTTAACGTTTTCCAGTTATAAAAAATTCCTTTCGAATGAAGAGGACTTCTCAGGATATTTGCAGAAAATTCAAGACATAAATTTTATCGATCAAAAAATTAAATTGAGCTTTTTTATGGACGATCTTTAATGCTGTAGTCCTTAGCGTCCCATTCTATATTTGGCGTGGAGGACCGGAAAATTTGTTCAAAGGTCTCTTTATCAGGCTTGAGGTTCTTTTAAGTGCCGTAAATCTACGACACGGGACTACCGGCTTTAATTCCGTTCAGAAGGACGCCATGCTAAGGATTTTAACTTCCGAAAAAAATCCATTGCCCTGCCGGGTTTGAACCCACAACCTCGGGAACTAGAGGCTATCATGTAAACACTACTCCACGGAGGACCACATATTTTATTTATCATGTAAATATATTAAATATACGGTATTTTAATCAAAATCTTTAAGTAATCCTTGAAAAAATAAAAAATGTCGAAGAAATTTCCATACAAAGACTAGTTTGGGGCAAGGGAATTTTCTTGCAAATCTTCTTGTCGGATCTTTGATAGATACTGAACTTCAACACCAAGTTTGGTATAAAGCCAATCTTTCGTTTTTGAATTATGCTGTTCACAAGACAGGCACACATGGACCTTTTTCTAAAAATGCTTTTGTTGGATCAGTGAACCTCAAAACATGTATTTTTATATATTTTTGTGGGTGGAACACAACACCTTCTCTACCTACTACATACGTGGAAGAGAAGTAAAAAGCGAACAAATTTCAGTTAAATTAACAAATTAGTAAGTTAAATGAACAAAAACCAAACAAATTAGCATTTTCGCAATAATACCTGTGGTCGTTTCGAGACCCGGCATTGCTGACTACGTTGGCGCTGGCTTTATTTGTGCGTAGGTGAATTTCTGGTACATCAATAAGAGTTCCAGAAAATAAGAAAATGTACTTCTTGATTTCAGAGCTAATAACTCCATATCACTGAATTAGACGTTTATAAAAAGCTGTTCGGTAGCGCTGCAACTGTATTTTCTATTAAGTACAAATTCATGTATTTATTTGAATGACCTACCGTATTTGTACCAATCTAATAAGTTTATAAAGAATTGTTCTAAACAGAATATTAAAGTGTTTCTGTGAAATATGCCGTATAAATACTTGCAAGTATAGCAATTTTAACAGATAACCTCCCTCAGAAGAAACATTCAGGGTGGACCATTTAAGATGAGACTACAAAATCTCCAAAACCAAGCGTTGTAGAAAGAAATGTCTTCAATAAAAGTTACTTGATATTATGGGGAAAAGTAAATGTCATTAGTCATGTTTTATTTGGAGGACGTTGTGATGGTCATTTTAGGGTCCGTTTATTTTCTTTTTAAATGGGAACCTACATTTTTTATTTTTTCTCGCTCATAAAAAAACTAAACAACATTTGCATAAGGCACTTTGCAATTGTTCTTACACCAACGTAAATAACAGCAAAAATTCTGAATATCTGTATACGAAGTTGGCTATGAAAAGAAGCACAATAAATTTTTGAAAAACAAAATATCGTTTGGCTTATTTTACATTTACATTTCGTTTAATGGTTGTTCGGCAAAATGGTGAAGGCAGCAGCTTTTTTGGCGGGGGGGGGTGTCCAAGATTGCAGTTTCGATATCAGCTTGCGCGCGAAGGTTTAGTCAAAAGATGCTGCTTACAAATGTTAATGATGAATAGTGTTACGCTAAGATTTCTAGTAAACATATAGGAAGGGTCTTATGTCCACGTAACTACATGCAAATCATTTTCATAGGTAAAATGCAAAAGTGGCTAAACTCTCCTCTGAAACATTTTAGCTACTAAAAACAAACTAATGAGGCATATTCTCGTGCTGGATTGCGTGTGTAATACGAACTTCGGTTTACACTCAGTAAAAATTGGTATTGTTGATAAATTCTCGAATCACTTGACTTAAATTTAGAGAATTTGAAAATCACAATTTGTAGTTGTTAGGACTATTTCACGAATAAAGTTAACTAATAAAAGCCATAAAATAAGATGTTTAAAATGCTTAAAATAAATGATAAATGAATTTCATTACACTTATTACCGCAGAAATGATTTTATGCATGTCAACACATTACAAATATTAATCAAAGGTGACACCGTATATTTTAATAAGTTCTTATAGACTTCTCAGTTAACCTTTCTCGTGTTAGTTGTCTAACCTGTTAAAATATTTGCGATGTGCTGTGTTGATGCTAGCTTTTTCAGTTTATAGATTTTCATTTGATTTCGTAGTTTGACTAAATTTTTCGAACGTCATCTTCTTTTGAATTTAGTGCTTGTTTTCACAGCACACATATTCGATATACTTGATCTAGAGAAACGTGGCGATAATAAGAGTGTGGTTCTGAATTATCGATATACACATGATTGATCAATATCAGATGACTGGTGTACAAATTAGGGAATGGTGTATATTATTTTTGTTTTTTTGCAAAGAAAGAAAGAATGGGAGGAAAAAGGGTAAAATATCCTTTATGGTACAGAATTTGGTATTTGGTACCACCGAAAGTACTTCATCCGAGGATTTTACGCTTTTCCAGAAGTGTAATGGCCACTTTTGGATGTTTATTCCTGCATGTTTATAATACCATTGAGATAATCAGCTTGCAATGAGTAGTACACCAGCGCCTACCTGACTCCTCCTGAACCTTGAAGCCTGTTCGTGATGTTTGCAAATGGCCAAACTTTGTGTAGCGCTAAGGTCTCTTGCAAACGTCGCGGATTCGACACCCCAGATCCGCCTAAAGTAAGAGCTGTGGTTCAAATAGAATCTTTGAGATAACGCGGAGGCCCGAGAGAAATCTTCGCACGGGTGTTCCATAATGAGTTTCAGTCCCGCGACCCCGTTTAGTTGTGATTGGACATTAGCTTTTATGCATGTCATCACACACAGCGGCTCCACGCGCCCTAATCAGTAGACACATTCCCACATATTCTTTTTAAGTTTTATGTATTTACTCCACACTAAATTTATTCGTGTACTTATTCTGTGTGATTTACAGCGATTGTTACGAAACCCGAAATTGACATTAGAACTTGACTGATAACTGGTGTGGGGCAAATCTCTGGAAGAATACAAATCCACGATAAACACGACAGAGGCATGGTGATAGATTCTTAAGTCTAGAAGGTAAATTAAACGAAGACTTTGGTGATTCATATTTATTACCTACACTGAAAAGAAAGTTGAAAAAGCGCGAAGAGATGTTGCAGGACTTTTAATTATCCGCTGCGTGTATAAGCGGAAGCGGATACACCCGCGCATACACACAGGCGCCTTTTATTCCCGTGCCGTCCGAAATGTTTTAATTTACTAACTTTTACTTTCTCTGTCATGTAATGAGAAAGTAGAAAAAGCATTGTCTACCACCCAAAAATTAGATTTCGAGATTTCTCTTGAAATACTTTGAGGAATCCTAAATTCAGAATAGCATTTTTAGAAAGATAGAGCGTGCGCGTGTCTAGTGTAAGAGCACGCAAAATGAAAACTCTCTTAAATAGAAAACTTGGTAGTGAAGGTAAACGTCTTCCAAAATAAACACGAAGATTTTTAAGATCATGTTCCTACCCCAAACCGCCCTTTACAGTGGAAAATGTTTCGTTATTTTTTACTTTCTAAAAATGGGTATGAGGATTTTGATTAAAATAATACATATTTAAGACGTTTGCATGACAAATAAAATGCGTCTCTTGAATTATTTGGGAATTGTTAAGTCCTCTTCATTCGGAATGGGTTTAGAAGAACTGGTAAACCATAGATATGGAAAAAATCTTACTACAAAAGAGTATGTCTCGTTAAAGCACACAATTTGTCATAATCTTTTGTTGTCGTTAACCATTTCCTAGATATTCTTTATTAGTTTGAATCTTCAAATACTTTGTATTTCTTTTAACTGTAAATCTCTCTTTCCCACCGTATTCTGTATTCTTCTACCAACAACGAAATGTGTAAATGAATAATGAAGGTTCTTCTGTATTAACAAGAAACAGATAAGAATGAGCTTTTTAAAAAGACCCACTTGGTGGAAGAGTGAGTAGATAAGGTGACGTAAATGCAACATATCAGATTTTTAGAAAAACGTATGTGTATGTATGTGTGTTTGTGAATAGCGTAACACAAAAACGAAACGTCCGTTAAATGCCAAACTTGGTATTCAAGTTTAGCATCTTCCAAGGATACGACACGAAGATTTTCAAGAAGATTTCTCTTCTCTAATCTACCCAATGACGGATAATGTTTCGTTATTTTTGATTTACTCAAAAATTACTCTAAACGATTTTGATAGGAACATCATACTTTTTATGGCATTTGCATGGCAAAAATGTGTATCCAGAATTTTCTACAAATAGCCTTTGAAGTCTTCATATATAACAGGTAAACCGTACGAGATAGACAAAATTCTACTCCACAAAAACATGTAGATCTCTTACAGCACACAATTTGTGTTCAATAATTGTTATGGCCTTAATGGTGTACGAGATATTCTTATACTTGGAATTCATTTTACTCTTTTTTTCTCACGTAGTGTTGTAAAGAGCAGGGAATTCAAAGCCATCATATAGCTGTACAATTTTTAAAAATCTGATGAGTTACATTCATATGACTTTCTCTACCCTCTATCGCGTATTGGTGGGTATACAAATTATTCTTACAAACACTTATTTTCCTATCTACTTCGTTTTAATCGAGATAAACATTTCAGGAAATAGCTGCATTATAGATTTCATTATAGATACAAAGAAAACAGCAATAGTCAATTGTGTAAGAACTGAACGCTGTATGTTCCCTTAAAAGTCCATACTGTTTCCATGCAGTAAGGAGAAACAACTGAATATTGCAAGGATTTTAAAGCATGAGCAAATAATGAGAAATTCCAACCATTAGTAATAACGGATTTCTCGAAAATAGCTGATGCCACAAAAAAGTGGCAAGAACAACGATAAGATTATACAAAATTCCTCCCGAATGAAGTGGACTTCACAGGCTATTTTCAGAAAATGCCAGATAAACATTTTATTTGTAAATGTCTTTAATATTTGGTATTTTAATCAAAATCGTTAGCCATTTTTTAGAAAATTAAAAAAGTACATGCAAATTTCCTATAAAATAATATCAATTTAATACATTAAAACAATTAATTCAATAAAGCTTTTGGAAATTATGGAAAATTATTTAAATAATAATAATTAAAACTTCCCATTAAAATAAGAGTTAAATTAGTTTGGGATGTGGAATTTCCTTGAAAATTCTGTCGCATCTTTGGAAGGTACTGAATATTAAGTTTGATATTCATATCACTTCGTTTTTGAATTATTCTGTTCACACCATATGGACATAAACATGTATTTCCGATGAAATCTCGGTATCGAACTTTTGGGTGGAATACAATACTTCCAGTTTACTATACGTAGCAGAGAAAGTAAAACGTTGACTATCGCTTTTGCCTACTGTATCCTACTTATACCTACAAAAAAGTATAATAAACTTTATCTCAGTTAACAAGAAGTAATTACATAGAAGATAAACTATTTGAAGAATAGTTTGTAGGCAAGTGAACGGATAAAGGAATGTGAACTAAACACATCAAATTTTTGGCTAAACTTATTCTTGATAGAGAATTCTTGCTTGGAACATAATTAGTTTACTTTAGGAGAATGGCAGAAAAGTTTACATTTGTCACATTCATTTTTCGACTTAAAGTAGAATAGAGAGGGATGGCACGGTTACCAGGCTCTGTTTCCAGGGCAGCGAGATCAAATATCATTCCGCTGTGTTGACCAGGCTAATGATCTACCGTTTCTTTTTTCACTAAAATATCAAAATTGGGAGAATAGATTGGGGAGTGTAAAAGCTGCAGTTTCATGTATTTAAATAGATTTGTAGTGGAGAAACGGCGTGCGCAAGTAATGAGATTGCGGGATATAGGTACACAGAGGAGAAAATTAAAATGGTTGACAGTTGAGCATCGCTCTATAATTATTCATGTTCAGAGCAGCGTCGGTCGGTTTGTGGTGCGGTGGGCGTGCTAACGCGGCCATTCCTCACTGGGACGGTTTGTCAATGAGATGCCACAAGTGTCCAAGTTCCTTTGATCATCTGCGCAATAATGCCAATCACATCAATGACATTTTTGGGGATATCCCTTACATCCGTAGCATAAACCATTTCCCAATATAAGACAAAAAATCTGTGTTACATTCCCATGACATTTTCTACCTTCTACCTTCTATCGCTTATTAGCGGGTATATAAACTACTCTTACTAAAGCTTATTTTTCTATCTACTTAATTTTAATCCAAATAAACTATTGCAGAATTAGCTACATTAACATTTCGTTACAGATACAAAGGGAACAGCTACAGTCAATTATTTAAGAACTGGAAGCTATACGTTCCCTTAAAATTCCATACTGTTTCCATGCAATCGCGAGAAACAGCCGAGTACTGAAAGAACTTTAAAGCATGACCAAATAATGAGACATTCCAACCATTAATAACGGATATCTCGAAAATAACTGATGCCACAAAAAAGTTATTTGAAATAAACTGTGCGTTTTAAAGAGATCTACATTTCTTGTAGAGTATATTTTTCTCTATCCCTTAACGTTTACTAGTTATAAAAGATTATACAACATTTCTCCATAATGAAGAGGACTTCAAAGGCAATTCCCAGAAAATGCAAGATACGCATTTTATTTGTCATGCAAATATTTTTAATATGTGTTATTTTAATCAAAATCGTTAGAGCCATTTTATTAGAAAATCAAATTTGGAAGAATGTTCCACGCAAAGCGTAGCTTGGGAAGGGACAATTTTCTTGAAAATATTTGTATTGCATCTTGAGAAGATACTGAACTTAAATATCAAGTTTGATATTTATCCGTCTTTTCGTTGTTGAATTATGCTGTTCACATACACACACGCGCGCGCTTACCTCCTTCAAAAATGCCTTTTTTTATTCAGGAGACCACAAAACATATATTTCCGTGAAATATCGGTATCAAACTTTTGGATGGAATGCAATACCTTTTCTGCCTACTATGTACGTGGTAGAGAAAGTTAAAAATATCCGTAATGAGTTTTGATTAGTATGTTTAAGCGCATGTTTTAGCCGTCTGTAAGCGAAATATTTTTATTTTTAATGCAGCAGCCTTAAACAATTAAACAAGCTTCCGTTTTAACATTCCACAGTTTAAATAACTATTTATTTAAGTTTAATTAAAGCATCAAGAGGGTAACAGCAACTGCAGCCAAATAGTCAGCAGAGCGCAGTCGAAAACGTAAATTTAACTCTTACAATCTCGACCGTGGGCAACTTCCTTGTGTAGGCTTGAAAAACTTGACAATTATAGTGAACATTTCTACGCTTAATTACACTCGAGGACTGTAATAAATCATAAATATTAATATACTATGATGGATATAAATTATCAATTACTCTCGGTAATTAATTAATTAATTGTACCGAGGCAACATTGGAGTCTCATCTGTTTTTATTCCAGAAGTGATGATCTTGAATGGGGAATGAACGCTCTTTTAAAGAGTTTTATCTGGAATTATAAAACCCGCCGCTATAGATTTACAAATGCTGGCAAAATTAATGCATGAATGAGAAAGCTTTGGATTGCGTTACTTTCTGTAACGTTTATCTACGATATGTAGAGCAAATTTGGTATACTTTCCACAGGAAATACACTTGTTGAGGGTCTCTGAATCTCCACAAAAATAAGTCTGCAACTGGAACAATATTGAAATTATATTTAATTCCAGTATATTTTAACAATCTTCTTCTTCCTGTCAGAGATTAGGCCAATCGTCCTGTTCCAGACTCTATCCATCTTAACCTAGGTCTTCCTGGGTCTTTTCTACCTATTGGTCTAGTTGAGTATAACCTTTTTGGAATCCTTGAATTATCCATTCTGTACAGATGTTCTTCCCAATTTGTTCTGTTTTCTATAAGTTTATCTTGTATTGCAAATATATTTAATTTTCCTGTATTACTTGGTTTCTAATTTTGACTAGTTAGTGTATCCTAATACCGATCTTAGAAATTTCATTTCAGTAGCTTGTATGCGGCTATTATCTTTTATCGTATTACCCAGTATTCGCTGCCAAACTGTAATACCGGTACTGCCATTACTTTATAAAACTTGAACTGAGTGTCAACCCTTGTTGTTTTTAATATTCTTCTTATAGTATCGAACATTAGCTGATATTTACTCATTTTATTGTATATATCTCTCTGTCAGTATCAAACGAGAGTTCATATTCCAGATAATTGAAATATTGGATTTGTTCTAAGATATTATTTTCCAAAATAATTTTTGTTCTTATTGGATGTTTACCTTGGAATGCCATTGTCTTGGTCTTAGGAGCAGAGATTTTAAAATTCTATTCTTTATATATCTGGTGAATCATATAAGTTGCTTTCTGAAGATTCCCTTCTTTGTTTTGTAAATTACCAAATCATCTGCATAGGCTAAAACATTTAAATTCCTTCCCTCTAGTAGTATTCCAACTGGTGCACATCCTTTACATCTACGTAAGGTGTCGTCCATATATATATATATATATATATATATATATATATTAAAAAAAGTGGGAGATAATACACACCCTTGTCTGATCCCTTGGTTAGTTACCGTGCATTCTCGTTTAAAATGTGGTTTATTGAGCTTAAAAAGGTGTCTTGGTATAGACCTTTTATACATTTTATTATATGATTGAGGTATCCATGTTTCCCTAACAATCTCCCATAATTTCCGCCTATCAACTTTATCAAATGCCTTTTCTAGGTCTATAATGTCAGATATGTAGGCAAATTGTATTCTCTCCGTTTCTCTATTTCTTGTGTCATTGTAATTGTATTTTCGCTGCAAGATCTTCCTTCTCTAAATCCACATTGTTCCTCCAATAATAATGTCTCCACAATTGGCTTTAATATATTGTTTAATATTCCTGCGTAAATTTTATACGTTGAACTTAATATATTAACACCTCTGTAATTTCAGGGTATATTTCGGTCTCATGTTTTGAAAATGGAGGTTACTGTAGCCTCTTGCCATGTATCAGGAACTCTCACTGTAATCCAGCAGGTATTAAATAGAGGTAGAAGACGTAGTTTAAGTAGTATTCCCCCATTGTTTATCAATTCCAGTTTACTCCCTCTGGTCCTGGCGATTTTTTGTTTCTTTTTGCTTCTTCAGAACTGTCTCTAGTTCCTCTAGCGTTAATAAATCAATATTTTCATTGGGTTGTTCTTGTCTGTAAGATGTTACATCCTCCGGATTAAACCAAAGATCTTTATAGTATTTGATCCACTCTTCTTCAGATATTACCTATACTTGTGCGCTATCTCTTTCAGTCTTGTTTAAGTTTCTTAATAATTTGTAAGCAAAGTCTTGTCTGCCATATACATCATGTTCTACTTTACTCACAAATAGATCCCAGCTATCTCTGTGTGCTCTTCTTGTTATATCTTTAGCGACGCTCCTTGCGATTATGTAATTCTGTCGAGATTCTTCTGTTTTTAAATGTAAATTTAATTTATAAGCTTCTTGCTTATCATTCAAAGCTTTCGTTATTTCTTTATTCCAAATTTGTAATCCTTTTCTTCGTTTCCAAATTGTGTGCTTATCCAATGCGGTCCTTTGTATACAGTTCTTTATTCCTTGCCATTCCTTAATAATACATCTATTGGTTTCCGTTTCTATTAAATATTGGTTTAGTCTTTGTTGATGTAGATCTACTATTGATTTATTACTTAATTTTAAGAATGCGACGTGAAAATGTTTACAAAATTATATGACACACCCTAAACAACCTTTTTACATGGAGAAGTTGTCACTTTTTCTTACTTTCTCAAAAAGTTCTAAGGATTCTGCTTACAAAGTTACACGTACTAGATATTAGTGACAAACGGCATTTCTTGAACTTTCATTAATATACTATGAAGTCATTTTCATTCTTGTGGAATTTTAGAAAGTTGTATATAACCGGGAAACTATGAGAGAGGGGAGGGAGGGAGTGGGAGAGAAATTTACTCTAGCCATTTACAGGATATTTATTTTCCTATTGCTCTTTTGAATTTTCCAATATTTTAGCAAGAATTTCAGTGCATGGTTTTGTTTCTTGTGAACGCTTGGAAAGAGAGTGCAATATCGAGGCCAGTTGGTAACTTTTAAGTATTTGACTCTCGCCCTGCCTCCTGTTTGTTCTTGTGTAGCTAAAATAAAATGTATTGAAACCGTTTCGGCCAGTATGCTGTGTTAATAGCAGTGGAAATAAGAAAGCAAGGTCTGTTTAATAATTTGCATAACAGTATAAATATTGGATGATAATGGGTAGAGAAAGTCTGTAATTTAAAAACACGTTGAAGAAAAACCTCAAATGTTGACTAAAAATGATTAAATTTCAACTGCATATCCCATTAAAGATGCGCTAACAGAGGAGAGTGTAAAAGGAAAGAATAGAAACACAGAGCAACAACAGGTATCAGAAGCACACTAACGCTGCCCAAGCTCGCTTCATAGTAACTGAAATTCAAGCTAGAAGCAGGCTACAGGACTAACTGTATCGTAACATCCTCCTAAGAGATCAAAAGCGGAACTATATAGGAGCAGTTGAAAATACATGCAGCCCTCAACGTATCAAACGGGCTTTGGATCGATAGCAGCAACCTCCATGGCATAAACAGGCCGAAATGTAGCCATAGCGGAATATTCTGCTGGGTTTATCATTTAGTACAGGACACAAAGAGCTTTTTCTGTTAATATTTTAAATCGATGCGCAGAGATAAAATACGGAGTGCAGTTGTTGGTTCCCATTCGCGAGGAAGGATGAGCGGATGAAAATGAGATGAGGCTGTGATTAAACAAAGGACTAGGCTTTCGGTGGCTTTTGAAAGAATAGCTTTGTGACCAACACAGAGTCCAATTAATGAAAGCTGGTGAAACGGAATTAAAGAACTCGACAAATAACAGCAGTCAGCTTCACAAAAATGTCAGCTCTTTAAATAGTTGAACAAAATTACTCTGCTGCAGGCTATATTTTTCTAAATAAGTAATAAAACCATCACCATTAGAACGCTCTGCTTCATTAAAAAAGTCCTATTTGCTTATCGCTCTGCATTTGGAACTCTCTTAGCGTTCTGCTGCAATACATAAACAACTGAAGCTGCAATTGATTTGAGTTTTATTATGGATACTCTTTGACTGTGGTGGTCCTTAGCGTCCCATTGTAAATTGGGCGTGAAAGACCAGAAATATTGCTCAGAAGCCTCTTTATCAGGCTTGAGGTTCTTTTACGTGCCGTAAATCTATGACATGGGAGCACCGGCTTTACTTCCCTTCCGAAGGAAGCCATGCTAAGAATTTTACGCCCGAAAAAATCCATCACCTTCCGCCGGGTTTAAACCCGCGACCTTGGGAACTAGAGGCTAGCATGGTAACCACTACATTACGGAGGACGACACTGAAGCTGTAATTGCACAGATGGTGCATGTATATTGCTGCTTTACCCTCTTTCTCAAACTTAAAACGTATCTAAGCTTAGGTGTTGGGAGTGAACTCAGATTGTGCAGTAAACTAAGACATAACTAAATGTTTATTGAATATTTGTAGCTCGATTAAAATGTACATAATATTTCCGAGCTGATAATACAAATTCTAATGAAAATTTCACGGAGTCGAAAATTATAAGCCACATTGTTGTGGGATACAATGTGATAATGAAATATATTTGTTTGTACGAAGTACTAAATTTATGTATTTACATGTACATCCTAACTCAACCAACATGTAGGCGTGTATGAGGGTTCGGGGACAGGAGAAGTTTCCTGAATTAATGTAGAAGACCTGATGTGTAATTGTATATGATCATTCATTCCGGATGTGAAGGTCTGTAGACTGCAGTCTGTTTACAAGTTGAAGTGTATACTCAATCAGCCCAGTTAAATGGAGTGAACGGCTGCGGAGTATGCAGATATGATTTTCGTGAACCGCCAGGCCAATGGGAACACTAATACAGAAGACAGATTGTATCGGACTTAACACAAGCTGGAATATATGCGTCCCATACTATGCTTCCATAATCGTTCTAGCGGTTAAGGGATACAGGCCAAATGGTACAAAAATTCAATGGCTGAGGAGAAGAACGAGACACTATATTGATATCACTAGGGAATAAGAACAGCTTGTTTACCTTTTGCTGAGCGTTCTATCAGCAGTAGATCAGCTACATGTGAAATGAGTGTCGAGCGCAGTACTGTGAAAAAAGTAATACCTCTATCAGAAAGTGTAAGTTTTGATTCTTGGTCGCGTCGTGTTTACCCAATACGTTAGGTTAGGTTAGGTTACATTAGGTTTAGAAGGGGTGGGCTAGCGAGACCCTAAGTACCTCGACCACTGCTGATCCATTGTGCACCCCTTTATTTTATAGTCTTCAGAATGCCTGCATCCTTTATAAAGGAGGATAGCCCTTAAAGTTCATGCAGTTGCATAAAACCTTGATTAAAGTGTTGCATACTTGAACTTATAAGTGGCTCGCAGTCGCACAACAGATGTCTAGCCGTTTCATCTGCCTTTTTGCATCTCACAAAAGTTTGGATAAACTTCTTTATAAGCATCTCGTGATTGAGAGTTTCTCGAAATATCCGTGCGCTGTTGTCATTTTAATAATTGGACTGTGTTCATAAAAAGCAGTTCACAAATCCTGCCATTTTTAAATCAGGGATATCATATTTTGAGCTTCCTGTATCCTGCAATTGACTCCAGTACCATTATAGTTTCCAGCAGTCCACCTTCGATAACCCCTCGAACACATCCATAGGATAATCTAACGTGCATTGCAGTGGTGTAATGTTGATTCTTAACTTTCCTGCGTGTGTACTTTTCACAGATGAAGTCTGTTTTACCAGAGACGGAATGCTGAATAGCTGCCATGTATGGGCCGCTGAGAATCCGCTATAGTTGTGACGAGCCAGCGACATAGACTTGTAGTTAACCATTGATTTACCTAATAGGCCCATCTCTCTTCCCACCGCTTAACCACACCAGTGTACATTGTATTGCTGAGAGACGTATTCCTCGAGTAGTTTGAACATATGTCCAATGTATGTGGTTTCAAATGATAGAGGCCCATCTCACTTTGCATATACCGTTCGTGAATACCTGTTTCAGACGTTCAAGGAACAGGAGTTCCTGTTTCATGACCAGCTCATTCAGTTGATCTAAACCCACTTGAATTCTTCTTCTGAGGTTATGTGAAAATTCTTGTGTACAAGTCCTTTGTCGAGATTGGAACACCTTTTGAAAGTTGTACAGACAAACAAATTTATTACATTTACACACAACTAATTTTGCTTAACTTTTGACTCCGTGGTTTCCGGACCAGGATTCCTGATCTCAAACGAATACATTTGTCCTTCTCCACAATCCCTGAAAGTGGTTTCGTTAGCTAGAAAATACCTGTATAATTGAGTACCATATCTGTGCTTGTGAAGAGGTCACGGGCGGAAGCAAGAAACTGGAAGCAAGAGCACTCCTTTAGTAACAAACATTATAAACCGATGGAAAACCTTAGTTTAAATAAACGATCCGGTAGTTAGACAATCATCTGCTGCCATACAATTTGTAAACTTCAAATCCATAGTGAAGAAGATAGCTGTTCTCGATCTGTGATGCATATCATCAAAAACCACTGTTGCGCACTTCAAATGCATTCCTGGCCTTTAGTGCTAACATTTCCTTACTTTCTGCTGATTTCTAATCTTACATTTTCGAAATATTTGAAATATATGTTTTTGATTCACTTTCGTTCATAATTTCATGGTAGAAAGCTGAATTTGCTGCATTCAGTGCTGGTAACTTAACCACTTGCGTGTTTTGTTTATTGTACTGCACGTATGCGCATGGTCTTTATTAAATCTTTTATATTTAAATTTATTATTGCATAAAATTGTATAAACTCATTTGGTGGTTAAATTTTAACATTTAAACCCTACTCGATTCTTTACTTATGCAGCAGCTAAGCGAGCTGCTAGTTATTGATTTTTTTACGATCAACAATAAGGTGTGAATAACCGCCACTAAGATTTAATTTTGATGACCTTACTACTGGAATCACACAATCAACAGGTATTAGTATTTAATTGTATTTTCGCATAAGTACTGTTTCTATTATTCACTATAATCGAAAAAATATTGCATAATCTAATGCATTAGGAGTACTGGTGAATTTCGGGAGTAGAAAATATTCGACTTCGCCTCGTATTTTCAAACTCTCTTCTCCAATGCTGTGCTTACCACTCTTAAATCGCAATATGGTATTGTCATATTCTTTGCAATTCCTATATTCAGTGAAAGAGTGCAAAGTCTTTGCGAATAGCAAATAAACATTCTGAAATGAGAGATATGTGTTTGAGCGTATTAATTTAATATAGTACCAGTGATCCCTTGACAGCCACTATATCAGTGGCTAGCTTTTCCTTGCCAATAATTGCCCTTGTTATCGCTCATAATTCTAAGATAAAATGTTTTGATCTGTGACAGTATTTATTTTATGCATTATGTAATGCACAGAGCTAGGACAAATATCCTTTGACTTAAAGTGTGTGCGTGTTCAGAATTTGTATCGACAATGTGACGAGAAGAAGGCAGTGCCACAGGTAACCTAGAATTGTAAACAGAAGCGTCAGGGGTAGAACGGAACACAAATATAGAGTTCAGAGAGCAAATTTACTACACCATAACGCAAGCGAACAACTCACTATCGACTGTGCAGCTCTGGGTCCGTGTATTCAATACGTCACGTATATTAGGTAGGGTGTTAGTTATGTAGATGGATGGATATTTTTTCTAGCTCTAGTAATGCAGAATAGTGCCGAAAGTGTGCACAAGTTTAAAATTCTATACTCAGTGAAATTTGGTGTGGCATGGCTGGCCTTGCATTTAACGGAAGATGCGAATTTGGCCAAGTAATGTCGGACGAAGCTTGTTTTCATTTCTCCGGCTAAGTCAACAGACAAAAACTGCCGTTACTGGACACCTGAGAAACCTATAGAAGCTCCTCTTCATGAGTTATATTTGGTGTGATGTTTCATCTTTCATGTTGGGACCACACATTTTAGAAGGCAATCAAGATATTGACATTTAATGTCATGCTGGATAACTTACTGAAGACAGTGTAAGGATAACAGTAGTGTTTGGTTTCAGCAAGATGGGGCAAGGCACACATAACCCTAAAAGCCATGACGAGGCTTACTGGTCGTTCTAGTTCAGATTTAGGGACATCGTTTGGTCTCCACGCTTCACCACCTTCCTTTTACTGTGGGGTAGATTGTGATGCACAGTGAACTATGGTATGCTTGTGATTTGTTTTCTTTTTCTTTTATTACGCTGGGTAAATTACAACTTGTAAGGAAATTAAATTAAATTTAACTACTGGTTCTTAGCGTCCCATTCCATATTGGGCGTGAAAGACCGGTAATTTTGCTCAGAGGCCTCTTTTATCAGGCTTGAGGTTCTTTTACGTGCCGTAAATCTACGACACGGGACCACCGGTTTTACTTCCCTTCCGAAGGAAGCCATGCTAAGGATTTTTACGCCCGAAAAATAACTTGCAAGGGGTTTTCAAGAAAGACCACAAGGAGAGAATCAATAAAGTTAGCTTCTCGATAAGTAACTCCCCATTTAACAAGGTAACTATTCATATATTTTATAAAGTAACCAAAAATAATAATTTGTTGAAACTTTCTCTTGATACTATTGCTGCACAATATGATTAATTGAAGGGTTGGAAGCCAAAGGTGACTAGGCCAGAAGGAAAAGTTTTGGAGATATAGTACGGTAAAGGAAAGAAGTAATAGTTAAATCCACAAGTGTTTGTATCCACACACTACTTATTTACAACTTACAAGTGTGAAAGTAATACACAGTAAGAATTTGTTCTTAATTATAAAATCTTGTTTTTAAAGTACTGAAAATGTTTGTTATGTATGGCATAAAACAGAATACACTGTCTTTTCAAACTAAAAATGTTAGTCATTTCCGGCATAAAAATTACATTGTTTTCAAAGTAAAGTACCACAATTTGTTTTTAGCATACAATAAGTATTATTGAACAATATTATTTACGTGTTTCATGAAAATTGGGGAAATACTAGTTAATTATTCTACTTAAATTTCTGAATGGAATATTTTCAGAGTTGCCGCTTACTATAAAATTCATGATGGACAGGTGGAATGTATTGGCACTATTCCACCAGAACTTTGAGATTTTCCTGTGTCAATGCCCTTCCTTCTGGGAGTAACAAAGGTAGTAGAAAGTTTTCAAAAGAGCTCCTCCTTCCCTTTACCTTTCTGTTCAAGTCCAATGTGAAAAATGATGCATCATCACCATCTTCCTCATGGCTGTGCTTCATTTTTAGAAATTTGGATTACCCTTTTCAGTTCTGATCGAAAATGTTACAAGGCACTCTAGTTTTCTATCCTCAAAAAAGGCTTTCGGCTAACTATATCTTTTCTACCTGCAAGCTACTAAAGAAATCACATGTCATCTCAGTTACACGAAACTTTGGATATCTGTTTTTAGACTTTTAATTACATTTCAGGCAGTGGCTTGAATGCATACTTCAGGATTGTATTGTTTAGCTTTTTCAATGTCTGCAAAAACTGTGTCCTGGAATGAAACTTTTCTGGTCAATAATCTCCACTGTTTAAGACTTTTGTAATAAATGCATGAGAAATAGTAATATTTTTATGTTACAATTTTGACAGATGAAGCTGTCACGCTACAAAATCAAATAATTAATCTCTGTAGGAGTGTAATTTTGAATGCCTTCTTTTTTAGACATGATCCTATTTCCTGTGCTCCTTGAAGCTATAATTTATTTCAAACTAACATTAAGTTAGTTCCAAATTATTTGTAGTTGTATCATGTATGACAAGGTTGAATGTACACATTTGCCCTCAAAAGAGGAGTTGCCATAGTTATGTGGAGATCAAAGATGAAAACCTTCTTTCTTACACTGATTTTGCTTCACCTATCTTTATCATTCCTCAACCTGGCACTTTGGGCTTTTTTCATGATGACGTTTCTGGCAATCCATTGTTTGTTGTCTTTCATCTTCAGATAACATCCATTTCAGCTTTTGATTGAAAGCATCATATTGATTAAAAATGTCACTCCTAATAACAAATTAAATTTATTCTTGAAAATGCTAAGAAAGGGAGAGAAACGCATTGGTTTCCAGCTGTTCTTACGTAGTTTTTTATATATCCTATATAATATAGAGAAATTCAAATCTGGAGGTAAGTATTTTCCACTTCTACTGTCTATACTGTAGTGTGAATGGCGTAATGGAAATTCATTTATGAAAACACACCCAAATGTGTTCTCTTGAGGTGTTTTATTAAGGGATTCATTACGCTCAGATCTCTCCGTAGAATGCACTTCTATTATCTGCTGCTTTTTCAAGTTGAGGCCTATTTTGCCATCAGAAGTTTGCAATGTTTGTTTGAAAAAACTCTTGCACACAACAATGTCCTATTTATTATCAAATGCTGGCAGTAAGTGGATTCTCGTGTAATTGTGTTTGAAGTTTAACCCTTAGTATGCTAACTCTTTTTATTAATGCAATCAACATGACTCGTAATGAAACCGAATTTAAGATACCAGTTCATTTTTTTAATAACCTTTGAAAATTCTCTGCCTTTTATCTGCTGTTATACTTTGTCACAGTTTAGTGAACAATTGCATAGCGAATCAATAAACACATTTTGGAGATAATATTTCCTCTAGTGTCAGCTCATTCCGTTTTCTTTCTCTTTTCTTTAATTCTTCTCCTTCCTATTTCAATATTCATAATTCAAAAATACAGTAACCAAAACCCAGAAACACACCAATACGTTTTTAACTTCTTCATTCAGGTTTATTAAACAACTGTCGATTCCCATGCATTTGTTTATTCATGGTGTTTGAAATGATTAACTAGGTGTGTCTGATTGATCACGTCTGGTTTGATGGAACTATTATTTAATATGTAATGCTATCAGTTTTATAGAGTGCAGCACAATATGCATAAGAAACATGTTTATTGTAATTTACATTAGATAGATCATTTTTGAGAACTGATTAAGAGAAAAAAACAATACGTATAATATTGAAATTCTTCGATTATCCTCTTGCATACTGAAATGTTCGATCCTTGAATATTACACGCACAATTTACGTGCAACCAGGGCAATAGCATAAGCTGCTACAAAATATTACTTAACATATATATAATTACCGTACAAGAGGTATTCTGATTTGTGAACACGTGTGGGGAACAATGAACAGGGCTAAGTGGGTGGTAGGCTCCTAATACCCGGTTTTGGTTTCACCATGCCGGTCCACCTAAAGCTACGCCTTTATAAGATATTTATGTACCCCTGATGCTCTATGCCAGTGGGGTATGGCAGCAGACTCCTGGCTGCCCTGGTTACAGCGGATGCAGATTAGCGGACTTCGATCTATCTATTCTGTCTGCCGTCGTTTTCCGGTGAGGCTACTACATGAAACCTCAGCCCTCCCATATGTGGAGGATGTGATTAGGCGCCGGCTTCAAAATTCTACGCCGGATTGAACCACTTCAAAACGCCCTTGTCAGATCTCTGGGGGGACTACTTACCTATAGAACGCTGATACAGGCGTTATCGGGTTCTCCGCATGGCGTGTAGGCATTCCCGATAACGAAGGCCAACAGCATAATGCTGACCGCAAGTACTCCCCCGTCCTCATGGGAGTGGTCAATTAAAATTTAAAACATAAAAACACACTTCTTTGAAATAACAGACGGCAGTGGAGCAGCGGATGGATGCTGCTCCTGAAAAGACAATCGTTGTGGAACGTATAAACATAGAGCTACCTCCTATCAACCCCAACTTAAAAACTAAATACCATCCTATAACTATCCTACCATCTCTGTGGTTAAGCCCTACCCAGGGCAGGTACACAGCAGCAACACCTAGGCTCACCACGAGCCTACCAGACACAGCGAGCGACGTACTCTGAAAATGCTCATCATTAAGAAGTAGCTTACATGCATACATTCAATTGCCCTTTATCAAAATTGAAAAAAAACACGAAAAAAGCCAGTGACAATACCTAACAAACTTAACAATCAACCCTCATATAACAGTAACAAATCAACACAAAATCTAGTTCTTCACTTGAGCCCCATGAAATATTTAAACAATTTAGGGAGACGAACACTAAAAACTGAAACCACCAGAATGATAAAAAATGTGGTTACTTGCCCTAGAAACAGCTACATGTCTTTAGAAACGACTCACCAATGTTATTTAGCGAGGTGCGCAGGCGAAGATCCGGAGAACAAGTCCCTTGCCTAGTCAACTACTCTCAGTAGTTAACCTTGTTGGGAGACCGAGACGCCACCTGACAAACCTAACAAAGACCAGGCAGCGCTCATAACCTATACACAGCCTTCAACTGGAGTTAGCGCGGAACACACATCATAACAAATTGGCACAACAGAATTTGAAATGACGAATCAAAACGGACGTTGATGCAACTTCAGATGAAATTTTGACCAAAGTTTTGCCTAGCTCATTTGCAACTGTGTGTTTACATTCACTCTAGAGTAAATGTTTGTCATGTAAGTGAAGTTCAACACAAATTATTTAAGTCATAAATTACGCAATACGAATAATAAATACTGCAAAAGTTAATATTTTACCTCTGAAAATGCCATCTATTGTCCATTATTCTATTCTGCATTTTCATACAGTGGAGAAAAATATATGCGTTGTGTCATTGGCTTGACATAAAATGAACAGGCACAAACAAACAAGTTTACTGAAATTCTTCACAAGATGCTTACACAAATATGTACAAACTATTTTATTCTTTTCATGCTATCTTTTTTTTCAAAAAAGTAACTGCACAACTCGAGTCCTAATGCCCTACGCATTTACCCTTATTTTTATATTTGTTATTGGAATGGTTTTAGATAAATGATAAAGGGGAAAATATATACTTATCTACTGAATCAGGAAACGTAACGTGATATGTTTGATATTTTTCAAATACAACTGTCCTTTTTGCGATTTAACGGATCAATAGTAACCTAAGCTTTGTCTTATGAAAAAAAAAACTTTTTTGCTGTAGTTGTTACTGATAATTAGAGCTCGGCGCAATAGGTGCTAAGATTAAAATAGGCAGGTAAAGAGGCACTATAAGAAGTTCCAAATAAGCACTAATATACGCACTACCAGTATTGATACCATCATTTATTCATTTCCCCCTTAAAATACATTTTGACACGACAGAACAATATAGAAATATCAATAGCCATATCCCATACATTAAATTTACAAAATTCCATTATCTTAATGCAGCGTAAACTGTGAAGTTATTTCTTTAAATTTGCACACTCTAACTACTACAAATCTTCAAGGCAAACCCTATAATCAGTTTTTAAGTAATTTCTCTCTTGAATAATTTTACACTTATATGCTGGATTGTAATTATTATTGAATCTGTTATGCATCATTGTTAAGCAGATTATTTTTGCGTTTGCAATGAAATGAGTCTAGCCTTTTACGTCAGTACTGTGTTTTCACCCACGTGCGAAGTAGTATTGTATTAATGAACAAAGCGACGGGTTAATATTAAAACGATCGATTTTCCAGTCGTAAACCAACATTTTTATAGTTGTTGACCATTTATCGTACACTTCATTGTGCTAAATAGCCAGTATTTTATTATTAAACGAAACAATGCAACAGCTGAGGTTAGCAAAGGACTGTCGGTTTAAAAGCTTCAGGCATATTGTATCATTGGCTCAGGGCCGAAGTTTTAATTGTGGCACTATGGTTGTCACATTAATAAATGATATTAATAAATAACCGACAATAACAAAGATAATAAAATATGATAGGCAAAAGCTTTGATAAAAGTTCTCTCATTACAAAAACAAAACAGCCATAGTAGATCCTTAAGCTACGAAAAGGAACACACTACAAAAATGGGCAAATAGATGCACTATAAAACTATCATATTTTACTCCAGTAAGCATGAAACATATACAGGGTGACCATTTAAGCTGAGACTGCACAATATCTCTAAAACTATGCGTTATAGAAAGAAACGTCTTTAATAAAAGTTGCTTGATATTAAGAGGGAAAGTAAACACAATTAGTCGTGGTTTATTTGGAGGAAGTTATGATGGTAATTTTAGGGTCAATTTAATTTTGTTTAAATGGGAACCTACCTTTTTTATGTTTTCTCACTCCTCATAAAAAACTTTTGTATAAAGCACTTTGCAATTGTTGTTACACCAACGCAAATAACAACGAAAATTCTGAATGGCTGTGTACAAAGAGCGCAATGAATGGTTGGACCATCCATGGATGGTCATTTGAGGGTCAAGTTAAGTTTCGTAATTGGGAACCAACATTTTTTATTTTGTTTCCTTATTCCTCTTCACATTTAAACAGATTTTTTAAAACCATTTTCTAATAAGAAAACTACATATATCCTACGATTCTAAACAAAATAACAATATAAGCCAATGCCGAGTTCTACTGATAAAGAGTATGCATTAAAAAGGTACAATTTACTTGCTGTGATGTAATTTTAAATATAAGGAGAACAATATGAATATTACTGACCATAAAACATATCGGAGATGTTTAATATTGTGTATGTGCCTGCGTGCGTGTGATGTCGAACCGATATAACATATATATTTTTGAAGTCCACTTACTAAATAGGCTACACATATCTCAATTCTTCTTCCTCTGTTTAACCTCCTCGTATGTAGGACTTACAACCCCCAGGACTTACAGGCGGGTGCCTGGATGCAGACACTCATGGATCAGACAGAATATCCAGGATGGGTGATCAGCCCGATGAGGAAGGAAGGAAGTAGATGAAACAAAATGACGGTGAAATGGATGAAAGGAAAGACGATGATGGAGCAGTTGGTGGAATGAATGGCGGGGGAAACCGGAGAACCCGGAGAAAACCCGCCCAGACGCCGCTTAGTCCACCACAAACTCCACATGTTTGGGATTGAACCCGGGCCGCCTCGGTGGGAGGCGAGCGGTCTAACCACTCGGCCACGGCGCCGCCCACATATCTTAATTTCTGTAAAAGGTTCGAATGTGGCACAAAATACTTCGATCAAAATATCTGTTTGTTTTTTATACTGTTACTGTTTAGTTTAAAAGTCTATAAGTATAATATTTTCATGCTTTTATGCTTATAAAATATCAATAGGATGAACAATTAAAAGGTTACCTATACAAGGTAACCTATATTATTCTTTACTGTTATTAATGTGCGTAAACCGGTTACCATGCGAAACGATATACTTTCGACACGGCATTGTAAGCATTAGTATGTGTACTGACTTTGTATTGTACACATCACTAAAGTTGTCACTTTGGAGACCGAAAATAGTCCTCAAAATTCCGCTTTAGCAGACAGTATCCTTTAAATTCAACATAGCAAAACCAGTGAATTATTAAATAAACACGTCATTTGAAACCAAATACAATATACCTTCCTTTCAATTGTAATTCGTTTTTTAATAAAACGAATTACTTGGATAATATATTAAAATTAAATTCACAATTCTTTGCAAATTTCAAACTGTACTCACTCTGTTTACTTACCCCATCGTCTGAACAAATTGCACTCGTATTCTAGAGTGCAATGTTAGAACTCTGCTTTTATTTTATTTTTTTTTTTTTTTTTGCCCTCTGTGAAATATTTATTTAGTTTATATATCGATTCTTAACCACGTCGTACGAAACTATAGTAATAAAAGAAAGTGAACTTGGTTTTTCTGTAAAATTAAACCTTTGTAAGACGATGTTTAAATAACTATTATATTGAATTATGGTACTTTAACAAAACGTAATTATGCATGTAACACGTATCGGTCTTTAGCGGGCTCGTCTAGTATTATATCTAAATTCCTCCGCGAAGATTTAGTTTGCGTTCTGGTTGTATGAAGAGCTGTTATGTTGTAATTGTTATTAGCTTACAGGAAAAGCAGTTTAACATTTTTCAAATCACCTTACATCTTAAGTTACATAGAAGAGAGAGGGGGTGACGGTGACAGAGACTAAGAGGGAAAGGGAGTGGAAGAGTGGAAAGAGAGATGAAAGGATAGAGAAGAAAAGAGAGTGAGAGGCGAGATGGAGGGGACGACCATGGGTTTATTTACCAATTTCTCCAATTTTGAAGTTTAGTTTAAAGTTTGTATACATGCTTCTTGTCAGAAAGATGATGTGAAAAAGTTCAGTTTGCGATAATCAGTATACTACATATTAAATATTTTATAAAAATTAATACAAAATATTATTGGAATTTTGAGGATTCTTTCCATCATGAAATTTGAAGCACCGCAATAAATGAGTTTTCTCTTTTGGTTTAGTGTAGAAAGTATAGGATTATTATTAGGCTTGGATCACTAAGTTACATATTGAGGTATTAAGTTTTCTTTTTCAGCTTCTTTTCAGTAATATTAGCAAAATTGATATTTAAAACTTTTTTTTTATTCAAACCAGTAGCATTACAAAAAAATAGCTGCAGTTGTGAATATTCATATGTAGGTTATACCTACATAAGATTTTCATTAAAAGTAAATGACTAATGATGGGCAAGGCACAGTTTTTTTTCGACACGAAAGCCACATGAGATACAAATGAGTCTTTAAACAGGAGGCGAGACCCGGAATCGCGCTAATATAGGTGTTCCTTACTTTGGCTTCGCCTAAGACTCTTATAACCAGACAGGAATTCTTAAACAGTTGGGTTCAAGTTATCTGCACTTAAACCATGTTAATACAAAGAATGTAAACAACAATGGTCATGAGCCCTGACCGGCAGGTAAACACGGTATGGTGAGTCTTGTCTGCAAACGCCAACAGACTGTACATTGGAATGGGGGTGAACTGTAATCTGCGACGCCACTGTGTAAAGCACAGTAACAGTTCAACTTTTCCTTTCGTCCTGACTTTAATCCTTATAAGCAAGCATAGGAATTTCTAACTCGCAAACATGAGGTTCTCAAAAGTTCTGTGTTGGTTATGATAGACTATAATGTACATGTAATATTTATATATAAATATTTGTTGGTCCCACCACCATTATATTTATTCTTGGCACCATTTTATTTGAACGGCTAAAATAAAACCTTACCAATCGTGAATTTAATATTTGTAGTCTGTATATTTCAGTCGCGATACCAAGTATCCCATGTTTCTAAAGCTACTTGTACACGATCAAGTTTTTGTCAAATTCAATACATTACCAGACTTTTCAAGAGTTGTAGCATATCCAACTTTTCTTGTCAAATTGCTTCCAATACTTTTAAAGTCTTTGAAAGTCTTGAAAGCGAATAAGAACATGCTCTAAACGATCAAAGATTTGACAATGAGTTGATGGCTTTAGCCAATGAAATGCGAGTATTTACCGTTCGTCACGAGATCTGCAACATGGCAGAAAGTGAAAAGTAAACAAAATGGCTACCCGGCCAAGGCATGTCGTATGCGAACTGATTAGGTTATAAGCTGGTCATGTCGTATGTCTAGGATGAAGCAGATGAAGGCATATGAAGAAATAATTACCAGGCAGATGTCCAAACTAAGTATACATTAATGCAATGTTATATATTGTGGTTAACCTATCAGTTGGTGTTACTTCCATTGTATTCCATAATCGTAATGTGATTTCATTGGGTATGATCCGTGAACGTGCTACATAATATTAGTAAAGAACAGTATTTCATTGCAAACGTTATACCATGACGCAAATAGTAAATTGCTTTGTGTGTGATAAATTATTTATTAATGTGTTCTGAAGGGTTTCAGTTTAAAAAAAGACGACTTGTAAATACACATTTATGACATTGTCAAGTCTTGCGCAATCTTGTCGCATACTGAAAAGCGTTTGACAATTTTTCTTGTAGAATCTTGAATTGAAAAAAAATGTTTCATCGTGTACAAGGGGCTTAAGACCCACCATTTTGAGTTACTACTAAACACTCGTGTATGGTAGGTATAGAATATATAGCTGCTCCGTTTTTGTACATCATATTTTTGTTGTAGAAATTCCATCTCTACATTACCACTTCTACTTGTCTTTTCAGAAAGTCTATTGGTAAATTTTATTTTCATATTTTTGTTTGGCTCAGTAATTTATACCTCCCCTTATATCTTGAAGTTGCTCACAAAAGTAATCCCTAACGTCTTAAAATCTAATTCTTAGTAACATACATGTCATCGCATAATTTTGTAAGCATATACCTTCGTTGCTCTAATATCTTCATGGTGAGTGAGATCACATCGAATTGGCGAAATAATTTCTAAAGATGTTTTCCCTTCTATTGCATACTAGCTTCGCGTATGCGAAACAACTGTTTTGCAACTGTTTGTATGACAGACGTTTAACAGTGCCCAATGTTACTTCTGATCAAATCTAAGTTCATGTAGTATATAATAATCAACAATAATAATTATATATTATTTTAAATATATATTCTTATTGAACATGTCCTGGGGTCTTTTCGATGGAATGAACTACTGAGAAACACACGAAGACACCATGCCATTGGATCTTATATCACAAAAGAACCAAGGAAAGATAATTTAACATATATGAGGGGATTCCAGCTCTGGCCGCTAACGATAATTTTTGCAAAATAGACATGATCGCCTTAAAGAAAACAGCTCTACAAAATCCTATATAGATTCAAAAGTCCGGTTTGAAGACTATGCTGGTCAGCCAAAGAGATGAATCAGGAAAAGAAGAAAATCTACGAAGCCACTTTACCCCACTATAAACCTACACATCATCTGCAAGTGAGAGCAATGTAGATTCATGTTAGGAGCCCGCGGAGCCATATCCTGGCATTTCGTTGACTCCTGGAAGATCTTCCAACTTCCCACGAAGAACATCAGTGATATCGTATTAATTACACTTAGAGGATATAAAAATCCTAAGATACCATATCTGCAGCATGTAATACGTCAATTACACAAAATAACTAACGTCATTTACAATTACTCATAATTTCTTACACAAATTCCTTTTAAGTATTAATTTAAGTAAACATGTCAGCATTACATGTTTACCACAAGTGTGTTATAAATGAAAATTTACTTTACCATTTCCAAAATGGCAGCCTATAATCACAGCAGGTTGGTTTGATGACAGGTATAGATTATACAACGGATTGGACACCATGAGCACTGCGGCCTACATAGATTCATTGCGACTATCTCTCCCAGGAGGAACGGAAGAAGTAAAGGAACTAAATGAGATTACAGGCCGCAGGCAGAGCGCACAGAGACGCGCGGAAGTCCTCAACAATTGCAGATCTAAGACTCATCCCATGCTGGAGCTACTTAAAGAGGGCGATGAACATCCCGTTCGACCAAGCAGCCCTCTAGTGTCCACTCCACGAGGAGTACACTGTTTCCTTTGTGGAAGCATCCGCGTTACCTGTCCGACATCGCCATACGCCGCGAAATCTAGAAGAATGTCTGAAAGATGAGAAGGAAACAGAATGAAAGGGAAATAATGGAAAGGAAGTCGTGGTAGGTAAGAATAGGAAGAACCACGAAAATCCCAAGGTCAGAGTGGACGATTGCCGGGAATTGAACCCGGGACCTCCCGGATGCGAGTTTCACGGAGCCATCTCGCTTGGTCTGGTTTCATGATAAATGCCATGCTGCTAGTTAATTATTATTGTTATTTATTCAACATAACTGTCGTGTTACAGTCACTGTTAATGCACATTTCAGTATGACCAAATGCAAACAAAAATGTCATAAGAAGCGTATTTGTTGCATGTATTTGTATATAAAAATCTAGAGTTTGATAACTTGGTTACTTCTGGCAAAAATCCGGATCCCTGGGCCGAAATAGAGCTTGAGATTCTACTAGTAGTACATAAAAGTCTTAACATTATAAGGTATTGAATACTAAAGATCTGAGCAAAGGATTGTCACCCTGAGACTTATATCAGTGGCGGATTTAAGGTGAACTGAGCCGAATCTTATCTCGGAAAGAAGACGGGCTTATGTTAGCGTAGCGAGGGGTTGCTTCATCCCTGGGAGAAGCCCGTCTCTTCTCACTCGAGCGGTCTGCCAGGTGCATTATTGATTGTACCACGCTCCAGTACATGCGGGAGGCCGTGGACCACTTGGCTTATCATCACAACTCAGATTTCCGCTCAGTATCATCTCGCTCTCCACGAAAACGGTCGCTCGTGGCCCCATGTCGCTCACGTCACATGACTGTGTACGTCTGCAGTCCATTATTATTGTATGAATATCTCGAGTTTGCCTAAGCCATGAAAATAGTCTGTTGGACGTGATTTCTGCTGTTCCAACTGCTCAAGGGAGGTCAACTTTCTCATTTTCTCACGAACTACTTTTTCTATACTTCATGATATAGACAAAACTGCTTGTTCAGTCTTAAAAAAAACACCAGCTGACTTTGGTTTCTGCCCAAAGAGAATTCTCCTTAAGGTTGCACTTTCATACTTGTTTCCCTAGATTTGTTGTCTGGCAATTTTGCCACGTTGCATAAACTGTTTTTCTATCGTCCATATCTTAAAATTTTAATTAATATGCGATGTGTTTTCAATGTTTTGCATCCTTAAAGTAGAGATTAAATGTCAAATATTTGTTAAAATGACATTCTTTGCAGTCTTGTAAATTGGAATTTTCTGCTTGAAGAAAAATATAATATTAATCTGAAAGAGAGAAGGTATATATTATAACTAGGCACAATAAGTATTTTAAATAAATGGTATTTCTGCTCCACCCCAAAGATATTCACAACAGGCCGTCTTTTAGGTTTTACTCTACAAATTACTACTGCGAAATGCAGGCTTCCGTGTGTCCAAGCCATTTGGTTTCTTTCTTTGCAAATATATGTGAAATTTGTCTCCAGTTATATTTCGAACCGTATTTTCTTTAATGACTCGCTATTTCAGAAACTATTGAAGGTAGCTACTAAAATTTTTGAGTGATTAAATCACCACCTTTTAACTAATGTAGATCTCTTCTGGTTGCTGACAGAATCAGTTTCTTTTTAAAAAAATCTGATAAATATAAATAAAAAAAATTATGTAAAAAACGAATCTAATTTTCCTTAGAAAACAGCATATCGTATAAAATCACATCACTCAGCTTAGAAGACGTATATCTTGTTGTGACGTGTATGTTTGTGTATGTGTATTGCCACGCCAGACACATTATTGCGTCGTTGGCGACAGTATTGTTGGGGTAATTCTTTCGGCTGGGGTTTTGAAGTTTCGTCTGGCGAGGGTTAGTGTGGGGAAGTGAGCATTACTACTTTGTGTTGTGTGGTGAGCGTCACTTTGTTGTGAGTGTTGGGTCTGTAAGGCTGTATGTGAAATCGTATGAAGTGTTTATCTTTTTGTGCAATGTAGGGGCACCGTGCGCATATTTAATAAACCACAGGTAATGTGATTAATGTGAAATTCTGTGTATTTTGTTGTAATTATCCCATGCCTACTCTAGAATGTGTAGTTTAAGATTCTGGTCCTCTTGCTGCCTCTGCAGCTATGCCTGCCAATGTATATGCTGGGGTAACTAAAACTTAATATCTAGCTGCAAACCTTTTGGCCTCACCCAGTATATAACAATATCCTGTAAACATTTCAGTTTGGTATGTTAAAAGGTTTGAGATAATGGGTCATTTAATTAGAATATTTAACACTGGCAATGTGGGGCATTTAATCTCTCTTAATTTCTCCCAAAGGTTTCATTTCTGAGCTCCATGTCGTATACCTATACTTGTTTCCATTTGTTCTAAACTGGGATTTCGTTCGGGTTGCACGTGTAGCTGGTTGAGGATATATTTCTCATAAATTGAAAATATTTTGGCCCAAAGCGATATTTAGATCCGTTTTTGAACGTTGAGTGTTCGTCGAGGGAAATAAAAACAGGAGAGGTCGGCAACATCGAGGCGACCGAAATCGAGCGAATCGCAGGCCAGCGCTCAAAGCTTCAGTCCAAAACGGCTCTAGTACTGCAACTTTGCTGAAATTAGGCTGCATAAATGCAGCATAAAATATTAGCGGTCAAACATAAAGTTAAAATACACTGTATTAATATAAATGTAGTCATCATCAGCCTTCAAGACAGCACATAGACGTGTTTCGGTTCGGAAGAAATCTTCCCAACGTCTGCGTGGTCTTTCAACGTCTCTGATGCCAATTGACTTGTATTGCAAGGCTAGTTCTGTCAGTCCTTCCACTGGCATTCGAGAGAAGTGATTTTCCCCTATCGTTTTATATTCCCTGATTTTGTCATTTAAATTAAATATTTTTAATTGTTCTGTAATTGTTTCACTTTTAATGTGATCTTTCAGACTACAGCAAGGTACATATCTGAAACATTTCTCTTCTGAGCTGCTTGATTAAGTATATTTCTACTTGGATGGGTTACCATCCTGATTGCAAAACCCCCTTACCAGTAGGAACAGAGTTTGAGTTTGGAGTACTCTCTTCTAGAAGATTGCCGACCAAGGTTATGGAGTTTCTTCTTCCCCGTTATTGTACTAACCTCAATAGTAGTGCTGCTTCTTCCACCGAACTTGCCGCAATCAATGTAGTTGTATATTTTTTTTTCTATTTACCAACACTAGTTTACTTTAGGAATTATGTTTGAAGCGTTTGCTTTACTTCAACTTAAAAGTCATGCTCGCTTTCAATTAATTCTTGCTATATTCTACCCATAACTGACAGCTGACTATTCGCACACTCGTATGCATTTAATTAACAAGATCCGGCACATAAAGCATAAGCAAATCTCCAGATAGAGTAATGCTCAAAAGTAATCACATGGGTCAACATAAAGACACGCGCCTGTTTACAGTGCCGCTCATACTCCTCGTCGATTTATACGTCAATATTATATCTATTCAAGGAGCCCAGCTATGAAGAATATGTCGCAGAGATAGCAATTCGTCACTCCTATTTATCTTAAGGACCTCATAGTATGCAGAAGGAGAACATATCGGATGTTTCAAACCTAGAGAGCATAAATTCAGCAATGCATTCCCCATATGTAGATAATAAAATAAGTCCATTACAAATGTGTCCGAAAATGCTTCGTTTCTGAGCTATGGCCTTCGAAATAGTGATTCATTCGGAACGTTTTTCGTAGTTTCCGTGACAGAGGATACTAACAGGATACTCTGACAGTTTATTTCGAGGCGAAAGGTACATTGAGTTGTGTTTGGCGTTTGACTGAGCGACATGTACTCAAACCAAGACCTGGCAGAAATGCTGTTCATGTACGGTAATGCGGAAGGAAATGCTGCGCTGCCTCATCATTTGTACCAAGGGATGTAACCACAGCGAAGATTTCCAGATCGGAAGACTATTAAAACGTCTCCTTCACCATCCGTGCGCTCATGGGAAGTTTACATCTCGTAGTTTGTGGAGGGGGCGATCAAGATCTAAAACTCCAAATGTAGAGGAGGAGATTCTGGATTCTGTGTACACGACCCCTTCTATCAGTACACGAAGGTTAACGTTGCAAGTGAATGTTCCTCATACGACTGTCTGGAGATGTTGCGAGAGCAGCGGTTGTATCCTTATCATTTGCAATGTGTACAGGGCCGTCACCAGCAGCTTACCCTGCTCGAGTGATGATGTGCCAGTGGTTCGTGCAGCAGTGTGCTACAAATCCGAACTTTTCTGCCTTAATATTAGTTACAGATGAAACACAGTTCACACGAGATGGCATTACAAAGTTCCGCAATCAGTATATATGAACATTTTAAAACCCATATGCAAATGTTTCATCTCGTCAACAAGTGCGATTCACTCTCATCATGTGGTCGGTTAGTTGGACCCGTGTGCTTGTAAACAGGCTTACGGAGGTAGGCGTACACAAACTTCCTGGAAAACACCATACCTCATGTGTGTGAAGTCACTCCCCTGAGCATTCGTCAAAAAGCTCACTTCTTGCATGATGGCGCTCCTACACGCTTCAGTCGTACCGCTTGCCGGTACTTGGATCGAAGGTTTCCTGGTCAGGAGAGGTAGAGGTAGAGATGGACCAATTGCTTGGCCACCAGCTCACCTGATTTGAACACTGTCAATTTTCACTTGTGGGATCATTTAAAAGTGTTGGTGTATTCGTTTCCGGTGCCTGACATGTTCACACGGTCATGATACGTCTATGTAAGGCACATGTTCAAGCAGGAGGTGAACACTTGGAACATCTGCAAAGAAAACTACATGCGGTTATAAATACTTTCCAGTGAGGAATAGCATTATTTTGAAGGCCATAACTTGTGCACCAAGCATTTCCGGGCTCATGCTGTAATGAACAATTTTATTGTCTATTTATGGGGAATGAATACCTGAAATTATGCCCTCTATCTTTGAAACATCCTGTATACTTTCCTCTTGCTTCCAAACCTTTTACTCAGCACTGCACCATCTAAATCCTTTTGTGAATATACGCCGAAGGGTTGATATGTTAGAGAAAAGGTTTTGTATTCTGATATCCCTAGATCCAGTACCAAATTCCGTAGAGCTTTCAGCCCAGCGAGTTTTGCAGCTATATAGCAGTATTTTTCGCCATGTTTTTTTTTTTTCTATTTTGGTTCTACTCTTCATTTTGTTTTTTCTCTATGTGGGCATCTTATTTCCTGCAGATCCCAGGTGGCCACATCAGCCAAATCTTTTTTGACTCTCTCTGCAGCATCCCTTCAGTTCAACCCTTTCTGCAATAACTGCTGGATATGTACTGAAAGTTTTATAACTTGCAGCTTCTTCGTGTACATTTCTAGAGCATGTGGTTTCCTTCTCTCTTCTGGTCGACTTCCCTGCCTTGCATGGTAAAAAATCTACAAAAATCTTGTGCATTACTTTTTATACAAGGGTTTATTGTTGTATGGGGGCTCCTTTTTATTTATTCTGCTCTTCCAAAATCAGGTGAATCCTAAAAACACTTCTTAGTTTATGACATTAGCACGTTCCTTGAATAAATAGGTGGAGTAATCAAGCATTCTTCCAAAGCGTTGTTGCAGTACGTTTCGTTAGTTCCGTTAATATTAAATGGTTTATGAGTGGAATTGCGTTTTTCCACATTTGTTTTAGAATAGAGGATTACTTTATTGTGAACAAGTATTTGTTACTATTGATATTATCAGTTAAGTTTCAGAGGTATAGTTTTTACTTGTCGGGGAAGTACTGTATTCCACCCAAGAATTCGATATCGAGATTTTACCGGAAATATATGTTTTGAGGTGCCCTGAATAAAAAAACATTTTATAAAAAGATCCGTGTGTGAATCTGTGAACACACAACTCAAAAACAAACAGTTGGATAAATATCAAAGTTGGTATTTAGGTTCAATGTCTTTCAGATGGGACACAAACATTTTCAAGAAAACCCCTCTACCCAGACTATCCGTTACGTGGAAAATATTTCGAAAATTTAGATTTTATAAAAAATGGCTCTAACTGCTCGTACGTTTAGATATTTTCATGGCAATTGAAACGTATATCATGAATTTTCTGGGAATGTCCCCAAAAGTCGTCTTCATCGTGAATGACTTTTACATAACTGATAAACCGTAAGAGATAGACAATAAATGTTACTCCACAAAAAACTGCACATCTATGTCATAATTTATTTTTTGAGTGAGCCATTTCCGAGATATTCCTTATTTGTTTGAATTTTTCAGTACTTATACTTTTTCTCAAATGGGAGTTGATTATTCGCTTTTCTTTGTTTTGGACATGCAAATAGAATGAAATGCTCCACAGCAACCACCTCTTAAAAGATTTGACTATCGCTTAAAGTTTACTGCATTTCCATATTCCTATAAAAATTAGTAATAAAATTAACATGAAGTAGATGGAGAATAAGCGTTTGTAAAAATAGTTTGTACAAGAGTAGATAGTCATGTGAGTGTAACACATCAGATTTTTAGTTATTGCTTTTAAATAGTTTTTTTGTTTTTAGAAAAATGTATCTACTCCAGAAAATACAAGTTTAGGACTGAACATGTATATACTATATCCAAATTTAAGGATATGTATCTTTTAAAACCATGGCTTTCTGAGCATGCAGCAAATATGAAAATTGTAGCATACCATAGCCATTGCAATATGAAAAAATCGGATGTAATACAACACATGACTTTCTCTACCCTCTATCATTGTTAGTGGTTGTACAAGCTATTCTTGCTAAAGCTTATTTTTCCTTAGACTATTTTTTGATCAAAATACCTTTGCAGAAATAGCTATATTAGCATTTAGTTACATACACAAAGAGAACAGCGATAGTCATATGTTTAAGAAATGGAAGCAATATGCTGGCCTTAAATTGGATACTATTTCTATGCAATCAGAGAAACAGCTGTATGTTGACAGGACTTTAAAAGAATGACCAAGTAATGAGTAATGCGAACCATTAATAACGAATGCCTCGGAAATGACTTATGCCACAAAAAACTTATTTGAAATAAATTGTGTGTTTTAAAGAGATTTTTTGTGTAGTACGTTTTCGTGTATCCCTTAACTTTTGCAGTTATGTAAGATTATACAAAATTCCTTCCGAATAAAGAGGTCTTCATGGGCTATTCCAGAAAATTCAAGATATACATTTTATTTTTTATGCAAATATCTTTAATATATGGTATTTTAATCAAAATAATTAAGAGCCACTTTTAGAAAATCAAAAATTTCGAAAAATGTTCTGTGTAAAGGGTAGGTTGGGGTGAGGGAATTTTCTTGAAAATTGTCGCATTTTTGGAAGATACTGAACCTAAACACCAAGTTTGGTATTTATCCTACTTTTCGTTTTTGAGTTATGCTCAGACACAAACGGACATTTCTTTAAAAATGTTTTTGGTCAAGGATCTCAAAACATGTATTTCCGGTGAAATATCGATATCGAATTTGTGGGTGAACTATAAAATCTTTTGTATTCTCTACGTGGTAGAGAAAGTGAAAAGAGGAACAAATTAAAGTTCCAGATAAAATGACTTAAAAATCACATTACTAGGCATTCATTGTGTGCATTAATTTAAATGTGACAATTAAGGACACTTCAGCCGTCGTAGGATCTAAGGTTATACATTACTATTGTACAAAAATGGGTATTCCTTGACAAACTGGCAATATTTAACCCATGGACGCCTCCTAACAAAACTGGAATATCCAGTACTAATTTTGACTATGGCAAGGACCACCAAACATTGGAAGGTTGAGAGAAAATCCCACTAAACTCTCGAGTGTGAATGAATATTTTCTGAGAAGATCTCAATGTGTAGATAGACAGAATCAACATTTCTGACTTCTCTTAGGATAAGGTATGTGATTATCATCATTTAATTGTAACCGTAACTATGAAAATGTGAGGCAATTTCCGGGATGTTATAACTGTTTCGGCGGGAGTCAGAGCCGGCGCGCGAGCAGTCTTACGGTGGCAACAATGTGAAAGAAAAGCACTGTACAGTTTCACTTATTTCGATTCAGGTTATTCTTTCTTTATGCAGTTATCAATAACACCGGAATTACACACTCTTTAAGCATGAAAACGTGTTTAATTAAAACATTAAGATATTGTAAATCATTACACTCTTGTATCATTAAAATAACATAAGGTATTACAGATTTGTTCATTTGAATACTTAACGCTGTAAATTATAAAAAAATATGCTGTGATTCACATGGGTTTCTCTTTTCTCTATATTTATTAGTACACAAACTATTCTTACTAAAGCTCATTTTATCTACTTCATTTTTAACCAAATAAACCTTTGTAAAAATAGCTATATTACACATTTCGTTATAATACAAAGAGAAAAGCGATAGTCAAATGCTCAAGAACTGGACGCTATATGCTGGCCTTAAAATTCCATACTGTTTCCATGCAATTGGAGAAACAACTAAAATCGACGAGATTTTAGAAGAAAAACAAATATTGAACAATTTGAACCTTTAATAACGGATATCTCAGAAACGGCGTATGCCACAGAAAAACTTATTGTAAGTAAATTGTGTATTTTAAGGAGATATACATTTCATTTTTTTTTGTATGGCACGTTTCCGTTCATCTCTTTACGTTTACCAGTTATAGAAGATTGTACAAAATTCCTTCCAAGGAAGAGGACTTTACAGGCTATTCCCAGAAATTTCAAGATATGCATTTTATTTGTCATAATATCTTTAATATACGATATTTTAATCAAAATCCTTAGAGCAAGTTTTTAAAAAATCAAAATTTTCGAAAATTGTTCCTTGTAAAGGGTAGTTGGGTGGGGAATTTTCTTGAAAATCTTTGTGTCGCATCTTTGGAGGTACTGAACCTAAATACCAAGTGTGGTATTTATCTGACTTTTCGTTTTGAGACATGCTGTTCACAGATACACACGAACCTTTTTCTAAAAATGTTTTTTTTTATCCAGGGTGACTCAAAAACACGTATTTCCGGTGAAATTTCGGCTGGGATTTTTGGGTGGAATGCAATACCATCTCTACCTACTATAAACGTGGTAGAGAAAGTAAAAACTCATAAAGCAATCATTTTGGCACGTACGTTTTCAAAATGTAGAAAACTCAATGTATAATAAAAATTAGATTAATTAGTAATTATATACTATATACAGCATTAGAAAGAAGAACATTCGTAACGAATACAGTCCTTTACGTTTTAAGAGAGATTAAAGGTTATAAGTTTTATTAATGTGCGCCTAAACTTGGTACAAATTACGACCATCTGTATTTTAAAACATTTTTAAATTGAAATAAGAAAATGCATGTATGATTTGTTCGTTTCTGGTAGGTAAGGCTTTGTCGTAAAGGCAACCATTCATGTTTGCTTAAAATTAACTCCGAAAGTAAACCGAATTTCAGAGATAGTTTGATATGTCCAGCTTCTAAGGTAGTTTTTGTGTCTGTAAGCGCCGTGGAGTACCTATCGTGGGTTTTGCCATCCGTATATGAGTCTGCCCTACGCATGAAGCAATTTCCCAAACGCTGCAAGGACGGATACATAATGTGTGTGTGTGTGTGTGTGTGTGTGTGTGTGTGTGTGTTTGAAGACAATTTGTTGACAAATTAAAAATTTAATTGAAATAGGTACAAATTTAAGGCAGTTATGACAAACCTTCGAATCCACGTAATGATGATGATGATGATGATGATGATAATAATAATAATAATAATAATAATAATAATAATAATAATAATAATAATAATCCTGTGCGCTACAGCCCGCGAAGAGCTGATGCCGGCTTCACGCCACGTGCGCACGGCAGAGGTGGGCGATCATCCAACCGATACGGGGAGGTGATGTGGCCAGTATCACGCATCACCCAGACGGAAATTTGGCTCGCGGGGCCTATCGTAGCTCCTCACTTTCCTCACCATGCTGAATTGGCACCGGTCCTATACCCGGGACCCAAAATCCGCATCATCATGGGTAGGATCTAATCCGGGCACATTCAGTGGCCGGGTACCAGGGCAGCACGCTCCACCCACTGCGCCACGGCGCAGGACTTCGAATCGACGTTGCAGCTGAATAATTGCGATTGGAGGCTGAAGCTAAAAAAAAGTACTCCTGTGAAATATTATGTACATAATTGGCTGCAAACTGCGAGAGAAAATTGAAGTCTGCTTTTATATTATTTGTATTACCATTAGAACAGGAATAAGCAATAGTAATCTCCACGACAGTAGGCGAAACGCTGTTAAAATGTTTAAGAGGTTCCCACTCTAAACTATTGCTGTGTTGTGTGATATTTCGTGCCCTTGTTTGTCACGCGTGTTGGATTCTACACAGGAAACTAAAACTATCGTATACCTTATTAAGCTCGAATAGGTTACATTTATTTTAATCTGCAATTCGACGTAGTGACTTAACTACATCTTCATTTTAAATATAATTCCATGAATTGAGATATTCTGAAGCATCTCCTTACATCGGTATACGCTCGGAAATAACAGCTACCATTAAAATTAAATAACACACTGTAGTTTGTATAAGGAATTCGCTAAAATATTCGATGTTTTAGGATTGTTTCACAACAGGTCTGCTAGATACCAAAACGCAAGACACATCATCTAACGAACGTAACATGAGTGTTCATTTACAATCTTGTTAGCACTAATGAGAACGAAATGTTGTGTAATGATGAGTAGTTAACGTCATAAAATCTGAGCGTGGTGCATTTAATGACTCAGCTGTTGTTTATATCCGTTTCGTACTTGTCTGGAATGGCCAATATCCTTGCTACTTTGCCACAGAAGTCTTTCCTTTTATATAGCGGGTTGTTGTCGGTGCAAACATCCTGCCGAGATTTCTATCCACACTGGCTGCAGAGAAATTAAAAACGGCTGAGGCAGTTGCACCGAGGGCTAAGAGAAGGTTTACATTGCACCCGGTTATTACGATTCCATCGATTTGCCTCCAGCAGTACCAGATTCACAACTCCCCCTCATTTCAGAGCTCCCATCAATATTCAAACGCTTTCAGATGTCATCGATCAGAAGAAAGGCTTTCCGTTAAATCAAACTTTTCTTGCTTGGAAAAAACACTACAGATTGATTGATAACGCTTTAGAAGCGGCATATTTGTCTTCCTTTATAAACCTGGCGAATATAAAACGTAACAATCACCAACGTATACCAAGTGTGCATTTCAAAGTTTATGACATTGTTTTTAGTCAATTTTTAAAGCCAGTGCCAACTTTAAGGGAAGCACGTAATGCAGTACAGATGTGACGGAGAAGTTGTCCAGCAAGCTCGACGTTGAATCCGAAGTGCACTAATACAGTAATGGTATTAATTATAAAACGTAGAACAAATATCATGGCTTGCAATGTCAGACGCAAAACCATAAAATAAGATAAACAATAAAACGTGTTAATTCTTCTTGTATAAGCCTAATAACGTCCATTCATTCTTCACAGATATTCTTTTTATTTACATTTGCAGGAGGTAGCCACAACACACACTTTTGACAAATTTATGTTGCTTTAGTTAATGATGTACCCCGTTTAAAGATTTTACCAACCTTCGATATTGACCAAACACAACATGGGAGGCTCTTACGTTCAGACTGAAGCCGTACTTGCAAGGCAACTTCTCCGACACACATATGCGTATCTGCGAAGTAGGCTGATTGAATTGTAGCTGCTAGACAAATGATGTTATACATGTCTTGGCACACTTTGAAATGATATCCAGTAGAAAGCGGGAAGGGTGAGAGTATGTCTTTTTGAGAGGGAAATTAACCGCCATAAAGCAAAATCTGTATGGTCATTTACTTGAAGTTCAATAATTTACGTGTTTCTGTACATAGTGAAAAAAAACCGCGCGACTGTTAGCCTAGGATGGCCGTAACAAATACTTTGACTATTCCATTACAAACCGAATTTTTGATAATGGCCAATAGCGTTTGCTAATGCCTGGATATCGACCGACATCTTAAAATATGCTCGCTAGGGTGCGATTTTATCGGATAAAGTCTTAACTCGTTACTGAACCATAATTCTATCAGAATGCACTTCGGTCCCATCCATTTCAGTTTCCATTACTGAAATTCAGATTCCTTTAACTTTCAACTTTGAAAATTGGTGTTTTTAACACCCCTAAATTCAAATAGTGTCAATCTCTAAAGAAATTATGTTCTTGAAAAAAATGTGTGCTTTGATTTTAACTAATCAATTTTCAGGTTAACTATTTTCTTATTTCCACTGTTTATAATATTGCTTACTCTTTCGTAACACATTTGTTAATTTAACATAGTCATTTGATAGCTGACACAATGGTGATTTTATTTTAAACAGCGCAAGTAAGAAAGTGATTATTATTTATGTACCTGTTACGTTGTATTCATAAAATTCCATTTCAGGTTGCGGGTTTCATCGATAAACTTGTAACTTCTCGTGGGATTATTTGTAATAGAATTATTTTACTCCTCTTGTTAACAATGCTCTTGGCAATATTGTACACCTGGTTAAACTAAAATGGTCGGTCTCTTGAGCAGTTAAACGTTTTCAAAGTGGGCGCGTGGTTCACAATCGTCAACTTCTGTGCGCCGCTTTATAATACAAGCCACAAGACACTGAGTTGGGTTACCTCGTTAAGCTACTTAACTTCTACGCAAGCAGCTCGAGTTCGATTCTCCGTAGTGGATTGTTGTATTTTACTTTTTACAACTCGTTTTCTGTAAAGTAGTTAAATAATATTGCTTGTGTTACTTCATTTTATTACAAATATAATTAACAATGTTGACATTTTGTGGTTATGAAATTAAATTGACTGAGCATGAAACCCCCTCCCAACCGATGAATGGTTGTCATCTAGGTATGATGGACTTCTAAATAAGCGCCGCATACATAAAAAAATCTGACGTGTTACTCACATCACTTTCTCTACTCTTGTACAAACTATTTTTACAAACGCTTATTCTCCACATGCTTCATGTTAATCGAGATGTTAATCTTATTGCTAATTTTCTTGTAGGTGCAAGGGGAATATGGTAAGACTTCAAGCGATAGTCAAATCTTTTAAGAACTGTTGCTGTGTTGCGCATTCCATTCTCTTTGAATGTCCAGGATATAAAAAAATGAGTAACGAATTCCCATTTGAGAAAAATTATTGGAACATTTAAGGGAATAACAAGCAATATCTCGAAAATGGTTCACTCAACAAAAAAATGTATATGACATAAACGGTGTATTTTAACGCGATCTACATTTTTTGTGTAGTAAAATTTTGTCTTATCTCTTATGGATTACCAGTTATGCAAAAGTCGTTCACAATGAAGAATACTTTTGAGGACATTCCCAAAAAATTCGAGATATACATTTCATTTGTCATGAAAATATCTTAAACATATGATATTTTAATCAAAATCGTTAGCCATTTTTGAGAAAATTAAAATTTTCGAAAAATGTTCCATGTAAAGGGTAATCTGGGGTGGGAGATTTTTTTAAAACCTTCGTAGCATCTCTGGAAGATACTGAACCTAAATACCAAGTTTGGTGTTTATCTTACTGTTCGTTTCTGAGTTATGCTGTTCACACACACACACACACACACACACACACACAGATTCATACACCGACATGTTTCCAAAAATGCTTTTTTTTATTCAGGGGGTCTCAAAACATATATTTCCGGTGAAATCTCGGTATCGAATTTTTGGGTGGAATACAATACTTCCCCTACTTACTATACGTAGTAGAGAAAGTAAAAAATTAAAAAAATCTACTATGGAAACTGGAATTTAATGTTCTGCGGCATGTTGCCATGGTAGTTCAGTTGGTTAATGCAACCGGACAGAAACCGAAAGATCTGTGGTTCAAATTCCGGTTATTGCATTGAATTTTTCAGTCGTCTGATTCAACTTTTCCAACATTATTCTACACACGACTTGTCTGGTAGAACAACTAAAACCTGTTATATTTTTACTCGTATACTTAAAGTAGAGAGCGGAAGAAGCCGAGTAGTTCTTGGAGATTTGAATTTGCAACCTCGGGGACAGTAAGCAACTCTCCACCACTGAGCTAAGAGTACTGAAGTAAGTGTGGCATTGTAACGAGCTTGTCGTACTCCGCTTGAGAGCCATAAATCAATAAAGTATGTTTTGGTTACAAGTATTCAGTGTTGAAACACACTGAAAGATCTCTCTGTTGAAATCTCATATATGAATTATTTTCTCAGAAGGCTTTAGTGATCATATTGTGATCCCCATTATAACTACTACAAAAATGTACGCAGTCTTGTGAAATGCCCGATTCAAGTTCCGTCTCTCAGACGCCGGCCAATTTTAAATTGACCATAGTATACATGTAACGGAATGGGATCTGTAACGCGGCGCGACTGCCGCTCGAGGTAAGGCCCAGCTTATACATGCGACCTCATGCCGTGCGACGGGTGCGATACGATCTGAAAGTACATTGAGTTAAATGGGATTGTTTATGCAATGCAACGTGTCGCACGAGCTGAAAAGAACGTGCATGGCATATGCGACAGTCGCACGACCTCAATATACATGGTAGTATATGGTTCTGTTTATGCACGTTGCATTGCCACGTTGTGAGCGAGATAAGCAAATTATTGCTGCCACCTTGGGAAATACAGACAGAGGTGTAGTGAGGGATTGTTGGGGTGTGTGCTTTCACGTGTTGCGAAGTGATTTGATTGTCGTCGCCCAGACTTTTATCAAGTATGGATATGGAATATTTTATAGAATAAATTCTTATTAGGAATTCAATTTGGGATGTTCGTCAGAAAATTACAAGGATCGTAACAAGAAGCAATTTCCCAAAGGAGTTCCTAAACACACGAACCTTGTAATGTTTATGGACGTACACTCCGCTCATCTGTTTGTTTTCGTTCTCTTTTTTTACTTTCTTTACACTATATAGTAGGTACAGAAAGTACTTATTTCATTCTATCAAAAAGTTCGATACGAGGTTTCGTCAGAAATATATGTTTCGAGACCCCCCTGAATCGAAAAACAAAAAATAGAAAAGGTCCTTGTGTGTCTGTGAACAGCATAACTCAAAAAATGAAAACTCGAATAAACGCCCAATTAATTATTTAAGTTCAGTACCTTATAAAGACGCGACAGGAAGATTTTCAAGAAAATCTCCTTATCCCAAACTACCCTTTACATGTTAGATTTCTAAAAAAAAATTGAATCCCTAAAAATGACTCCAACGACTTTGATTAAAATACCACATATTAAGGGTATTTACAAAACAAATAAAATGTATATCTTGAATTTTCTGGTAATTGTATGTGAAGTCTTCATTCAGAAGCCATTTTAATGTAATGTTATAACTGGTAAACGTTATGCGAATGAAAAGATATTACCAAGAAATGCGGAGCTCTTTAAAAGACACAATTTATTTCAAATAACCATTTGTGTGGCATCAGCCATTTTCAAGATGTTATTAATGGTTCGAATTGTTCAATACTAGCCATTCTTTTAGTCCTGTCGATTTTAAGCCGTTTCTCGCGGTTCCATTGAAAGAGTGTGGAATTTTAAGGTCAGCATATAATGTCCAGTGCTTAAACATTTGACTATCACTGTTCCCTTTGTATCCTAACGAATTGTGTAATGTAGATACTTCTACAAATGCTTATCTTTACTAAAATGAAGTAGATAAGAACAAACTTTCGTAAGAATAATTTGCATACCCACTAATAAATGGGTCATGAGAAAGTCATGTGAATGTAACAAATAGGATTTTTTTCGATTTAAGAGTTTGTAGCAATAATACAACACATTCTAGCTGTCGAACCAAAATAAATGTGGGAACGGGCTAATAGACATGTCGCATGCAACATGCGACATTGACCTGTCGCATCATTCCTTGTCATGCGACATGAAATTGCATACATAAATGGGGTCTAGCGCTGCCATTTGAAAGTCTCAGATTCGAAGTTCTGCCGGCTGCCGTCTCACACTTGAAGGCGCTGTAATTCAAGCCTATCTTTAACGACTCTTTTCTCAGGAGTGGGTGAGAGCAATGATACTATCATGTGTTCCGTTATTAGCTGCATTTTATACCAGTTTCAAAAGTATAAAAACAAGTTATTTCCCTTAATACTTAACAATACGGTAACAACTAGCGCATTTATGTGATGTGAATTAATATATTCCAACTCAAATTTTAAGTATCATACAACATCACAATAAGAAATACTTCTGGCTTATTATAAAAAGTTATTTCCCCTTAATTACATGTTTTGCAATTTTTCTCCGTATGCCTAATTCTTTTCCCGTTACCCCGCCACATGTAATAAATTTAGTGGGAAACTAAATTCATTCTCAACACCATTTCCCCCACTCTTTTTCAAACAACTTGTCATGGATTCAGCATCTGGCTGCTAAGAAATCGGTGTGGACTTTATGGAAAAAATTCCCCTTTTGTAAATGCCATGATGCACACATTCGTGCAAATAATTGTAACATTTATTCCTATTTGTGATTTACGTAGTGCTGTGTGAGAATTCAATCGTTCGTATTTCCACTATCACGCTTCTAATGACATTATGGGATATTCCATGTGAAATTGAACAGCAAAAAGAACTCACATTTTTTGTTTCCATTGTAATTTTTCCTATTAATAAGGGGTGCTGAGGGAAGCATATTTATCAAATATTAGCACATAAAACCGAACGGTTATTACGTTATTGAACGATAAATGCATCGTATTCATTCATTTCGTCGCACTTTTAAGTGCGCATAGCTCCGGAACACTTTATTTCAGAATATTTACCAAAACTGATTTTGTAGATTAAAGTCCGTATTTTATTATGGAAATTGTTTGTATAATAACCACAAAAATGTATATTTTTACTTCTTACTTATTATAAGTGTGTGCGGATTTTTATAAAATATTAGATTGAGAATAATCCATAGTGTCATTAAGAGAACCCGGCAATGTTGCTGAAGTGTAATGTTAGGGTGTTCGTAGTTATAACACAAAAAATGAATAAACGCAGCGATTTACGTGGTCGATGCACGATAATCACCAAGCGCTCTGTGAATCGTGAGGAAATACTCAAAATCGCATACTGCTTAGTAAGCGTTCTCATTGTTTAACCTTATGCACAGCAGCTTGCTTGACCTTCAGCTCAAAACGAACTTGTGAGAGCGACCATGAGAACATATTTTACTACTCACGCGCATAAAGTAATTTACTATTTTAATTATTTTAGGCGAATCCTTATCAGTCACTGTTACAATAAAATATGTTTGATTGCGTTTAAATTTCAGAACCTTGCCATATATAATACAATTATTTTTCTTAATCGGTTACCGCCTACACTTGAAAAAATAGAACTTTCCTCACTTAAATAAAAATAATAGGAAAATGTTTACTTATTAATATGAAACTAAGATTTACGGAATAGAAATGACGTTTAATTTAAATAATTAAATGTGAAGCTTTTAGACTTATAACGGTTTGAAGTTGGGAATTTTACAAAGATAATTTAAGAGCTTGCATAAAGTATTGTATCGGGCTTACCTCCAAATACAAAAGGTTTCGTTACGTTTAAAAAATGCAAGATCAATTTTCCTTCTAAATCGGACGATCTGAAATGGAATGTCCCATATTTGGAATTCCTTTACCTCTCTGTCTATTTCCCTCATAGGTCCTTTCTCTCATACAAGCTGTTACTTTTCCAACTTCCTGTGCTGCTAAAGTCTAAGCTTACTAACTGGCTAGAACGCTTTTCTGTATAACGTCTTTTTATAAATATTCCTTCTTACATATATAAGATTTAATATTTTATGTTCAATGCTATTTACAATATTTATATCTACTAATTGCATCGTTCCTCTTCCTGTTTATTTCCCTTCTAATACATTATCTCTTATATTTCTCTCCCTGTCTTTTATTTACATATGTGATCATAGTATCAATGTTAAATTATGTGTATTATTTATGCGGTAGATGTCGCCCTACAAACCCGACCTTGAAGCGTGTTGATGCAAGTCCCATATACTAAACTTTTAAAACACGTAACTTATATTACATGAGACGCGATGTTTTAAAACATCAGTAATAATGAAAACACGAAACTGATATTAGAATTCTGTTTCAGATTTCTATAAGCAGCTAATAGTAGCGTATTCTATCTCCTTTGATCCTGTACACTGTAATAACGGTCTACGTTTCACTTCTTGGCGAATCCTTAGTATAGCTTCCTTCGGAAAGGAAGTAAAGCCGGTGGTCCCGTCGCAGATTTACGGCACGTAAAAGAACCTCAAGCCTGATAGAGGCCTCTGAGCAAAATTTCCGGTCTTTCACGCCCAATATAGAATGGGAGCTAAGAGCCATAGCCGTTAAAGAGCGTACTTGACTAATAAAACAGTACGGAACGACGTGTTTCAACTAATTATGGGGCTTATCCGCACAATTTTATCACCACCCTAGTATTTGTTTACGTCTACGATCGTCATTTGTTTCCCGCATATAGTCATCGGATTCCGGCGTTTATATTTTAGTAAGTCAATTAATATTTTGTTGCATTCATTTTTTTAAACTTTTATGTACTTTCTTCCAACCGTGAAATAGTGAAATAATCCTACGTCAGTTTTTATTATTTCTAAATAAATTAAAATATCGTTTTCATAATCTCAGTTACGTATTTCTGTTATTTCGGATTTGTTATTAGCGGCGCTTCGTCAGTGGTCCGTCCGTCTGTTCGTATGCATGCACGCATGTACCAACTCAACCGCTGCAGGTATGAAATCGGGACGGGAGGAAATACACATGCTTTTTAATTAATTTTTGTCATTAAAAGCGAAATACGAACAGGATTCAATCCAGTGCAGAGCCGAAATGGGATTAGAACACTTATAGCCTCACTTTTCAATCAGTATCTTCATTGTATAGACTTGTGCATGTGTCCACCTGGAAATAGGAGTTTGATTCTCCACTGGGATTACATATATTTTTGCGTATATACCTCATTGTATCATAAATTTACTGTTTCTATGATAACCGGTTTATGTACACTAATATAATGAAAGAGGCATAGCTACATTATATAGATTTTATGAATAACCAAATTGGTTATAAACTTTTGTTTGCAGCTGTTTAAAATTTTTCGTTAATAAGAGAGATAGTAGATTCTTATCAAAATTTAAAAATATCAGCTACTAAAACAAAATCCAATTCCCAATTCGATCTAAGATTATCGAAAACAAGGTACTTGACCAAGTTTCTAGTTTCAGCTATTTAGATAATGACATTAAATCTGAACATAAACAAAACATAGAATAAAAGCAAATGTGTATATATATGGGACTATAAATAAAACTTTAAAAATAGTTACAAGACATAAAAAATTAAAACTATACAAAACAATGACAGGATTGAGAGAAAAAAAGGGATAAATTATTATATCTTCGCAGCAAACCTTGTTAAAGTACTCGCAGTTAAAATTATAAATCGCATATTCTCTAAATAGGATCTAGGATTCACAAAAATTGATTCATCTGTTCTTGAGTACAAAGGTTAATATAGGTATATACATTGAATTGTTAGATCAAACCGTTTTAAGCTTCAATGTTTAGCTTTATTACTTGATAGCTTTAGCCCATTTTACATGTTAACACCACTTATTTATCCATAATCAGCATTACTAAAAAAATTTCAGTGTGAAATGTCCTTGCAAGAGAACATCGTCTGTTGCATTGTTACATTCAAACTTAAATGCACCATAGTTGCCTCATATTAGCAAATGCTAGATGTAGATAGCTTTTATTTCCTTTCCATTCGTGGGTTATCTCTATGACAATTAGGCTGCATAACCTCTGTACAACTAAGTACAATCCTAAACCTGGTGCCGAGTTGTCAGAGCGTGCGATGGTTCTTTCTTGTTTTGCGCGCGCGTCCACCGTTTTAACATTTGATTCCTGCTGTTACTTCGGCACACACACGCGCTTTTTCTATTTGTTACACTTTTTATCATTGCGCCTATCCGCTGTCTTCTAAACTTTTCTGCCGCCCATTTCTAAGGAGCTACAACGACCAAATGTGTCTTCCAAAATCTCACGACGAAGTGTTCATTCTCAAATCTCACGACCAAGTGTTCATTCTCAAATCTCACGACCAAGTGAAGTATTCTAAAATCTTCCGTTTCTCTGTTTCAAACGTTCTATATCTCCTCATTCCACTATCACCTGATTCCTAGCTTCTTTCATTGGAGGCCTAAGGCTATCTGGCTTTTTGGCGAACATTGACCCGTTTCTGCTAGCCTGCGTTCCCAGCAACCTGACGGGACGCTTAACAATAGAGAACAACCACCCGTTTCCGGCCGCTGATGGCTTTGCCTCTCAACCCTTATTTCAACTTACAGTAACATTCGCTTGCCAGTTTTATTTAATACTATCCTCGCCGTTACTGATATGTATTCTCCCTATTATCTTAATTTTATTTTGCTACTCAAAATATACTGCTTCAAGTGGTGTTAGACAACTGAACATTCTGTGACGTCAGAGAACGCGGCTTTCCAGCTCCCAAGCTTAGAGAGGTAGCCGCGAGAAGCTTTGAGGCAATGGGAAATGAAAGTGATAAAGATATAGCTAGTGGGACAAGAAGTGTGCATGTCATACTTTTTATATGCCTGCTTTTACCTTCCGTCTACAGCCTTCACCTATGCTTCTTCGAAGAACACAGGCACTAACTACTACGTTACGTAATCGAGTTGGCAGCTCCTGTGGTAGTGGGACAAGCTAGTATTGTTATCCTTGTTCAATGTTTTGTAACCTTAAGCTTCAGTTAAAGTTCCTTCCCTTATAAGTTTCAGCGGTTACCTAGTTTTGGAATGTTTTAGAAGATACCAGCTAAAGTCATCATTGTTGCTCGGAACTCGGAGAAGTAATTATTAAACTAGAATAACTATTAAATTAAATTACATACATATATAAAGTTAAATTATTGTGTGTGTGTGTGTGTGTGTGCCCAATGCCGTTGCAATTATGAAAACAAGATAAAAATCGCAAGAGCAATAGCAAGACATGTAGTTTCACTTCATGGCATCTAACCTTTATAGCTTAAGGGCATACTGCATATTTAACAAGAAAATTGAATTAAACTTGTTTCTAGTTACCATTCAGCTTCCCATGTTATCAACTGCGTAAAGTAAAGCGTACATGTGGTAACAAATCTATCACATCCATTATAAATACGGTACTACATGAGACACCCAGTACTTAATTAAACCATTTTCCTAACAACATTTTAAAGAAACGGATTGAGAATCCAATGATAACCCCGACATTGGTAGCCGAAATCGTTACGGCACGAATTCTGATTGGCAAGTTTGCGGTTCAAATCTCTCCAGACTGTCCTCCCTGGCTGTGATTTTTAAGTTTTTCCTCAGTTCTTATAACCAATAAATGCCGGGGAGGTATGCTAAACTTTCCTAGTTATCATTTCATGTATGGCCAGTGCCGCCGCCTGTGGTGTTGTATGAAGTAGGAGCGGGCCTTTAAACACTATTAAAAGTGATGACTGAACTCCCGGACTAACATCTAGTGTTTCCGAAAACCAAATGTTAGACTCGGAAGTTGTGCATATCTCCGAAGGGACCGACACGGGTAGCCGAGGTTACTGAAGACACGGACTCGTGAACGGGATCCAAAGTTTTACCATCCCTCCTGCCTAAGGTTTCTTTCAGGTTTTCCTCAGTCCTCATAACTGGAAAATGTCGGAGAGATACCTCTAAACTTGGCCTGGAGCGTTTCTTACCAAATTTCCTTTCCCAATTATTTTATTTTATGTATCACCAGTGTCCATCGCGTGTATACAACAACAACGGGAATTAAACATTATTTAAGAAATCTCCCCAAAGTGCAGAAGGGAGTAATGAAAGCAAAATATGATTCCAGGGAAAACAATGATTAGAACAAGTGGCAACCCAGAACAACACTAAGATGCGCACGCAACGCCTGACCTAATCAAAACAGCCAACCTGGATTCACTAAGACAGTGACAAAGATGATACAATGTTACAGTTTATCGTGGGTCGATTTGCACTGTTATTTTCTTCTTTCTTTTACTTACTATCTTGTAATCATTACTTAAATTGTCTCAGTACACAAACACATACACGCAATAAATTAAGAAAGCATTGCCTACTAGAAGGTTAACAGTAGGAGAAAAGCTCAAACAAAACAAGATATAATTAACGTGTTGGATTTGGTTGTGAAGTGAAGGGGATTCGGCACCGATCCAGGTATGAGGATATTGCACCGAAACCGCACGAGGTGGCGCCCCGGGAAGGATGAGGTAAGGGTGACGCTGGGCAGCCGGAACCAAGAGCGACGACACAGCAATAACAGGGTCCGTACAGTCCCCAGAATATAGACGCCCCGACAGTCGGACAGGCAGACCGGGGACCCCGCCCCACACAGGGTCCAACGCCCCAAGAGGCGGTCAGAGAAAGTTCACAGAAAGCATCCGCTGCACCAAAACACCATCGCCAACACTTCCAACCGTGAAAGAGACCAAACGGGCTGAAGGATGAATGAAATGATTAATAAAACCAAATTGAGGGACAGAAAATTCACGGGATGAAAGAAACCACTCCAGTATTCGCCTGCCGATCGAGGAAAACCCCCGAAAAAACCATGGCTAAGAGTGAGCGGTCGCCGGGGATCGAAGCCGAGACCTCCCAAATGCGGTTACCGCTTGAGACATCCTGCTCGTTAAATTAACGTAAATTGAAACAAACACACAAAAACAAATAATATGCAGAAAGGGATAATATATTCTTTTAGTCGAAGAATAATTCTCCTTGTTTTAGTGCTTAGAGAAGTAGTTTGCTTGTACAGAATGAGTATACACAGACTAGCGCTTTGTTAGAAAATAACAATTAACGAGGTAAAAGCTGAGTTTCATTTTACTTGACCACTCGCTCCCCAATTCCTAAGAGATGGGAGAAGTTCTATGAGCACGAATCAACAACATGAGCAGTAGCATGTCAGCCTCTGCGCTTCTGAAGGGATATATATAACTCGGTAAAGGTCAGACGTCAGATATAAATGTATATAATATTACTGAGAATTAGCCAGCGCATTATTTTTCCACAGTAGATATTTCTTCATGGAAACTTAATTGATAACGACGTAACAAATGCTGATGAATTCTCTATTCGTTGCTCGGTTACAAAGCAGAGATAATGCACGGGAATATAGGTGCTTATAAAATAAATAACTGTTTTGTGTTGCAGCTAACCTACGATTATATTTAACCAAACAGCAAACGTCCCGTTACATTATCAATACAGCAAGTTCTACAAGGCTCTCTGCATGCGACCTTAGGTATAGTATCTTGCTGCAATCCTCAGTGAAAATTAGATTTTTTTTGCTGGATATTTAACCATATATAATCTGTGTGTTTAAAAGTGAAGTAGTTACGTATATAGGTACTTACATATGTATATCATAGGTTATCCAATACTTTGAGGGGTCGTCCTCCATGGTCTAGCGGTTAACCATGCTAACCTCTAGTTCCCGAGGTCGCGGGCTCAAACCTTGCGCAGGGCGATGGACTTTTTCGGGCGTAAAAATCCTTAGCATGTCTTCCTTCGGAAGGGAAGTAAAGCCGTTGGTCCCGTGTTGTAGATTTACGGCACATAAAAGAACCTCAATCCTGATAAAGAGGCCTCTAAGTAAAATTGCTGGTCTTTCACGCCCAATGTATAATGGGACGCTAAGGACCTCGGCAGTTAAAGCGCGTCCATAAATAAAATTCAATTTAATTTATACTTTGAGGTATAAGTAGTATACCTGGCGTTGTCAAAATACGTTTGTACTTTTGATATCGGAAAAACTAAGGCCACAATGAATACGTAAGGTTAACATAACGCAGCATAACGGCAGGGGTGAAGAAAGACCATTCAGAATACAGATGTAAGCGTAACGCAAAATCTTGGCAAAGCTTTCTACATCCATAAATTGAATGCGGAAATTTTTCGAGAGTACCTGAAGTTTCAAATTGAATAACATATCCAATAATATCCCGCACACAAATTTACTCGGTCTTCATATATAAATAAATTAGACATAAAAAGTGTTGTACCAAACAAACAGAGCAGTGTCTGGCATCAGCATTTAAAATGGCGTGACACGACCAAATGGAAGAGCACCATGATTGTACAATAGATGTTACAAAATCTCTCATAGCGATCGTTTGCTGTTCAGAAGCTGGCAATGCATGGAGAATGCAGGATTCTTCTTCTATGCACGCAACGCAAACATTTGCGTTTGCAATCTCTTGCGTTACGTAGGCGCTACATGACTGAGTGAATGCTTCCATTAAATAACAGGGTACGAAATCTAGCGTTTATGCTGCGTCAGCACTTACTTTACATTGTGAATGAGGCCCCTGAGACTGGAATTCAGGGCAATTCAAGTCAATAATAGAATGCAACATAAAACCCACTGTTAATCTAAATTGAAAATTTTTTGGAGATTCGAAAAATCTATGGCACGCTGTAGAGAGATCTGAAACCTAAAAAGGTATACCTTCGTAGAAAGGAAATGGAAGCGGCAGTGGAGATGTCAGGTTATTTCGATTGGGACTTGAAGATTCAAGTTGCCGTATTTATCACCGCTAATATTTTAGACTTTAATTTAGTAGTTCATTTGTCTTATAGTCGGAATGCCTTCAAAAAACAACTGTTTTCACAAACTAATCAAAGGCGAATCGAAGAAAAAGAAGAGGAGAGGAGAAACTGCCTAAGAAGAGCGAGGACTTGCGAGGGTGGAAGAAAGAACTATAACATCTCGAGCAGCGAATTTCTGTGCCATTCCCAAAAAGTTTCAACTGCGAAAAGCCAAGCTACAGAACTTGCACTAGAAGTATTCTAAACCAGTATCCCTATGAAATTTGAGTTAATTTAATAATTGTTCTTTAATAACCTAATTAACTTATTTAATATGTTGCAAATCTGCGAATAAAAATACTGTAGGTATATAAAATCTGTGTTGCATACATACAACCCTCTCTACTCACTCTTCTACAAGCTATTATTACTAAAGCTTATGTCTTGTTGGTCAAGATAACCTTTCATTACACGTTTACCCATTTCGTTGTATGTAGGTAGGTATAAGGATATATTGTTAAAGAGAAAGTCAAACTTTTAAAAAGCGGGTCGCTATCGTGATGACTTTAAATTCCATGTTCTTTATATGGCCACAAGAAAAACGAATAGACACAACTTGAAAAAAGTACATATAGGTATTTGTAAATTCAAAACGGTAACAAAGAGTGTCTCAGAAATGGTTAACTTCAGAGAAGGATCTATTTGACATACATTGTGTAGAAAGCTTTTTCTATAGCTTCAAGCTTACATGTTATACAAAGCTCATTCAGAATGAAGCTATTCCCAGAAAATTCAAGGTATGCACTTCATTTTTTGTTTAAATATCTTAAATATATGAAATTTGAATCAAAATGTTTAGTCATTTTTAAGAAAATAAAATATGATTAATAAAATTTGAGACCTTATTTTGCCACCATATAAATAACTTATATATAGGGTCGACCATTTAAGTTGAGACTGTACAATATCCCCAAATAAGCGTTTTAGAAAGAAATATCTTGAATAAAAGTTGCTTGATATTATGGGGAAAAGTAAATGTCATTAGCCATGTTTTGTTTGGGGCACGTTATGATGGTCATTTTGGGGTCAGTTTAATTTTTTGTAAAAGGGAACCTACATTTTGTAAGTTTAACTCGTTAGAAAATTGTTTATAAAAAGCAGTTTATTTTTTGATGAGGAATTAGGAAACGAAATAAAAACTGTTGGTTCCCAATTACGAAATGTAAGTTGATCCTCAAATGACCATCCATGGATGGTCCAACCATTCATTGTGCTCTTCGTACACAGCCATTCAGAATTTACAGTTATTCACCTTGGTGTAAGACCAATGGAAAAGTGCTTTATACAAATATTGTTTATTTTTTTATGAGGCGTGAGAAAACAACATAAAAAGGTAGGTTCCCATTTAGAAAATTAAATTTACCCTAAAATGACCGTCACAAATAAAACACGAGTAATAGCATTTCCTTTCCCCCATAATATTAAGCAACGTATACTCAAAACATTTATGTATGTATATATATATGTGTGTGTGTGTGTGTGTGTAATACATATTGTGTTAATACCCAGGAGCAGCCACTATTGTTAATTTTTCATACTTTTAATATTCGCGTATGTTAAGATGCTCCTGGTTCCTAGCTTTAAGAATCCTTAAAAAGTGTCTTTTTAGGTGTGTAGATGGAATATTCTAGTAGCACCCAGCTTGCAAGCCTTTTGTGTTTTGTCGAAGCGGAAAAGTTCTTTATTCTTTTATTTGTGCTCCGAGAGGTAAAGTAGACGAATTAGAAGGCGAAATATCAGTGAAAGAGGGAAAGTTCAGTGTGACGTAAGGTACAGTTATTTGATGGTCCCTAAGCCAATGAGAATCAACTATAATTACGTCATTATAAACCCACGATAACAAAGTTGCGAAAATGTAGCCAATCAGAAATAAGTTAAGTTAAAAGTCCACGCGTTAAGTAGTCTTCTGTGTATACCAGTGAGAATTTCTTGTTCAGCATTCAAGTCTTGTCATGCAGAGCACGCAGAATCCAGTCGCTACGCGAGAAGTTCGTGTGCAAACTTGTAGAAATATTTCACGGAAAGTTACGGTGGTAAAATATACATTCCGGCGTGGTTTATTATAAACCGCGAAGGTGCTGAGTGTTATCGCACGCAGTAAATCAAAAACAGTGTCGTGTACGTCATAATAATACGTGAGGCAGTATTTTTAACACTTAAATGATTTCATCAAATTATATTATATAAAATATAATAACAGCTCGCCCTTAAAGCAATATATGTATAAAACAATATATAAAAAGTGTATATTACAGTCATTATTTATGTTTATATTATGGTATACATGTGAAATAATGTTATGTGAATGTATTACGTAATTTAATAATGTAGGAGCTGTGAGAATTATAGGTTAAAAGTTGCTAATAATGAGGTAACCTTGAGGCAATAATGAATTTGAAAGTTTAATAATGCTACTTGTCATTCTTGGAGCAACAATAATGTAATGTTTGTAACAGTTTATGAAATAGCCAACCAACAACCAGGAAAAGCTTTAGTTAAATGAAGGTATTCTATTGGACTAGGATTAGCCAACCAGAAACTGAAATATAGCAAAATTTACAAATTCAGCAGTCAGTTGCTTATAGACAGCGTTCCTAACCGGACGCTAGATGCGTCCTCGAGAAATTTAATATGTATTTTGTGTGAGACAAAAATAGTTTACGTGTTAAAAAGTGCAAGTAATTAATAAAAAAATCTCACAGCTCTCTCTATATCAGTGAAGTGTTATTTAAATCGTGTCAAGCATTAATAAAAGGGTGAAGTGAAATTATAATCTGTGTAAGCCTACATTCTTCAGTCGCACCACAACCCTGCTAAGACATTATGTATCTAAAAAAATATAAATACTGACGCAGCCGAGGCAAACATAAATATATAATATTTAAAGAAACAGTCAAAATTACAAAGTTAATATTTTTTTTAAATATTTGGAGTGAAGGCTACTGGAAACTTTTTACAATACGTGCAGTTGCAACTACTTCAAGTTCGGCGCCCCAACAGTCGAAATACAATACAACTCCTCCTAAAATTAAACTTCTTCATACGGGTAAGTAATAATTGTGAAATTGTGTGCGCGATAGCAACTAAAGTTCACCAGGAACATAATTAACAGTGGCACGTGTAAAGTATTTAACGAAATGATTCACCTAATGGAATTAATTGTTCTTTCACACAAGCCATGTGTAGGACAAGTTTGGAAAGGTAGAATCAGATGACTGAAGGATGCAGTGCCGCAACCAGGATTTGAACCACTTAAAGTACCGGGACTTAAAGTACTCACAGTTTTGTAAGTCACCATTGGGGTATGTCATCTCAAAAACAATTTTATATCTCCTTGTGGTTTACCGGGGAAAATGTAAGTCAGCTGGAGAATTTAATGTCCTGTCCGAATGTTGCCATGGTAGCTCAGTTGGTCAATGCAACGGGACGGAAAACGGTGGATTCGTCTTCAAATCCCTGCACTGAATTTTTTACTTTCTCTACTACGTACAGTAAGTAGGGGAAGTATTGTATTCCACCCAAAAATTCGATACTGAGATTTCACCGGAAATACATGTTTTGAGACCCCCTGAATCAAAAAGTATTTTTGAAAACATGTCTGTGTGTGTGTATCTGTCTGTGAACAGCATAACTAAGAAACGAACAGTCGGATAAACACCAAACTTGGTATTTAGGTTCAGTATCTTCCAGAGATGTGACACGAAGGTTTTCAAGAAAATCCCCCCACCCCAGATTACCCTTTACTTGGAAGATTTCTCGAAAATTTTAAATTTTAAAAAATGGCTAACGATTTTGATTAAAATATCATAGGTTTAAGATATTTTCATGACAAATAAAATGTATATCTTGAATTTTCTGGGAATGTCTCCAAAAGTATTCTACATTGTGAACAACTTTTGCATAACTGGTAAACCATAAGAGATAGACAAAATTATACTACACAAAAAATGTAATCGCGTTAAAATACACAAGTTATGTCATGTACATTTTTTTTTGTTGAGTGAACCATTTTCGAGATATTGCTTGTTATTCCCTTAAATTTTTCAATACTTATTTTCTCAAATGGGAATTCGTTATTCATTTTTACTTTCTCTACTACGTATAGTAAGTAGGGGAAGTATTGCATTCCACCCAAAAATTCGATACCGAGATTTCACCGGAAATACATGTTTTGAGACCTCCTGAATCCAAAAAAAGCATTTTTGGAAACATGTCCGTGTGTGTGTGTGTGTATGTGTGTGTCTGTGTGTCTGTGAACAGCATAACTCAAAAACGAACAGTCGGATAAGCACCAAACTTGGTATTTAGGTTCGGTATCTTCCAGAGATGAGACACGAAGGTTTTCAAGAAAATCCCCCCACCCCAGACTACCCTTTACATGGAAGATTTTTCGAAAATATTAATTTTCTCAAAAATGGCTCTAACGATTTGGATGAAAATATCATATGTTTAAGATAATGTCATGAGAAATGAAATGTATATCTCGAATTTTCTGGGAATGTCTCCAAAAGTATTCTTCATTGTGAACGACTTTTGCATAACTGGTAAACCATAAGAGATAGACAAAATTTTACTACACAAACAATGTAGATCGTGTTAAAATACACAACTTATGTCATATACATTTCTTTTGTTGAGTGAACCGTTTTCGAGATATTGTTTGTTATTTCCTTAAATTTTCCAATACTTATACTTTTTCTCAAATTCGTTATTCACTTTTTTTGTCCTGGACATGCAAAGAGAATGGAGTGCGCCACATAGCAACCAGCGTTAAAATATTTGACTATCGCTTAAAAGCTACCATATTTCCCTTGCATCTACAAGAAAATTACCAATAAGATTGACATCTCGATATCTCGATTAACTTGAAGCATATGGAGAATAGGCGTTTGTAAAATTAGATTGTACAAGAGTAGAGAAAGTCATGTGAGTGTAACACATCAGATTTTTTTGTCTTGGATATGCAAAGAGCATTAATCTGTGGCAACGGGAATGGTGCTGCACTTAGCAACCAGCTATTAAGAGATATGTATGTGCTTAAAGGCTACTGTATTTCTATATTGCCCTTGTAAATATATATTCCCCTTACATCTACAAGAAACTTAGCAATAAGATAGTCTGCAAATGTTTATCTCGATTAACATGAAGCATATGGAGAATAAGCGTTTGTAGAAACATTTTGTACAAGAGTAGAGAAAGTCATGTGAGTGTAACACATCAGATTTTTAATCGTCTGATTCTACCTTTCCCACCTAGATTCAACCAATTTGTGTGTATGTGCGTGTTTTATCACTTCTTCCAGGTTCCTGTCTATGCACCGAGTTCTCTTTTGCTGCTTACCAATTCTGTAAGCAAAGATCCTTGTTTCTCAACTGAGATATTTCTAGCCAGAGCAAACATCTCTTTTAAAGAATAACATAAAAATTCTACGTAGAACGGGAGCTGAGGAGATATCACGTCGAGATGAGGGGATCACCTGTGAGACCAGCGGGCTTCGAACGAGACCCCGAGCGCCAAGCCAACTATTCTATTCCTCCTACGCAGTCTTCATCAACAGGTAACCAAAAGGGTTCCCGACGCATATTTCATGTAAATGATATTTTAAAGTAGGGAAATTTTCTAGAAATCTTCGTGTCGCATCTTTTAAAGATACTGAACTTAAATACCAAGTTTCGTATTTATAGGATTTTTCATTTTTGAGCTATACTGTTCACAGATACAAACACACAGGAGCCGTTTTATAATTTTTTAGCCCTTCAAGGAGCCTCAAAACATGTGTTTCCAACGGAATCTCGACATAGAATTTTTGGGTGGAATACAATAATTCCTTTACTTACTGAAACTATATATATATATATATATATATATATATATATATATATATATTAAGAAAGTAATTAACCTATAGTAATGAAACACTATATAATTTTCCTCTAAATGCTTTTCTTTTCGGAAAAACAACTACTTAGCTTATTTTCAATACTTACAAAAATATACAATCAAATAATTAGCGAGAAAAGAATTTTAAATTACAATGTGAAGCGATATTTCCTGAGGCAGGAAGCGTAGTAATTAAATATTATTTGTTAAAGCGTTATCGTTTCATTTCGGGTCATTTATTCATGCTAAAGTTAATTAATTTCCATAGTTTTAGTCTCAGAGTATCATGGTTTATATCCACGGAAAGCCCTCTGAAAATATCAAGAGTGTTTTAATCTTTCTAAAGATTAGCAAATAAACAGCGCCGCTATCGTCCTTTGTTTTATGCAAGATTTCCATAAACACAAGGGAAAATCCGTTGGATTTCATTGTTCAGGTTTAAACGCATGGGCAGGCAAACACGTCATTCTTTTGTATCCGCGCGAATATTCCCCCATGTACAAGAACAAGGCAGCGTCTTGTAAAGAACGAAGCGAGCAGCCGTAAGTTCGAAAGCTTAACACCCAGCCAATAGGAGAAGGATGAACTCTAACGTAAAGCAAAATAGCCAATTATAGTGTAGGAGTATTTGACTCCGAGTAAAAATTGTCACGGTAGTATATATACAGGGTGGACCATTTAAGTTAAGACTGTTTAATATCTCCAAAACTAAGCGTTGTAGAAACGCTTGAATAAAAGTTGCTTGAGATTGTGGAGGAAAATAAATGTCATTAATCGCATTATTTGGAGGACGCTGTGATGGCCATTTTAGGGTCCTAGTTAATTTACCCTAATTATAGATTCTCATTTTAAAAAATTAAAATTACCCTAAAATGACTATCATAATGTCCTTCAAACAAAACACGACTAATGGCATTTCTTTCCTCCATAATATCCAGCAACTTTTATTCAAGAAATTTCTTTCTACAACGCTTAATTTTGGAGATACTGAAACGTGTTTTTCTAACCCAAGAGGAAGTGGATTGAATATAGGAATAATGGCAGATTTGTACTTGAAAATATATTACATAATTAATTAACAAGCCAGATTTCTTTCATTTAATAAACATGCATTCAATAACATACATAATTACCTTTTTAGAAACCCTTATTCTTTCATAATTATTTACATTCTTAACGGCTTCAATGCATTAAATTAAATTACAATAATTACGTACTTGCTACCTGCTCTCACATTTACCGATATCTTTGAAATCTAAACCCCAATAAAGGTATAGTTCGGACGATCAATCTTTCCCCGGTGAATAATTACAAAAGAGAATTTTGAATAAGTTAATCCAACAAAGAATTTAGAAATACCATCCGGAATGCCTTCTGTCTAAACCCTGTCCTGCTGTTTTCCTCGTGACCTCTCTCGCCGTCGAAGAAAGATTGATCAGCCTTGTGGACTGCACGTTGAGGAGAGCTGCAACTTACTCGGCGCCTGCGCAGTCGACGATCACCAACGCCTGACGTACTACCCAACTCAAATTAACTGCGCGCTTTCTTCTTGTTGTCTCCTTAACAAGCCACTACCATAGTCGTCTCACTTCTGTTCCCGTAAATGTCAATCTTCCTTTCGTGGAACCCGTCATTGCCTAGAGTAAGTTTCTCCGGGGATGGTCAATTTGGCACAATACTGAATATTCTGAACTTAAATGGTCCACCCTGTATAGTAGTATTAGTGAGATTCGGGACTCACTCTGGTAATTTCGCTGCTTGAAGATACTTGTGATGCGAGACAAGAATGAGACACGGTTACGAGTTATTTGCCAAAGTTAGTGCGAAATAAGAAAACCAAGTTTGTTATTCGCTTCTTATTGATAAAAACTTAGTGCGGCATTAGTGAATGTAGAAAGCGGCGATCAATAATATTCTCTAAAGAACTAAGAGAAATTTCACTCATTAAATTTGCGGATCTAAAGAACGGCCAAGCAGGCGGCAGGGAGGTAATTAGGCAAAATAACTAGTAGTGCCGGCTGAGAACTATGAATATCTAGTGTTCAGTTTTCACCCAAGACGTGTGTGTGCCTGGTAGGGAAGAACGCGTACGTAAACGCGAAAGACGAAACCAGAGTCTTCTTGTAGAGACAAAGTGCAGGGATCGGTATCAGAAAAGTGTAGTCGGTGTTATTTCTTCAAGTGTTCCGACAATCACCTGTGGTTCCAAATTCCTCCACACGCCCACGCTTATGTATTCACAGCCAACGATAATTTCGACGAGATGGAAAGACCCTAAGATCAACGCTTTCTTGTCCAGGGCTACGAGGAGGTCAACGGCCATACCATGCAGATAACACCGGTTCTCGTACGATCACCGAAGTTAAGCAGCATTGGGCGTGGTCAGTGTTTGGATGGGAGACCAGTTGGGAACACCATATGCTGTTGGCATCGGCCACCTTTTTTTATCGTCTTCCGTGGTGTAGTGGTTACCATGCTAGTTTCTATTTCCCGAGGTCGCGGGTTCAAACCCGGCGGAGGGCGATGGATTTTTTCGGGCGTAAAAACCTTAGCATGGCTTCCTCCGGAAGGGAAGTAAACCCGGTGGTCCCGTGTCGTAGATTTAACGGCACGTAAAAGAACCTTAAGCCTGATAAAGAGGTCTCTGAGCAAAATTACCGGTCTTTCACGTCAAATATAGAATGGGACGCTAAGGACCACAGTAGTTAAAGAGCATCCATAAATAAAACTCAATTTAAATTTTAACTACGAGGATGTCAAGAAAAGACCTCCAGAACGAGACGTTCAACCACAACCACTCATTGACGATGTTAGCAAAAACGCTACAAGTGACAATGGTTTAAACCGTTATTTAAAGCTAAAATTCTACGATATATTTTTAAAGTAAATTATTTATGTTTGCGCCATTTTTATGAGTTTGTTATTCCGTCAAGTATATTATTTTGTGTCGCTATGTCTCAATACATTGTTATTGTTTTATTCCTGTTATATATTGGTGTTAATGGCTGCGAATGCAGTCCTTGTTCCTTTTCAGTTTACCTTGGTTTATTAAGTACGAGATCTTCTCATTTACACGACCAAAGCGCAATCAGCTGCATCCTCCTTTCAGCTCAGAAGCTGCCAGTGCTTTAGGGCTTCCCAAGTGATTAAATCGCCAAGACGATTCGCCGCAGAAAGGGGAGTTACAACCTTCCACTTTTGGTGCTAGATAAATTACGGTTTCATAACTGATGGTGACTCGGATACTGTTTTATTTAAATATTACGTTAAAACTTGAAGTTTAACATTATTAATTTTACTGTTAATAGTAATTGAATAAAGAATTTTTGTGTTATATTTAAACCACTTAGATATTTGGTTAGTTTTAAGAATAATTCGCATCCTTAGCAATTCAGAAGTTGATAGAACTGTAAAATTAATCGTACAAAATAATACCAAAATTAAATATAACGTAAACATTCCTTTATAGTGTAAAATATATTTCCGTTTTGAAATGTTTTGAAAGGTATTCATTGTTCCTCCTTAATTTATCTTCTACATAAACCTGAAATATTTCTTGGTATCAGCTAGGATATTTATTTTAGAACTAAAGCAAATTGACATCACTGAATTCCTAGGTTCGATTCGCGGCTGGGGTGGCGGATATCCTCTTTAATTAGAATTTTTCCCTATCCTCCAGAAACTGGAAGCATGCAAGATTTTATTTTAAATGTGCCCGTTTAAAGTTAGAATAAAATCTAAAAAAATCACCCTTAAAGAACATATAGTCATTGGGCTGTTTCTTAAGTCAAAGTCCCCGATATGACCATAGGAGTTAAATGAGGTTATACAAATGGAATATAATATAATAAATAACAAAGAAAGAAATTGACATTAATAAGTTCGTTTTTATAGATATTCACCGAGGATTTCCTAAAGCACTGTATTTCAGGACGTTCACTGACACACAAGTAAACGCTTAAATATAGAACTCTATAGCTCCTGTTGAATCACAAATGGATTTTAAGTCCGCAGGGCAAGACTGGTGTGCAGCTGCTCCTATTGCCTGGAGCATACTAAAAGGCTCTCATGTGGATGTTTTCCTTTATTGGTATTTGTGACCCAAGAGTAGCTGTAATTTTATTTAACAAGCTTGCTTTTCAGGCTCTTATTAAGTTTATAAAATTTTAAATTATTGATCATTACTGAATATTGACTCCAATATGGCATAATTATTTCATGAATTCGTGCACATGGTAAATCGAGAGAGCCATAAGAAGATCCTTTAACAGTGAATATTTTTCTGCTTCATAATTACATTTTTGAAAACTACAAAATTTAGATTAAAGAAAGATTTTATTTTAGTTGTAACATTAGGTAAATGTAAACCGAAATTACGATTTTCAAATTAACCATTAAACATGTTTAGGCTATATCATAATTGTCCCAGTGATCCTAAAAATTACCTACCCAAATAAAACCAAACGAGATGGCACCATGGTAACGTGTGAGGCTCGTATTTGGGAGGTCCCGTGTTCAATTCCCGGCGACCGTCAACTCTTACCCATGGTTGTAGGACCGGGCGACGGTTTTCGGCGTGTTGAGGCTGGGCGAGGTTTATGGGCTTGAATGTGGTTGGGCGGGTCGATGCGGTCGAACTGGAACTGTTAGGGACCTCGGCGATGCTTGCGCACATCGTCACCTGCATCTGATCGCCCTTCGTACTCTCCCTCTCTCCCAGGGGTCACGGTAGAAGCACAAAGGACTGGGAGGCTACATAATGTGCTCTGTCCCGGTTGCAGGAGGCCCCTCCGTTGTTCCGTAACTTTACCTTTACCTAACCAAAAGTATAAGAAATCTTTGTTTCACAAAATAGTACCTGTCACATAGTCTTAAATGTGCATTGCAATGCAGAACATTTCATAATAATAAATTAAAGTGCATTCAAGAAATACACTAAACAGTTTTACGTGAGTAAACAACTTGCTGTATGTCAATAATAATGTTTAACTACTTATCTAATGTGTTATCTACGTTTACTTGTGTCTGATAGAATATAACTACACCTTTCTCGCTGATTATAATTTCTAAGAAATCGTCCAACACTCAAAATACTGTTAAACTTGTGTCCATTCATGTTGCGTCAGTAAATTAATGATATATGGTTATGCGTGATTTTATGGACACTGTAGATGTTATAGTGGTCTGTGAAAGCTACTGGTGTGTGTTAGCTCATAAACTGGAGTTAATAATTAGTGTCCAGAAATAAAGTGACGCTACAAAAATGTTTATATCTTACATCAGCACCCTTGTAATGGCGCGCTATCCCTTGTGGGAAGTTCCACTCTGATGAATAGACATTGTAGCCAACTGTAATTTTAATGCGCACAGTGGTCGCTTGTTTATGGGCTTGCAATCGAAATTGCGTTTAAGTCTAGTTTAGTTTGACGCTTGTTGAATTACCTCGACAATAATATGCAAGGAAAAAACTTCAGACGATAAACTTAACTGGACAGTGAAAATATTTAAGATACGAAACTTGCAAATGCAAAGATGTTTCCCCTGACTTTCGAGGTGGGTCCATGCGCGGTTATTACATCCTAAGTGATTTTAAGTCGCCTCTTGCTTTTGAGACTAATATGGTACAATATTTTTCTTCAACCGCTGTCGCCAAATAGATATTATAGGATGCTCAATCAAAACCCCGTATGCAGACTCCAGCATTCACTACTAAGGAGACCAGGTAGCTTCGTTAAAGGTGAACGTTTCAAACAAAACTGCTGATGTAATACCTACTTCTCAATTTATGTACATATATTAGCAAGAACACGTATTCAGTAGCTCTTGTGCAAGTACTTAATACCCAGTTACAATGTTTATCACCTATTTAATCGGAGACTAATTGGCGAAAGGTGCCAAAAAATGCAGTTTTATTAATAGTTTGGATAATACATTCTATAACTCTAGTCGCAATAATTTAGTTTTAAATATATGTTTAAAACTAGTGTTGCATCTACCATTTTGTATTGGGAATTTGAGGCAGTATTTTTAACACTTAAATAATTTCAGTCTAATTATATAATATGTAAATTCAATAACAGCCCGCCTTAAAACAATATGTGTATGTAACAATATATAAAAAGTGTATATTACAATCATTGTATATTTTATATTATTGTATACATGTGTAATAATGTTATGTGAATGTATTACGTAATTTAATAATGTAGGAGCTGTGAGAATAATAGGTTAAAAGTTGCTAACAATGAGAACCTTGAGACAATAATGAATTTGAAAGTTTAACAATAGTACTTGTGATTCTTGGAAGCAGTAACGTAATTTTTTGAGACCGTTTATAAAATAGTCAATCAACAACCAAAAAAAAAAGCTTAAGTTAAATGAAGGTATTCTTCTGGATTAGGAATAGCCAATCAGAGACTTGAAATACAGAAATTTACAAATTTAGGCGGTAGAAATCCAGTCAGTTGCTTGTAGACATTGCTCATAACTGGACGCGTTGGTAGCAGACAGTGTTTCTAACCGGATGCGAGATGTGTCCTCGAGAAATTTAATACGTATTCGTGTGGGACGAAAATAGTTTTATGTGTTAAAAAGTGTAAGTAATTAATTAAAAAATCTCTCAACTCTCTATTTCAGTGAACTGTTATTTAAATCGTGTCAAGAATTAATACAAAAACGGAGTGAATTAAAAATTATAATCTGTGTAAGCCTACATTCTTCAGCCGCATCACGCCCTGTTAAGAGAAACATGTGTCTAATAATACTGACGCAGCCGAGGCAAACATAAATATATAACATTTAAAGAAACGTCAAATTACAAAGTTCATATTTTTAAATTTGGAGCGAAGGCTACCGGAAAGCGAGTACTATACGTGTGGTTGCAACGAATTTCAAGTCCGGCTCTCCAACAGTTGGAAAGTTTTACTCTACAAATTAGTGCTGTTATTAAGTATGGCAGCTTCTATGTGCTCAAGTCATATGCTTTCTATCTTTACAAATATGAATATGCGAATTCGCTTCCTCTAGTTTTGTCTTGAGCAGTCTTTTTCTGTGAATGACAGTTTGTTGCATAAATGACCCATATCTCAAACTCTTGAAGATGGTTAAATTAAATTTTACAATGATTAAAAAAAAGTGCTGCTGTGGATACACCTTGGTGTAAATAACAAGCTTATTGCTTTTTAAAAAAGAATTACTGATAAGTATTAACCACCAGATAGGATTTCTTTATCAATTACCTATACCATCTTCCTTAACAAACGGAGTTATTGTATTAAATAGATCAGTGAACTTAAAAAAGACTTGCATCTACATTTTGTAAAAAATTCAGTCTAAAATCTCTAATACTTTCTGAAATAATGCTCATGAACTTAGAAAATTTAACACTGGCGTGTTAGGGCTCTAATCTCTCTTTAATTGTGCGCGTTGGGATTTTCGGTACAAACAAGCATAACAATCAAGAAATGTAAGAGATTTCTATAGGTAGAACAAGTAATGCATACGTAGTTTTCTTCAGTTAGGCCACCGCATTTATGGAGCTTTTGCATGAGAAATGAACCAGCTAGCATTCTCTATTAGTAACCCAGATACTTTAGTAAACCTGTCAAATCTGCTGTAATATAGGACCCGTTTCTCTATTATGTATAGTAAGTAGGGGGTATTGCATTCCACCCAAAAATTCGATGTCACTATTTCACCGGAAATATATGTTTTGAGGCCCTGTGAATAAAAAAAAAGAATTTTATAAAAAGGACCTGTATGTGTGAGCATCATAACTCAAAAACGAAAAGTCGGATAAGTACCAAACTTGCATTTAAGTTCAGTATACTCCAAGCATGCGACAAGATGATTTTCAAGAAACTCTCCGTATTACCGACTACTCTTTATATGGAACATTTTTCAAAAATTATTATTTTCTAAGAGATGGCCGTAACGATTTTGATTGAATTATCAATTATTAAAGATATTTAATGACAAAATGTATATCTTGAATTTTCTGGCAATAGCCTTTGAAGTCCTCGTCTTTCGGAAGGAATTCTGTATAGTCTTGTATAACTTGTAAACGTTAAGTGATAGACGAAATCGTACCACACAAGAAATGCAGATGTCTTTAAAACATACAGTTTCTTTCAAATAAGGTTTTATGTGCCAAAAACCATTTCTGAATTATCTATTATTGATGGATCAAATTTCCCATTTCTTGGTCATGCTTTAATGTCCCTTCAACATTCACTTGTTTCTCGCGATTGCATAGAAATGGCATAGAATTTTAAGACCAGCATATAGTGTCCAGTTCTTAAACATCTAACTATCGCTGTTCTCCTTGTATCTATAATCGAATGTGTTATGTAGCTATTTCTGCAAAGGTTTATTTGGGTTAAAACGTGGTTATAAAAGTATGCTTTAGTAAGAATAGTTTGTATACTCGCTAATAAACGATAGAGGATAGAGAAGGTCATGTGAATGTATCACATCAGATTTTTGTCTTTTGAACTGTGACAAAGTAAATGTGGTGGAAAATGAATATAGTTGTTTAAATAAATATATCGCAATATCTTGGAAGTGTGGCAGCCTAGAGTGTCATGATATACGCATTGAAATCAGAGATCTACCTGAATATTCTAGCGTATGTACGCCAGGTTGATTGGATTGGAATGTGACGCGGAGGGGATTCGGCACGATCCAGGAATGAGGATATTGTACCGACACCCCACGAGGGGACACCCTCGGGAAGGAGAAATGAGGTGAAGAGAAACAAGAAAACCGGATTCATCGCCCACATAGGGTCCAACGCCCCCCGGGGGCGTTCCTTATACCCCGGCAGCAGTAGAAGGCTGAGGCACGGAGAAAGTTCAGAGAGCATCCTTTTTCTCTGCCAGGCTTACACAAAACACCCATGCCGACATTTCCAACCCTGAAATAGACCAAATGGGGTGAAGGATGAATGGAAGAAATAGAGAGACAGGAAATTTAGAGGATGAAAGAAATTCAACTGATACCCAGGAAAAATTTGAAAAAGGACTATCTTGACAGTGAAGAGGTCAATTGATGAAATAAATGAGTTGAATGATATTAAAAGCCTTCACTTACATCATGATGGTAAAAAAATCTGGACGATCGTTTCGAGACTTCAAGGTCTCATCTTCTGCAGGATTTTTGGAAGTCGACTGACACTCGTTTCTCGATACCAAATGTATCTAACCCATGTGGACGATTGGAAGAACCTCAGGTGGTAGTTTTTATAACTACTGAAGGTGAACCAGATGGCTGCTGTACCGACATCTCTTGAAGTGAACTAGAAGTAGGGTGAACTCAATTTCGATCAGTTTTCTTCTGAAGGTGAACCAGAAGGCGGGTGACATCATCCAACGGCGGAATTTCAAAATGTATAACATGTAAATTATTTTTAACGATACATATTTTTCCCCAAGCATCCAACATAGAAGCATTATGTATGGGTATTAATAGTTCAATGTCTTGACCAATTTCATGTTGTGTATTCCAAAAATGGTGGGACACAGCTGATTTGTCAGTTTGTTTTAATTTAATATTTCTTTGATGTTCTTTAAGGCGAATTAGAAGGTTACGTTTTGTTCTTCCGATGTAAAATTTGTCACAGTGATTGCATTTGATTTTGTATATACCAGAACATTTTTTATATTAACATTTGGCTTAATTAACAGGTTATTTATACTGAATCTATTCTGTGGAGCTAACTTTATTCCATAAGTTTTGAAAATGTTTTCAAACTTCTTGAATAGTTTAGGATGATAAGTCAATTTCTTGAATACTGATGGCGGTTCTTTAATATTCTTTAGAGTGCTGATCTCTTGTAACTGTTTTTATATGTATAACGTTTAACCATATTATTGATTGTTTTTGGATCAAAGCCATTCTTTAGAGCTGTTTGTTGAATATGTTGAAATTCTTTCCAATATTCTGATTTTGATAATGGTAAATTGATAAGTCTATGAATCAAGCTATGAAAAACAGCATATTGGTGTTGTACAGGATTACAAAAATTATTCTTGATATAATTGTCAACGTGAGTAGATTTACGATATACACCATATTCCAAATGATTATTAATTCTTATAATTTTAATATCCAAATAGGGTAAACGACTCTATTCTTCTGTTTCCATAGTAAACTTAATGGAGATATCTTGATTGTTCAATAGATTCAAAGTTGTATCAATTTGTGGAAAAGCCCGAAAAAAAGCCCATGAGTAGGAGTGGGCGGTCGCCGGGGATCTCCACAGACATAACCGCCTGAACCATCTCGCTCGATAAGCCATGATGCAGTATGTTCTGTAATTTATCAAATTTTAATGTTGCAAATGAGGAAACTCTTTAGAAATACATTTATCTTTATAAAATTCGTCATAGTAATCTTGGATATGTAGGGTTGTTTATGCATATTAGGGTATTACAGTAGCGATTTGTAGACCAATGCTTCAAGAATGCGCCATAACTTGTGAAACAGCCGAAGAGATGTACAGAGTTCTTCTGTTCCGTAGTGATTTGTCAATAGTATAGTTTCGTAAATTACTGAATCTTCCGAATCATTCATAACATTTTGCTAAACCTTACCTCCTTTAGTGGCTTCACTGTTCAACTCAACATGACTTTTAGCCGGAGTTGACACTCAAGCGCCTGGCATGCATAGCCATGTCGCTATCTTTGGTGTTTATGAACTGAAATCGGTACGTGCTGCATGCATCGATAAATGTCTGCCTCGGATTTTATAACTGTTGTCAAGGCTGATTTCCATCGTACACTTAGGAGCAGAAAAAGTAGCCCATTTCCTTAGATCACACCAACATTATTCCATTCAGCCCTTATCACGTCTCCCTTTCTGATTGGTTTGAAACAAATCCCAAGGAACAAAATTAACCAACGAGCTAAGTTATACTGAATATGACACAAAGAAGGGGTGAAATAATCTCTCTTAATGAGTTCTTCTCTGATTCGTGAAAACAAGAAAAGATGTGTGGGCCATTATAGTATAATTTAGCGACTCTTTTAGAGTGAGGGGTGGGTGGGTGAGAATACACGATAGCCATAATAATTATGTCAAACGTTCCTTCTGGAGTAAACATGGAAACGAAGTCTACAATCATTGCAGTCAAGAGGATATTATTTTGATATATTTGTCTGTTTTAATAATTACTTTGGGAAATAAGTACTAACTGAGCGAGATGGCTCCTCAGTAATATGTGGGGCTCGCATTCAGGTCTTTGAGCCTGGAACTGTTAGGGACTTCCGCGCGTCTCTGTGGCCTGTCGGCCTGTAGACTCCTGTGGCTCCTTCATATCGTTCCTTTCTCTTGGGAGATGGTAACACAATAGATCTATGTAGGTTGCAGTATGTGAGGTGTCCCGCCCCTATAACCTATAAATAAGCATTAAATATTATAATAATGCTATAAATAAAAATGATTATTTGTTGTTGGTTGTATAGCAATACAATAACACAACCTGTGGTTGTCACATACACAATCTATGTTACCCTATTAGTCAAAAAGCATCGATAAATATACGGACTGCTATTAATATTATTATTATTATTATTATTATTATTATGTTGACGATACTCAACTAGCCAGAACATAGTGTTACGTTTCGTCCATGATTTTGGTTGACGCAAGCAAACTTGTCAATGAAGTGGTAAGAACTATGCAAGACGGGAAGTGTAGCTTGGCGCTATGCATTTCATCACCAAATGACCTCGTTCCTATATGGACCGCTTTTTCTGATCTCTGATGTACCTATATGAGCAAAACATTGAATAACTCTTAACACACTATAAGACAGGTAAGTTTCGAAGTTTTACTATCTTAATTTTCTCGATAATCTGCCGTTAATGTATCTTTTAGGCTACATTCCTGATAACGTTTAAGGGTAATCTTTAATTCTTTATCTTTTATCACGAAATTTGGTGTTGAGCAACGCCCTATATCCTCGAAGATTGCATCTGCTGAAGGCCTTCCTCACACACTTCACCTTTTAATATGTGAATTTCGGATGAATTAATGCAGTTTTTTTATTTGACTTTATTTTCTTAATATAGATATTTCAGCTAAAATGCTAAGGGTCTCTTTCTTTTACTTGAAAATAAGATATTCAAAACTTGCTGAGGTTTGTTTCTGAGTAATTTCTGAAGTTCTCCCTGGCTGAAGCGAATCAGGACGCTTATAATTTATGCATTTTTCATCGCATATGGAAGACGACTTGATAGATCTATTATGTATGGAATATTAATACCTTGACTACAGAATTCGCTCTGCGCTGGAGGACGGTTATATAGCTTCCGCATATTTTAGTAAGCGTCCTCGTACATTAAATGTACTATCTTTTGATTTACCTACTAATACACCTTTTAACGAATTCTGTTTTAAAATTATTGAGTTTCTCCTCTCACGTTAAACTAAAGAAGATAACGCGAAATGTTTGTGTACTAAGGCGGCATCATAGTCCTTATCACACTTTACTGCTTCAAAAACATTGGGTTGCATGAGGGATCCAATACATGACCAAAATAAATTAAAGTGAGCAAAACGCCTAGTCTTCCTACCGAACAGGATGGCTCAGGCGGTAACGTCTGAGGTCGCAGGTTCAAATCCCGTGGGCGAATAATCTGTCTGAGTGTTTTTCGTGGTTTCCCTCAGTAGCCAAGGTAAATGCCGGATTGGATATTTAATACTACGACCCAAAGTTCCCCCTTTAGTCTAAAACAGTAGTAAAATGAAAATTAAGTGTAAGACAATGTAAGCAACTAGACTGGACGGCATCCTAACGTCATCTGCCCGGCACGAAGCAGAAGATCCGGGTGCCATGCGCTGGAGTCTCTGTGGACACATGATGAAGCAAGATGGCATTTACAGGGATGAGAACTAGAAGGCTAACTGTACGCCTTTCTATGTGAAGGGAGCGGTTAGACTGCACGGCAACCTAATGCCATCTGCACGGCACGAAACAGGTGGTTACAGGGATGAGACCTACAAGACTAACTCGCCTTTTTATATGAGAGCGGCTGTTGGACTGGACGGCACCCTAATGCCATCTGCACGGCACGAAGCAGAAGATCCGGCTGCCATGCGCTGGGATCTCTGTGGACACGTGACGAAGGAAGATGGCATTTCCAGGGATGAGAACTAGAAGGCCAACTGTAGGCCTTTCTGTGTGAAGGGAGCGGTTAGACTGCACGGCAACCTAATGCCATCTGTACGGCACGAAGCAGGTGGTTAAAGGGAAGAGACCTAGAGGGCTAACTGTCCGCCTTTCAATATGAGAGCGGATGTTAGACTGAACGGCACCCTAATGCCATCTACACGGCACGAAGCAGAAGATCCGGTAGCTATGCGCTAGGGTCTCTGTGACACGTGACGGAGCGGGTGGTTATAGGGATGAGACCTAGAAGGCTAACTGTCCATCACACATCGTTCTAAGTATTATCCACTAACAGATCCGTCGCGATATGACCAAGGAGTTAAAATACGATGTGGAATTGCTGACTAATAGTGTAAGTAAAAGGACTGAACTACGCGGTCGCGGTAATGAGAGATACAATTAACAAAATCAAGAATGTAACATATTTGCTAGACAATGAACGGTATATTTTTCACAAACTAACTTTGTCTTAATAACATGTCAGTTGATGCGTGACAAAGTTCGTTCTATCCAAATTAGAACGTGACAAAACGGAATAGAAATTGAAACAAATTCCACCAATGTAAGAATTACTTTTTAATGTGAAAAAATGCTGTAAAGCATATACAAAATAAATATTACCAGGATGCTTTTTAAACTAATAGGTAACCCGAAATTAGAAACTTGTAAATAATGTAGCTTTGTACTCAATTTCGAAATTGTTGGTATGAAATTATTACGATAACATGACATATTTGGAGATTTAAACGTTCTAGTTATAAAATTAGATAATAAATTGGTAGTGAAATCAAATTTAGAAATACAAAATTTTGTATAAACCTTTTATTTTTTGAAAGGAGGATTCTTTTAACGCAGCTTCACGTAGCGTTGTGTTTTACCGATCAATAACAAACGAAATCGTCAAAACGGCGCAAAACAAAAGGATCGAGACAATGTCTGGCTAGATAAGGAATGCTTTGATTTTATTGCACGTTAATGTAACTCGCGCGCTATTGTTATCCATGCAAAGCGTCGATAACGTTTGTTGTACTGCTGGCGCCCCTGTCATTCCTGTGATTAAATGTTGAACTGCAGGCTTTGAAAGTGAACGAAGTATATCTTTTTACCTCCGTGTCAGTTTTTTACTTTTGTTAGAAGAGGTATTCTGTGGTTTCGCGAGCCTTGGTAAAACTTGGATTCACGCGTTTTGTGTGTGTGCGTGTGCGCGCGTGTGTGTTTGTGTGTGTGTGTGTTTGCGCGCGTGTGTGTGCGTATGCGCGCGTGTGTGTGTGCGCGTGTGTGTGTGTTTGTGTGCGTGTGCGCGCGTGTGTGTGTTTGTGTGTGTGCGCGCGTGTGTGTGTTTGTTTGTGTGTGTGTGCGCGCGTGTGTGTGTTTGTGTGTGTGCGCGCGTGTGTGTTTGTGTGTGCGTGTGCGCGCGTGTGTGTGTTTGTGTGTGTGCGTGTGCGCACGTGTGTGTGTTTGTGTGTGTTTGCGCGCGTGTGTGTGTGTGCGCGCGCGCACTTATTTATTCAGTAGCAAAGAAACGGATACAATTCAGGTGTTTTAAAAGTTACATTCGCTGAATTTGAAATTTCTCTATTTTGTTAATGAAAACGGTGCTAGAAGCGAGGACATCCGAAAATGAAGTTTCACTGATAACGACAAAAGAGCAGTGCACTATCTGAATCGCCTTGCATCGAGGTATTCCCGGAAACGACAAGCAGACATTGCAGCAAAAGAAGCAACTCGTCTGCGCATACAGGAAGCACATATCAGCTCTTCACATACCGTTGTAACCATACATCTCGAGAGAGCATTATACCTCGAGTGGCATTCCACCTGGTTAGAGACATCCACCAACAAGCTTCAAGAAATTGAATCATCATTCTAAGAACTATATCCAGTAGTCAATCTGTGCTGATTATTCTTCTCTCGGCACAATTCTATCGAAATAATCCCTTACGTGGGTAGTCCGAATCGCTATACACATACACACACATCTACATGCCAATTTTATTTCTTAAACTGTTATCAGTACAGATAATGGACATTAATTTACGCTGTAGATAACATATTTTAACACATTTATTACAATTATTGCCACTTTTGTTCCTTATAAGGAAGTTGCACAACTCATCAACACAGATCCTTCCCGAAGCATTATGGGATTGCTGCTTGTGCTGTCCTGTTTCCAGCATTGGAATACGAACATAGTGGAAGGTATGGAGTGCTGCCAACCGAGGCCATCGTTATACTACAGGCCTGGATGTCAGCATATAAACAATCGCTTGACATCACGCAGTTGTCATTTAGCTGGAAGCCAGTACCTCGGATAACGCTAACAGATCGAAACATCCCAGCCCAATGGTCAATCAGTAGCTTATTGGCCGTGTTAGTGAATGTGCTGAGGTACCGTGTGCTGATGAATGTATGTTAGTTTGTGCAATTTCGTATATTAAATACCACATGATTTGACAGTAAAATGCCCCGTAGGTGCTGTATACCAGGCTGTAAATCAAATTACTAGGTCTGTGAATATGAGACTACTTATTGGTTTCCCAAAGGCTAAAATGGATACGTGCTGTTCATAGGGAGAATGTTGAACCAGATGCTAATTGTGTGGTGTGCATAAACCATTTTTCTGAACGGTATATTGAACGGGAAGATCATGCAACAAGAGATGATGCAAGTGTAGCTGTGTTGCCTAAAAAAATCCCTAAGCTCAGTCAGTAATGGTGCATTGCTCACAAAAAGTCCCAAACAACCATTACATCTGTCATCTGAACTCCCCAAAACGCAAAACTCCATCAAATAGAACAGAGGAATTTGCATTAAGAGACGAGGAAATGTTTCGTAAGCGTAGTGAAAGTGACGTGGTTTCAGATTTTGAAACATTAAAAAACAGGTTCCAAAAAACACATTGATGGATTCACAATGCTTTTAAATAACAATGACGTGACATTTATGAAAGTAAATAACTCTTAAACGTTTCCAAAAGTTGCCAATCCCTTAATGAGTCTGGTCTCTCATAACAATGCCCTCATTCCTAACTATAAATTCAAATGGTTACTAGGAAAGGATATGATGCTTGACAACTGGAGTAAGTTTGACACACTTTTAAATCACTTAAATTCATTTTCGTTTCAGACCACATCAGTAGCTGATAAAATACAACGAGCTTCTGAGCTTCTAAAAGAATGTTGTGATGAAATGAGCGAATAATCTTTAACACATAAAAAGACCAAATTTTTAGAGGAGCAAGAAAAGTTAATATTGGAAGACACCCCCACATACACCCAGGTACTTTACTTAGGTCTTCTTCTATATATTTTCCCAATCCAGCTTCTTATAGACAAATTCGGAATTGCAGTTTTCTTTCCATACCACATCCTGATTATCTGCGACAACTAACTCAAACTTTTGGTACAGGAGTTTCTTTTCTTAGAAGATTTCATACAAAATATTTGAAAATCACGAAGATGTTGCTAACCTGCTTTTGGATGAAATACACGTTAAGTCAACTATTTCCGACAAAGGTAGTCAAAGTTCTGGATTTTCTGAAATACTGAAACCTGCTGCTACAGTTCAAGCCTTCATGATAACTTCATTATCATCCAAGAACAAGGATGTTTTATGTTTGTACCCAATGAAAAATTTTAACTGCTGAAAGATTATAAGAACTTACACTTTTAATAATTTCAACTCTCACTCGCTGTGGACACAGAATATTTACCGTGACTGCTGACAATAATAGGGTAAATAGGAGGATGTTTGAAAAATTATGCAACAGTTCCTTATCTAGTTTCAAAAACCCTCATAAAACTGATGAAGACATTTTCATATTATTTGACATTGTTCATCTGTTAAAATCGGTAAGAAATAACTGGTTGAAACAAAAGGACAATGAACAGTCATTTATTATGCCGCCGCTACCACCACCACCACCACCTCTGCCACGACTTTTGCCACTGTCCCCAACTTCAAAGCTTCTGCAGGATCCGCTACCACCGTCCCCAACTTCAACGCTGCTGCTGCTGCTGCTGCTGCTGCTGCAGGATCCACTACCGCCGCCCCCTACTTCAACGCTGCTGTAGGATTCACTTCTATCGCCATCACTAAAAGCAAGTGTTGGATTTTTGAAAAAACTGAACTTAAGTGAGAAAGAAAATGTCATGGAAATTGCCCCCTCTCTTTCCAGTAAAGTTTTGTATCCAACATCACTCGAAAGACAAAATGTGACATATACTTTGAAATTGTTTGACGAAAAGAATATTGAGGCTCTAAAGGTACTGAAGAACACAGATATTAAAGGAACTGTAGTTTTCTTAGAAGTCGTTTCGGCTTGATGGAAATGTGTGGACGTAAAACATCCCTTAAAAGGAAAGCATTTGCGTGATGATCTGTGCGACCCTATAAGGAATACCGATTCTGAGTTCATAAGATTTTTTGAAAATTTCTTGAGTGGTTGCAAGATTAGGAAGGTTTGGATACCGGTGGGGTTCATAATAAAAGGTGGGGAAAATTAACAGCAGAAACTCGAACAGCTCTGTGCCATAAAACCAAAGCTTTAGTTTGCATTGTGAAGTTCTTGCTCTCAAAAATGAAGTTTAAATACATTATTTTAGGTAAATTTCAGACTGACCATTTGGAAACACGTTTTGGACAGCATAAGCAAGTAAGTGGAGGGAATTATAATATTTCAGTAGATGAAGTGCTGAAGTCATAAAATAAGTTGAAAATTTTGAGTCCTCTGAAACTCAAATCTGCAATATGCTGTGTGCATAAAATTAGGGATCTTAAAACACCTAGCGAAAGTGAGGCGGAGGGGGATGATGATGGTGATGATATAGGCCTTCTTGAGGTTTTAAAGAAAATTTTCAGAACATAATTGCTGAATGTGAGGGTATAGAACATAAATGAGACCAACAAGATAGCTCTGATATATTGCAGGATATGCTGCTAACAGAACTATTCCAAAATTAAAAAAATGAAGCTTGAAACATGCCCCTTTTAGTGTTCGCCCTTTAGATTTTCACAGCGGATTGGCCGAAATAAATGACTATTTAAGAATAACAGACAGGGGTGGACTGAAGTGGCCTACACATTTCACTTTCGATGTGACGCTGAACACTTTCAAATGTTTTTCAGTGCTTAATCTCAGGTGCATATGAAAGTGAATTTCTGAACAAAAACAACAAAGAAGTATAATACAACATTTAAGTGGTGACCTTTGAAATGAATGGTGTCAATTTTGTTTGACACTGTGGAAATACGGCTAATGTATTGGTGAGGAGGATTACATAAACCTTAGCCAATATCGTCTTGAAAAATTATTGGAAAATGAAGCAGGAAACTGGCATAAACTTTGAGAAAGAAAAGAAAACTACAAACCCTCAATGTTTAAGGTAATTTCCTTTTATTCTTCTCTTTTCATTAATACACTAGACCTGCTCTTTGTTTGCAATAAATCCAAAGTGGTTGTAATATTATTTCATTTTAAGCAATGTGACCATCTGGACCACATTATTATTATTGTTATTATTATTATTTAATCACTGTTTCATATTTACCTAAAAGATCATTAAAAGTAAGCAGCAACACTAAATTGGTTTTATTACTTCCACTTCACAGTTATATGGAATAGAAAATAGATACTTTATTCGTTTCACGAAGTAATTACTGACATCCGATATCTGGAAACTCCCTTTTGTATATTAGTTATCATTTTTATATTAATACGCTTTATGCTTTCGTAAGTGTTTAACTTGTTGATTGTAGTTAACTTGAGTGTCATGTGGCTAATAACATAGTTTTGACTGGATTTAAATTAATTTAAAGCAAAATATGAGATAGTTCATTCGTTGTTAAAGTCCTCGCGAATGACCAACTCCGTGACGTCACGATTCGAACATCCAGGCCTGTAATATAACGATGGCCTCGTGCCAACACGGAACTACAGCAGCTAAATAGTGTGAGAGGGTGGGCAGTATGACTTCGCTCGGACATCATCTACCTATTAAATCACTTCTCTTTCGTTAAGGGTTTTTACGGAAAACAACATTTCGTAAGTGCTTCTCCTCATTCCCCGGGAGTGGAACCAAATTGTATTTTTCTTTCCTCTAAATGCCCGGTTATTTTAGTTTGGGGGCGGCTGTGCCTCCCTTCCTTTTTGTTTTGGAATTTTTGGAGGCGCCGCCGTAGCTAGCCGGGTTGGTAATGCCTTTTGAGTTATGAGGCGGCGAGTGCGTCGTCTTGAATTTTGGTGAGAGTTGCGTCTTCTTTTGATTTTCCTTTCTTTGGGCATTATAATCACGTGACAGACATGTAGCCATTATTTTGACTACCTTATGATTTCCGCGTTCTTTTCGAGTGTTTATTGGCTTTCCACCCGAAAGTTTTAGACATGTTATAAGGCACTTGTTCTCGCATGTTAAATTGGGCCACAAAGGAGTTGTAGCTGGTTAACGGCGTCTAGCTTATTTATCCGTTTCAATATTTGGTATTTAAATTAATCCAGGTATATTTTTCCAAACTTACTAAACCAAAGTGTAAGTGTATATGAACTTCGTGCTCTTTATAAGCATTTGTGCATCAAAAGGCTTCGAGATTTATTTAGAATTTGTAACAACATGAACATTATGTACAATGTAGCTTCAGACGATAAATACATTGGTAGAAATGTATCTGGATGTTAAATTTCTTACAGACCCTGGCATGCATTCTTTTCTTTTCATATAATGGTTGCATGGTCATTGTATATTTGCTCACGTTAGCATCTCTTATGTCATTTTAACCAAAATCGTTTAAAGTATTTTTTGAGGAAATAAATTAATAAAACTTTTTCTATGTAAAAGACTAGTTAGGATGGACAGAATTTCGTGTAAATGTTTTATCTTACATCGTTGAAATAATGTGAACTAAAATTTTAGTCTTGTATTTATTTTTATTTATACTGCTATACAAAGGCGCGCAAACGTTTAATGATATGCTTTTTGGAGTCCTAGGACTTAGAACGTCCATTTCCGATGAAATATCTATATCAAATGTTTGAGTCGAACGCACTGCTTAGGCAAGTTGTAGAGAAAGTAAAAGTCTGCACTGGACCTTTTCTCCATTTCTTAAAGCTAAAAAGTAGAAACAATGATTTAAATCTGAAGGACAATCATGGCAGAGACCTTACATTTTAAGGCATTGGACGCTGCCTGAATTTACAATTCTCTTATCGGTAACTTATCTGCCTATTTGAACTTGACTGCAGCGTTTTCTTGTACGAAAAACTCGGTATTCGTGTTCCGCTATGTTAGTTTGCTTTTCTATGAAGCTTAATGTTCGGAGAATTCACAAAATTGTAATAAAGTCCATCTTGGTGATGTAAGAGTAGCATGCCTACCTCACACTGAAGGAATTTGCAAATAGAAGCCGGCAACGTTGGAGTGAACGACCGGCTAGCGTGCTCCACGCGCCGAGCACAAAACTTTTAATGGTCAGAAACGCCCCTAAGTACCACTTCGTGTCAGAACCGTTTCGATTTCTACGAAACATCACTTCAAATCTGCTAATCTCGATCCCGAATGAAATCCAGTTACGAACGAGTGCAGCGTTCTTTGTAAGATATGCAAGAAGTACAGTGTGATTTTTAAGTCTTTCTACAGTGATGAAACAAGCGAGATATGGGAATGTAGTGGTCACCCTGAGTGCTTGTATTTGTGATGCTACACGGGAGGCTGAACGGAATGAATCTGCAGAAAGCAGAAGAAAGAGAAAACATAGGTCATTAACTATCCATTCACAGATGTTAAAATATCCCACTTTCTATTAAGGGAAAGATTTTATTGTTATACACTTAGATTAAAGTTTCTTTTGTCACTCAAATACTAATATTTATAATTGCCAATTTTTTCATCTATCATTTTCGGATTATCTTCACACACCGCTGACTTAACAGCACCGCAAAACATATAATTAGAAACATTTCTTTCAGTGCTGTGGGATTCTTGGTTGATTTGTTCAGGTGAGAGAGATAACAGGGAAAGATGATTGTCGGCTAACTGCAGCAGCGTTGGTGATTTTCAGGAAAGGAGAGGCACTTCTTTTAGGAGTTGATTTATTTATGTTTAAGGGCGTACAACTACAAGCTCATTAGCGAGGAGGTGTGGAGAGGGGATAAATGAGAACTTCTCGTTTACTCCGTCACTGCCCTTTTCGTGTTGCTCTACACTAAAAAAAATACCTTATTCCCTTCACACAAGACTTAACTACTCCCCAAAATCTCAGAAAATTTTGTTATTGTTTCTGCATCCAAAATATACGTTTTTCCTCGCCTGCACCCTTTTGCCTTGGCTATCGTAAGCTATCAACTGGCTGGATACCTGCGGTGCTCCAACTTAGCACTTATTTTCCTTCTTCACAATACTTGCTGCTTGTAGAATTTAATATTTATTCTCCTTTATTAATATGTTTACTTTTCATTATTTTCTTATCGTGCTTTGTTTCTTTCTCTTCTTATTCAGCGTTTCAGTTATCTGTTTATTTTGTATACTTTGTTCGCTCTCGTTACTTTCTCTACCACGTATAGTAAGTAGGGGAAGTATTGTATTCCACCCAAAAACTCGATACCGAGATTTCACCGGAAATATATGTTTTGAGGCCTCCTGAATCCAAAAAAAAGTATTTTTGGAAACATGTCCGTGTGTGTGTCTGTGAACAGCATAACTCAGAAACGAACAGTCGGATAAACACGAACTTGGTATTTAGGTTCAGTATCTTCCAGAGATATGACACGAAGGTTTTCAAGAAAATCCCCACTCCCCAGAATTACCCTTTACTAGAAACATTTTTCGAAAATTTTAGTTTTCTCAAAAATAGCTCTAACGATTTTGATTAAAATATCATATGTTTAAGATATGTTAATGATAAATGAAATGTATACCTCGAATTTTCTGGGAATGTCTCCAAAAGTATTCTTCATTGTGAACGACTTTTGCATAACTGGTAAACCATTAGAGATGACAAAATTTTACTACACAAAAAATGTAGATCGCGTTAAAATACACAATTTATGTCATACATTTTTGTCTTTGCTTTTTGAGTGAATCATTTTCGAGATATTGCTTGTTATTCCCTTGAATTTTCCAATACTTATATTTTTTCTCAAATGGAAATTCGTTATTTTTTTTGTCCTGGTAATGCAAAGAGAATGGAATGCTCCACATAGCAAGCAGCTCTTAAAATATTTGACTATGGCTTAAAACCTACCGATTCCCCTTGCATCTACAAGAAAATTAGCAATAAGATTAACTTCTCCATTAACATGAAGCAAATGGAGAATAGGCGTTTGTAAAAATAGTTTGTACAAGAGTAGAGAAATTCATGCGAGTGTAACACATCAGATTTTTTTTATATGTGATTGGGCGAATATTGTAACCTCAGCAGAGTCTTGAACATACACAGCCTCACGAAGTTTACTTACTAAACCGCATCTAGTATCTCAAAAGGTAGTCTGGAATTTGGAAATTGCTGTCTTAAGACATTCTGACACACCATCGTTCACAACCCTTGTGCAATAGGGATGGTACTTTGGGCACGTAATGCGGCCGCCGTGTCCTTGACAGGCACTAAATAATAGCTTTCTACCAACCGTTTTGGAAATGTACTGTGGAGGGATTGAAATATTACATTGCATTTGCACTCCACAACATGCGTTGTTGTTATTTAAATTTTGCATCTTTCTTCATACAGATAAAGAGAGAGAGAGAGAGAGAAGTATTTTATTCACACCTAAATTATATAGCCAGCAATAATGGATACTAATTTAAATCTTATTTCGTCACGGAAGGAGATATACAGCCAAAAGAATCTTAAACACGAGGCGTAAGTGCCGATAATATTTTAAAAAATAACATTATTTATCATTCAGTACCTTACGCCTTACAGTACTCCACATTAAACACCGCCGTTGTTCAGGCAGTTGTAACGGGAAACCAGTTTTTGTATGCCTTCATCAAAGACCGATGCCGTCTGTGATGAAAGCAAAGTCTTCACGTGTTGTTTCGCATCATCGTGGTTGAAATGTTTACCACCAAGGAATGTATTCATATGAAGAAACAGATGAAAATCCCTTGGTGCCAAAAATCGGACTCTAGGGAGGGTAGTTGAATTGTTCCCAATCAAATCGTGCGATCAGATCTCGAGTTTATTTGGCTGTATGTGGCCGGGCATTGTCACTCATTTTTTTTCTCATAAATATCACACAATTGGCGATGAATATTTGCTGGCGTAATGTTTTGCATTCAACAAACGAATCAATGCTCTGACTTCACATTGGTGGGTCGTTTGCTTGTTATGAACATTTCGAAGCGCTCTAACAACAGGAAAGCACAAAGTAACGTTCGCTCACGCTGTGTTCTGGCTTTCTAATGAAAGGATTGCGCATGCTAAAAATCGCGACTACAGCGGCAAAATATATAAAATAAGTACTTATCATGACTGATTACTCTTACCACAAAGTCTGCCTGAAGATACCGATGTTTAAGAGCGTACACTTACTTTGTTGGAAAAACGTTATTTATTGTAGGGCGTAGGATAGTGCAGCAATTTCGTTTCCAGCTCTCGTTTCGAGGGTCCGGTGTTAGATTCCCGGCTCTGAGGTGACAATTTAAATTCGGTCCGTTTACGCTTTCATCTCTAACTTGATCATGTGGAGTATCCCTAAGGCCCAGCGTAGTTCGGATACACGGTAAAAGCTGTAGGTCACTCATTCCACCGTTATCTCATTGCCCTACAATAGGAGGTAACGGACTCCGCCCTCTGGGTGCCTTAACGTCAGAAATGGGCCCAGTCATTTCTTGGTGGAATGAGATAACCCCCGAAGGGTTGGGAGCGTTAGCGACGGTAATCAGGACGTTATTCATTGCTTATATTGTAGGCTGATGTGATGTTACAACAAATTCGATAATCAGTATCTCCATGTAGTGTGTAGTTGTAATAATGGTGCCCTTTGGAACGGAAAATGAAGGGTATTCAGTACTAAATGCTATTGCAGCGCGATTATTTTGCTGGTCAAAGGGGTATTATAGTTGCAATGAAAACGTTAACAGGCAGTAGGTATTTGAAATCGAGTGGTGGTCATATCATAGAGGTCTATGAAGCGTGGTAAAAATCTCTTCTTTGCCACTACAAGTGTTTGTGCATACAACTCCATATGAAATCACGAGAAATATGTACGTTCCTAAGAAAACCTTATGAGTTTGTAAAGCAATACACGCTAGACATTTGCGTATTTCTGTACAGAAATGTGTTACAGAAGTCCAAAAAGTAAACGGTGCTTACATGACCTAATTCATGTGCATTATCATAATCTGGGACCCATAAGGATTTCTGTACGCGTTAGCAATGTTTGATGCAACAGTTAAAAGATGACATGGCCATAGGTAGATTATGATTCTATTGCTGCTCTGTAATGGATAGACATGACTAAGCTAGAGAAAAGGAACCAATAAAACTCCTCTCAATTGGAAAAAATCTGATGCGATACATTCACATGACTTTCTATACTCTCTATCGTTTACTAGTGGATATACAGACTAGTCCTAATAAATCTTATTTTCATATCTGCTTAATTTTAACCCAAATAAATTTTGCAGAAATAGCTACATTACACATTTCGTTATAGATACAAAGAGATTAGCGAGTCAAATGTTTAAGAACTGGACGCTATAACCTGTCTTAAAATTTCATACTGTTTCAATGGAATCGCGGCAAACAACTGAAGGTTAATAGGACTTAAGAATGGCTAAATATTGAACAATTCGAACCAATGATAACGAATATTTAATTGATGCCACAAAAAGTTATTTGATATAAAATTTTTGTTTTAAGGTGAAGATGGTTTTATTTTTGATTAATTACTTGCACTTTTTAACACGCAAACTTTATAATATTCTCGCCGTAATGAATTTTCGTCTCATACTGAATACGCATTAAACTTCTCGAGAACGCGTCTCGCGTCCAGTTAGGAACACTGTCTACTAGCAACTGACTTCTAGCGCCTGACTTTACAAATTTCATCTATTTCAAGTCTCTGATTGGCTAATTTTACTCCAATAGAATACTTTTATTTAACTTAAGCTTTTTCTGGTTGTTGATTGGCTATTTATAAACTGTCTCAATAATTACATTATTGTTGCTCCAAGAATTACTGGTAGCATTATTAAACTTTCCATTTCATTATTGTCTCAAGGTTACCTCATTGTTAGCAACTTTTGACCTATATTCTCACAGCTCCTACATTATTAAATTACTTAATACATTCACATAACATTATTATACATGTATACAATAATATAAACATAATACAGTGACTGTTACATACATTTTGTTATTTATACACATATTGCTTTAAGGCGGGCTGTTATTATATTTTATATTATATAATTAGACTGAAATCATTTAAGTGTTAAAAATACTGCCTCAAAGGTGATCTGTATTTTTTGTATATGTTTTCGTCTATCGCTTAACGTATACGAGTTATACAAGATTATACAAAATTCTTTCCGAATGAAGAGGACTTCAAAGTATTCCCAGAAAATTCAAGATATACATTTTATTTGTTATTTAAATATCTTTAATATATGGTATTTTAATCAAAATCTTAGGCACTTTTTAGAAAATCAAGCATTTGGAAAAATGTTCCATATAAAGGGTAGTTTGGGGTGGGGGATTCTTTTGAAAATCTTTGTGTCGCTTCTTTGGAAGGTATTGAACTTAAATACCTAGTTTGGTGTTGATCCCACTTTTCATTTTCAAGTTAAAGCTGTTCACAAACACACAGATACACACAGAGTTTTTTCTAAAAATGATTTTTTTTTAATTCAGGGGATCTCGTATTTACGATGAAACCTCGGTATCGAATTCATGGGTGGAAAGCAATACCTTCTTTACCTACTAGGCACGTGGTAGGGAAAGTAGACATTTTTTGCATTCAGGGGCGTCAAAACATGTATTTCCGATGAAATTTCGGTATCGAATTTTTTGGTAAAATGAAATGCCTTCTCTTCCTACTCGGTACATGGTAGAGAAAGAAGAAATTCTTTTTTTTTGTATTCAATGGCCTCAAAACGTACACTTCCAGTGAAATTCGTTATCTGCCTACTGGATACGTGTTAGAGAAGGTATAAATAAAAGATGAAAAGGTAAATATTGAGACGGACATTGAATACTAGGTGTAAAAACTTTACCTGGGAGTTTTTAATCACAACGTAGCCTTGTTCGTGAAACCAGCATTTTCACTCAAACTTCATAAGCGAATTGTTTTAAAATAGAATTTCTCTGGGGAAAAATAAAAAAAGCTAAGGCTTCACAAATGTTCCACATCTCTTTGTTTGCCCTTTTATTTTAAGCACTGTGAAAGAACACGAAGTTCTCTGGTATATTTTAATGGTCCGCACAAAGGGTAATGGGCGCTGGGCTATCTAAACTCTCATAAAACTTTCTAGGAACATTGTGCGGGAAAAATTTAAAGGCTCTTAAATTATCCCACGACACGTTGCGTGCTATTAAGTCCTAAAATATTCATAAACAGTTGTTATGTTCTTCTAAAGCTCTTAGCCCGCATGCCGAATTAAGAAACTTCTGTTCATTTTTTTCGCATAATGTTGAAATACTGCAGTAAACGATTTCACTGTTTTTTTGTGTTTACACATGTTCTCTTTCAGGTATGTTTATCTTCAAATGTTTGAAACAAAGTCTCAGTGAAAATAAATATCATGTGTAACAGCCAAATGGCTTTCTTTGAACATGATATTCATTTGCCTACATAGTTATTCTAAAATTAATCACACAAGGGCTTAGTTTTTGATTTTGCTTTCTGTTAGCTGTAATTCATGTTAGCAAGAAATGGTTTCAATTAAGTATTAACACGGAAATACACACTTTAGAGGATCCAAAAAACCGTCAGCTGTAAGAAAACCAAACCGATATTATACAGGGTGTCCCAATAAGAATTACTGAAGCATAGATTATGAGAAGTATTATTAAATGTGATGTTGCGTTCATTGTTTCTCACATCACAAAGGCACTTGATGTTGATGGCCGTAGCAGAAGTGCTTTCGAAAGGAATCGTCCTTTCATTCTCATTTGACGGTTTTAGCTGAGAATGAAAGGACAGTTACTTTCGAAGGCGCTTCTGCTACAGCCTACAGCACTAAGTGCCTTTGTGATGTGAGAAATAAGAGTCTATTTAGTACATTTTAACAAAGAATGACTGATTATTTAACACCTCTTATTTTCATAAAAATGTGCATACTTTTACATTAATACAAAAAGCACATGTTCCAATTATTTGTAAAAATATCTAGCATATTTCACCAAGACGTAATCTGCAGCTAATCACACTATGAAATTTGTGAGGACGTGTACATAATGTTGCTCCTCGATTCGACGATGACTCATCACTTTTCTTGCTTCAGTTCTGGTATGGCTCGGGATTGTTTTCATAAAACTGTGATTTTAGAAACACCCAAAGAAACAAGTCATATGGTGCCAGGTCGACCATGCTGGTCAGTTCTGTCACTTCTACGTGAGAGGACTCGGCCTGGAAATGTTGCATACAGCAAAACAATCGTCTCGGTGTAGCTGTGGTAGATAACACCATTTTGCTGGAACCAGAATTTTTCAGTATCAATATCGAAATAAGGCCATAAGAAATTGGTGGCCCTATTATGGCAACGTCTTCTGTTTTCTGTAGTGGCAATTCCATTCGCTTCCTCTAAAACGTAAGGGCCTATCACTTCACCAGCCCAAAGCCCACACCAAACAGGGACTCCTTGCGGATATAATTCCTATTCTATAATTGTGTTAGTATTTTCTGTTCTCCAAACGCGGCAGTTTTAATTGTTCAAGGTGCTCAGATGAAAATGCGTTTTGCACTAAAGATAATGTTTTATGTAAAGCCGTGATCCGCATGTTGCCTCAAAACTCCACTGAACGGACTGTCTTCGTTGCACATAATTTGTTGAGTTAACTGAATTTTTTTAGACATTATGTGCAGATCCTTCACGAGATTACGCTGTAAGCAACTACTGCGAACGGATTTTCTTGTAATCCTTTGAACTCTCTATCTCACAACGGCGAGATTCTGAAGGGGTCGCTTACGACGAGAGCGTTCGTGTGTTGGGATGTTTGCAGTGGAACCTGTTGCCTCAAATTTCTTCACTAGCCTAGGAACAGTTGACTTAATAGGTGCATTATTACGCCGAGGATCGCACGCAGCGTACGGACAGATTGTGCGTAACAGTTACCATTCTCGAAATGGGTTTTGTCAATCAAAACCCATTCAACAGTGAAGCGCTCCATAACAACTAACTGCAACCAAAACAGAAAATAGAAAACAAAAGAAAAGAACCCCCAATGAATCTGACAAACGAAGGAACGACTTTTTAAAATATAAAGTATACTTTTTTGAATATGTTTGGAATTAAACGAAGATAGAGAATATTTCTCAGATGTTATAATGTCATAAGCATTACACTTTTATATTAATTGTGTATTTTAACGAGATCTGAGTTTTCCAGTTAAAATTAATTTCAGATCGAGGAAGAAACTCAAGCTGTACATTTAACATTTTCTTCATCACCAAACTGTCATTAGGGGAATTTTGGAGAAAAAGTAACTTTTTCCATGTGTAGATCTTTAGGAGAGGGAGGGGGGAGTTTTTTTTTAAAAAAAATCGCCTTACTGTTCTAAAAGATGCCACTCTTGAAGACCTTCTGGGGTTCTTCCAAGCAAGGTGAATTTGTAGTCGGCTTCTTAAGTTGTTCCAACTAACTCGCTACATTAGCCAGTGGATTTGACCAAGGGTGTGATGTCCCAAGATAAGACCTAAGTCTAGAGATACCTAAACTAATCAGGTCATAGTCCTAAGAGTATTGGCCTGAATTGAGAGTAGATGACTTAGCACGCGTCATAAATAGGTAATGTTGCATTTGTATTTTTAAGTCATAGTACGTGTACACACACAGATTATCTCCCTTCCTTTTTCTCTAAACTTGATAAGATTCTGACTTGATTATGAGGATTGTAATGTTATGTAAAGTACAATTTAAATAATGTTGTGAAACGGCAAAAACTAAAAGCGTGTCAAGTTACATACTTTTAAAAGTCCGATCTTTGATTTCTCATCAGACCATGCAAAAAGTAGTATAATTCCGGGGGAGACGGCCATAAGGCAGAGATGGCCAATGGTTATCATTGTCACAGCTGTGGTGTCATAGTTTTTAAACTCGGCTGGTGGCAAGCTTTTAGTCCTTATTAATGATTGTTGATCACGTGCACTGCTTATGGTTACATTTCCGCCAGTTTATTTCTGTTCCAAACGGTCAATTATTTTTCCGCTGCTGAATGAAGTAAGCGAAAACCCAACCTTCTTTCAAGACAGCAGTTGGAAACTTTGTGCACACGGTAAGTGCGTGTTGGGTGTTTTATTTATATTGCTTACATTATTATAACGTTCCCTTACTTTTGTTGCGGCATATGTCTATTTCGCCTCTTTAGGTACAAAGAAATGGACTACAATCTTCCGGTAGAGTTGGCCAGCATTTCCGGAGACATATGTTCAGTGTATTTTGTATCTTAAATACGTATTCTCCATGTTATTTTTTTTTTATTCTGATGCACAACTTCGTCATTATTTCTAATTTTTATCACTAGTGTATAATGAAGAAGATAGTTGCTGCTACGTATGGAAAGTCAGTTTTAAGTAGGAGTTGTATTATATTTCAACAGTTGGGGAGCCGAACTGGTAATAGTTGCAACCACCCGTGTTGTAAACAGTTTCCGGTAGCCTTCACTCCAAATGTACTTTCAGGTGGCCTTTACCCCAAGTTTAAAAAATATTAACTTTGTAATTAAACTGTTTCTTTAAGTATTAAATAATTATGTTTGCCTCGGCTGCGTCAGTATTATTGTTAGAGACATGGAAGTCTTGGCAGGGCGTGATGCGATAAGAATATAGGCTTGCACAGATTTTAAGCTTTAATTCCCTCCTTTTTATTAATCCTTGACACAAATTAAATAGCATTTAACTGACATTGAGAGCTGTGATATTCTTTTATTTAATACTTGCACTTTTTAATACATAACTTATTTTCGTTTCACACGAATACGTATTAAATATCTTTCGAGGACGCATCTTGCATCCTGTTACTATCACTGTCTGTAGGCAACTGAACTGATTTCAAGCGCCTAAACTTGTAAATTTCTGTATTTCAAGTCTCTTGATTGGCTAATCCTACTCCAATAGAATACCTTCATTTAACTAAAGCTGTTTTTGGTTGTTGATTGGCTATTTTTATAAACTGTCACTAAAATTACATTATTGTTATTCAAAGAATCACAAGTAGTACTGTTAAACTTTCTTACTCATCATCGACTCTAGGTTACCTCATTGTTACCTCTTTGTTAGCAACTTTTGACCTATTTCTCACAGCTCCTACATTATTAAATTGCATAATGCATTCAAATAGCAGTATTGAACATGTTTACAATAATGTAAGCATAGACAATGGCTGTTACATATACTTTACAAATTATAACATACACATATTGCTTCAAGGCGGCTGTAATTGAATTTACATATTATATAATTTGACTGAAATCATTTAAGTGTTAAAAACACTGCCTCAATAACCAGGTTGTAGTGAAGTAGATATTTAAGTGCTTTTCATGTTTACACATCTTTCTTAAGCATTTCAGATGCCAACGAAATGCAAAGAGGAGCGACGCAGTGTTCGCTGTATTTCGAACATTTATCTGTAATATTCAATACACAAAGAAAGATTAGGAACGAAGGGTGAAAACTGGCAGTGTTTCAAAAGGACCAGTGAGACCAAGTGGTTGGTTGGTTAGCGAAAATGGAGAGAAGCTGGTACAACATTTTAAGAAAATGCAGAAGCATGCTTTTCGCTAACAAGAGATGATATTCACACTCTAGCATACAATTTCGCCGAAGAACTTGGCCTGAAACACTACAACAAAATAATTGATATCATATTTTTATATAGTTCTCTCCCAACCTTTTTCTGCAGGGGCCATTACTTACAAGAACTTGACTACTAACTATAAACCAAAGTGTAAAACATGTATTGCATAATTATTGTTATTTTATTAAATCAATAAGCATGCTCTATGAGTATAAAAATGTGTGACCATCTACGCCTGTAAAATTTAACACTCCCTCCACTCATATGGAGAGATGGCCAATGTATAGGTTTTTAAAACTCGGGACTATTGCATCTAAAATAAATTTAATCATGAGCACTTAATATTACAAAGATTAATCTTCAGGGAATCCATTTGACTATTTAAACACATTTTTGCTTTACAATTCTTTGTATAGTACAACTGTGGCCATCCTCTCCCGACTTAAGATATTAAAAAATATCAAATTCGACATACAAATATGAGTTCCTTTTTTACTTTCTCTACCTGTATATGTTTTGAGACCTCCTGAATCCAAACAAAGCATATTTATAAAAAGATTCTTGTGTCTCTCTCTCTCTCTGTGTGTGTGTGTGTGTGTGTGTGTGTGTGTGTGACTTGAACACTAAAAAACGAAAAGTCGGATAAATACCAAAATTGGTATTTGGATATAGTATCTTCCAAAGATGCAACACGAAGATTTTCAAGAAAATACCCCAACCCCAACTACCCTTTACATGGAACATTGTCTGAAAATTATGATTTTATAAAAAATACCTGTAACGATTTTCATTAAAATGTCGTATAAAAGATATTCACATAACAAATATAATCTATATCTTGAATTTTTTGGGAATAGCCTGTGAATTCTTCATTCTGAAGAAATTTTGTATAATCTTATATAACTGGTAATCGTAAAGCGATAGATGAAAACGCACTATATAAAAATGGAGATTCTTAAAAAGCACGCAATTTATTTCAAATAACGCTTTTCTGTGGCATCAACCATTTCGGAAGTATTGATTATTAATGGTTTGAATTGTTGAATTCTTTTAAAGTCCTGTTGACATTCAACTGTTTCTTCCTGTTTCATGGAAAGAGTTTTAATGCCAGCATATAGCGTCCAGCTCTTAAACATTTGACTATCCCTTTCTTTCTATAACGAAATGTGTAATGTAGTTAATTCTTCAGAGACATATCTCGATTAAAATAAAGTAGATACAAAAATAGTCTTTCGTAAGAATAATTTGTATAGCCCCAATAAATGATAGAGGGTAGAGAAAATCATGTGAATGTAACAAGATTTTTTTCTGTAAATTGTGCAGAATTTTCAGTATAAACAAGCAGATGCAGCACTATTTTTAAAAATATATTTAAAGTATTGTACCTATGATATATTATGTCCAATCATGACTGCATGTATGTCTTCTACCATGAAGTATAACGACATATGAGAGAAAAATAATTCCCACTTTGGAGCGAATTACTGCACGAAGCAAAAGGAGTTAAAATGTTCAGCGATTATACACCTGCTAATAAATGGATCCGAGATCATCGCGGACTTTCTTGCTCTGAATGGAGAGATGCCATCAAAATGACTGCTGGAGTTATTGCTGTACGCTTCTTACCAGGAAGGTCCCAGAACAATACCTTACGTCGTCGTTGTGGCAGAGAGCATGAAACTCTTGTACTCGTTCTGGGCACTTGTCTGTGGTCTTCCGTGGTGTAGTGGTTATCTTGACCTCTAGTTCCCGAGGTCGCGGGTTCAAACCCGGCGGAGGGTGATGGATTTTTTCGGGCGTAAAGATCCTTAACATGGCTTCCTTCGGAAGGGAAGTAAAACCGGTGGTTGCGTGTCGTAGATTTACGGCACGTAAAGAACTTCAAGCTTGATAAAATGGTCTCCGAACAAAATTTCCGATCTTTCACGCCCAATTTAGGTAAAATGGGACGCTAAGGACCACAGCAGTTAAAGGGCGTCCTAAAATGAAACTCAGTTTAATTTTGGGTACTTGTCCATATGGCGAAATGCTGCGAATCAGCAGACATCGCAAAATAAGAAGCTTGATTGCAGCAGGTATGAAGGAAAAAGGTTTTCAGTTCCACGAGGAGATATATGGATTATCCAATAGTGGTAGCAGCAAGCGCATCGACATCATCGCCTACATGGCATGTCCGTTTTGAATCCCACTGTCGACAGCGCGAAGAAGTAATTGCAGAAAAAAGGCCATCTATGAACCCACTATCTCCTATTACAAGGATAAATACAACTTAAATAAGATCTCAGTCATAGGATTGATCATAGGAGCTAGCGGGACAATACCCAAAATGTTACAGAAGTTTTAGATGGTTTATGGTCTAAATAAACGCCTACTTTATCAAATAGCAATCATTAGAGTATAAGTTCTCATCCTCAGAAATCATTTATATTCAATATAATATCGATACACAGCTTTATAAATCATTGAAATTATTATGTGTTTATTTTGACTGGATGGTAGGATTGTGGTATACTGTGTCATATTAGTAGGTATTAGTAGCTATTGTCATACCAGACACATTATTGCGTTGCATTGGCGACAGCATTGTTAGGAGTCATTCAGTATTTCTTTGGGCTTTGTGCTTAAAGTTCCGCCTTGCTAACCTAGCTAGAGGTGGAGAGAGAGAGAGAGAGAGAGAGAGAGAGGATAGTTTAGCGTTGTTTTTCTTTGTGTGTACGAGCGTCAGTTGAGTATGTGAGTTTGTGTGTGAAAGAGTGTAGATGTAGGACGTGTGTGAGGCATCTCCTCTCAATTCTTTCTTGATTCCTTGTGTGTGATGTAGGGACACCATTTCTTTTATTGAATAAACCACAGTTAATTTGAATAATGTGAAACTTGTGTATTTTGTTATAAAAAAACCGTCTTCAGCTGAATGTGAACATTTAAGTCCTGGTCTTCTCCCTGTATCTGTAGCTACGTTTCCCCATGTGCATGTTGGGGTGATGAAAATTTAATACTTTGCTGGAAACCTTTTGGCCCTCACCCCAGTATGTAAAATTTTTACTTTCTCTACTACGTATAGTAAGTAAGGGAAGTATTGTATTCCACCCAAAATTTCGATACCGAGATTTCACCGGAAATACATGTTTTGAGACTCACTGAATCCAAAAAAAAAAAACCATTTTTGGAAACATGTCCGTGTGTGCGTCTGTCTGTGTGTCTGTGTGTCTGTGAACAGCATAACTCAAAAACGAAGAGTCGGATAAACACCAAACTTGGTATTTAGGTTCAGTATCTTTCAGAGATGCGACACGAAGGTTTTCAGGAAAATCCCCCCACCCCAGACTACCCTTTACGTGGAACATTTTTCGAAAATTTTAATTTTCTCGAAAACGGCTCTAACGATTTTGATTAAAATATCATATGTTTAAGATATTGTCATGGCAAATAAAATGTATATCTCGAATTTTCTGGGAATGTCTCCAAAAGTATTATTCATTATGAACGACTTTTTCATAACTGGTAAACCATAAGAGATAGACAAAATTTTACTACACAAAAAATGTAGATCGTGTTAAAATACACAATTTATGTCATATACATTTCTTTTGTTGAGTGAACCGTTTGCGAGATATTGCTTGTTATTCCCTTAAATTTTCCAATACTTATACTTTTTCTCAAATTCGTTATTCATTTTTTTTATGTCCTGGACATGCAAAGAGAATGGAATGCATCACATAGCAACCAGCGTTAAAATATTTGACTATCGCTTAAAACCTACCATATTCCCCTTGCATCTACAAGAAAATTAGCAATAAGATTGACATCTCGATTAACATGAAGCATATGGAGAATAAGCGTTTGTAAAAATAGTTTGTACAAGAGTAGGGAAAGTCATGTGAGTGTAACACATCAGATTTTTACTTTTATGTTCCGATTTAAATTCATTTGTATTTCTATTTTAAGTTGAACTGCATTATTTTCATACGTTAGCTATAATCTTCTTTATTGTTGTTAAATTAAATTTGTTAATTGTATAGGTATACTTTGTGTATATGGCAGCCCTCAATTGAGGGAAGTTTAAAAAGTAAAAAAGCCCAAACTTGTCATTTGTTAAGAATTTTAGCGATGTATTCTCCCTTAGTTCAGCAGTGTTTTAAGGACATAAGGGAAAACCTCTTAAGAAATGGCCATTAGAAACTGAAGATGGTTGAAGAGGCCCATGAACAGAAATTTCCGTTGTATATTAAGCTACAAAATAAACACCTGAAGAGGATCTAAGGTAATATTTAGAAAACCATTAAGTCTGATGGCAATGTTAGGGATTAGGTTATTGCCTGGGCTTCATTTGCCCTGTGATTGCCGCGTCTAAAAATAGCTTGGGACCGATGTAATCAGAGTGTACGTGAGGACTAGCCAATTTACCCTCGGGGCGTGATGATGATGGGGGCGCTCTCGTCGCGATAAGGGTAACATTACAACCAACCCCTCGCCTTGGAACTGCAATCCTATTGGATCATTTTCCTTTTCATTTGTTTTTTGTGTTGCCAAAAGAAACCACTGCTATATAAAACACAAAGCACGTCAAAGCTTAGCGGCTGTGTTACAAAAGATAAACCTCAGATTCGATGTTACGCTATCGTTATTTGCTCACCTGTTTCAGTGGGTTCTTTTATCTCTCGACCTTGTAATTAGTGATGCGCTAGTCGACACGACCCAAAATTGCCCAGGAAAGATCGATTTTATTGTGTAATTGGTTACAGTAGTGGCCAGGAAGGAAGGAATGCACATTAAAAGGAACCACAGTTGATTTTGTCTTTGATGTAGAGAAAGAGCCAAAAACAAAATACGAACCGGCTGCGCGGAGTTTTTCTGTCCGCGTCCTCAGCTCTCGTTGCCGTCTGCCGCTATCATAGAAAGGCGCATGCAACATTTTTAAAACTACTTTTAAAGGCTTTACTTACCTACTTTATGAAAAGAGATGCTGAAACTGAGAACCGTCGTTGTCCACACATTTTTGGCACTTTTTTCGACTCAATAGGTGAATCCCGTGCATACGTGAATACAATTTTGCCCACTGTTTTTAGAGAATTAACAGCCCGGGAGCGTGATTTTGCCTTTTTTTCATCCATATTCTGCAACAGCTCCTACGGCCAATATTTCGATGAGAACAGTTGCAAGTGTGAGGACAGAATTATTAGTAGAGATTTGTGGCTCCCTTTGTCCCCCGACCTAATCCCCTGCGATTTCTATCTCTGGGGCAACTTAAAACAAAGTGTAGAAGACTAACCCACACATCCTGGAAGAATTAAAGCAAAATATTCGCCAGGAAATTGCCAGCATTTCTCAACATGAACTACGGCGAGTGAACTACACCTTTCTATGATATCGGCAGACGGTAACGAGCGCCGGGCGCGGACAGGAAAAACATCGCGCAGCCGGTTCGTAATTTTTTGGTTCTCCCTGTATAAACATAAACCTTAAAATGCAACATTTTAATTAGAAGCAAAGTTAGATGATAATTTGATGTACTACATTCACATGACTTTGTCTACCCTCTACAGCGTATTAGTGGGTATAGAAATTATTCTTACGAAAGTTCACTTTCCTATCTTCTTCATTTTAATGGAGACAACACCTTCCGGAAACAGCTGCATTACACATTTCGTTATAGTAATATAAATGAAATAGAAGATAGTCAAATTAACCATTAATAACGGATATCTCGGAAATGGCTGCTGCTTTAAAAAATTCTTTGAAATAAATTGTATGTTTCTACATTTTTTTGTGTAGTACGTTTTTGTCCATCGCTTAACGTTTACTGCATATACAAGATTATACAAAACTCCTTCGAATGAAGAGGACTTCACAGGCTATTCCAAGAAAATTCAAGATATAGATTTTATTTGTCATACAAATATATTTAATATATGGTATTTTAATAAAAATCGTTAGAGCCATTTTTTAGAAAATGAAAAAATTCCGAAAAATCTTCCATGTAAGATGTAGTTTAGGGTGAGAGGATTTTCTGTAAATCGTGTCGCATCTTCTTTTTTAAGTTCCATTGTTTACCCAGTTTATTATTACTGTGTTTTACTGTATTCATTACCGCTTATTACCGCAATTACGCAACACACACACAAACACCCATGGCGGGACTCGAACCCGCAACCCTCAGCTTGGCTGAGCGCCGACGCTACACCTCCAACGACCACCGCTACGGGGGTCGGCCAATCTTTGGAAAATACTGAATCTAAATACCAAGTTTGGTATTTATCCTGCTTTTCGCTTTTGGGTTATGCTGTTGACACACAGACCTTTTACTATAAATGCTCTTTTGGATTCAGGGGGCCTTAAAATGAATATGGTAGATAAAGTAAAAATGGTGTGAGTAGTGTTTAACGCCCATTCTTACTGCATCCGCTCCATAGGTGGTGGACATTGATGATGAAATGAGATAGAAAGTTTGGCAACAATGCGGTCCAGATCTAAGTTTAGGGTACCCCACCGGTGTCTGCCATTTATGAGTCCTGAGGTATGTCTGAAAAAACCTCGGTCAGGGAGATTGCTCCTGGTGGTATTTGAATCGCTAACTTCAATTCACGAGTTCGTGCCTTAACGGCCTCGGCTACCTGTGCCGGCATAAAAATTGTAATAGAGCTTGGCAGCATGAAAGTTGTTGTATTAATCATATTATACAGCAGTTAATTATTAATTATTACGATTGTAAATGACAAAGAGCAAACACATGCTGCCATAATAATAATAATAATAATAATAATAATAATAATAATAATAATAATAATAATAATAATAATAATAATAATAATAATAATAATGCTGATGCTGATGATGATGATGATGATGATGATGATGATGATAATAATTTACATAATGAAAATTAGCAAGTATATATCTGAAAGTTATATCAATTTCGGTTCAGAAACAGAAAATGGCAAATGTACAGCTTAAAGGTACTCAGTTTGAAATTTTAACCACTCTGAAAGTACCCCAAATAACAGAATGAAGAGGCCGAAAAGAAAATTTAGAACACTCGGAGAGAAGAACACACAGCAAAAATCCTGTATTATATGCACATGACTTTCTCCACCCAGTGTCGATATTTTCTTAACGGAAAACTATCGTCCTCCATGGTGTAGTGGTTACCATGCTAGCCTCTAGTTTCCGAGGTCGCAGGTTCAAACCCGGCGGAGAGCAATGGATTTTTTAGGGCGTAAAAATCCTTAGCATAGCTCCATATGGAAGGGAAGTAAAGCCGGTGGTCAAGTGTCGTAGATTTGCGGCACGTAAAAGAACCTCAAGACTGATAAAGAGGTTCTAGTAAAATTGCCGGTCTTTCACACCCAATATAGAATGGGACGCTAAGGACCACTGCAGTTGAAGAGCGTCCATTAATATAACTAAATTTTTTAACGGTAAACCATAACCTGTAAATACTGTTTCTATTACTAAATTAGACTATATTTGATCTTTTGGTGAGAAGGGACATCGTACGGTGCCGTACACTTTCACAATTCAGGATCTAAGGCATCTTAAATACCAAGTTTCACAACAATCGGTTCGACCAGTCTTGCATGAAAATATATCGCACGCATACCAACGAATTTATTTTAAAAATTGGATTTTCAGTTGGATATTCCATTACACGTATAACATCAATTATTCAACCGAAATCGATTATATTTGGTTAAATTTTATTATATGTATGGATTTTGGCACCCGTTATATGAAAACTGAGCGGATAAAACTAGTTAGCGCTGAGAACCTATACCCAATGTGTGCGAGGTGGAAGCTATATAAAAAGAGAAATTTTATTTCTTAAAAAGTATGAAAAAACTGCAACAATGGCAATAGAATTGATAGGTCCGAAGGAATAAACAAAAGGGAGGAAACAAATGGAGGAGCACGCTACATTCGATTTTCTCAGGTAAAGAACTTTCAGAGTTGTAATATATTGTGATATGGCTTTATTTTTATGCTCAGGAAGGAGCTATGCTACACCCTGGAAAGTGCGACTAAAATTGGATGAATTGATTTTCACGACACAAATAATAGCATTAGTTGCAAACCTTGGTTTCAAAAGAGGAAAAACATAAAGAAATGGTAGTTTCCAAGTGATATGGTAAAATTCTTAGTAATGAAGCCTAAATAATACCTGCACGACCATACGTTTTCTACGTCTTCTAGATGATATCTGCAAGGACAGAAATTTATAAACCCAGCACATGAGTTAGTTTCCAAGGAAACCCATTAAACCTAACATAAATTTGTAAGCGTAATGAGGTACAGCATACAGTAGAGCGGGAAGTAGAATACACTTGAAGCCTTAAATTAATGATTCTAATAATCAGTAATACCACATTACAGTGGATAACACACTTAGATAATAATAATTTACGTTATTTCAAACATTATTGTAAGCTAACTTTATTTACAGGTGATTTTTCAGAAATCAATGACGCTCAACCAATTTTCCATCACTTTTCAATATCTAGGTCTTAATAATCCATATCTTTGGCTTCAAATTCCTCTTGAAATACTGAATGTCTATTATAAATATTATAATTATTATATATCCTTCTTTGAATCACGGTTTCAACAACAAAAGATTGTCCCAAAGCTTCCTAAATTATATCACCTTACTAAGCTATATATTAGTTATAACTGTTAAACTGGGGGCATTGTATTACTGGAAATTCGAGGTGATGATGGGTAAGTTCATTAGAATTTTGTTATCAATAATATATTCAAAAATACTGAAACACACAGTCTGCAAAAAATAGTGTGTAAAATACATAACAGAATCTCGGAAATAGAAAATCTCGTCTCGTCTTCTCAAATTATTCTTCGATTCTGTAATAGTGCATTTCCCACACTCATATCGAAGTGTACTATTGTTGGTCACGGCGTTTATTACTAACTATATAATCTGCTAGATTTAACAGAAAGCTCCAAAACCTGAATTGCATATTCAAAATCTGACTTCAACTTCGAAATACACGGTGCCATCTTAATGCTTACCATTTTAGATCATGAACGCATTTTTTCCTACATTTATTACACAATTATAGGTCGCGGTGTACCTTTGCCTTGTAATCAGATAATTTTAAGTCAGTTACTTATAGCTCGTTTCTGGAAGCTGAAAGACGGAAATTAGCTGTTTGAGGGGAAGAAAAGCAACATGTCTGTGGTAAATGACAAAGCGAGGAGTCGTGTTGATTGTAGTGATCCGGAAGATGCCAAGATAACATCTCCTATGCTGATAAATATTGAAGAGGATCGCGTGCTTTTGAAGCAACGAAGGCAGCATGAAGGCGAGACAGAATAATAATTACTTGTCGCAGTACCCCCAAGGGATGAGGCAACTTCTCTGGCACGTGTGCTATGCGGATTGCCGACATCACGTTATTCAAGGGTGCAACGTGAGTGTTACATTTGCTTCTGCCTAAGAATTAATTTTTGTCATGCATTCTGTTTCTTTATTTTCCTATGCTTTAAACCCTTCTATATCGTCTTTATTTTCCTGCTTTATTTTTTCCTCTTTGCTTCTATTATATACGTCGTTCTTCTACTCTTATATATGCTTAGTAATTTACAAATTAAAGGGATTTCTTTCTATTTCCTTTTCAGTTAGTCTTTTAGTTGCTTGTATCCTTTTTGACATATGCTCTAAGTTTTTGCTTCCATTTCATACTGAAAATTGTTGTTAGGGTTATTACTTTTATACAGTATAATCGTTTTAAATATATTAAAGTTACTAAATACTGGATTTTCAACCAAATTTCGAAAAGAAAAGAAAAAGAAAATAAGCAAACAAACAAACCTCTCTTAAATCCTTACAGGAAAAATACTGCACAATGCAGAATCAGTATCCAATACGGTTTTGCCTTCTGGATTTTTAAATGCCTAATGGATGTGTGCATATATGGAGTGAAATTTTTAAACATTTATTTTTCGAATATTGTTTACTTAGGTTTTTGCAACTTTAAAACATCCTCGTGTTGTAATATCTATTAATTTTCCCTCGGTTGCTCAGAATAATTCCTTGAAAGCGGATAATGCTCAGTTTCTTGATATCAAATATACCTTTGCACGAGCTGACTTTTAAAAACCTAAAAGCGTTAATGCGATTTATTATTTCTATTCAGGAAAGGCACTCATGCTATAAAATTTGACTTTTTTATTGTAAAGGAGGGTATTCGACGAATGATACGCAAAATTTAAAAGATTAAAAACTTAAATTTTCGTCACGTGGGGTATTTTAAATTTGACCTAATCTTTTATTTTTGAAAATTATTTTGTGAAAATTTACGTACATTAGACCATGAAAATTAAGTATGTGCTTTGATTATGTTGAACTAATCTATGATCAAACGTAATTTAAATTTTTTGAAGGATGCAGAAGGTACAAATTTCACCACCAAATACCCTTAAGGGGACAGTACAATAAAAGTTTGATGTATAGCTCTCGTTACGTCACAAATGATGTAATACTCTCTGCCGTTCAGAAGGTTCCCCTTTAACGTATGATGCACACACATGTATATATCATTTAGTTTTCATTTTTTCTTTTACTAAAAATTGCATTTTCATGATGTAATTTCGTATTGATTGTTATGAGCTTTAAAATATGATAATTATTTTCTCTGACTTATGAGGATATGTGGGCTTTTGGCACTTTATTTTAACCTGAAAACAGTAAATATGCCGAGCTTAGTAAACAGCAAAAATTCCCATGTTTTCAGGGAATTCTTTTTTATATTTTTCCCGCTCAGGGGAAATGTATGGCGAAACTGGTTAGGAAATTTAGCCATCAGAGGTGAAAACTGTATCGCAAGGAGCATATCATATGAAGCCAAGAAGTATAAAATTAAAACAACAATATAGAAGTTGCTAATCAACAAGACTAAAGTTTTCCACAGCGACACAAATATTATATATTGAAAAATGCATAATTTCGGAATTTAGGCTTACCGTCCGTCAAGTAAAATAACGAAATTGAAAGATTGATCAGCGTCCATAAATGTTTTAGGATTCGGGAAGTTTTTGAGTCTCAAACTTCTGGTCACAAAATTCTGGGTATCTCAAAAAGAGACAAGAAGCGTTGAGTGAGCTCTTGCTAGTTAAATAGTTCCGAATGGAATGCTGCTATCAGTGATGTTAAATCGATATGATGTGAATAAAGAATATTGCTATCGCTCCTAATTTTGATGGGCTTCGAAAGCAACACATTTTGATCTCCAATTAAGAAAAGGACAAGTGTACTGCGCGGATGCTAAGGAAGATGGAAATACACTTCTCGGACTTGGAAACTGCTGGAAGTTGCAACATTAAATAAAATCTGCGATAATAGGTGGTAAATTTTAACATTAATATATTCTTATTGCTGGAAAGCTTGAAACATAATATTTATCTAACTTGTTGATAATAAATCCGTAAAATAGCTCAAAAATGCGTTTTATTTTTTAAACACTTTGCGATTGTTACTTCGCGATTATTCTAGATAGTCTGGGATTCATAAAGGTCTCTAAACCTAGGTTGCATTTGTTAAAGTCCGAATCACGGAGATTACGGTTCATTTGCTTATTGCATTTATGCATTTCATTCACCTTACCTAGGATATCTAATATTAAATTCTACCACCAGTTTTTCACGGTCCAAATACTTTAATTTAATTGTAGAACTGGAGCAGAAAACCTGAAAATAAAGTAAGATCATAACGTTATGCTGTATGTTTGAATTTGAAGCGTGCTGTTTAGTCCTTAAACATATAATATTTAATTTTACGAAATGTTTATTATTAAAAAGATGTAACAATTTAGATGAGCCTTGCTTAAAAATATATGTATATAACGCAGCTAAATAATATTTTAACAAACTAAACTGTCTATGATTTGTATTATATGGCCAATTTCTTAAAGTGTAGCAGCAAATTTGAGTGCTCACAAACAACACGCAAAGGCAATTCAAATGTAAATACAAATTTGCATTCTTTTTCCATAATTAGTGGTGGTAACAAATTAATTCAATATCTTAGTATTGAATGCCATACTTAAAACTCTGATGTGTTGCACTCACATGACTCCCTCTCTCGTGTACAAACTTATTCTCGCTTATTCTCCATCAAGTTTATGTTAATTGACATATCGAGATGTTAATCTAATTGCTTATTTTCTTGTGGGTACAAGGGAATATGGTAGCCTTTAAGCGATAGTCAAATCTTTTAAGAGCTGGTTGCTATGTAGAGCATTCCATTCTCTTTACATGTCCAAGATAAAAAAATATGATGTGCTAACTCACATGACATGGTTCACTCAACAAAAGCAATGTATATGACATAAATTTTGTATTTTAACGCTATCTACATTTAATGTTTAGTAAAATTTTGTCTATCTCTTATGTTTTACCAGTAATGCAAAAGTCCTTCACAATGAAGAATACTTTTGGAGACATTCCCAGAAAATTCAAGCTATACATTTTATTTGTCATGAAAGTATCTTAAATATACAATATTTTAATGAAAATTGTTAGAGCCATTTTTGAGAAAATTAAAATTTTCGAAAAATGTTCCATGTAGAGGGTAATCTGGGGTGGGGGAATTTTCTTGAAAACCTTCGTGTCGCATCTCTGGAAGATACTGAACCTAAATACCAAGCTTGGTGTTTATCCAACTGTTCGTTTCCGAGTTATGCTGTTCACAGACACACACACACACAGCCACACACACACACACGCACAGACACACATACGGACATGCTTCCAAAAATGCTTTATATCCATTCAGTGCACCTCAAAACATATATTTCCGGTGAAATCTCTGTATCGAATTTTTAGGTGAAATACAATACTTCCCCTACTTACTCTACGTAGTACAGAAAGTAAAAAGTATTGAGTTGAGGTTACAAATTCCGAAGCGCCTCGCGCTATTGAAGAAGGCGATAATCTTTTGTTAGCTCTTAATGGAAATGAAACGTGGAGCTTGTATTTTCAGCAGGATTGGTTTAACTGATTTACGAATATTTTTTTGTTTGTGAAAGTTTATTGCTGAATGTTAACTTATAGGCTATACAACGGAGCGGGACATCTCACGTACTGCGACTACATAGATATATTGTTGCCACTACCCCCCCCGGAGGAAGCGATGAAGTGAAGGAATCACAGGAGGCTACAGGCCGCAGGCAAACGGGAAACGTGGGGAAATTCCTAACAATATCAGGTTCGAAGACCCGTCTCACCTGGAGCTGCCTAGAGATAGCGAGAACGACCCATCGATCAAGCAGCCCTCTAGTGTCCTCGGGAGCACCCTTTCCTTTAAGCAAGCATCCGTGCAATCTATCTGGCACCCATACTCCACGAAACCTAGAAGGGCACCTGAAAGCTGAAGGATAAGAAGGAAACGGAAAGAAAGGAACACGAGGGAAAGCAATCTGGGACCTCTCACAGCCTCTCACGTTAACGAGGAGACGTCGCACTGGGTGAATGTTACCTTATAATAGCGACAAGTATGTAATTCGCTGGTTAAGATAAAGTGGACCAGTCCCGAAACACTTTAGTTCGGGTCGAGGTTTCATCAAATGAGTAATAAATAAAGTTTAATCTTTGAGTCCAGCATTGACTCTCGTGTTTATAATTCTTGCTTGTTAAAATTCTGTAATATGGAATGAGTTTGCTTCTTAAATATAACAGAAATATCATCCATGAAAGCTCTGCCAACCAGTTCTCACTTCCATATTGTATGTGTGTGCGTGCGGTTAGAAGGAGCGTATTGTGTAAAAGGTATATAGATGTCATTCTTCGAAACCAGAAATGTATATACGAGTGCCTTTAAAACTGTATGAAGCTTCTCTTCTGGTTTCATAGACTTGTAGAATATTTTAGAAAGAGGACACGTTTGGCAACGCGCGATTTCCCTGCACATAGGTATGGAAATTTTGCCGATACAATGGAAAATATGGTGAATTTCCTGTGATTATGCCACTGCACTGCATTGAGAGAGAGCGAGATATTAACTTTTGCTAGCGATTCTTAATGATCAAGGCAGTTCTTTCGCGAATTCGCAGCGAAATTTTATGCTTAATGAAACAGCTATAGGAAAACCTTGCTTTAACTTTAAATGGAAAGTACAAAAGAAAATAAATGTGTAACCAAAACTGCAAGATACAAAAAATAACGTGTTTCGCACGTTGACTGGAGCCTAAACAAAATTAATAAACACAGTGGGTAACTTTTTAGGACTTTAGAAGTATTGAACTAATTTTATTACACGATACCTGGGAAGAATATATTTTATTGTTGTTTAAACATACAAGATTTATGTTTTTCTTTCTGCTGATATAAATACCGTGGCTTAAGCAATATTACAGTTTTTCACTTATCCCTGCCCATAGAATCACCACCTAAGAAACTCTGTGCATATTCTACCCAGTATATTAAAATCATGCTGTAGCACATAGGGACAATGTGTCCAGAAGTATGTAACTCAATGGAGAAGTTGAGTTGTATTTACGCTGCGCTCTGAATTTGAGAGTTATGTGGAGTGTATTTTTTATACGTTTATTTGGAGGAAGAAATTAATTTCTTTGTTGTAAAATCTTGGACTCCTTAATTGTAATATGTGGTTACACTGAATTATCTGTCACTTTTGCTGCTACAATCACTGCAATAAAATGTGTCTGTTTTGTAGTTTTAAATGTTTTAACATAGACTGTAATTTATAACGTGACCTGGACTGTATATCTGCAGCTGTCTTTTCCTCTTTTTGACATTTAATATTGCCAGGTAATTTTGTTTTACAAAGTTATGGTAATTGACGCGGTGCTGTGTTGAGTCACTGGTGCAGACAGGGAGTGAAATGCCAGTGGTAAAATGATTATAGTCATGTGATTCAATATTTTCCCATGTTGTATTTCTGTTTAGGTGTGTATCGTGCATTTGATTTAAAACAGCCTATATTTGCAACACATATCAGAATAAATTTAATTTTAGTTCAAGTAGTACATATATGAATGTGCTACCCAGGATACATATTTGTCTCAAATCTTGACGGGGATCCTAGCTTAGATTGATGTTGGATGTTATTTGGTACTACTAGCGTGGTTCAGAAGTAAATATTTCTGTTAGAAAGTATAAAAGTCTTAGCAAAATGATAAAAGTTTTAAGTTTCGCTTTATGTTGCAATCGCACAGAAAAAAGAAAGGAAAAACAAATTAGAATCCAGAAATCCTTAGGTAAGAGTATAAGACGGCTATATTAAATGAAATATTTTGCCAGGTTAAACCAAAAAGTCTCTAAATGAAAACATTATCCTTCAACAATATTTGGTTTAGCACGCGCCTACACTCCTGCAAGAAATGAAGTGGAGCGGAGCTGTAGATTTGCGTTATTCTTCCGCTCTCTACCTTCTAGCGCGATCTGGAAGCATTGTCTCAAGGCCACTCAGCTAATTCAAGTATTGCTTTCATATAATAATAATAATTAATAATCTAAGAATTGTTACCCATCCCGACTTTAAGGAATTCTTTATCTTTCCAACTTTCATTTGGACGTTCTCTTGATCTTTTCCCACCTACTGATTTGTATGTTACTATATTAGATAGTCCTTTTTAATATCAATATGGTGGCGTATTAATTATTTGGGGGGTTTCATTGTTACTACCACACATATTGTTGTTCTACATTATCATTACCAGACATTTTGTTGTTTTCCTTTTATGTTGACTGGGATGACGTCACTCCTGGCTGGGAGTTTCTGCTAGCCACGAGTGGTGGGGATATAGCGTCTGTCATACTTAGAATTCCGTGTAAAGCGGATCGCGAGGGGTGGACATCTCCCCTCACCTTTCATATTTAATAATGTAAGAACCCCAAACGGTTGGGAAATAAATCTAGGAAGGTGTAAGTATATTTGTGTTATAGATTTTGAACAGCGGAAAACCCACGCCTTGCTCTTAACCTCCACACCACGTTTCGGTCCTCCGCAGCCGTCAGTATACGTCCCCTCAATGTACGTACTGTATACTAAAAATTAATTTAATTAATGCGAACCTTTAGGCCTCTACCCAGCACGTAACAATATACTTATGTGTTATATATACACACGTATTTACGTTTGAGATTCGTTCTTTGGTAACCAGCAGCTTTTCTAAATATTGCAAATGCAGATTTATTTGTTAGAATCCAAGTTTCACTGCTGCATATTTATTTTGTTTTAAGTCTGTAAGTTTTCCTCCGTGGTTCGTTGCTTAAACTTCTTAATATAGTGTTGTTTATATGTCTTGAAATTTATTTTTTATAACTTCATCTTGTGTATAAGCTCTATTATACCTCTAATAATTAAAATGCATCACCGTTCTATTACTTTATTATTTAAAACAACCTTAGTGATTTGTATGTGTTTTCCACTTCAGTTTTTGTGTCGCAGATTTTTAAATCATTTCTTGCGAGGATGTTGCATGCAATAGCTGGTTAAGTGCAAATTAATTATAGATCGTCCAGATTTTATCTTGATTCCAATATTTTTCTATCCGTTTACATTCTCTTACCATTTGATCTAAGTAATGGCGTATCCCTGTTTTTTATGCTTTTTCTTTATTAATATCGCTGGGTTATTATACATTTTTAACAGCTTCTTTAGTAGGCAAGGTTAGTCTTTTGTTGCATTGCTGTAATCTGCTCTGTGCTTCATTTCGGAACTTTATAGTTAAAACTGCTGTTAATTTTTTGCATGTATACTTATTCTGAAAAAAACACTACTCTAACGGACATTTCGAGGTATAAAAAGTTGAACTTTCATTTATGGGCGCTCTTTAACTACTATGGTTCTTAGCATTCCATTCTATATTGGGCGTGAAAGACCGGAAATTTTGCTTTGTCAGGCTTGAGATTCTTTTACGTACCGTAATTCTACGACATGCGACCACCGGCTTTACTCCCCTTTCGAAGGAAGTCATGCTAAAGATTTTTACGCACGAAAAAAACCGCCGATTTGGACCCGCGACCTTGGGAAGTGTAGGTTAGCGTGGTACCCCTAGACTATGGAGGACGACAAAATTTTTAGGCAGTTTTCTGTATAGACTGTGTGATATCTCATACGTCGAGCATTTTAAGACAATCCTTAAAGTTAATCGAAGACAAAAGAGGAAATCTAAAAACGTTACGAAATAGATACTTTGAAGCTGTACAAATTATAATAAGTATTGCTTGATCTAAAGTTATCCATATTATTGATGTTTTAACAAGATATAATTTATTGCATTTTGCTGTTATCGAAATTTAATTTTGGTTTTTGTACATTTTTTTTCATAAAATGTAAATTTTGTCTAACTTAAAATGTGGAAAGAGTTCAGTAATAAATATTCAGAATCGTTCAGCATTAATCGGTTACGAGCCTGTTTTAAAATTTGGGAATTAATGCCTTTTAACAGAATGCCCAATAAAAATTACAATTAAACAAGTGAATACCAAAATGATCAGTATTTTATGAACAAAGTTATTGAAAATTTCTGCTTCGACCATTTAGATGCTGCCGTATACAAAGCGTACCAAAAGACAATATATTAATTTAACAAATGAAAACATAAATATATAATAGATAATTAAAACAAATTTAGCATAAACATATTACATATAGTGTAGGTTATTAAATAACGTGCTAAAAGACAATTGAAGTTACAATAGATACTAAAACTGTAATAGTGATCATAAATCAAATGTTTAAAATATTGCCAGATTGAATGTGATATAAATGATATAAGAAGCCACTGTCTTATTGCGCTGCATTTTTAAGTAATTATGTTAGATAATTGAAATTATCTGGAATTGTACAAATAAATAATTGGGAATAGTTCTCCATCTCCTATGCAACTGAGGTTAGATGATTCTGTATTACTTTGTAAAATAGAACTAATTTGAATGTTAGTCATATACGGGTAACTTTTTTTTTCAAAGAGCAGTGTTTATTTATTTATTTATAATATGTTTCATCCACTATTTTAAGACGTGATACGTTGAAATGGTACTCACTGTTATACAAATGATTTTGCAAAGCAACAACTTTATGCAACCTAGGCTACTAACACCTGAAGTGCCTTATATCTTTGTTATTTAAGATGCTTCTAAATTTTGCAAAATATAAGGTTCTTCCATTTCAGCCACAATTTCATTATGCTCATGGTGCATATTTATACACACCGTTCGAATTACGCATAAACAACATACACGAGCAATGTAACCGAAATTCCAACAAAACATTATATAAACACACTTTCTGACTGACATTACAGCAGGTGTTAAACATTATGATCTAGATACTGAATACGTGCATTATATATTCAAAAATGGTTTAGTGTGTTCCAACCTGGCCCTATTTCGTACAGTTTTTCTTCCGTCAGCACTCGGTTTGTTGGACTAGTGCTTTGTAAAAGACCTATGCTTGACTTGCTTCATGACATGGATAGTACCCTACTAAGAATCGTAATGATGTAAACTTACAATGGAATTTCGTCGACCCTTTCTTGCAGAGGAATGTCTAGCCAACACACCATCACAAAAATACTCTGCTGTAAGGTAAACTAAAGTATAATGAATAACTTATCACCAGAACATAACACGTGCTCTTATTGTCCCTCCCATTAACTGCCAGAATTCACTTCTTACACACATGTATCTTTTATACTGAGTAAGAATGAACCTAGCGTTTAGTGCGACAATTGTCGCCCAGTCCAAGCCCATTGGTCTAAACTAACTCCAGGCTCACGGTATAACCTTACTGATTGATAGATGGTTTTGAAGCAATCATTTGATATTGACATTTCGTTGATTTACCTGATTATTACACTTCATTACTAGCCAATCAGCCAAATAATACTCTGATCATTGATCACCAGTTTAAATTGTTATCCTACATGCTTTTCGGCATTCACTTCTGGTTCGTTTTTACGATGTTAATATTTGACAATGGGATTGCCTGAATATGTCTATACTACTTCATATACATTGAACTTGATCTTTCACAGAGTTTTGATATGATTTAGGTTTTTGTATTGCTTCTTCTGCCACCTACAGCGTATTTATTTCTTTATCTTTCTTTCTTTTTAAATTTTGGCTTTACTGCAGCTTAAAATTTAAAAAAAAAGATTTTTAAAAATATATGTAATTTTATGCAGCATATATCTATGTGTATTTTAAAGAATGAGTTATTTAAATATCTACATTAGTTATGGAGCAATGTTGCTGCATCATGTTGTAGACAATTCCAGTGAGAGCCACGCCCACATTTAGGGTAATTTTGTCACATATCTTTATTTTTTTCAATTTGGACTTGTGTGGAGGCGAAGTGTTCATATTTATATGTGCTCATTGCTTTGAAGATTCTTTTTGTTTGTTTTATTATTTGGTTATATGGTTTTTTTCCACCAATACATGTAATTTTATTATTATATGCTAAATATATAAGCTTCTTTACTATGAAATTAGCAGCAATATTTTAGTTCCAGTAGAAAATTACTCTTTTAAATTTGTAAATACATGTATAATATAGTTTATGCAGATAGAAGTCTAGTTCTCGTCTACTTCCTTTGGGATTGCCTGAATATTTCTGTATTGCTTCATATGCACTGAACTTGACCTTTGACAGAGTTTTGGCGCTGAAGTTTATAATTTAGGTTTGGAGACAATCTCTGCTGCCACCTACAGGGTATTTCGTTTCTTTTTATTTCTTGTTTTTTTTCAAATTGCGAATTTACTGCATTCCAGGCAAATAAAATTGACTTAATATAAGGTTCTTTAATTATTCAGTTATGTGCCTGACATCTCTCTATACAGGCTGTAACTGAAACAAGATTCTTCCTTTTTAGTGTTAAAAAGGGTAATTCTAATCATATTATCTTCATAACAATTCCTCCAACTGTTTAAAGCATATAAACTACTCACATTTCATCCATGTTTATATCAGTATACAGGTCAACCTCCAGAGATTAAAACTGCATCTACTATTGTTAGGTTTACTAGATCTTTGACCTGATAAACTTGCTCCATTAGTCGGAAGGAGGAGAAAGCAAAGAAATGCCAAGAACACTTTGTCTACTGGATAACAAGTTTCACCCTACTTTCTAACCACAATATACATGGTTTTATTAACATGATATGAAGTAAACAAAAGAAAAACTGTTTGCTAAATACATTCCGAATGGTATCTAGTCTTAAACATTTTTAAGAGGAACCTTATTTCAATTAACTCCTGATTTAGAAATTCTTGTAAATAGGTATTTAATCAGGGCTAGTGATTCCCAAATTTCGAGCCCTATTTTATAAACCTTGAGGCCCAAACCCCTTGCAGTAACTAAATATTTTTTCTGAAAAAAATTCTGAATGTGTGGCTAAAACAAAAGGGTCAAACAATTTGTCAATATCAAGTTGATACTGAAGGTTTTAAGTGATAGCCTGAACGAACATTTAAGTAGACATGTATATCAATTGAAACGTCAATTAAATGCTAATTCATGTCAATTCCTGAGAAAAAGGATTAAGACCAATTTGAACTCAAGTGCACAGGAAACTCATTTTAGCACCCCTTTTTGGTTTTTTAAATCATTTTTTACCAGAAACTAGTAAAGTAAACAAAATCAACTATGAAATTCATATTCAGTACACAGAAGTAAACCTAATATACATATTGATGTCTTCAACACCAAGGCAATTAATAGCAAACATCTTATTGGGGATCACCGAAACAGTTCAAAGAATATAAGTACAGTTTATTTATAATGTCCCAATATATTGTATTAGAGAAACAACTACTGGGTTTTAATCATTACGTTGAATGCTTAACATACAGTTACATTTCATAATCCTATGCAGCTATCTTTCAGTTACGTTCCACACGACAACTGTACAGTTCAATGCACAAGACCTCACCGTTGCACCTGACGTAACTAGAGTTGAATGAACTATGGCCGAAATAGAAACAGGAGGAGTCATAAACTGCCAGAACTCAACTGATAAAACACAGACGTATTTTGCCTTAAGCTTGAGAACAAATCTAATGGTTTAGCTGTTTATTTAGCATAAATTCACGATATAAAATTGTTATGTGATAGATGATAGCTTTTTGACATTCACTTCAGACCGCTTTATATGACGTTCGTACTTAACATTGAGACAGTATTTTTAACACTTAAATAATTTCAGTCCAATTATATATGTAAATTCAATAACAGCCCGCCTTGAAGCAATATGTGTGTAATGATTTGTAAAATGTATGTAACAGTCATTGCATATGCTCTTATTATTGTAAACATGTTCAAAAATGTTATGTGAATACATTACGTAATTTAATAATGTAGAAGCTGTGAGAATAATAGGTTTAAAGTTGCTAACAATAAAGTAACTATGAGACAATAATGAGTTTGAGAGTTTAAATGCTACTAGTCATTATTAGAGCAGGAATAATGTAACTTTTGAGACAGTTTAAAAATAACCAATCAACAGCCAGAAAAAGTTAAATGAAGGATTTAATTGGAGTAGGACTAGCCAATCAGAGACTTGAAATACAGAGATTTACAAGTTTAGACGGTTGAAATCTACTCAGTTGCGTGCAGACCGTGATAGTAACCGGATGCAACATGCGCCTCTAGCGAAATGTAGTACGTATTCGTGTGAGACGAAAAATAAGTATACGCGTTAAAAAAGTGCAAATATTAAATAAAAGAATCTCACAGCTCTCTAAATCAGTGAAGTGCTATTTAATTTGTATCAAGGATTAATAAAAAGGAGTGAATTAAAACTTAAAATCTGTGTAAGCCTACATTCTTAGTCGTACCAAAACCCTGTCTAAGAGAAACGTGTCTCTAACAATAATACTGACGCAGCCGTGGCAAACATAAATATTTAAAGAAGCAGTTTAATAACAAAATTAATATTTTTTTAAACTTGGGGCAAAGGCTATCTGAAAGTACATTTGGGACGAAGGCTGCCGGAAACTGTTTAACATACGTGAGATAGCAACAACTCCGCTCCCCAACATTTGAAAAATAATAAAAATCCTATCTCAAATCGGCTTTCCATATGTGAAACAACGTAAAGAACAAAACTTCTTCAAATTGGCTTTCCAAGCGTGGGGCTAATAAATAACATAACTGAAACTACTACTTCAAATTGGCATCCATACGTGGGGCTGAAACTACATTCCTTCTTCAACATAGGGATTGCGCCCCTACCAATCCGTCTTAGAAGTGTGGCATCTAGGTATTCAAGAACAGTAAAACCCTATTTCCAATATGTCATTCTGCTTCAGTAGTTCGAGGTATTAAGTAGCCACTATGAGAAAATAAAAATTGCTCAACTAATAAACGCATCCGGCAGGCGATGCTTAACACCATGCCAGCAATGCTAGGAAAGGAGTTGCCTAGTGGCGTGTGGAACTTCAGGGTGGTCTTCTGGAATGTGGCTGAGAGAGAACTGTGGTAGGTTACATATAAGCATGTATTAAGAATTTCACTCAGTTTTTATCATGGATAAGTTTAAATGTCATTATAATCAATGTGCATTTATAAATAATTTATACTGGTCTGTGTCATAGATTTGTATCAATATTAATAACACGCATAGAGTGAGTTGTTTATACTATCTGGCTCTCTTACATCCGCGTTATCTTCCTCTAATCTTCCAATCTTTCTCTGTAATTTATCTTTCATGAGCTGTCTTGCGCAATCACTCCACACCAGTCGCCACCTTCCTCTCTTCTTCCGTCGAGGAAGTTGCCAATTATATAGTTTTAATTACTACCCCTCTGGTGTTCTTCTAAAATTACCATACCAAGACGTCTTTCTTCAATTGTGTCAATGTTTACTACTGCCACTTGCATCTGCTCTCATATAGTTTCCTTTATGAAGTCTAGAAATTCAGCAACCTCTTCTTAAAAGTCCATTTCCTTCGCTTTTATTTTTTATTTATTTTTTGTTAAATTTCGCTTGGAGAGCTCCCAGAACTCGGAGCCATACAACACAACATTTCAAATTATTTATTTATATATCCTTCTCTTTACATCCATATGAAAATTTTTGTTCCAAATTATGGTATGTAATTGTCTTAATACAGGGAGAGCCAAAAAACTACGAACCGGCTGCGAGGTGCTTTTCCTGTCCGCGTCATCGGCGCTCGTTGCCGTCTGCCGCTATCATAGAATGGCGCGGATGAAACCATACAACATGTTTAAAACTACTTTAAAGGCTTTACTTATCAACTTTATGGAAGGAGATTCTGAAACTGGCCACCGTCGTTGTCCATATATTTTTGGCACCTCATTAGGAAACTATCCATCACTCGCCGTAGTTCACTTTGAGAAATGCTGGCAATTTCCTGGCGGATATTTTGTATTAATTCTTCCAGGGTGTATGGGTTTGACTGTACACTTTGTTTTAAATTACCCCAGAGGTAGAAATCACAGGGGGTTAGGTCAGGAGATCGAGGGAGCCACAAATCTCTACTAATAATTCTGTCCTCAAACGCACTTACAATTGTTCTCATCGAAATATTGGCCGTATGAGCTGTTGCAGAGTCTTGGTGAAAAAAGGCGAAATCACGCTCCCTATCTGTTAATTCTCTAAAAACAGGGGGCAAAATTGTATTCGTACACGGGCTTCAACTATTGACTCGAAAAAAATTGGTGCCAAAAATGTATGGACAACGACGGTGGTCATTTTCAGCATTTCCTTTCATAAAGTTGGTAATTAAAGCGTTTAAAAGCATTTAAGAATGTTGTATGGTTTCATCCGCGCCGTTTTATGATAGCGATAGACGGCAACAAGCGCCGAGGACGCGAACAAGAAAAATACCGTGCAGCCGGTTCGTACTTTTTTGGCTCTCTCTGTAAAAAAGACAGGGCTCTAGCTCAGCCCAGCTTTCAAAAAGGAAAGTTTAAAAGGGAAGTTCAGAAGGAAAAATTACTTCAAAAAAGAAGACAAAACAGGAAACTATGCTTTATTTCAATCTCGTTACCTCCTTCGCTTGGCATTTGTATGTGTCCCCATGTTAGTATATCAAGTTTCCTTGCGTGGGAATTACTTAGGACTCATTTCTGAAGTTCATAATCCGCGCAAGTTGTGCTGCTTTAATATTGTTTCACCTGTGGAAACGTCATGAAGCTAATAGCTGAGCATATTTTGAAAGTTAAAAGCCTGGCAGGAGCACTTTCTACTTTATGCGATGCAGGCCATGTCACGGAACTTTCAGCCAGCCTTCCTCAGGCGACGTACCTTGTCATGCGATCAAGTTATTTTAACGTACACACGTACCTCAGGCGGTTGACGATAAACTTCTGCCATGTCTTGGGTATAAAGACTTTACCGTCGCCTCTCTGTTTTACTGGAAATATCACGTACGATCGGTGCTACAAGAAAACGGGAAACGTGAACAGAATTATAAGCAAACTTTTTTTTCTTTTCATGAAGCAGCATTATGTTCTTAAATCCACAAACCGTAAAGCGTAGAATTAAGCCCTCTAGCGAAACATTCCAACCAAAGGTTCTTTTTCTTTTCAGCAAATCTTAGTGTAAATGGTACCTGTTATATCTGCTACAGGATTTGTCTTAAAAATTCATATATTTTTATTTAATAAACTATGCACACTAAATCACAATAGATTCCAATTGTATTTTAATTATAAAATTAAATGATCTGATCTTGTATGTTTGAAAATATATGTTTTTACAAGTGCAGCCTTCAATAACGGCAAGAAATTTTTTCGAAATTATATGCGATGATTAAATTTAAAAATACAGTTTAAAACACCGAAAATTACTTTACATGCATAAATGCAGAGCGGTCATATTACGTTTCGTCCAAGACAGCGTGGGAAGGGTATGTCCCTTAGCTCCAGAAAATGTCACTCCATATAATATGTATGGACATAATATGTAGAGAAATTATTGCATTCCACCTAAAAATTCGATACCGAGATTTCACCGGAAATACATGTTTTGAGGCCTCTGAATAAAAAAGGCATTTTTATAAAATATCTGCGCGCGCACGTGTGAACAGCATAACTCAAAAACGAAAAGCCCAATAAACACCAAACATGGCATTTAGGTTCAGCAACTTCCAAATATGGTTCAAGAAAATCCCCCATACCAAACTACCCTTTACATTGAAAATGTTCGAAATCTTTAATTTAAAAAAATGGTTGTAACCATTCTGATTAAAATACCACATATTAAAGTTATCTGCACAACACTCACCCCTGCAGACAACTTCTTGTGGCGCTGACTACCACACTTTCATCTAAGACGGTAGCCACAATTCTGCGGCTTTTTAGCATGATTTCAATCCATCTACGCAGAGTGGGATCTATCCTATGCCTTCCCGCAACCTTATACATAGCTTCAAAGGTCCTATTTTTAAAAGCCCCTTCTATATCTAAAAGTATTCCTAGAGCAATATCTTGGAACTGTAATGCCTTTTTTACCTTCCCAACCAAGCGATGAATGGCTGTCTCGTATGATTTTCCTTTCTGATGGGATATTGGTTTGGGTGTAGTGGGACCATTCTTAACCTCGCCTCCCTTATATGCCAATCAACCAGTTTTTCTAACATCTTTAATAGGAAAGATGTTATACTAATTGGCCTTACATCTTTGACCTGGTACGATTATTAAGTTTCCCCGACTTTGGGATGAACACTACTGTCACTGGCCGCCAAACACTTGGAATATATCCTGTAGCCAGACTTGCTCTAATGAGCCTGTAGGATTACTTCAATCCCCGCCTGCTGCAGTAGAACTGGAAATATTCGCCCAGACCGGGCGACTTACACGATTGAAAAGACCCCAGGTTCCACCGAACTTTCTGAAAATCACCACACTGCTTAGATACTTCCCAATGGATGAAGGTTTTATTATTAAAGGAGTTATATTGTATTTCGACTGTTGGGGAGCCGAACTTGAAGTAGTTGCAACCGTACGTATGGTAAAAAGTTACCGGTAGCCTTCGTCCCAAAAATGTACTTTCCGGTGGCCTTTGCCCGAAGTTTAAAAATATTAACTTTGTAATTTTGACTGTTTCTTTAAATCTTATATTTCTATTTGCTTCGGCTGCGTCAGTATTTATTTTTAGGGACGTGAATGTCTTATCAGGGTTGTGGTGCGACTGAAGAATGTAGGCTTACACAGATTATACTTTTACTTCATTCCTTTTTATTAATGCTAATACGATTTAAATAACACTTCACTGATATATACAGAGAGCTGTGAGATTTTTTTATTAATTACTTGCATTTTTTAACACGTAAACTATTTTTGTCTCGCGCAAAATACGTATTAAATTTCTCGAGGACGCATCTCGCGTCCGGTTAGGAACACTGTCTACAAGCAACTGACTTCTGAATTTGTAAATTTTGCTCCATTTTATTTTCTGATTGACTAATCCTAGTCCAATAGAATACCTTATTTAACTAAAGCTTTTTCTGGTTGTTGATTAGCTATTTTATAAACTGTCACAAAAATTACATTATTGCTTCCAAGAATCACAAGTAGCATTATTAAGCTTTCAAATTCATTATTGCCTCAAGGTACCTCATTGTTAGCAACTTTTAACCTATTATTACCACAGCTCCTACTTATTAAATTACGTAATAATTCACACAACACTATTGCACATGTATACAATAATATAAATATATACAATGACACTAATATACACTTTTTATATCTTGTTATATACACATATTGCTTTATTGAATTTATATATTATATAATTAGACTGAAATCATTTAAGTGTTAAAAATGCTGCCTCAAATCTTCCTGCCTGGATGTCACAAGGCATCTCTTTGGCAGCTTTATTGATTGGTTACAGTGGTTGTGGAATAAGAGCAACGAGGAGCACTTTCAGCGTATCATGCGCTCACCTGGTATATTTTCAATTTTCATTTTGTATAGTACTTCCTGAATTTGTTGGCACCTTAGTGAGGACATTTTGGAGTCTGGCTCTTGCAGGAATATCCTGCACAAAATATTTTCCAGGAAGTTGATTTGGCATTTTTAATTGTCCTGTTGTATTCATCCAGGGCATTCCTATATTCTGTCCGGTGTTTTGATCTTTTTGCGTTGTTAAACAGTCTTCTTACCTGTTTCCTTTTCTCTTCCAGGGTACTGTTCCACCAGGACACATTCCTGTTGGTAGTTTTCCTTTTAATACGACAATTATTTGGATACAAAGTCATCATAGCTGTCTCAAGCTGATAGCTACATCCTCTATATCTACCATATTCTTAAGTAAACTCTTCATTTCATTTAGGTATCTAGTGAGATTTGTTCTATATGAGGACCAGTCTATATTCCTGGGATTCCTATAGACCATAGTCTGTTTTTCTCAAATATCTATCTCAAACCTAATACACATGTGATCAGAAAAGGGACGGTTCCTCTGACACATGCATCCAATCAAATTGGTTCCAAATGAAATGTTAATGACTTCCTCCCTTATTGCATTAAGAAAGGGGGCATCCTGCCCCCTGTCGAATATCTCTAGGTTTCTTTCAACCAGGTATTCCAGTAAATTTCATCTCTGATGTTGGTGTCCCTGATCCCACACAGCAAATTGTGAGCGTTCACATCACATCCTACCAGAAGTTGTCCATTCATTCCTTGACAGCTGTCAACTAGTTCTCTTACCTCTGCGGAGGAGGAAAATTGTCCTCATAAGGAAAGTGTTGAACAAATCGAACCATTAATAACGAATATCTCAGAAATGGCTGATTCCATAAAAATGTTATTTGGAATAAATTATGTGTTTTAGAGATCTACATTTTTAAGATCTACATTAAACTTAACGTTTACCAGTTATACAAGATTATGCAAATTCCTTCTGAATGAAGAGGACTTCAAGGCTATTCCCAGAAAAGACGAAATATACATTTGATTTTCATATAAAATATTTAATATGTAGTATTTTAATCAAAATCGTTGGAGCTATCCTTTAGATAATCAAAATCTTCGAAAAATGTTCCATATAAAGGATACTTTGGGATGGGGGAATTTTATTGAAAATGTTCCTGTCGTATCTTTTGAAGTACTGAACCTAAATACCAAGTTTGATATTTATTCGATTTTTCGTTTTTGAGCTACACTATTCAAAAGCGCTCGTGCGCACACACACCTCAAAACATGCATTTCCAGTGCATCTCGATATCTAATTTTTTATGCAATACCGTCCTTACCTGTTTATGTACGTGATAGAGAAAGTAACAACCATGACTTAGCATATTGTCGTGACCTCTAAACAACTCGCTCAATGGGGTAAAGCACTCGCTAATAAGGTACCAGGAAGTTAACAAATTTAAATAAGGCGAGGTCACGACAAGGGACGCAGCTAATTGAATATGAAAAACATTATAGGATAACTACTAAAAGGATACCTACATGGTTCAGAATGGAAGAAAGGAGCTTTATAATATGGTAAATGAAACAGGAAAGATCTGGATGGTAAGGGGTTTATTAGATAAAAGAGGATACATTACCTATCTCCTTAGCCGCATGGCTGTCGGGCGAGGCCGCCATACATGTCTGTATGGAGAGAGCGTAACACCACGTCCTGTCCGGTTCGCCTCTACTCACTGACTGACTAGCCAAAACAACCCAAGCCACGCTTACTGCGTGGGTACGCTATCTATGCTCTACCCCCACCACTCTTACGTCATCCCCGATCCAAGCGACCAACGGACACGTATGCACTAACAATGCCTGCATACGCCACAATATAAGGGGTGATTTAGTATTTGGGAGAAGGGATCTATTTGTGAGCATTCATTAAAATCGTTAAAGTTCATTAATTGTCAAACAGCTGATTCGTTGAAATGTTTACGAAGAGGTATTCAGACCCACTGGCTGATTCTCTCTCGAGGCATTCAGTTGAGAGACTGTGGAAGGAAACTGAGCACGCTAGACCCGGTCCAGGCTTCCATTTTGGAAGTTGCCGCGTATAATAATGTAATACAATTTATTATAAACTCGTTCCAAATGTGAATTTCTCACTAATAGTTAATTATTTGAGGATGCCTGATCCAGCGTGGTTCCTCCCCTTCAGTGTTAGCAATGTAAAGGTTTTAAATTGAGTAAAAAAAGTGTTAGTTTTTGTATAGCGTTAACTCTCGTTGCCAGCAAACTGTCCCCAGTTACATTAAAATGGCGTAGGTTTATGTTCAAATGTAGGGCAGTATAACAACATGTTATAAAACATTGCTTTACTAATTAATCTAGTTAGTTACTATGATTGAGAATTAAGCTTCGAGATAAAAGTATTTCTCCCATCATTCACTGGAGTCATCTCTTCAGCTGCTAGCGGTAAAATTCCTCCGAGCAAATTAAGAACCTCCGCCCACAGTGTTTTAAATGAAAACGTGGATTAACTTTAGCAAATAAGGAAAATTACTAAATACGAAGCAATTGTAAGATGTTCTCAAAATACTTTGAACTATTAAATTGTTCTCCCAACATCGGACTCTCCACGCTGGTTGCTAAACACTGCTGCTTATTTACATTTATCAAATACAATTAAATGTAATAAAACCTAGCTCTAGTTATTAATAACTATCTCACGCTAACTTAAGTGATGATTATTATATCCGATCATTATTATCCTGTATAATTACTGGAACAAATCTGTTCATCTTAGACTAACATCCGCCTAGAGATTACTTCAGCACTCCAAACAGAGGTAATAAGGGAAGAGTTTCGTTCGAACAGGATTTTTTTAGCTGGATGCATTTACAATCTTGATAAAAACTGTGTAAAAAGTAGATGAGTCATCTAGAATAAGTTGGAGTATTTTAGTGGGCTTTCAAGGCAAAAAGGACAATTGAGTAAAGAAATTATTACGCTCTTAAAATTGGCATAGTATAACAATTTTACACTCTTAAGAAACAATATAAATTCTAAAATAAGTTGTTCGTATGTATAAATATAATCAATATAACCAATATAAACATTTATGCTTCATTTGTGTGTTCTACTTATCACAGCAGCCAATATTTCCGTTTGAGTTTTTCATAGACATAGAGAACATAAGCAAATAATGTAGCGTTATCTGAATATAATGAGCTGGTAAAAGCATTAGAAATAGCAATGAACATTACAGCACCATTTAAATTATGATGAAATGCAATAGTTACAATTCTATAACAAATTGATAATCTCAGACTTCCGAATGCTGCATTCCATAGGCAATTTAGACGCGTAGATCTGCAAAGATGATTAGAGATTACTCGAATTCTGGTCTCCAATGTAAAATGCAAACCCTAAAATCACATTTTGCTATAGATAATCCCAGGAGAGTATGTTAATTGATGAAAGTCGTAACCTCAATTTATTAAGAATACTCCAAGAATAAAGTTTAACAGATTATATAAATACGTTTTTTTGCTTGGTCGTTTCAAATCAAATCACTATTATGTCAGCCGTACGTATACGTACTAAATGAATGGACAATCAAATACGTTATGGAAAACTAACCAATACTACCAACAGTGGAGATGAGAAAGTAATAAAATTAATTAAAATCAGAACACAATAATGACGCGTCTTTTCAAGAACACAATTTATTTAGAAATGGACATCACTTGAATATACAATGATTAAAATTACAATTGGATAACGTAATCTATTAAACATTGCATACTGAACCAGTACGGTCCAGTAACAAGCCAGAGTTATATCCGATAAAATCGCTTCCTTGCAAGCACTTTATAAGATAAATGACCGCGATTGGTCCATATCAAAGGCATTGCTAACATTATTGATCAATATCATATACATATGTTGAAATAGTCGTAGATATACATGCTCTCATCCACAAGCAGTTGTTTATTCCCATGTGTAATGGCAAGCCTTGCGGCCATTTAGTTCCCATACACGTTCCAAATTTCAAAAGTAGGCATACAGTAACGACCGGAAAATACCGGTGCTACACTTGTGGCGTAACTTAGAGGGAGAGTGCTCGCCTAGGTTGCGTTCAGCGCTTGGGAAGAGGGTCCGGGTTCCGATGGTAATGAGAACCCCAGGTAACGTTCCTCCATGCCTTGAGCCCTTTAGTTATCCTCAGGTTAGTTTATTACATACCTGGCTGGTTTTGAAGTTGGTTCTTGCAAGTTATAAAAATACACGTTATGACCGCGAACGGCGTGGAGACGTTCTGTATCGGGTGTCATGAAGGTCTGACCCCATGGCCTCATTTCGGTCAGCTTAAATATCCCACACTACGAGGTGTCAGCGTTCTGTTAAGATTCACCACGTTCCCAAATTTCAACATAATCACGAATGTTGTTTCACTCCGATTGCTGACTTCGTTTCCAGCCCTGGGGCGCTAAAATATCTCAAGAGACACTTGTAGTGTTACCTATAGAGTATCATTTGTAAAACGTTAATGTAATCCTTTTCGCCCTATTTACCCACACGGGTAGACGAAGTCCTTAAAGCACTCTCATGAACGGGACGTATACGGTTCAAATCCGCCAGGATCGCACTCTTTGGTTGTGGGTTTTTCCAAGTTTTATTCAGTCCTCATAAATGGAAAATACCGGAGAGGTGGCCTAAACTTGCCAGGAATGCTGGCTTCCCAATTATCATTTCATTTCATACATTACTAGTTTATACGTCTGTGGTGCCGTTTGTAGTAAAAACGGGCGTTAAAGACCGCTAATTATTTCGCTCTGTCTACCTGTCACAATAGTCCTTTCTGTATTAGTCACTTTTGTAGATAATATGAAACAGGATATGTCGGAACCTGTCGAGAAATGAATCACCTTTCTTTCTTAAATTCTCTTATCGATATTCACGTGTTTTCCTTTTATATTGTAGAAAAGACTATTTTGTTTCTTGATAGTGGTGAGATTTGAAATGAAGAAGAAAACAATGACAATGGTGTATTTTATTTCTGCTAATCTCACGACATGATCCATATCTACCGCACTATTTGTTAGAGTTGAAATGTGGGTAGCAAAAAACCCTTGTAGTTTTTTTTCTTTCTTCTAAAAATACATTTTGTGTTATCTTGTGGACGAATGAGCACAGGGCACCATAGTTACCCTCAAAAGCCGCCCATGTCAGACGTATCGAGCTATTGAAAAATGACCACTTCCGCAAAAATAGCTTTTGTCGGTGTCTTTCCTTGCAGAAACAACCTCCGTCTACAAATATTTATGGGAACATATTTGGATAAAAACTTAAAAAGAAATCTGACTACACTACAACTCTGCATTGACTGTTGTTCATGGTTGATATAATGGGCAGTTTTGGCAAGCATGACGCAATTTTGTGTAACAAATGGTAATCTATAATGAATTTAAACTTCCAATCGAACACGTAATGCTTCAAAACCTGAGTCAAGGCTAAAATACAATTACATCAGTACTTTTCGATTATTTAAGGTAAAAGTTGACTAAAAGATTGATCTATTTTTGGTATGTGTCATCTATTCAGGGTAAAATAAGAATCCTGTGATAATTTTTCACATGATAATTTTCACAGTTTAAAAATGTCCCAAAAAGAACGTAGTTGCGTTTTACATATCTTGCTTTTTTCAAGTGATCAGGACTTTTCAGTTGTTGGGAATAAAGGAAGTTCCCATAGAAATACCATCTAGGTAGGAATATCGAATCAAAAATATTCAGAGTAATGCGTTTATCGTTAGTTTTCACAATGTAAAAGAGGCAGTAGATCGGCATAGAAGTTGAATATAGGAAAACTCAAAAAAAAGAAGTTATATATTATCATTTGAAGAACTTGAGCATAAATAAAACGAATTTAAATAACCAAAAAGAGAGCTTTAGCCATACAGAAAATACTTAAAACAAGCCCACGTGCACACACATAAAATACTGTACCATCTGCAGTAAAGAAATCGCTGAAATTCATTGGCAGTTTTCGTATACACGTGTTTATTATCGTTTTAATTGGATAAGCCAGTAGACTTATACTGTATGCTTTCCACAATTCAGAAAATTGCTCCTCTGTGTCATACTGATCTCTTATATTCTTATTAACATATATTTTAATCAATTCCTAATACGTAATTCCTACGTAATAATTATGATGTATTTCGAAACTTAGACCCTCCAGATTTATATATAAAAATCTAACCTGTTATGTAGAAGTTCAAAGTTCTGCTTTACAGAATGAAAAGCAACGGTGATTGCGTATGTATATTGTGTATATATTTTAGATAATACGACTGTAATTCTCTGTAGTTACCATTGTAACTGATAACTAGGTTTGTGAAGGCGATCTAGGGGGCTTTTAACAGCGTGTGTTGGTAACACTATCTAGATCCGCAGAATCAATTTTATTATTCTTCCATGTTTATTCGATGAACATTTATCAAAGTATCCTTTTTACTTTCTCTACGTGTGTGGTAAGTAGGGGAAGTATTGTACTCGCCCAAAAATTCGATGTTGATAGTTCATCGGAAATATGTTTTGAGGCCCCCTGAACCCAAAAAAGGCACTTTCAGAAACAAAGATGTGCGGGTGTGCATTTGTCTGAAAAATTTGATGTGATACACTCCTATGACCTTCTCTACCCTCTATCGTTTATTAGTGGGTGTACAATCTATTTTTACTAAAGCTTATTTCTCCACACATTTCTAAAGGCTGATTGATATGCTTAAAATCGTTATTTGACCTGTTCTATATGATATTACGAGAAAATAAATGATTAATGTGTCCTTAGATGGTCCGAACTACTTCAAAATTGGAAGTCTTCCGTTGACCAGTTTTATAACTCGTGTTCATCACCGTATCGATCTGTTTTCGTACACAGGTAATAGAGGTTCTTCCTCCCTCCCTCGGCATCTGATCGATCCATTCTGTCACAGGTATGCGGCTGACGAAGAGAGTGTCTTCAAACCTCCGGTCCAGGAACAAACACCAGGCAGTTCTACAATTTTGCAGTTGCTCACAAAATATGTGTGCTGTACAGACTTTGTTTTAATATAAGCATCAAAAGAGTATACACCAAAAGAGTGGCATATATATATATATATATATATATATATAATACTCGAGGGTAAAAATAAAAAATATAAGCATTAAATTGTGTGTATAGTATGTGATTGCTTCACCAGAAAGGGTTGGCAGACGTTCCGGATTTAACGGGACAGTGAGTATTCCGGTTGAATGAATGATTTATTGTCCACTTTGTACTTACACGCAATTCATACAATGTTTACAATACAATGGAGTTGCTTATTATTTCTCTTCCCCTTATATTTAACATTCTGTTGTACATACAATGGGGAAGTATAACTTTCCACTATTTACTTTTTTGCCTTGTTACCCTTTTTCGTATTTTTTCGAATTTACTTCTTATCTCTTTTAAGCACTTTAACCTAATTTTTCCTAAATATTTTCCCGATATCTCCATATATCATTTCATCTTGTATTAAAAATCTTCCAAACTTTTAGCTTTTGAGGCAGTATTTTTAGACTTAAATGATTTCAGTCTAATTATATAATATAAAATATAATAACAGTCCGCCTTAAAGCAATATGTAAACATATAAAATGTATGTAACAGTCATTGTATTGTATTAATGTTTATATTATTGTGTACATGTTTAATAATGTTATGTGAATGTATTACGTAATTTAATAATGTAGGAGCCTTGAGAATATAGGCCAAAAGTTGCTAACAATGAGGTAATCTTGAGGTAATAATGAATTGGAAAGTTTAATAATGCTACTGGTAATTCTTGGAGCAACAATAATGTAGTTTTCGAGACAGTTTATAAAATAGCCAATCAACAACCAGAAAAAAGATTAAGTTAAATAAAAGTATTCTATTGGATTAGGATTAGCCAATCAGAAACTGAAATAGAGCAAATTGTACAAATTCAGAGTTCAGTTGCTTGTAGACAGCTTTCCTAACTGGACGCGAGACGCGTTCTCGAGTAGTTTAATGCTTATTCAGTGTGATTCATTACAGCGAGGATATTATCAAGTTTACGTGTTAAAAAGTGCAAGTAATTAATAAATAATCTCACAGCTCTCTATGTCAGTGAAGTGTTATTTAATCGTGTCAAGGATTAATGAAAAGGAGTGAATAAAAATTATAATTTGTGTAAGCCTACATTCTTCAGCCACACCACACCTTGTTCAGAGATACATGTTTCTACAAATTAATACTGACGCAGCCGAGGCAAACCTAAATACATATAATATTTAAAGAAACATAAAAATTCAAAGTTGATTCTTAAACATTGGAGTGAAGGCCACCGGGACTTTGTACCATACGTGGTGCTAATAACGTAAATAATACAACTCCTACATCAAGTTTGGCTTTCCATACGTGAAGCTAAACCCTCCTTCACTCTATTGGTAAATTTTTCCATTTATCTAGTATTAAATTCTCTCTTCCTTTATCCGTGTCTTCGCCTTCCAGAATATAATGCCAATTATCATGTAATCCATTACATTTAGTACACATCTCCCCCTTCTTCTCTCTGTTAGAACACAGAGAGAATACTTGCACTTGCATTACACCTGTACTCGCCCACGCATACCCCATTCTGACCTCTTTGTGGAATACTTCGATGTATCTTTCTTTTCCCCATTACGTTTTTAAATATCTATAATCTATTAATGACCTTTTTTCCTTGAAACTACTCATAATTTCTTGTTTTTCAATATCCTCCACTCTTTTTCTAATTTCCTTCCGGAAACCCTTACTTTTATTGTTTCTTTCTGCCCATGTTTCCTCCATTCCTATTTCTTCCAATGTTGCCTGTTTATTGTGCATCGAAGCTTCCTTTTTCCCCATTTTCTCCTGCACTATCAAGCATTGCTTTAGTATCTCATTTTCTTCCTGTAGCTTTATTGTGAACGAGTATTTGATTGCCCTTTCTACTTGTTTGCCTTTAGCTCCCACCCTGCCTAGTTCTGCTTGTGCTACTCTATTCGGTGAGCATTTTGATAATCCCAGGCTTATTCTGCAGAAATTCCTATATATAGCATCTACATGTGTCCCGGGTACCGCTTGTCCGGGACGGCAATTATATCGTATTTCACCATATTTTGAACCTCAAAAGAAATAATAAATAATGGCTGTATTTCTTTCACTCTGGTACATTCGTTCCCGGTCATTTTTTTCTAATCTATTCTCTTCCTAAAATAAATTTTCTTAAAATCGAAGTTCCTAGAAATACATGTCTTAAAATAATTTATTCCTAATTTTATTTGAAAAAAAGATAAAAATTTAAATGGTACTCTCTTAAGAGAATCTAACATAAGATCGATATTAAGGGAAGATAAAATCCTCGTGCTTTAAGCATAAATCCTTTCAGGCAAGTTTTACTTGCACGTACTTGCAAAAACGAATAGAGGGCGAACGGAGGCCGGTAGCCCGAGCAAGTCGCAGCAAAACCACAGAATGCTGTCGTTTTTGTACTTAACCCGAGGTTAGCCTTAGGGTTAGGATGAGTGTGTATCAACTAGTATTACTATAAGCAAATATTATGTATTTTATAACCTAATGCAATTTTTGAAAATTATGCAGCCTTTTCAGAATGCATTTCATTAAAATTTCATTAAATTCGTAAATACTAAAGAAACATTCCGATGTATTCGTATGACTTCCTCCAGCCATTATCGTTTCTTTATATAGCTTCTATAAGGTAATTTTACAAAACTTATTTTTCTATTTCGTATTATTCAAGTTAAATGTTTGTAGAAGTGGTTACATTAAACATTTCATTGGGGATACAGCGGCTGAAACGACAGTCAAATCTTTAAAACGCGGGTCGCTATCTGCTGGCTTTGAAATTCCGTAGTAATTCTTTCCATGTTAAAGGTACTGAAAATTTCAAACCACTGTGTTTTATGTCACAAAACGTTACTTGAAATTAATCATGTGATTTAAAGGGATGAACGTTTCTGCGCAGTAATTTTCTTCTATCTCTTATAGTTTATTAATCATGTGATTTAAAGGGATGAACATTTCTGCGCAGTAATTTTCGTCTATCTCTTATGGTTTACCAGTTATACAGAATTACACAAATTCATTCCGACTGAAGAGGACTTCAAGGCTATTGGCAGAAAATATGATACGCATTTTATTAAGTGTTGTAAATATACGAAGAAAGTTCACATTTTTATTGCAGCCTTACTTTATTTTGCACTTAAAAACCTCATTTTTATTTTCTCTAATACGTATAGTAAGAAGTATTGCATTCCACCAAAAAATTACATACCGAGATTTTACCGGAAATACATGTTTTGAAACACCCGGAAACCAAAACATCACCTTTAAAAAAGGTCCGTGTATGTATCTGTGAACAGCATAACTAAAAAACGTGAAGTCGGATAAATACCAAACCTGGTGCCTAGGTTCAGTATCTTTAAAAGATGCGACACGAACATTTCAAAGAAAATCCTCCACCACAGGGAACACCTTTCTAAAATTTTTATTTAGTCAAAAATTAGCAACGTTTTTTTAGTGTCCTGGACATGCAAAGAGAAAGAAACGTTCCACATAGCAACCAGCTCTTCAAATAAAGATTTGACTATCGCTTATAGCCCACCAAATTCCCCTTGTACCTACCAGAAAATTAGCAATAAGATGAAGTAGATAGAGAATAAGCGTTTGTAAAAATAGGTTGCACAAAAGTAGAGAAAGTCATGCCAGTATAACACATCAGATTTTTAAGCTATGGTACCTTTTGGTACCGTTAGGCTATGAATGGTTGAACCTACGTACTTGTGGCGACCGCGACTAAATCACATTGGCTTCGATAAATCCATGCGCAGAGATTTCTGAAACGGTTAAAATATAAGCTTCGTTGCTATCGATATAATTTAGGTTTTTTCTTTAGCACTTGTTTTAATTTCATATATGGGGTGATTACTGAAAAAAAATTTATAGTAAACATGCATTATATACTTTATTTAAATTAATAAATAAATTAGCAAATGTCAGTAATGTACCATTTTACGCAACACAAGGAAAAATTTGATTTCTAGAAATGCCTTAAATGTCTTCCATTTCTGCGAAGACAATCTACCAGCCTATGAAGCACATCAAAGATGCAACACGATTTTCAAGAAAATCCCGCAAATCTCCAAACTACGCTTTATATGAAACATTTTTCGAAATTTTTTATTTCTCAAAACTGGCTTTTAGTAGTTTTGATTAAAATACCATATTTCAAATATATTTACATGAAAAAATGTATATGTTGAATTTTCTTGGAATAGGGCTGTGGAGTCCTCTTTATTTGGAAGGAATTTAACATAATCTTAAATTACTACTAAACATTAAGCGATAGACGAAAACGTACTGCACAAAAAGTGTAGATTTCTTTAAAACAATATTACAAATAACTTTTTTTGGGCCATAAGCCATTTTCGAGATATCCATAATTAATGGTTCCAATTGTTTAATACTTCTGCCATTTCTTAATCCTTTCGATATGCGGTTGTTTCTCGCGATTACATGGAAACAACATAGACTTTTAAGGCCAGCGTATAGCGTTCTTACATTTTACTTTTGAAGAAGATAGTATCTTTACGTTATTTGTACCACGCTTTGGACGTCAATTTGAAGTAGGTTGTATTGAAGGAGTTGTATTATATTTCAACTGTTGGGGAGCCGAACTTGAAGTAGTTGCAACCGCACGTATGGTACCCGGTAGCCTTTGTCCAAAAATTTAAAAATATGAACATTGTAATTTGACTGTTTTTTTAAGTATTATGTATTTATGTTTGCCTCGGCTGCTTCAGTATTATTGTTAGAGACATGGATGTTTTGGCAGGGTTGTGGTGTGAGTAAGAACGTAGGCTTACACAGATTATAATTTTACTTCACTCCTTTTATTAATGCTTGAGACGATTTAAATAACACTTCACTGATATAAAGAGAGAACTGTGAGATGTTTTCATTAAATAGTTGCACTTTTTAATACGTAAACTATTTTTGTCTCACATAAATACATATTACAGTTCTCGAGGACGCATCTCGCGTCCGGTTAGGAACACTGTTTACAGGCAACTGACTTCTAAATTTGTAAATTTTTCTCCTTTTTAGTTTCCGATTGGCTAATCCTAGTCCAATAGAATACCTTCATTTAACTAAAGCTTTTTCTATTTGTTGATTGGCTATTTTATAAACTATCACTAAAATTACATTTTTGCTTACAAGAATCACAAGTAGTATTGTTAAACTTTCAAATTCATTATTGTCTCAAGGTTACCTCGTTGTTAGCAGCTTTTAACCTATTATTGTCATAGCTCCTACATTATTAAATTACGTAATACATTCACATAACATTATTACACATGGATTCAATAATATAAACATATACAATTACTGTAATATACACTTTTTGTATATTGTTACATACACATATTGCTTTAAGGCGGGTTGTTATTGAATTTATATATTATATAATTAGACTGAAATCATTTAAGTGTTAAAAATACTGCCTTACTTTGTTATGCCATTTGTATTTAAGGGAATGTGTAATGTAGTTATTTCTGCAAAGGTTTATCTGAATTAAAATGAAGCAGATAGAAGAATGAACTTTCGTAAGAATAATCTGTATACCCATTAATAAACGATAGAGGGTAGAAAAGGCTATTCACTGTCTCATTTTGCAGGGTTTGTTCATTTTATGTAAGCAACGAGATCCGCCTTGAAGAAACAAGTATATGTATGGTTCTTAATCTTAGCCTCTGAAAACAAAAGTTTGTGTTAGTGTTGCAAGGTAACGATACCTTGTGCCTCAGGAGTTCATACTTCTCTGAAGCCCTTGTTGCGTGAGAAGGTGTGACAAAGACGCGTGCCACGCTGGAAGAATAGCGTCGTGCTCATTAAATTTGTCTGAGTCAGTTGACAAAAAGTTCTTTCAGTTTTGTAATCACAGTAGCATGTAAGGAAGCATTCCTGGGCATTTTCATTTGACTGGATTCCTCCGTTTTCTGCTGTTCTTGTTGTCGATGTTCATTTCTAAATCTGGAAACTAAAAGGATTTTATGGGGGGAAGAGTGAGAAAGTAGATGGGGCAGATACCTGCAATGAGCAAGTTTGCTCGAGCGTTATATGATTAGTGCAAATCTCGCCAGGTAGCATTCAAACCACGACAGAAAGAGCGTTATCCTCTCATTGATGCCCATTCTGGTTGCACGCTTCGAGCGCGGGAGTTTACTTGGGAATAAAACTTCTTAGCAAGCAATAAATTTTCCCCGCATTCGAGAGGACATGGGTTCGATTCCCGTGGTCTACCTTCCTGACCCATAGGTTTTTTCGGGGGATTTCCCAGGTCGCTAGGCGAATGCTGGTAAGGATTCTCGCATCCCCCGAATTTTCTGTCCCTCCATTTCTATCATTTCACTTTATCTTTCATCCGTTGGTTTCTTTGAGGGTTAGAAGTGTCGGCGATGGTGTTTCGGTGCAGTGGAAAAGGATCTTTGAGACTTTTTCCGTCCCTAGGATTTCGGTTAGCCTATGGGGTATCCGTACCCCGTGAGGTGCGTTGGACCCCCTCGTGCGGGTGAGGTCCCCGGTGTGCTTGTCCGTCTGCCGGGGAGTCTCTATCTGGAAAACTTAGGGACTCAGCCATTCCTATGCCGTCATTCCTGGTTCCGGCCGCCCGGTGTCTCCTCCCACCTCATACTTCCTTATGAGACGTAGGTACAATATTCCATATGTGGATCAGTGTCGAGTCCCCTCCATAGCCCATCCAATCCAATAATTTCTGGTGGATTAAACGATTTCTACAGCATGTATGTTACTTTCCCTACTACCTATTTATAGTACGTTGAAGTATTCTATTTTACCCAAAAATTCGATACCGAGATTTCAAATGAAATACACATTTCTAACCTCCCTGAAAAAATAAGAAGAAAACAGGCCTGTGTGAATGTGAGAGAGAACAGCATAACCCGAAAACGAAATGTCCGATAAATACCAACTTGTTATGTAGATCTAGCATCTTTCAAAGATGCTACAGGAAGATTTTCAAGAAGGTCCCCCCTATCCCAAACAACTCTTTACGGGAAAGATTTTTTCTAAATTTTCTATTTTCTCAAAACTTCACCGAATTTTGATTTAAATGCCACAGGTTTAAGATACTTTACAAATAAAACGTATATCTTGAAGCAGACTGTGAAGTCCTCTTCATTCGGAAGCAATTCTGCATAACTGGTGACAAAAACCTAATAATAAAAAATGTAGATCTCTATAATATACACAATTTATTTGAAGTAATACCTTCTGCGGCATTAGCCGTTTCCGAGATAAATGATTTTAATGTTTAAATACTTCATTCTTTAAAGTGCTGTCGTTATTCAGTTAGTTCTCGCAATGTCATGGAATGATTATAGAGTTTCAAGACCAACATATTAATGACTAGCTAGCATACTGGCTTCCAAATCCAGAGGTCTCTGGTTTGATTCCCGGCTGGAAGATGGTAATTTTCTTTAGCCAGGATTATTCTCCATCCTCCCTAGAGTCTGAATGAGAGTGTAAATGTATGTGAGTGAGAGAGAGAGAGAGTGAGAGAGTTTAATGTTTACAAAGAAAACCCCAAATTAAACAAACCCAAAGATTAACACATCAGTAAAGCGAGTGAAGCATTCCGAGAGCAACTCCTCGAAGGCAAAATCGGCGATATGCTCTTAAATGTTAAAGGTTGCATATAATGTGGAGAAAAAATACTTTTTGTCTGTCTCTTAATCTCTTTGTATCAGCAATCAGGGTTCTGACTTCTCAACCCATAAGTGCCGTTTCGATTCCCAACTGGGGTGGGAAGTTTTTATTTGACTAGAAATAGGGTCTAAAAGTTCTTATGTGGGAGCGCATGTGAGTGATTTTTACAGTAAAAATTAATACAACTTAAATTTTAAAAATTTGATATTACATTCATATAACTTTCTTTACTGATTATCATTTATTATTTCCAATGTTACCTATAGAATCTTATTTTTCTATATAATCGAGATAAACATTTGCAGAAATGATTTCATTACACATTTCATGCAGGTTCAAGGGGGATACAGGACGCTAAAATGTTGGTCAAATCTTTAAATGGCTTTGCAATGCCATACTCTTTCCATAACAATATGGAAATGGCTAATGCTACAACAAATTATTTGAGATAAATGGGCTGTTTTAACGATGTCTACATTTTTTTTGTGTAGTTAGCCTTTATTTGTCTCTTATGGTTTGCCAGTAATTCAAAATTAGACAAATTTCATTCATAATAAAGGGGGCTTCACACGCTATTCGTAAAGAAAATGAAGATATGCATTTTAGTAGTTATGTAAATATTTAAAATGTGTTTACTTAAATCAAAATTTTTGTCATGTCTTTGGAAGATGCTGACCTTGAATACCTAGTTTGGTGATTTTTAGACTCTTTTTTAGCTATGTTATTTACACACATACACAGACCATTTTCTAAAAGTGTTTTTCTTCAGGGGACCTCAGAACATATATTTCCGGTGAAATATTGTACCGAATTCTTGGTTGGAATTCAGCACTTTCTCTGCTTACTATAATTAGGTGATGGAGAAAGAAAAAAGGTATCTTCTTCTGCAGCTAAGCGTCTTGTGTAGGTTCTTTGCGTTACCACCATTAATTTTAAATATTGCAAAAATGCGAACAAATGACGTTATCTTCACCCTATATTTATAGCAATTTAACACATGTTAAACAAAATGACACGAATTTACAGAACTCTCACATTATCACAATTATGAAACAAGACATAGGAATGATGCGAGTGTAAATCAATGTAGATGACTAAAACAATGAGAAGTCATAGATACCTTCAAATCAAAAATTTTAGTACCCTGTCTGAATCTATTAGGGAATTGCCCAGAAATGCTTTTAACAAACTTGTGTCCAAAACGCTAAAGGCTCGAGCATTTTGTACTTTAGATGAATTTACGAGTATGTTGAAAGAATTACACATATAATTTGTTTTAACATTACTGTTTTTATACACATCTTGTTTTATTTGTTTGTTATTGGACAATGCCTATTTTACACTGTGTATGATTAATGGTTGAAACAAATTTCAATTTCAAGGTCAAATTTCAGACTGCGAAAAGTTTGAAAAAGGACAGTTTGACGTAGATTTAAAAGAAACCATAACTGACAAATGCTTCTTGTAGAATACCTTCATAAACTCTGCATATGGTTGAGTAAACTAGCACTCGAAACAGGATCAGTAATAAAAAGCTGGTGCTGTCAGCTGACATGTATTGATGTATAAAAACTCAAGACAGGCAAACAACAAATTCAGATTCAGAACAATCACAATAATTAACTTACACAATAAAAAGTAGCTCGTTTTGTATCTGTATTTGTTTATACAAAGCAGCTTCTGTATGGTGGGGCCACAAACCATGTGTACGCATGTATGCTCCCCCTAAATTGCAGTTTCCAGTGGCCATGGTATATTTCCGCTGCACCTAGTGGTGAATGACCCGACCTAGACTATGTCTATCAGCTGTGTTATACTCGTATTGCGTCAGTTGCTACTTTCTCTCTGTGCTGTAAGCACCAGAGTTTGTGCATTGTGCATCACGAAGATCAAAGTTTATTCAGGATATCTGTATTGTGTGTGATTTGCTTAAGAGTGTTTTTGTTATTGTCATTAATTCACTGAAATGCCTACCAACAATTCACCCTTGAACAACGAATTTTTGTATGCCTTACATGCGTAAAAACTTAGACAGCTATGTAGATAATTTCAGGAGAACTTTCCGGATATTCCAGCTACAGGTAGCTTAACTGTTAAACGTCTGGTTAATAAGTTTAAGACAACGGAATTGCTAAACCTAAGAACCGAAAACTAAACGTTCTAGCGGAGGAAAAAATTTTCGAAATTGATTCATCCATTTGTGGGGAACCCTAAAAAAGTTACGACAATCACCATATCATAGACCAACTAAAGGACAATATAAGAACAAGAATTATGAGAATACGCAAGAAAAACTTAGGCCTGTGAATGAAAATTTCATCCAAAGATGCCAGGAATGCCTCGGTGCAGATGGATATTACTTTTAACACCACTTATAACAAGGTTAGTACTTATTATAGTGTATGTTACTATCACATTCGTGAGTAAGTAACACGGGAGATTTAGAATGGAAAGCCTCGGTGTAATAATGCGCGTGACCCCGCGTTCTACCAAACACTCTGTATATAATATATCTAACATAGTATACCACATATATTACTTATAGTGAGTAGAGAAAGCATTGCATTCCACCCAAAACTTCTATATCGAAAGTTTACCAGAGGTACACGTTATGAAATACCTAAATCCATTAAACAGTGTGAGTGTGCCTGTGAACAGCATAACTCAAAAAGGAAAATTTGGGTGAATAACAAACTTATATTTAAGTTCATCACCTTCCAAGGATGTAATACAAATATTTTAAAGAAAACTTCCACTTCAAGCTACCATTTCTGTGGATTTTGCTTTAATTTTTATTTTCTCAAAAATGACTTATCGATTTTGATTAAAATACCATATATTGATGGTGTTTACCTAGCAAAATGCATAATTTGACATTTCTAGGAATAACCTATGAAGTCCTCTTTGTTATGATGGCAAACCGTAAGAAATTGACAAAATATTAGTACACAAAAAATGCAGATCCCGCACAGTTTCTCTTCTTTTTTGGTGGTGTTAAGCCACATTGCTTTGAATATTTTTGTTCAAGTAAATCCCTAGTCGTTTTTCCTCGTGGTCAGGAAAGGAGTATGGAATTTCAAAGACATCGCATAGGTACCCGCTTTTTAGAAATCTGACAATCGCTTTAGCCTACTGGGTTGTCTCATAACTACAACAAAATGTGTAATGGAAGTTAATTTGGGTTAACAAGAAGTAGATACAAGAATAATCCTTCGTAAGAATAGTTAGAGAAAAGTGAATAGATAAATTTATGTGAATGCAATACATTAGATTTGGATATTGCTTATTTAATATCGCTTCAACATATTAGGGGATGTTGCATTTTAGCATAATTCAGTAAGTGCCGAACACATGACCATAATGGCGTAATCCCTTCTTAAGATATCCAGCTTCTTGCTATTTATTTAATCGGAAATTGGGCTTCTTGTGCACGTGTGTCTGCTATTCCAACATACGACCTTAGCTGTAATATGTTGCCTTCCTGCACCGTCTGCTTGGGTAGCCTTTGGAGAGGTGGCCTAGTTGTGTAGTACATCCATAATTGAATTATGTCTGCACAAAAAGTGCACATTGGTACTTTCTGCCCAAATGAGGGTTCGAATAAAAAAACATATATTATTATTTATTTATTTCTCTGCATAGAAACTTCTAAGCGCATAGCATCTACATTTTTCCACTGCCGATATTAATTCAACTGTAACATTTAGCTCATAAATTTTTCTCTCTCGCTGTCTGCTTTATAGTGCTTCCAATTTTGAGCATCAATACTTTGGTAAATGTCTCTTCTTCCCTCTTAGAGTTCTCGGATGACGTCTTTATTAATGTTATACCCACCATTTCTTTAAGCAGCCGCCGTTACTATAATGACAAGTTGATACACTTTAAAATTAGCTCGTAAACTTTTCTCTTGAGAGTTCATCTTCGCAGTTATTCCAATATCGCCATAGGCACTTAAGTAAATATTGATAGAGCGCCCTAAAAGTCTTGGATGACTTTCTTTATTAATACTATACCCCACCATTTTCTTTCACCACATCCTTTTACTATTCTGTTGCCTCCTTCCCTCACAGATTCAAGACTCCTTCCATTACAGAAATGGGGTTTCCACTTGTAAACTGATCTCTTGATGGCGCCCAACATATGGCAAAAGGGTTATTTCGTTTCATCCATTTTCTCGTTTATGTCCCTCATCTTCTAAATTTCTTATTGCTGTGATGATATTGATAATAGCTTCTGTGAAACTTTCGATGTAAACATCAACGGAACCTTTTGACACAGTCGCTTGAAGAGAACAAGAGAAGGTCGTGATACAGTTCCGGTAATTAATAAGCTTTGCCCCGTTTTAATATCCTTCTAACTATACATATATAAGTTAGAAATTTAGTTACCATCTTGTAATCCTCTGTAGTTATTCAGATTTTTACATAACATTATATATTTTTACTTTATCTACTAAACGAAGTGCTAAAGACCGCGTTTCTGCACTTCATTTCATTTCTTCTTAATGCTGAATGAACTACACATACCATAATATGAAAGATTTCAGGTTTAGGATGTTTTAAATTGGAAGAAAATCTGATGTGAATACTCACACTACTTATCTATCGAAGACAAATTCACGTATTTTTGTACATTTGAAGCAGAAACAGGACGCGATAATGGTGCGACTGTTTGTTATAGGAATTTTGTTGCCTCCTTTCTCGTTGTCCCAAAATATCTGCTGTTGATTCTGCTACCGGCTGCTCCAGTGGTTGAGCTATGAGTATTTTCCTCAGGGTATGCTTGGATGTATTGTGAAGGACAACACCAGTTTAAACCGACTGAGCATTTTATTGTGAACTAATATTTGAGTTATTGTGCCGAGCATTTGAGATCAAGAAATAGGCTTATTATGAATCGTAGCACTTGAACGTGTACCAAATGAATTATTAAACCTGTTATCCTCTGCAGCATCAAAGTTATGGTTGGAAATAACTGTTTCCGCAATATATGAAACTAGAAACGTTTCCGCTACTCACATAATCGCAACACTGGGCGCTTAAAATATCACACGAGCAAGTATCACTGGCTGTACCAGAGAGAGAGAGAGAGAGATAGAGAGAGAGAGAGAGAGAGAGAGAAACTAATGTGTGCACAACTGTTTGCACAAACGTCGATCCGTACTAATAACGGTACCACAGTAGAGTAACTTTCTGATTTGGATGCCCGCCTTATTACTTAAGCCACGCCTCGTTAGAATTACTCCAACATCATTTTTACCCGCAACCAACACTTAAAATCGATATGTCTCTTAACCTTCTTATCATGGGGCGTAACTAAATTTCTCACATTGTAAGTGCCTTTCTCTTTACCAGAATTGGCCTACGTATCTGTGTAAGGTACTGAACTTATGACCTAACTGCGTTCTCAGAAATCCTTAAGCTAATGTGCTCCCTACTTTGGCTGTCGCTAATAACTTGGTAATCCCTATCTTCGTATTTCCGGAAAAAATCTTTCAGCCCAAGTTTGTTACATTATACATTGATTTAATATACAGAAATTATTTATCACAAACATTTCTCTATGTTACTGTTATTTCTTTGTTTAATTATTTTATCTACCCGTCAATAATTGTGGTAACACATTACAGTATTCCTACAAAAAGTTATTTTCCGCAGTATGTTCTTCACAATGCATTTTCGTGAGGAATAATTTCAAATTAAACAATCTGTGCTTAGTTACACAATACATTCGGAAATAATATTCAAATGTTTAGCCCTGATAAGATTTTACGATGAAAAGAAAAAGAGAAGAATCGCAAACTTTCAAGATGAGCACTTAGGAACGTGCAACATGAAATATTTCGAAAACGGCTAATACTAGGAAAGTTTGATACGAATTATGTATTTTAATGGGATTTATTTTTTCCGGTAGTAAGTTTTGTCATTTTCTATACAAAAGTGCACCACATTCAGTCAGTATGAAAAAAACAGGCTATCCATGGAAAAGTAAGGGAGCGATTTAATATGTCACATTAATGTCTCAAATATCTTAGTCAAAAGTTAGCCATTTTTTGAGAAAATGAAAAGTAATGAAAGGTGTTCTATATCAAGGACATTTTGGGGCGGTTCGAATCCATCACACAGCGATCTGGGTTTTAAAATTCTTGAGTGTCGCTTTAGACTACTGTATTCTTCTTACATCTAAAACGAAATGTGTAACGAAATTTTATCTCTCTTATCAAGACTTGATTTTGGAAGAGTGAGTAGAGAAAGTTATGAGAATGCAACACATCAGATATACAGGGTGGACCATTTAAGTTGAGACTGTACAATATCTCCAAAACTAAGCGTTGTAGAAAGAAACGTCTTTAATAAAAGATGCTCGATATTATGGGGGAAAGTAAATGCCATTAGTCGTGTTTTGTTTGGAGGACGTTATAATCACGTTTTTCTACAACGCTTAGTTTTGGAGATACACAGTCTCAATAGCTCACCCTGTATACGCATAATATTTTTTTGGTCGTGGTCATCAATAACGAAGCTTGCGTGTTAGGTTGCACGGTTATCGTTGAGGATGCTTCGGCAACTGCGAGAACCATGGAATGTTCTATCGGTTAGCTCTCGCAAGATGAGCAGGAATCCATGACAGCTTCGTCTAGCAGATATTCATAAACTAGACAGGCACATCTGCTTTCCTTTAGAATTCATGTGCACGACTTGGTCAAACAAAGCCATGCCGTCATTTTCAATTAGAGATGAATTTAACGCTTTGCGCTGTTTGTAAGGTTCCAACATGCTCTCTGCCTGCGTTTGTGATGGCGTCGACAAATACAGACGGTAAAGTGGGTGTTGTAGATTAATTTGATTGCTTGTAGCACGGTTAAATCTTAGCTTCAATCTACTGTAGCGAGATAGCAAGCAAGTTAGAATATACTGGAGAGTAAATCAGACTTGAATAATTTCAATGCCACGGCCGACACTGCAACCACGATCTTCGACTCTCTGTGGCGATGCTCTTAGCGCTTGAGCTACCTAAGGCAAAATATCCATAGTCAAAGAATGTATGCATACATTAACACACTGTATCTATGCATTGCTTTCAAATTGCATTGAATTAACTGTGGAATATGTAGAGTGCCATTTCCTCAACAGCTGTTGTTACCCGTATGGCTTTCGTGTTTAACATGTGGCTTATGATAGCGAGTCAAAATGATAGGGGCACACTTGACATTCACGGAAAGGAAGCTCCTTTTAAAGTAGTGATTAAAGTTTTAAAATGTCACTGAAGTTCAATTTGTGCAGAGGCGTCAGTTTACAGCACGACTTCCAACATGCTTGACAATCACACGGCTTTGTAAAAAGTTTTAAACGTATAGTACCACTTGTGATGTGCTGGGCAAATCCAGAATACTTAGTGCAGCTACAATTTGTCGTCCTCCGTGGTTTACGGCTATCATGGTAGTCTCTGGTTTCCGAGGGCGGAGGGCGACGGATTTTTTTTTTCGGGCGTAAAAATCCTTAGCATGGCTTCCTTCGGAAGGGAAGTAAAGCCGGTGATCCCGTATCGTAGATTTATGGCACGTAAAAGAACCTGAAGCCTGATAAAAGGGCCTCTTAACAAAATTTCCGGTCTTTCACGCCCAATATAGAATGGGACGCTAAGAAGCACAGCAGTTAAAGAGCGTTCTAACTAAAACTCAATTTCAATTTCAGCTACAAGTCCTGCTTCTTCGGAAATCTGGTACACAGTGTGCTCATGAGATAGGGATTAACTGTGCGAGTGTGACGCATTCTGAAAGCCGCTAAGTAGAAAGTGCATGCACCAAGATTGTTGCACGCATTAAAGGAGGACAGTCCTGGTCGCGAATGCAGTTCTGGAAGGATTTCAGCATATGAAGCAGTGATTCATCATAATTGTGTTTACTGGGCCCCAGAATATCCACTCGTGCATATCGAAAAGGCAGTTAATCTACGGGAATTAATGTCCGGTTTAGACTGTCATTTAAGGTTTAATAGGACCATTCTTTTTGAAGTTATAGTTACAGCTATCTAGAAATGCTAAGCACATCGATTTTGTCAGTATACTCGCAACTTATAGGAATAGTGAGTTCTAGCAAAAAGACGGTGCACTCCCACACATTCACCGAGGCTTGTGGGTTTTCCTGGGCGAAAATATATAGGGACAGGGGACAGGACTAAGAGGTGCATTTGAGTTCCCACCACGTTCACCAGGTTTAAAACTTGTGGACTTTTATTTTTACCTTAAATTTTGCCGTGTGCTAGACCAAACCAGCTGCGCTGGTCATTAAGAAATATGTAGGGGAAATCCACTCCATAATCAATGGCACAAGTGATTGTAATTAATATTGTCACGTATACAGTTGCAGGCAGCAATATAATTTGTCACAGATTTGATACTTTACTATATTGGGCAAACACTTACATTTGGTCATTTTTGTATTTCATGATCTTTCTTGACTTGGGATTGTAATTGAAGCTAACTTATAACAGGAAACCGTGTCTGCCACTTCCCTTGGCATTTCAAAGGGATTTCGCTATGTTATCATTTCCTTAGTAATATAGGTTTAGTTTTTTCATTAACTTATAAAAATAATTTGTTGAATTATTATTTATATTTTAGAATAGTTTTGGCATTTTTGGTTAAAATACCCATGTTTTTTTAAAAAAACTCATAAACCACATAAAAATATAAAACAAAATATTAACATTTTTTTTTTGCCTTTCTGCACAATACCCGATGGATCACATGGTCCTTAGGAAATCCTGAGCCCACGCACTTTCAGGGGGGCGGCACACCATACTTGGTAATGCTCATGGCATGATTGTCGAGACCCCCTAGGCAGTGACTTTCTTTATAAGTAGCTGCAGACCCTTGCTGGGGGTCTTTCTCATTCAGAACACGTCAGCAGTCCATACTGCTGGACCTGCAACAAGATATCTGACAACTCTCCAAAGTAAAGTCCCATTAGGGGAACTCACAATATTTTATGTAATACTTAAAGACTACATCATTATATATTATGTGTGTTGAGCCTTCAGTCATTTCAAGTCTGAATGTTAAGTCCCTTCAAGATTAGATTGTTAAATACTCAACTGGTCTCTTCAAGAACCAAAGCATCATGTTCTAGTTAATATAACAAAAAGGGCCATCAGGAAACATTGAGAGTTATTTGTTCTACTATCTACCTTCACCTCTAAGCTACGTTTTCCAGTCATAACCCCTAAGGTTGCGTCAATATAATTACAAATACGGTAACAAATTATAAGGAAACACATAGCAAAGTATACATAGAAAAATAATTGAAAAATGATAAAAGAAATGTTGTAAATATCGTTGTGTAACATGTAATACAAAATATTATAACTATGAAGCTGCTGGCAAGTTAGGGCAATTAGCATCTGGACTTTAGCAGCACAGGGAGTTAGAAATAAGAGCTTGTATGAGAGAGGACCGACGAGAGAAAGAGACAGTGGCAGTGTGGAATTCCCCTAGACGCCAGTAGTAGCACAGTCAGTTGGAGAGATGATTGCACGAGAGAGGACCAACATACAAAAACATGGAGATATATGGAATTCCCAAATATGACATCAGAAACGTGGGAGCAGAAATACGAGCGATTTAACTGTCATACAACGCTATGTAAAGCACCAATCAAAACAGTTGTTACAATAAGTATTGGCGTGAATGTGCGCGTCAGTGCATTATATAAAAGGAGGAACTTTTCCCAAGCACCCACTTCATGTCTTCATTGCGACACTATCACATTATTGCTTTTTTTTTAAACTCAGATTCTTTAACTCTGCAACTGAATCGCTGAACGCTGTGTGAAATTTGGGGTAATATCGTGCAATGATAAAGAATTAGCCCCCATAAATTACTACAAAAGGAAAAAAGTTTAAAAAATCCTGATGTGACACATTTACATGATTTACCCTACCTTCTGGTATTATTATTATTATTATTATTATTATTATTATTATTATTATTATTATTATTGGTGGTGGTATATAAACTATTTTTACTGAACCTTATTTTTATATCTATTACATTTAATCCAAATAAACATTTGCAAAAATAGCTTCATTACACATTTCGTTATAGATGCAAAGAGAACAGCAACAGTCAAATGTTTAAGAACTGGATGCTGTATGTTGCCTTTAAAATTCCATACTGTCTCCATGCAATCGCGAGAAACAACTGAAATTCGATGGGACTTTAAAAGAATCACTATTAAACAATTCGAACCTTTATTAACGGATATCTCAGAAACGGTTTGTTCAACAAACTAGCTTCTTAATAGTAAATTGTGTGTTTTAAAGAGTGTAGTACGTTTTCGTCTATCGCTTAACGTTTACAAGTTACACAAGATTATACAAAATTCCTTCCGAATGAAGACGACTTTCTGGGCTATTCCCAGAAAATTCAAGGTATACATGTAACTATTTTTCATATATGGTATTTTAAACAAAATCGTTAGCGCCAACTTTTAGAAAATGAAAATTTTCAAAAAACGTTCCATGCAAAGTGTAGTTGGAGTGGAGGATTTTCTCTAAAATCTTCTTGTCGCATCTTTGGAAGATAGTGAACTCAAATACCAAGTTTGGTATTTATCTGATTTTTCGTTTTTGAGGTATGATGTTCATAGACACGCACACGGACATATTTCCAAAAATGTTTTCTTTGGGCTCAGGGTACCTCAAATAATGTACATCCGTGAAATCTCGATATCGAATTTTTGGGTGGAATACAATACAATCCCTACTTACTATACGTAGTAGAGAATGTAATATAGAAACAGCATAGTTATGTAAATCAGGGAAATAACTTGCTACCCACTTTTATTTTTACTTTCTCTACTACGTATAGTAACTAGGGGAAGTATTATATTCCACCCAAAAATTCGATACGGAGATTTCATCGGAAATACATGTTTTGAGACCCCCTGAATCCAAAAAAAAGCATTTTTGGAAACATGTCTGTGTGTGTGTGTCTGTGAGCAGCATAACTCAGAAACCAACAGTCGGATAAACACCAAATTTGGTATTTAGGTTCAGTATCTTCCAGAGATGCGAACACGATGGTTTTCAAGAAAATCCCCCACCCCAGATTATCATTTACATGGAACATTTTTCGAAAATTTTAATTTTCTCAAAAATGGTTCTAACGATTTTGATTAAAATATCATGTGTTTAAGATATTTTTATGACAAATGAAATGTATATCTCGAATTTTCTGGGAATGTCTCCAAAAGTATTCTTCATTGTGAACGACTATGCATAACTGGTAAACCATAAGAGATAAACAAAATCTTACTACACAAAGAATGTAGATCGCGTTAAAATACACAACTTATGTCATATACATTTTTTTTGGTTGGGTGAACCCTTTTCGAGATACTGCTTGTTATTTCCTTAAATTGTCCAATACTTATACTTTTTTCTGAAATGGGAATTCGTTATTCGTTTTTTTGTCCTGGTAATGCAAAGAGAATGGACTACTCCACAGAGCAACCAGCTCTTAAAATATTTGATTATCGTTTAAAGCCTACCAATTCCCCTTGCATCTACAAGAAAATCAGCAATAAGATTAACATCTCGATACCTCGATTAACATGAAGCATATGGAGAATAAGCGTTTGTAAAATAGTTTGTACTAGAGTAGAGAAAGTCATGTGGGTGTAACACATCAGACTTTTATATCTAGAATAAAGTCCAGCTAATTACCGAACACATATTTACATCATTGTTTTCACTCGCACCTGGGATAAAATCAACAGGGATAAGCTCAATTTCCAGCCTTTCCCAACACGAGAGTGTAACTGGCGGACTTCGAACCTGAGACCATCAGAAGTCCAAGGTACACTTACGCTAAGATTAGAGTAACCGGAATGGCAAGCATTTCCGACCCGCCACACATTTCAGAAATCTCCACGAACACATTGCCCAACGTTGACCATGAAACCATTCGCCGTTGTGATGTATGTGTGATGAATGTGAAGTGTAGGTGTGGAGATAAGTGCTGTGTGTACAGAAGATGAAAGTGTTGTGTAGTGAGTGGGGGATAAGAAGAATGAGAACTTGGTTATAGTTATATTTAAATTAAATGATTGTAAATTGAAGTATAAACGTTAATTTAATAATAGGAACAGTGTTAGATGTATAATTTCTGTTTGGATTAAATATTTTAAATGTTAACTTATTGAATGGAAATATAAATAGGATATATGATGATTAATGAATGAATGAAATAAAATATATATAAAGTTTATAAATTTATGGTTTCTAGGTTATTGAATTAAAATGATTTGATGTAGTATATTTGTGTTTAAATACATATATTTCAGCATTAAATAGTAAGTGTAAAGATAGGTATGAAATGTTTTAAATGATTTTAAAGGGGAATAAATAATAGCATTTTTGCGTTATTTATGTAAACGCATATAGTTATAGATAAGAGGAAAGGAAAATGTAAATTATAAAATAAACGTGTTATAAAATAATTATATATATATATACATATGGTAGATGATTCTAATTTTCTTTTGTAATTGAAAGGAAATTAATAAATCAAAATGTAAATGAAGGAAATATTGTTAATTTGTATATAATTATTTTAGTATGAAATTATAAATATAAAAATACAAGTAAATTTGTAAATTATTATAATAATGTATCAAGTAAGTTTTATTATATATTTAACTGTATAATAGAAAAAAGAACTTATTTAAGCCAGAAGATTTTGGTAGATAGTACTGGGCACCAGTAGAGTAGGTTTTAGCTTTGTAGTAATTTTTGTTAGTTAAGTAGCTGGATAACAGTTGCTTTTATGCTGGTTACCGTATTAGTATAGATTTATAGATTTTGTAATTATTATTTACCTACACCTTTACTATCTATTATTCATTTTCCTTACTTATGTTTTCTATTTTATGTTTTCTTTGTTTGTAGTTAGGTAGTAGTTATAGACTTAATCTGTAAACTGTATTTATATAAGAAATGAACAATTTGATTCAATAAATAGAAAATTTGGATATATGCCCGGTATAGTAACCTGATGCCGGGGTTGAATATTCAGATTTTTTATTTATGGGTGTGCGCACGCGCGCGCGCTAATAGCAACCATTTTGAGATCCGAAAATAATTGAACGGGTGCAGGAAACTTCAATTAAACCTCTGATATACAACTCGGTATTAAACACTCGATAAAGAATGTGTGTTCGTTAAAGTGTGTATATACTTCTTATGGCGAACATTGTGTATACTGGAGGTCATATGGCATTGGTTGATCTGCGATATTTAGGCCATTCTTAAACAGCCTAACATATTAAAGACATTTTATCAAGTTATACATAAAAGCGAGTCAACGTTTGGACCGTTCTACAAACAAATAATTATTAAATGCCAAAAACTGGCTTATTTAGAATACTAAATTGAAATACAGGAATGTTTTTGTGGCCTAAAAGGCAGCGTTGTCATGTTTCTGATCCAGCCGCTGAACTGTGGAAATCGTTCAATGATTAAACCATGGTTTTGTTCCTGTGTTTATTTTTCTTTTGTAAATGTATACAAATTGTAATTAGTTCACAACCAAAACAATCATTAGTGACGTTCACTATTCTGTATGAGCTTTATTCACTGTCGGTTACCGAAATCACAACAGTTCTACATTTAGTTAGATATCATTTCTCTTTCGTTTGTACATGTCTAGATAATTTGAATAATGTCTCTTTTATAAATAGTTTCTATTGCATTTTCTGTAAAATGATTCAGTGGCATTTTATTCTATCAAAAGCGTTCCAGGACTTTAGTTTATAATAAATCCGTTTAATGGGATTTAGACGCAACTGATATGCCGCGAATATGTGTGTCCATATTTCTGAAGCTGACTGGTCAACTACAGAAAAGTTTTTACTTGTTTATCTGTAATTAGGTGGAGTAACCGTAACCCAAGTTAGACATATGTTTACAAATCTAAATCCATTTTTACTTTCTCCACTGCGTGTAGCAAGTACGGAAAATATTTGCATTCCACCCAAAAACTCGATACTGAGTTTTTCCCGGAAATACACGTTTTGAAGCCCCTGCATCCAAATAAAATATTTTTGGAAACATGTCCGTGTGTGTGTGCAGCATAATTCAAAAACGAAAAGTCGGGTAAGTTCAGTATCTTCCAAGGATGCGACACGAAGATTTTCAAGAGAAAGTACCCTGACCCTTTACATGGAACATTTTTCGAAAATTTTGATGTTCTATAAACTGGCTAGCAACTTTGATTAAAATACCATATATTAAAGATATAACTAAGAAAATGTGCATCTTGAATTTTTTGTAAATAGGCTTTGGAGTTCTTTTCATTCGGAAAGAGTTGTTTTTAATCTCTGTATCTGTAAACATTAAGCAATAGACAAAAATGTAGATCTCTTTAAAACACACAATTTATTTCAAATACGTTTTGTGGCATAAGCCATTTCTGAGATGTGTTATTAATTGTTTAATTATTAATTCTTTGGTCATCCTTTCAACGTTCAGTTGTTTCTCGCGATTGCATGGAAACAGTATGGAATTTTAAGGCCAGCATATAGCGTCCAGTTCTTAAACATTTGACTATCGCTATTCTCTTTGTACCCATAACGAAATGTGTAATGTAGCTATTTCTGCAAAGGTTTATTTGGATAGAAAATAGAAAAATAAACTTTATTGAAAATGGTTTGTATACCCACTAATAAACGATAGAGGGTAGACAAAGTCATGTGAATGTATCACATCAGATTTTTTATACACATTGCAAGGCATGTGCAAACCAAACGTTTGTTTTCTTTGATGCCATGTGAATCGAGATAAACATTTGCAGAAATAGTTACATTGCACATTTCGTAGCAGGTGTAAGGGGAATAGAGGAAACCGAATCGATAGTCGGATCTTTAAAAACGGGCCACCATTTACTGGTCTTAAAATTTCATACTCTTTCGATGAAATTCCTAGAAACAACTGAATAACGAATTAAGTTTTAAAAAACACAAAGTTGTGAAAAATTAAAAGCAATAACTGATAGGTCGGAAATGGCTGATGCCACAAAAAAGTTATTTGAAATAAATTGGTGTCTTTTAAAGAGTTTTGAATTTTTGTGTAGTACATATTTTTGTCTATCTCTAAGTTTACCATTTAACCAACATTATACAAAGATTCTTATTAATGGAGAGGAATTCACAGGCTAGTTCCATAAAACTAAAATAAACTTTTTATTTGCATGTAAATATTTTAAATACACAATATTTTAATCAAAACCAATAGGTCGATTTTTGAGAAAATAAAAAATTCGGAGATAAACCAATAATTAATGAATATCTCGGAAATGGCGATGCCCCAAAAAAGTTATTTGAGATAAATTGCTAGGTTTTAAAGAGTACTAATTTTTGTGTCGTATATATCTACTTTTTGTCTAGCTGTGAAGGTTTACAGTTAGCCATCATTATACAAAGATTCTTACTAATAGAGAGGAATTAACAGGTTAGTTCCATAAAATTAAAATAAACCATTTATTTGTTATGTAAATATCTTAAATATAAAATATTTTAATCAAAACTACTAGGTCGATTTTTGAGATAATAAAAAAAATCCAAATATGTTCCTTGTAAAAGGTAGTTTGGGATGGGGGATTTTTTTTGAAGTCCTCGTGTCGCATCTTTGGTAGCTACGGAACTTAAATATCACGGTGGGTATTATCCTAAATTTTGTTTTTGAGTTGCGTTGTACACACACGCGTGGACCTTATTCTGCAACTACTTTTTTGGGATTCAGGGGCCTCAAAACATGTATTTCCAGTGAAATCTGGATATAAATTTTTTGGGTGGAACATAATGCTTCCTGTTACTATGAGGTATGTGGTAGAGAAAGCAAAACCCTTGTTCTTCACCAATCAAAATGCTATTTGGTAATACTGTCAATCTGCTAGTGTAACTTCAGCTGTTAATCCACAACATGAATGATCACATTGGCACAAATTCATCTTGAGTTATTCTGAGGTCAGTTTCTTCGAAGTATTAAAAGTACTTAAATATGTATTTATCTCTTCTCTTTCTTGATAACCGCTAATGGCTTCGACTTAATACTGAAAAAAAATCCTTGTTATAAGTTCTCAAAGTGCTGCGAAACAACTGACATCAGTTCGATGATAAATGCCACACGTTCAAAACTACCTATCCTTTCAGGTTCATATGAAAGCGGGCAGCAAAATTTGCAGGATCTTCAGTGAATTGAGAAACAGCTGGATAGCAAATGACAGTCGGCTGTACACAAAGGGGTCACGTAGGCCCCTGATTGAAATTTGCAGAGGGAGGGCAGATTGCAGCTTCATGCAAATCAGATGCATCAAAATTCTGCCTGTGTTGCTATATTCTGTGTCACACAATGGGTAGAGCTACCATGGGAAACTTGTCTCACTGCCCCTTGTTCTCTAGTCCATTTACTGTAAAAACTCTTCGAGTGAATGCCCTTTATTTCTGACAACATTTTAATAATGTCATTAAATCGTTGCTCCATCCTTATAACCAATTATTGTAAATGCTTAAAGATCATGCAGAGTTAGAAATCTGATGTGATACACCCACATGACTTTTTCTACCTTCTATTGTTTATTAGTGGGTGTACAAACTGTTCTTACTTATGCTTATTTTTCTATCTACAACATTTTAATCCAAATAAAATTTTGCAGAAATAGCTACAGTACATATTTCGTTATAGGTACAAAGAGAACAACGATATGTTCACTGTTTAAGAACTGGACGCTAGACGCTGACCTTAAAATTCCATACTGTTTCCATGCAATCGCGAGAAACATGTTGACAGGACTTTAAGAGAAATACCAAGAAATGAACACTTGAACCTTTAATAACGGATATCTCAGAAATAGCTCATGCCACAAAAAACTTATTTGAAATAAACCGTGTATCTTAAAGAGATCTACATTTTTTGTAGAGAACATTTTCGTCTATCGCTTAACGTTTACCAGTTGTACAAGATTATACAAAATTCCTTCAAAATGAAGAGGACATCATAGGCCATTACCAGAAAATTCAAAATATAAATTTTAGTCTTTTATATATGGTGTTTTAATCAAAATCGTTAGACATTTTTAGAAAATTAAACATTTTCGAATGCAAGAGGTACTTTAATTTGAGGGGATTTTATTGAAAATCACTGTGTCGCGTGTTTAGAAGATACTGAACCCACGAGTATATGCCAAGTTTGGTATATATTCATTCGTTTTTGAGTTATGCTATTTACACACACAAGGAATTTTTCTAAAAATGTCTTTTAGTTTCTGCTGGCCTCAAAACATACACTTCCGGTGAAATCTCGATATCGATTGGGTCAAATGCAATACTTTCTCTACCTAATATGTACGTGGTAGAGACAGTAAACACACGCAGACAGACACACACACGGACATGTTTTCAAAAATACTTTTTTTGGATTCAGGGGGCCTCAAAACATATATTTCCGGTGAAATCTCGGTATTGAATTTTTGGGTGGAATACAATCTTCTCCTACGTACTATACGTGGTACAGAAAGTAATGAATGCTTAAGGTTTTAAAATACACTGATATTAAAACCTAGGTGTATTTCGGAAATTACTAATGATACAAAAAAGTCTTTAAAAGGGATACATGTAAGTTAAGAGAGACGCACTGAATGGTAAGGACAGGTTAAACCCGAGTAAGGTGAAGGCTCAGTCTGGTATATTGATGGTTCTAAAACCAGATAGGGACAGCGGGATGAATTCAATGCAACGGTGCCAAGTTTTCATTTAGCTTGGGCCAATATGCCACAGTATTTCAGGCAGAGTTATTTGCTATTTTAGCTTTCTCTAATGCTTGAAAGAGGGCAGGAAGACGCTTTGGGAATAAACGGATTCTTATATTCTCCGAATGTCAGACAGACCTAAGGCTCTTGATAACCATTTGGTTAAGTCCAAGTTAGTTTTAGAATGCCGCGAGTCTCTCACAGCGCTGGCTACCCACAATTCATTTCAGCTGAGACTGCTGCCGGCCATGGGGATCCAGGAGCAGACGAAGCTGCTAGGAAGGGAACTGAGCAATCTTTATTGGACTTGAAACAGCACTGGGGCTGCCATGTACTGGTTGCTCAGAGAACACGAGAGAAACTGGAAATCATCTGTAGGTTTCAGGCACCCAAAGCTCTCATTCGAAGATTGGACAGAAGCAGGTCGTAAGAACTGCTAAAACTAAGTAGGGAAAGCTTCCTTGGGCTACGGGCCATCTTACATGACACTGTGCTTTTAGAGAGTATATGCACAGAGAGGGACGAGTGGATCGTGCCTACAGATAATGTCAACATGTTGATAAAGACAATTACCCGTTTATTGTGCGAGTGCCCAGCACTTGCTCTCCAAGTAGCACCAATTTTTTGGGAGTGAATTTCTAAAATTGGAGAAACGTTCAACCATCACGGTCCAGACACTCTTTATCATTTCATTATGAACGTCAAACTTCTACATCGATGATAATAAGACTGCAGATTCGCAGTAGATCTGCCAAGATCACGGTGCAGACAGATAAACTAAATTAACTCCTAATAAACTAAACTAAGTTAACGAGAATTACTCTTATCCTGTAGTCGCTTTTATAGCTGGACCATGGTCATGCACTACCTAAAGGCTAGAACATCACTCATCCCAAACCCGAACAACAAGGTGAGGGTTGCGTAATTTGCTGTAATGTGTGATTCGCAACTGGCTTGATTACGAAAGATACAGAGGTCAGAGTCTGTGCGTGATATACGGAAGAAGGGCCTATTATTCCCCTCTTTTCCATTCAATCTGTAGTTCTGCATTTAGTTAGGTAAAATTCAATAACAATAAAGTGCATTTTGCCGACAACATTACAGAAAATTCAGAATATATATTTTACGTATGGCAATACCTCAAACTTTACTTTAAATAAAATTCATTACAGCTATTTTTGAGAAAATGAAAAATAAACACTTTTAGATGCTTTGGTGTTTCAGAAAAACTTTGCTTTGCAAGTTGAAAATAAGGTTTAGTTACTCCACTTTCGTTATTGAATATCACTACGCATAGACACACAATATTCTTTTAAGGTTTAAGAGAGCTCCAAATAGTCCATTGTAGTCTTCAACTTCACGGTTTAGGCTTCAACCCTTTCGGCTATAAATTGCTGAAGCTATCGTTTCTTTAGTCTACCTGGTTTCCTTTTCCCTTGTGGGCGATAATTTAAAACTGCCTTGGGTAACCCGTTGTCTAACATTCTGGCCAATGTGACTGCCAACTTTCTTTATAGGTCTTTATTATGCTATTTAATTCTTCTACTTTTAGTCTTCACGAATGCTTATATTGGTTTTTCCATCCAGTTTTGTATATTCTGCTATAGTTCTCAGCAATCTCCTTTCTGCTGCTTGTAATATTCCATTATAATCGCAATAGTAAACTGAGGGAATTTTTGGATCCACTTATGGTAAACAGTAATGGTTTCTTAGCTATTATAAGGTGATACCATTTTTACTTTCTTTACTACCTACGTAGTGTGAAGAGGAAGTATTGCATTCGACCTAAAATTCTATATCGATTATTTATCGGAAATACACGTTTTGAGACTTCTTGAATCAAAAACAAAATTTTGTAAAAACATATCTGAGTGTCGTCTACCTGCCTGCCTGCCTGCTTGCCTGCCTTTCCAAGGATGCAACCGAAGTTTTCAAGAAAATTTCCCCACCCCGAACTACTCTTAATGTGAAAAAATTTGATTTGTTTTGGCTTTATTAAGTATTTGTAACGATTTTGTTTAAAATAGCATGTTGTGAATTTGTTCAGTTTTTCAAGTGTCACTCTTGAATGTCACCGTTTAGTTGTTTTATCTAGTTCAATTTTCCCGTCACTTCACTTTTTCTTCTTCATGACACAGCCTCTTCTTCGGGACGGTTCACTCGCTTGGGAGTCGAACACAAGACTTATTCAATCTCTCCTGCAGCAGCACTCGCTGCACGTTACAACAGTTGTCACCAATTCTCTCGGAGAATCGTCTTAATGTCGCACCAGAAACACTCACTGACTGACTCAACTCCACACTGACTTGCGAGAACGCTCGCTTATATAGGCAGCGGAATCTTCCGCAGCATATTCTATTTCTATTTCGACACATTCTGGAGGACGGGGTTGAAGAAACTTCCAAAAGTTCTAATTATCTGCCGAGCGCGCCCGGTGTTTATGCTGGCGAACGTACTTATCGTTGTTTATTCCAACTGTCCGGTGGCAACCTCCCGATAACCATGAGTCACAATATGTTTAATATATTTGTATTACAAATCAACTGCATATTTTGAATTTCCTACGAACAGTTTGTGAAGTCCTCTTCATTCTGAATGACTTTTGTGTAACTTTAAATTGTAAGAGAGAGACAAAATCTCATTGAATAAAACATTTAAGCACATTATTTGTGTACAATAAATTTTTGTGGCTTTAAACATTTTCGAGATGTTTTTTATTATTGGCTTAAACTTTCAAATACTTCTTTTAAGTGGCAAACCGCTATTCATTTTTTCCCGTGGTCATGCAAAAGGCATGAAATTTCAAAAGCTACCCGGATGTTTAAAAATCTTAATAACGCTTTGACCTGCTGTATCATTCTTATAACTACAACGAAATGTGTAAATGTTTAATTAAAGTGTGTTTCAATCAACAAGAAACAGACCAGAGGGTAAACTTTATAAGAAAAGCAAGTAGAAAAGTAGTGTATGCAACACAAATATTTATAAATCTGGTAGGAAACGCTTTGTAATGGGAGGTTATCCGAACTTCCTCTACTTTGAGCATCTAAAATTACATATGAACTTTCACATTTCTATGTATACTTGCTACACTTGCAGCTAATTACTACAAAGCATAAAGCTTTTGGATTATTATTGGTTTGGCTCTAAAACTGCATCGTCCAAAGGATCGTGCAAATGTTTTTTGAAGAGATATTTCGTGGGCGGATGAATACCATTACCTCTATATAAAACTTGCCTTTCCATTGCTGAAGCTGGGATGCAATATTAATTCGGGTGCAAGGCACAAGAAACCTAGGAGCCGGCAAGAAATAAATGAAGTTGGCACTCTACTTAATTGCGCGGCGATCTAAATTTCCCTGCCGCTACGCTGAATTATTGTTCGCTGAAACCACAGGTGGTTATTCTAAAAAAACACAAACGCTATATCAGGCGCTGCTGAGGCAAACATGAAAACAGATGCGAAGCAAAAAAACCAGCGAAGAGCTACAGGCGCGCAGCGCAGGGCTTTATGAGCTTTATTTAAACAGGTGCATGATTAAAAGGAATCTACGGGAGGGCAGGAAATGAAGCTATGACGTAAACACCTATCGTTTACTTAAATATTTCAATTAAAATCTAACCGACGGCGATCAAACTTAATTATTTTTATAATTAATTAAATAAGCTAAAAAACAAAATAAATACATAAACTTCATATATAACGGACAGTTTTCATTGGAAACTTGTCTTTTATGATTCGTTATGTGTACACTACATTCCGTCTCTCGAATGAGAACTCAAATATTTTCCCCGAAAAGGCTGGTTTCACAACCAACGAGGACGGTAACCAGAACGAGAAAGTTGAAATACATGTATTCAAATGGGAGCGTTCACATTCGACGGGAAGCCTTCCCGGCACCGGGAGCGGCTTATTAGATCCACAATGTGCATATTAGACTCGTCCCTATAGAGATTATTCTAGGCGGCCGTGACAAGAAATTGTCGCTAGCGCTCTCTGTAGTTGCAAGTTGAAAAATGAAACTGGAAGAAATTAGTAGCAAATACGCTTCCTAACCTCAGTTTCTGACATACGTAGATCCATTGAGCGTTGGTTTCTCTAGTGAAAGGGAATCTGTAGTTTGTTTATATGCAACTCAAAACCGGATATTGCCTCAAAAGCTATAAAGAACAGCAAAAACCGGTAGAAATTAACTAAGAACAATAAATAACTTTAATGTATGCCATTAAATAAAGGAATGAAAGCCTGGTACAACTAGAGGGATCGGAAATTTAATGAATATGCATTTAGACAATGTTTACTCTATCGAATTTTGATGTTGGCTAATCCGCATTATGTTAGCTAAATTGAGTGTACGTGAAAAAAATATCATTGGTCATTAAAAACAAATGAAATACCAATACGCAAAATCGACTTTCACTTTGTGATCGATATGCACTTACGTTGCCGGGTTGTTGTGAACCAATATCTTGTACGTTGCACTGCTTCCCTTCTCGTTTCCGTCTTGGTTACCGTTCTCGTGCGGTTGTGAACCAGCTTTAAACTTTACTTTCGTTTAAATAAATATGGTTAGCAGAGGTAAAATATCCTGGATCTCCTAGAACAGAGGTGGCGAAAACGTGACTGGCGAGGCATTTTGACTCGCAGGCGCACGTTCCCTCTCTGCAACCGTCCGTTTGATTTTCACATGCTGCTGAGCGACGCAGTGCGTGTTGCATATTTGGTGACTCGCGGAAGGAAGTCGCTTTCGCCACACTTGTCCTAGAATATAAGGCCTCTTGAGGTACATTACAGATAAAAGTATATATAAAATAATAACCTTAGAATGCCGTTAAATATAAAATAAAGGTGAACGGAGATCTTATCCATATTTTTATTACTTCCTTTAGAATTATAAGATCCTGTTTGCTGAAGAAAAAAACAGGTGGTCTACTCTGTGGCTGCAATAATAAATAGAGAAACAATGAAATGTGAAAAATCCATTTAGTGTTGCACTATCAACTGCAAAGCCCCTAAAGCTTAAATAAGCATTTTGGTGCTTATCCGACTTTTTGCTTTTGAGTTGTACTATTCATAGAGACATAAGGACCTTTTCTGAAAAAATATATACCAGGTGAGTCAGCTGCACCTATTTATTTTTAAATTTATGCAACGTGCTAAGCGACATATGTGACTAACGCCTTTCTCGAATGCCTTCTAATAGCTGATTTGCGTAACACTTTATAGAGGAGGGATACATAGCTCAGTGCAAAGGTGTTTTAGGGACAGAATGCAATCGCTATGTATGTCGATGCAAAAAACATCCCCCTGACACTGAGAACGGAAATAGCAATTTTAGCCATTTTTACAAACTTTTATTCTTTAGCATACATCCATGCACCCCTTTGAAAACGCCTCTGAAGGAAGAACCTATCACATGCATCTGTTGACAAAACCATTTGAAAACAAAATGGCAGATCTACGCAGTGCGACCAATTGGATTTAAGCCGTTAGTCAATGTACAGCCTTGCTAAGTATTAGGTAGATAATTTCTCTTATTTCACAAACTATGCGTATTTCAGATCATACAGTAATTGTAATGACTGATGCAGTTTATTTTTTTTTAATGAAAACTAACAAACCGAGCTCAAAACACTGTATGATGCTGCAAAAAAGTGTGTAAAGATTCGAGGTGGGATCTAGTTCTGCGATTATTAATTCCTATAGGAACCTCAGCTTGGAAGTGATACGGTAATTTGTATCACAAATTACTTAAATATAATTAATGATTGTAATATGAATATGTATTTTTATGTGACATTGATTTCAGAGGTTTGTTAATTGCAATTATTATTGGTAAATAATAATATACAGCTTTACTGAAACTGTCAACAATAACGCAATAATGCAGCGATGGGATGAGTTGTTTATCATTACCGGGAACCAGGAAGTTACGTAATGTTTCGCGCGTTTTTTCCGTTTAGAAGCTTCTAGAACATTTCCTAAAGCAAAATGTATTAGTGGTTTTCATTGGATAGTAAAATAGACGCTAATGTTGGCGCGTTTTATTAGCCAATAGCAGTTCATTTATAATCTTTAGGCGTATCTTGAGGCAGGCCTATAAATAAGCCAGGTTCGAGGTAGAGTGTCTCCCAGTTCAACAGAATTCTCAGTACTATACACGTCGGTCTCTCAGTTCATTCATTTCGCCAAGTTACACGCAGCAGAATTACGAGAGTTATTATAAAGTATTATACAGTTAAAAAAATTACACAAAGTTAAAGTATGCGAGTTAAAAGTGATAAATAAGAAGTTATTACAAACAGTTTCAGTTTGGCGAGTATCTAAAATCAATTTGTAAAAGTGTTTGTGAACGTGTTCGGCAATAAAAGTTATAAAACCAATTTCTTCATTAAGTATAATTTCTGGATAAAAGATTCCTTTCCGATTCACACCCTGCAAGAGTCAAATGTCGACCTAAATAGCTAGCCGGAGAACATTTAAAGTGAATTATTTCAAAACTGATACAAATTGCTACGCCAGAGGGAGCTACGAACCAGACAAAGGAATGACGTCACAAGATGGCAACACATGAAGCACAACCTTAATACAGCATCAAATTAGCTTCCAAACGTGATGCTATAATAATGTTAAACACATTGTAACATTAATACCGTTACAAATTGGCTCCACAACGTGGGGCTCGACAACAAAAAGACATTACGTAAAGCAAGTTCTCTCGCAAATACGCGTAAAGTAAATACACATACATAAACATCACAAGCATCAACATTATTTGTAATACCGTTGCAAATTGGCATCCAAACGGGGTGCTATAATAATGTTACAACATTTGTACCGCATCAGAAGGTAGCATTGGCCGAATGGCATTATCATTGTTGCTTTAACATTGTGCCACCTTAATTCGGGTTTAAATCCTCGGGTGAATTTCAAATTTTTATTACCTTTTGTTCTATCTCTTTGGCCGTATAATTTGATATTATGATATAAATAACATTTTTGATAACATTATAAGCCTGTACAAAATAGAATAGTCGTCATGTTTTCCACCGCCAAGCTCAAATCATATACGCGCACACTCATACATGAAGAATGCAGGCAGATTACACCGCGCATGTTACAGCATGCAAAAAGGTCTCTCCGTCAACGTACACAAATGTGCATTGATGAAGGGGGTCATCATTTTGAACATTTACTTCCTTGATGAAATCCACGCTCTTATTATTCCGTTTACCCGTGAACTTAGCACATTTACAACTCCTTTGTCAATAGAAGGAAACATAAGGTTTAAACACGAAACAAAAACTGTTGGATTTAATATCGTTAATATGCGCCCAAGAGAATGAAAGCTAACTACGTAACACGGTTCACAACATCAGATACGGTACAGATTATTAGGGCAAACATGATATACAATTATCTGATTGTAATTCTTATGTATTTGGCTCTCACGAGAGCCAATAACAAAAATTAAATAAATTATTACTCTAAAATACAGAAAATAAACACAAGGACATACAAATATAAAATTGTTTTGGTCCTTTTTTTATCAGATTCGAACCTCCGAAGCTAATCTTTGCTTCACCACATTCCGGCTGCTAAACCATTCGGCTAGAACCCACGTAATTTATCTCGCTCTTCGGGAAGAGTTCCTCTATCCATGAAACGCCGTCTTGTTTAAGGCTTTCGCAGCTCTTTGGTTCTCATTCGGGCCTTTAATCATTAATGGGGATTGCGTGTAGTACCAAATAGAAGGGCGGAGCTACAATAGCAGTTTGCTAAAAGGGTCAATGTTTTCATATTACACTATAAACTGCAGGTTGCATAGATACGTATACCTAGAGGCTGCTGACTCACCTGGTATACTACGTATTGCATTCACATGACTTTCTCTACTCATTCTTGCCAACTATTCTTACAAAGCTTATTATTCTAATTCTTTTTCTCTCTTTCTTTTTTTAGTTCCATTTATACTCCGCCTTCAACTACACTGGTCTTATAGGCGGCAATACGCTTCCTTTGGAACTTATTGCCTATTTACAATGGCGTTAACTCGTGTTGTCTTGTCGTTGGGTTTCTTGCACTTTTTGGGTTTTAATCATTACACCATATACACATTCACACTCTTATTCATACTTTCAGACACTGGGGGAGTATAGGGAATAATCTGGGCTAGAGAAAAATTCCCACCCCAGCCGGGAATCGAACCTGGGACCCCTCGTACAGCAGGCATGTGCTCTAACGACTGAGCTACGGGGTTGTTAATCGAGATAAACTTTCAGTTCACATATACACAATTCGTTGTACTGTACGGCCATGCGACGCCCTATGTACCCCTTCCACTGTATAGAAAGACTGACCAAAGCATATTTGAAAATTCTCTCCAATAACAAAACATCTCGAAAGTAGTCAACACCACAAAAAACTTATATTTCATAAACTGGGTGCTTTAATATCCATTTTTTTTATCACTCTTACGGTTGACCAATTGCATAAAGTCATTCATAAAGAAAAGGACTTCAGAGGTTATTTCTAGAAAATTCAAGACGTACCTATATTGTATTTGTAATTAAAATATCTTAAGCATAACTATGGTATTCTAATCAAAATCGTTATAGTGATTTTTTAAACAAATCAAAATTTTCGAAAACTTTCCCATGTAAAGGGTAATTTGCGATGGGGGGAATTTTCTTAAAAATCTTCGTGTTGCATTCTTAGAAGATGCTAAATTTGATACCAAGGTTGGTATTTAATCGCCTATTGTTTTTTACTTGTGCTACTCTCTCTCTCTCTCTCTCACGCACACATACACACAGACGTTTTTCTAATTTTTCTTCTTTTCAGGGAGTTTCAAGACATATGTTTCCGGTGAAATCTAGATATCAACTTTTTTGCGTAGAAGTAAATGTAAGAGAAAATCAGAAGTTAGGATGGGTTTAGAGTTACAAGAGTACTTGATATCCTCAATAAGTGAAAATAAAGCAAACTAAAAGTATCACGATCGTAGATACCAGATGTATTGCCCCGTGGCAATGCCGAAGCATTGTGTAACGTTTTTAGAACTCGGATCAGGCAGAATTCCAGATGAACAACACATGTTACAGCACCAGAGTCTAGCTATCGGCTATACGGAAGTTTTGTTAGTCACACAAGCCGTATACTCAAGAAGAAGAAGAAGAAGAAGAAGCCCTTGAGGCCAGAAAAGAAGGCGAAAAACCACGGTGGTTGCACACGTTCCAGAGTCTCCTCGTAGTTGAAGCGGGTTTAATTTCCGGGATACTGCAAGAATAATTCCGTTCGTCACGTCGATCTCTCGTGCGACGTCAGGAGCTGTTTCCATTGTTGCCGTCTCAAGTTGTGAGCTTTTGTTCTTAGCACGCCAGAACGTCGTCATCTTCTTGATAAGCGGATTTGTTTCCTTCTCAGTGATGGATCGCGCTGCTAGCTCCCGGGGTTGTCGTCCTACAGCAGCCTCGTGGCATTCGTGCTCTGAAATTTTAAAATGTGATCCGCTAATACTTGTAATCTGCGCCTCTTCCTACTTCGATTGCGAGGTGGAACAGACCCAGCTTCCAGAGTTTAAATGCTGATACGTTAACAGGATTGCTAACGTATCAAATAAAAATGCATTATATCAAATTTAATGGACTTTTCATTTACACTGCTGAGTAAGAGGAGTGGGAAGTTTGGGCTTTATATGGACATGAAGCTAACCAACATATATGGATACCCCTGGATGTTATTGACAAATTAAAGTAAAAAATACTTGTATTGTCAGCATAATCTTATATCCTTTAAATTATTACATTTATGTTTTGTTGTTTTCCTGAAAACATTAACTTCTAGAAAAAGGTTTACTAAATAAAGGACAAAAATTTTATACCTTTAGATTCCTTTCTCTCAGAAATAAGCTGTCAGAGAGTTGAAGTTTTTACTACGTATGAATGCATTCTGCCTTATTCCACTGAACTAAGGAAATTAAGGTGCCAGTAGTAGTTTTGCTTTAAATGTTTCTTTTTCTGTAAAGGAAATGAACCAAACTTTATATCTATACATTTAAACAAAATCTTCAAACTTTTAAAATATAGTATACTTAAAAATACAACTCGATTAGTGCATGTAATTGGCTTAGCATGCACAGCTTTTGACAAAAAGGAATATATGTTGGGAAAATGTAGCTTTTTGATAATCGCAGTTTTCTTTTTTTATTTTTTTAATTTTAAGTTCCTTTGTTTACCCAGTTTATGAGTACTTGTTTTACCGTACCGCTTATTACCGCAATTACACATACAACACACACATACAAACATCCATGCTCATGATGTAACTAGAACCCGCGACCCTCAGCTTAGTGGGGCGCCGAAGCTATACTCTCCAACAACCACGGCTACGAGGACCGGCACAGTTGAAATATAAGTTCAAAGGTATGACCGAACGCAACTGCATTCCTATAGTATTCATAATTAGCTCCAGTCTGTGTTGCCTTCCTATTTGCTATCTATCTTTTTGATCCAGGACTCCTTAGACGAAGCCTGTAATGACAGGCAGATAACTCGTGTTAAGACATATAAGTTTTAGCAAAACGGGCGTGAACTCCAAAGTTTAAACGATCCATAGTCCAATTAAGTGCTTTTAAAGGGTTAAGTGATTTTAATGACCAATAAACAATTTGTATATATTGAATTAGAAAGAATTACAGAATTTTGTTCCATTAAAAACACAAAATGCTATTTTTTTCACTCTGCACTTCCCAGGCCCTTAAGAACACAGCGTTCTATACCAACATTCAGTATCCAGTATCCAGACATGTTTTGAGGTTTCTGAATACAAAAAGGAAAGTAGTTTTAGAAAAGGGCAATACCTCCTGCGGGGAGAGAGAGATGCATAACTCAAAACGATACTTGGATAAGTACTGTCACGCACTTACGTACAAGGGGCTAATCTGTTTCTGTAAATGAAACCCTAGTTAAGACTAGGGTATTAGGCGCGGGTTCAGATGATATACCAAATCAAGATATAATAATTTATCAGCAATTTAAACTACAAAACGTACGCCATATCTTAGCTTGTGAAGACGTTAAAGTTGGACCCAAAAACCTGAGTGACGTAGCCATCCTGTAACTTGAATAGATAGATTAGATTAAAACGGAGGAAAATTTCTGCAGGGAAGTAGACAGGAGGCCAATTGTACCTACCGAGCCTCCGGGAGGAATAGGTGAAGAGAAACACAGAGGGCTACCAGATCTGGGGTGGCAGGCTCGGACGCAATCGGGTTCCCTAACGTCTCTAGGGGTGAGATCTCAACGCCAGCGGGACCACCCACACAAACCACCTCTTCCCAATGAGTCACTGTGAAGGTTCGTTACACATCGGAAACCGCATAAGATAATTACTCAAAGCAAATTCCACCGCACACATCAAATGAGTAAACTATTACTAAATCCCTGTTCTCATTATTAATGTAAGGAATACTGCCAAATATTCAAACACTCTTAATTGTATAAAGCTTGTAGTGTGATAATGCGCACTCATGTGAAAAACATGTCATATTTTAGCTTACAAAATTTATATGCACCAGAGTACACTGTCAAGAATTGTTCATTATGAATACTGAACTATCAGTAAAGTGAAGTGACGATTACTTATTTTCACAGAATGTTAGGTTTACACTCTAACAATGAAAATATTTTTGCTAATTTAAGGCATTAGAGTGATCTATGGAATGGAAAGAGAGAATCGAAAGACTGAAAAATTCAATGTCATCACCGGGATTTGAGCTATGGATCCCCCGGTTTCCGCCCGGTTGCTCTAACCACTGAAATACCATGGTAACATGCCTGTACGAGTTAAATTCCCCAACTGATTCGCATTTTTACCGGTAAACCACAAGGAGATCTCAAATTGTATTGAGATGACATACCCCAATGGGATTACAATTCTGTAAGTATTATAAGTCTCGGACTTCATAGTTTCGACCACTATTAGACCAATTAAGAAATTAATTGTACTTCCACACAAGCCGTGTGTTGGACAAGGTTGGAAAGGTAGAATCAGACGACTCAAAAATTCAAAGCCATCGCCGGGATTTGAACCACGGATCTCTCGATCTATGGAATAATATTACAGATTTAGGAAGATGAATAGAAGAGAACACGTCGACAAAATCCATACATAATTTTGTAAATCGCTCTTGGGATTGCCTAGAGTTACTTGAGTTGGAAGAACAGAATAAAAGGAAAGTGATTCAAGTAGGTTTACAATATTTTTACAGTCAAAATTAAGGACCGGAGGAAAACTGTGAAGAAACATGTCTATTGGCCAAGAAAGGATGCTAAAAATGGGTTTGTTTTCTGAAGTGGAACAAATTCTAGAAGGAGCTGGAAAGGAAAAGGTTTAGAATGCGAATATGAGCACACGACAATATTTTTAGAAGAAGGTGCAAATTTACACTGGGAATGTGAAAATTCAAGATGTTTATAGAGAATCAAAAAATGGAATTGGGTAGCTAGAGATATGTGGAGAAAGGAGTTGTTGGAGTAACAATCAAAGGTGTCACAAAATTAAGAAGTATTTTGACATGTATTTTTACCATTAAAGTAAAACTCAAATGCAATTATATTGGGGGAATCGAGGTTCGAAAATAGTATGATAGTTTAGATAATGTGAGTTAGTAAACATCATTATAGACTCGGGAAAATATTTAAGAAATATTAGAATTGGAAGAAAATGAGTGGAGGTTATAGTGATTGGGAAGTGGATTCAGGTAATAGTTATACTTTCAAGCGATAAGACCTTTAGAGTCAATTATCTATTTCTTACTTTCTGTTCTTATAGTGTTTATTTGTTATTATTGTTGCTCTTTAATATGCATATTTTCAATTTATTGGTGTTTATTTATATATTAATTTGTGTCTCGTATGAGGATTGAAGTCCTTAACGACGACTACGTGCAAAGAACTCTTGGTAAACGTGTCTGTAAATAATTTACTGGTTACTATGCAAATAATTTTCAACATCAATACAAGCTCCGCATAGGGGAAACGCATAAAATATCGACTCAAGCTTCGTGCAGGAGACTTAAAAACATCAACTAACTCTATGATGGAAGGAGCTTGAGTTGATACTAGAGTAGGATCGAGTACTATCTAAAGCTTCAATATAAAAATGTATGAATAATTATCATCATCTAATAACGTTACGTTATTAAGTTTGAAAGGGGATATACAACACACACACATACATATATAGACATATAAATCAATATTAAGCAAGAATTGTACATAATAGTATAATTCGCCAAGAAAGATGTTAGAATATTTAGCAGCCAAGAAATATAAAAACCAGATTGCATCTTGGATAATTAGGGGACGGGTGAGCTAGCTAATTCTAGGTATAGCCCACCTTTCACCAAGCTAATGAGCAGGGAACTGTAAGCAATAAGGAGAAATAGAAAGAGACAGATATAGAAAGGAAAGAGAGAGAGAGAGAGAGATATTGCATCTGCTTCTGTATGCAAATCTTTTGGAGCAGAGTATTCTCGTACATAAGGTAACGCGGTCTGAGGACCAATTAGAAATGTTGTTACATTTTGAGGTGCGAAGGCTTAGGTATAAAAAGGGGAAGAAAGCCCCAGATTTTCACTCTTTTATAGAATCTCGCCGACACACAATGATACAAATGTACGTGTGTGCATTGAGGCATGAAGCATGTGCAGTTAGATTAGGTTCCTAATTATTATAATGGTGGAAATTGTTATAATGGGAAAAGCTAGCCGCCCAAAGTATTTATTCGATAGGAAACCGCATTTGTTTTAATTTGCCTGGCCTACGAGAACCCTGAGGCCCGTGAAATAAGTTAGATAATTATTAGGAATGGAGAAAACAACCGACGAGCAGCAATAGCCGGAGACAGGAACATCCACCAGAGGAACAACGTTTTCCAGCTACAAGTGATGCACAACGCTTTCCCGCTACAACTTCGCGGCACCAAAGTACCCAACTACAATTTTGCAATACTGCGCCAACGTCAAAAACTTAGCATTTCTGCAAGGTATTTCAATATAACCGTTTAAAGACTAAACTTCATCTACAAAGTATTAAGAAAAAATGCATTTTAATTATAATGTGCTTGAACTGTATCATCGTCCGGGATAACGCATCACGAATCATTCTTCTACTATATAACTTCCAAGAACTACTTATAAGCAAGATACAAGGTTTGTAAACATCACTTAGAAGTAGAGAGTGATATTAAGTTTATAAAATTTAAATAATTTAACTTGTATTGATTATAAAGACGGTAAAAGGATTCCTTAATTTAACTTAAGTTTATTAAGAAAATGAGTATTGTGGAATCTGGGTGTTATTACACAACATAAATAAACAACACAATGATGATGGTTGCAGCTTTTCGCTGCTTAATTTATGATGGTATTCCTCAAGGAATACTTTGAGTAAGTAGTAATCGAGCAGCAAGAATTATACATTGCAGTATGCAGGTACAGCTAAATACTACGGAGGGGACCTCGCAATGGGGCAAGAGCACCGCACGTAGGCAAATGGGACCTTTGTGCTTCTGCCATGACCCCTTGGGAGGAAGTGATGAGGTGAGAGACCGAAGGAAAGCAGATCCGGGTGACGAAGCGCACAAGCATGAACGGGGTCCCTAACGTTTCCAGGTCGAACGCATCTGACGCTACTGAATCCCATCCCCAAGCCCGCCTCTCGGAGGTCCCCAGCAGGGGCGCCTGCCCGAGAACTGAGCAGTCCGACAGACGCCAAGAGAAACCTCTACAAAACGCACTTCCACTGCCCAGCCGCAACACACCGTCGCCTGCTCCTTAAACCATGAAATAGTTGATAATGATGGACAATATGGGCGAAGGACAGAAAATTATGGTAGAAGAAGAACCAATCCAGCATTCGCGCGAAAACTTCATGGTTAGAGTGGGGAGTCGCCGGGAATCGAACCCAAGACCTCCTGAATGCGAGCCCATCCGCGGAACCAGCTCGCTCGGTGCATTGCAGCTGTACTTGGAAGACACAAATAGTTGAGTAATGCCTAGGTTCTTTTTACAACATCTGCTTTTCTGCAGAGGATTATAACACTTCCATTACTTTGAAATTGCACCTAGAAAGCCTCCCCCCAAAAGGCAAGGCAAGTCAAATAGAATGAAATCCAACTGGTACATGGTTTATTATCCTCAGCGAGCGAGATGACGCCACGATAACAAGTGTGACTCACATTCGGGCGGTCCCGTATTCCGTTCTCGGCGACCCCACTCTGGCTTTTAGGTTTTTTCAAGAGTTTTCCCGGGTCGTCAGGCAAATGCTGGAGTGCTTTCTCTCTTCCCCGAATTTCCTGTCCCTCTGTATCATTAATTCGTTCTTCACCAGCTTAGGTCAGATTCAAGGTTGGAAATGTCAGCGATGGCGTTCCGGTGCAGTGTGGCAGGCAAAAAGAGCTCTCCATCCCTCAGACTTCCGCTGTTTGCCAGGGTATACGAATCACCCCTTGGGGGGACGTTGGGACCGTCTGTTTGGGGGCGAGGTCCGCGGTCTGCCTGTCCGACTTTCAATCTGGAAACTGTAGGGGAACCTGTTATTGCTGTGCCGTCTCTCCTGGTTCCGGCCGCCCGGTGTCTCCTCTCATCTCATCCCTCCCCCCCAGGGGCACCTCCTCGAGGGGCATAGGTACAATAATCGTGCTCCATGAACCGGTGCCGAGTCCTCTCCGATACACATTCCATTCTATTACTATCCTTCACATACATCAAGAGTATAAGCACTTTTACTGTTTGAAATGCAATAGATATATAATGTTCTTTAATGGTTGAAAGGAAACCGAATCGTCAGCCCCCGTTAAGGATGTACTCAAACAGCTAACATCCTGAGATGTATGGTTCAACCAACAGAGCATAATATTTAATTTATACTTGAACCAATGAAAGTGAATGCGTTCTACCTATCCATGTGGAGTGACTTGTCACAGAAGGCACACAGTGCACTGGGAGGACCTTCTCTGCCCACCACTTAAAGTACCTCGGGGCATGTATAGATAGGTACACGTATAGGTTATACAATGGTGAGGGACAACTTGCGCATTGCGACCTGCAGAGATCTATTGTGACTAAGACCTCTCAGGAGGAAGAGATGAAGTGAAGGAACCACAGGAGACTACAAGCCCCAGGCGGATAGACCACGGACGCGCGGAAGTCCCTAACAGTTCCAGGTTTGAAGCCCCGTCCCACTGCTGAGCTGCCTAGAGAGGACGATGCATGATCAAGTAGCACTCTAGTGTGAGGAGTGTTCTTTCCTTTGAGAAAGTATCCATGCCATTTGTTCGGCACCGCCATACGCCATAAAATCTGAAATTGAAATCGAGTTTTATTTATGGACACACTTTAACTGCTCTGGTCCTTAACGTCTCATTCCATATTGGGCGTGAAAGACCAGTAATTTTGCTCAGAGGCCTCTTTAACAGGCTTGAGGTTCTTTTACTTGCCGTAAATCTATGACACGGGACCACCAGCTTTACTTCCCTTCCGAAGGAAGCCATGGTACGGACTTTTACGTCCGAAAAAAATCCATTGCCCTCCGCTGGGTTTGAACTCGGAACTAGAAGCTAGCATGGTAAGCACTACACCAGAGAACACGACTCACGAAACCTAAAACACATCTGAAAGATACACAGAATGAAAGGAAAATTATGCAAAATAAATCGTGATAGATGAAAAAACCACCCTAGCATTCGCCTACGGACCACGGATAACCACGAAAAATCCAAGGTCGGTTGACGGATATCGAACCCGGCACCTCCCGAATGCGAGCCTCTCACGTTACCGCGAAACCATCTCGCACGGTTCAGAGCTTGTAAAACTGACTTTAACATGAAAGATGTGGTCAGATTAAGTTTAATTTTTGAGTAAAGGTATCTAACAAAAAGGTTCTAGCCATATGTTTAAAGAAAAATTTAGATTCTGAATTTTAAACCACTCTTTGTAACCTTACAAGTATAATTTAGTATAAAACATTATCTCTGCTGACCAGAAACATTCCGATTTCTACAGATGAAATAACTTTCAAATATGCATTAACCGCCAGAGCATGTTAACATAATAAAGTATATGTATATGGATGATCACAAGCGAAGTTTTCAGGCTCCAGAGGTTATTGAAGATATGGAGAAAGTGCTCTTACATCTTACTTCTAACCACATTTACTTCCACGTTTTCCCGACCTGTTACTGTGACCTCCTTTTCATTCCACGAAATTCTCTCTCTGTAATTCTTTCTGTCATGAAAAACTTCCTCTCTGCAGCCTGTATTTCATAACATCCGTTCCAACAAATTCACCTACGCTAGAACGTACTGTTCCGGCTGGTTTGTAAATATTATTTCAGTTTTGTCTCGTAATACCCTTGATATTATTAAACCTACAACTTCAAAGTAAAGCTGCCTGTAAACATTTGTAATTGCATATAACGTCCTAGCCAAATTAAACTGGATTTAAAATTAATTTGCGTCAGCAACCAAAAAGTATCAAATAACAAGAGTACGTTAAAGCAGTGCTAAAAAAGGAACAGAACACTCGTGAAACATTTGGGCTTTTCATGGGCTTTTACGGGTTCTCCCCGGTCATATCAGGTGAAGGCTGGAATGGTTGTTTTCATCTCCCGAATTTCCTGGCCCTCCATTTCTTTCCATTAATTGTTTCATTCATCCTTCAACTTTTTTGTCTATTTTAGGGTTGAACGTGTCGGCGATGGGTAGCGTGACAGGGGAAAAAGGACGCTCTCTGTGCACTTTCTTCATCTCTCGGCCTTCCGCTGTTGGCGGGGGACGTCTATATTGGAGAATATAGGGACCCTTTTATTGCTGTGCCGTCGCTCCTGGTCCCGGTTTGAAATGTTAATATTAAGTTTATCTCACGTAAATTATGAACGGCTTTATACTTCATTTCAAAGTCTTTCTTAGTTATCAGTGACTGACTTTTAAAAATCAATTTTACTGTCTTATGCAAAATGCTCCACACGACGAAAATATTTTTCTTTTAACTATCCATGTCATTTATCTCATCATAGAGTAGGTACAAAATTGTCATACAATTTCTTTATAATGGTTTAAGTTCAAAAGAAGTATTTCTATTCTTTACAGCTCCTTTTTCTTTTATAATCCAAAAACTCATAGAAACAAGGACATTCATGTATGCGATAATAACTTTTCGTAATATACATGAACATTTTCAGAAGAACTGGATAAAAACTCCATCGAGAACATTTTGAACAAACGAAAAAGTACCGAGGGAAAAAAACCACAGCATTCATTCCAGAATATAGCGATGAACGTCCAGGTTATCAAAAATTAATTTTTGAAATATTAATCCTTTAATTTGAAATATTTTTAAAAAATTTTGAACACGCAATATTTATGCCTTTTCCCGACAGTTTTACCACATTAGTGGCGCAATCCCTTAAAAGCAATAATTAGGAATGCGCTGAAAGCCAGCAGAATTAATGTTCAACTACATAAGGACGGATTCTGCTCATATACAGTATACTGAATGAGACGTTTGTATTACCTTTTTTCTTTCTTTCTTTCTTTCTTTCTTTCTTTCTTTCTTTCTTTCTTTCTCTCTCTCTTTCTTTCTTTCTTTCTTTCTCTCGTTGGACATTAGATTTGCCGTAAAAATTAGTTTCAAAATGCAAATAAGGCTATGGACAGTTTAAAATAAATTCACATTTAATTTCCTCTGCAAGGTTGTTGTAAAATCGGATTAGTTTTACACCATTCAGAATTGCACTTTAAAGCATGATGCTGTTCGGGGTGCAATACTGCAATACCTCTCGGCGGTTATCCATCCTGTCACGGACAGTATTCATGATAGACTGTTGGGCATTGCATAAAATAAGTTGTAATGAGGGAATAATGAAGGACTGTAGAAGGAAATTAAAGAGAATGTTTCTCAGTCGCTGCTCTCTCGCTGTATTCTTGCGTCGTACAAGTTCTTTCTCTGCCCCAGGTTTGGTACAAGTCCTAAAGGATTGGTTAATCGAAGTTAACACATTTGACAGGTCTTATGAGGTTTTATGATGAATTAAACGATTGGAACATTCCCAAATTTCTAATAAACATTGGGGTTATGATTATCTAAAAAGGCAGATATAATAAAGTTTGCAGCATGGATCTTGTAGAGTATCTGAAAACAATTTATAATACGGTGTAGTTCAACCTGTCATAAAGTTATATTAGGACGGAATACTTGGATATTAAACACTTCTTTAATACCGTGGGGCATTAAATACTGCTACTTTGGTCCTCAGAATGAAAATGTAAAAGAAAGTTTACATTTTTGAGAAATTAGTTTTTTATTTCAATTGTCTCCAAGGAAAACAGGGTTTTCTATCATACCTCAAATGTGTTCAAATCCAGAGCAACAAGGGTTAATGTTTTAATTGATCCGGTGATACAAAATATGAGCCACGACTTTAAACGTTGCTTCTATCTGGTGATCGTAATATCGGCCATGGCCTGTACCACGATCACCAGATAAAGCGTTAGATATTTATCGTGACGCAGCGGCTATGGCTCAAGGTTAGGTCGGCGCCGAGCGGTCGGTGTAAACAGCGATAACTGCATTCGCCAGCGTAAACATCGGGGGCGATATCGGGAGATAATTAAAACTTTCTGAGAGTATCTTCTCCCCCCTTCTCCAGAAAGTGTTTCCAAATAGTTCTAGAACGTTTGAGAACCTTGTGGAAAGATTCCACTGACTATATAAGCGAGCGTTTTCGCGCAGTCTAGTCAAATGCGAGTTGAGTTCGAGGTGAGGAGGGTAGTCGGTTCAAGAGAGATTCTCCAAGCGAGTTGGTGACGACCGTTGTGACGTGCAGCGAGTGCTACTGCGGAGCGACGGGTTGTGGAGGCCTTGTGCTCGACTCTCGAATGAAGTGACCCGTCCGGCGTGAAGAGGCTGTGCTCCGAAGGAAGTGAAATGACGGAGAATTGAACTAGTTCACCAGAGTGAAGCGACGTTAGTGAATTGAACGCTCGGTGACGTTGAGGTAGATACGAGCTTGACACAAAACAGTGACATTGGGACTGAGAAAAGTGACAGTTAAAAACTGGACAAAGTCACAATATGCTTTAGTGGCTTTGTGGTGACTTCTTCCAATTTACACGATGGTAAACAAAACAACCACCTCTGAAATTTAGGCACCTCTTTCCCTAGACGATGGCAGTCATAGATGTATTCAATTCAAATTTGTTACGACGACGTACTTGAAAGTTTAAACATGTGTTCAGAGAAATATTATGAAATGTATTTTTGGATACATTAAGTCTACTACTTTTATGCATATACTGAATTTATAATATGGTTATAACTAATATTCATAGTTATAAAGCCTTTAGGGAATATTGAAGAAACTGTATAAATACATTAAGACAAATGTTACGTCAAATGTTTATTTCTATCATTTAGGGAAAATCGAATAACTAAAATTCGAAAAATAAATGTATTCCCAAAATAAACAATAGATTGGTTTTATTAGAAAACAGAATACTTCATGTTTGTTCTCAGCAACTCTCAAGGTTAAGAACATTGATACTTTTGTTACTTATTTTCGGTATTTCCAGAAATAATTTATGAAGATATTTCATAATTAATTTTGCACTAATGGAATTTATCTACTTTAATAGTTCCGGTAGAAACATTCGAAAGAGTACTACGTTATAAATATACAGGGGGGACTTTTAAGTTGAGATTGTGCAATATCTCCATAACTAAGTGTTGTAGAAAGAAATGTCCTAAATAAACGTTGCTTGATATTATGTGGGAAAGTAAATGCCATTAGTCGAGTTTTGTTTGGAGGACGTTGTGATGGTCATTTAGCTTTTAAAAATCGTTTAGCTTTTCTATCTTGTTTTACTGTTAGAAAATGGTTTATAAAAAGCTGTTTATTTTGTGATGAGGAATAAGGAAAAAAATAACAAAAATTCGTTGTCAATTACGAAACGTAACTTAACTCCCAAATGACTAACCATGGATGGTCCAACCATTCTCTGCGCCCTTTGAACACAGCCATTCAGAAGTTTCTTGTTATTTACGTTGGTGTAAGAAAAATTGCAGAGTGCTTAATACAAATGTTTAGCTTTTTATGAGCAATGAATATTGTACAGTCTCAGCTTAAATGTCGTCCTCCGTGGTGTAGTGTTACCATGCTAGCCTCTAGTTCCCGACGTCGCGGGTTCAAACCCGGCGGAGGGCGATGGATTTTTTCGGGCTTAAAAATCCTTAGCATGGCTTTCTTCGGAAGGGAAGTAAAGCCGGTGGTCCCGTGTCGTAGATTTATGGCATGTAAAAGAACCTCAAGCCTGATAAAGAGGCCTCTGAGCAAAATTACCGGTCTTTCGCGCCCAATATGGAATGGGACGCTAAGAACCATAACGGTTAAAGAGCGTCCATAAATAAAACTCAATATTTTTCAATTTTATTGTCTATGGTGCTCTGCTAGGATTTCTCGTTCGGAATGAGAGAATAGGAGAAATCAATAATGTACATGGAACCACATTAGATTGCATTCTAAATAAATGAAGATACTGCAGATAATGGAACATGAGGGTTGTAGGAGGGAACGGAGGGATAGATAACAATGGTATCGGGCAAGCGGAAGACGCCGAAAATCGTTATGAAATCGGTGTACTGCTACCTCAAATTCCATCCTTAAAAATGTTCATTTCAGAAAGCACATTAAATATTCATAAATATCTATACAATAGCATTAGAAAACATCAGCTACTAAGTCACCTTATATACTTTACAGTTTCGTGCAAATATATTGCTGAATCCCCAAGTGGCAAGTTGTTTTTCCTCCTAAACATTGCCACAGCTGCCTATGTAACATTTGTCCCTAGTGAGTTCATGATTTGTTACCGGATTCGTTTGACATAAATCTATTGAAATGGTAATTACTAATAACTTGGGAGTAATAATCAATAGCTTTAAAAAGTGCTCTCAAAATTTATTGGCTGGTAGTTTTGTATTGCAGGACCTTCATTTTAATTCTTCTCCGAGCCTCCCTCACTTGGAATCCCCTGTGCCTGATACCACTCCCAAGTTTACTCGTGATCACATCAAATCCTTCTGAGCAATCCCTGCCGTTGCGATTTCCGAATACAACTCGTCCACTACAATGGAAATCTTCTCCCCAACCACTACAATATAGTAGGGCTCCCTCTCCCTTCAGAACCATCTTCTCATTTATCATTCCTTACGATTCATATACTCCATACTGCACAGTAATCCATGCAAGGTTGAGCTTTGTGCTCTTTTGTTGAAGTTTATCAAATACGTTGCGAAGGATTTTCCATGTAAACATTCCTTTTCAATAGATGAATACAGGGTTTGTTTACAGACACGTACTGCCAAGCATTTGCTACAGCAGTGTAATCAAATATCTCACCATATTTAAGTTACGATAAAGCTGTACCATTTCAATAAAAAGTTAGGTGTTTTATTGACGTTTTAGCTTTCGAAAATGGGCTGCTACTTCGTCTCACAAAAAGGAGTGATCATGCAAAATAAAATGTAGTAACATTAAAACTATTAAAATCTTATTAACCAAAAGTGTATCAATGGATAGATAAAGAATAAAAGAGTAACGATGCCACTGTAAATAGAATTATTTCACCAAACGGATAATAGCACTCTGAATTTGGGGTTCAAAACCAGACTTAGTGCGTTGGAAAAATTATTAGAGCTAGGCGAGTTTGTAAACTTAAAAAAAATGGTGGAAGTGTCACTGAAAGCACCTCGTCGAGGTATATCGAATAATCTTTATGAAGCGCTAGCAATGGAAGGTGTTGAATTCATTTATTCAGAAGGCATTTCCGTCTTGCGCCCACACTATGTAACTATGCCTTGAAACTATGCGCTGTCTCACGATAGAGCACTCGAGTTTTACTTTTTCTACCATGTACCTAATAGAGAATTTTATTCCATCTAAAATTCCTATTGAGATTTCACTGAAAATGCATGTTTTGAGGCCCACTAAATTCAAAAGATTTTTACAAAGGGTGTGTGGGTGTTGAGAATGTTGAGACCGTACATTTGGCACCTAAGTAATGAATAATAAGCATAATTAATAACTTGCTGATTATTATATTTATAACTCAGATAATAATTCCTGTCTTATTATATCATTTTATGTATGTATATTCGTGTAAGTATTATATTAAATTCTAGCGTGTAAGTTTACTGTATATTTGGTAGAAACTGAAGTTGGTTGAAAGTGTGAGACATATAGCTATTTCAGTGCAAGGAGAGCAGTTTCCCCAGCTTTGCTAAAGAAACACACAATAGCCAGACCTTGAGCCCTTATAAGTTGCAAGCAGAGGGTAGCATCTGGAACTTTCCACAGACAGTTGTTGACGCAGATTCTAACAGCCCTATTTCAGAAAACTAGTCATGTGACTTTCAGCAGCCAAATCCAAACCAAATTTTAAATTTATACAGTAGCAGAGAAGCAGCCAATGATGTTTAAATATCGAGATTTTAAATATTTCGAAAGTTGGAGGTTTAAGATGACAAGTCACTTGCTTGTTAAGCCGTCGTTATGTGAAAATATGTTTTGTGTTAAGTGAAGAAGCTAGTAGTATTGCTACCGTTAATAATGTGATCTTTACATTGATTATTGTTGTAAATTGTAGAGAAACAAAATATGATTTTGTTGAAGTAATTTTTATCTGTCGGAGATTTTTAGTGAATTAGGCTACTGTGTAACTTGGAAATTTTAAGTGGTAACGACGGCGTCAGCCCCATCAGTATAACAGTTTAGCAAGTACATTGTTCAAGTGATAAACAGTGACAGCGTTAACTTCCGCAAAGCATTTAAAATAAAATAAAATAAAACCCTGAGAAGTTTTTTAACCTCATACTTGTGTTTTGTCTATCATATGTTATACATATGTGTATCCACGTTACCTTCCTATCAGACCCTGATTCAGAGGTACATGCTCGAACACATTTACAACCCTGAGTTACGCCGAGACAAGAAAAAACGTTATATACCGGGGTGAGGCCAAAACATTTTGCAGCTAGATATTAAATTTAGGTGAATTTAAACATTTGGGCATAAACCTAAACATTGAGGGACGTAGCTGTAGTGGCAACGAGAGGACCAGAATCTTAGCTGCACATTTTAAAGCAGGCGCGGTATATTCATAATAAAATATACATAATTTCACATTAACTGCGGTTTATTATAAATTTACCTTGGTGCCACTACATCATTCACAGAAGATTACAGAATAGATATTGGAAGGAGATGTTCCACACACACACACACACACACACACACACACACACACACACACACACGCACGCACTCTACATACACAACCACTCGTCCCGAAAAGACTCATACGACTGACGCTACTTGACTGACGACACTAGACAAGAAGCTAGTCCCTCTACTTGCCCTCACCCCTTTTCCTCTCTCCACCCCTGACTAGGAGGTGGGGAGAGAAATGCCGCGCCGGACAAAATTCTAACTCCCAAGCGAAATAATTATTCCCAACAATGTCGTGCTACAAAGCAATAATGTGCCACGGGACAATGCACGCACATACATGCTACAAGACTTCAAAGGTTGCAGAACCCAAGAACTGCAAGTATGTGTAACATAGATATCATCAGTGATAGGCTCCATTATCAGCTTACAACAACGTCCAAAGAAATAAACATTTATATGATTACGTGGTGACCACCAGAATGTTGGCTAAATACTAAACGTGGTGTTTAAGTTCAGCATCTTATGAATCATCTTATTTCTTCAGCATCTTATTTAATACTTGCACTTTTTAACGCGTAAACTATTTTTGTCTCACACGAATACGTATTAAATTTCTCGAGGAGACACCTCGGGTCTGGTTATGAGCGCTGTCTAGAAGCAACACGTCTGGTTATGAGCACTGTTTGGAGGCAAATGAATTGATTTCAACCATCTAAACTTGTAAATTTCTGTATTTCAAGTCTCTGGTTGGCTAATCCTACTCCAATAGAATACCTTCATTTAACTAAAGATTTTTATAAACTGTCACTAAAATTACATTATTGTTACACCAATAATCAGAAGTAGTAGTATTAAACTCTCAAACTCATTATTGTCTCAAGGTTACCTCATTGTTAGCAACGTTTAACTTATTATTCTCGCAGCTCCTACATTATTAAATTACGTAATATATTTACATAACATTATTGAACATGTATACAATAGTATACAATGACTGATATAGCCAATCAACAACCAGAAAAAGCTTTAGTTAAATGAAGATATTCTGTTGGAGTAGGATTAGCCAATCAGAGACTTGAAATACAGAAATTTACAAGTTTAGACCAATTCAGTTGACTCCAAACAGTGCTCATAACCAGAAGCGAGGTGTGTCCTCGAGAAATTAAATACGTATTCTTGTGAGACCAAAATAGTTTACGTGTTAAAAAGTGCAAGTAATTCATAAAAGAATCACACAGTTCTCTATATCAGTGAAGTGTTATTTAAATTTGGTAAACATTAATAAAAGGAGTGAAGTAAAATTATAATCTGTATAAACCCACCATAACCCTACAAAGAGAAACATGTCTCTAACAATAATACTGACGCAGCCGAGGCAAACATAAATATAATATTTAAAGAAAAGTCAAATTACAAAGTTAATATTTTTTTTAAATTTTTGGGCAAAGGCCACCTGAAGGTACATTTGGTGCGAAGGCTACCGGAAACTATTTACCATACGTGCGGTTGCAACTTCATGTTCGGCTCTCCAACAGTTGAAATACTATACTACTACTATAATATATCATCTTCAAACTGACTTTCCATATGTAGCAGCAACAAACCTAACCTTCTTCATATATTTTCCCTATTCCTCCAATATAATATTGTATTACACTGTTGACACTGTGTCCATGAGGCCTTTAACGTAGATTGCTCTTAATTTTAGTCCAAAAATCAAAATTTTCGTTAGCTAGTTTTAAAAAGGTTCTGTCAAGACGGTCAAATTGAGACACTTCCGGCTTCTCAGGTTAGCTCAGTGATTTTAGAAATCAGTGCACAACCATTACTTTGATTTCCGTTTTCCACGCCTGTTTAGTATTATTTCCTTCACAAATATAGAGGCATCTTTACTCGACATTTTTAGCACTAACACTTTGCTCCCCAATGTTAAGAGACCATCGCCCATTCTGAAGACAGAAGACGGTATTATCAGATTGTTCTCATCTTTTTAATCGTGTTTTGTAAAGTGGCATGTGGAATAGAATGTTTTATCTAGTTAGCCTGCGTACAAAGACCATTTTATCACACACGATTCTGGGAGTCTTTGTGCTGCATCTGCAAGGAATAAACGCGAAAGCCGTACTAGTTGCAAAGCGTCCCGCTCTATCTAGTGGAAATTGATCTCCAAGAAATCCATCGCCTAGATTAAGAAAACATCAGATGTGCTACTCACATGGCTTTCTCTACTCTTGTACAAACAATTTTTACAAACGCTTTTTCTCATCTACTTCATGTTAATCTATATAAAAATTTGCAGAAACTATCGTATTACTAATTTTCTTGTTTTTGCAAGGGGAATATGGTAGGCTTAAAGTGATAGTCAAATCTTCTAAGAGCTGATTGCTATGGGGAGCATTCCTTCTCTTTGCATGTCTAGGATATAAAAAAACGAATAACAGATTTCAATTTGAGAAAAAGTAGAATTATTGGAAAATTCAAACAAATAACAAGGAATATCTCGGAAATGGTTCACTCCAGAAAAAATTGACATAAATTGTGTGTTTTTAATGATATCTACATTTTTTGTGCAGTAAACCTTTGTCTATCTCTTAGGTTTACCAGTTATGCGAAAGTCATTCAGAATGAGGACTTTTGGGGACATTTCCAAAACCTTCAAGATATAAATTTCATTTTCTATGAAAATATCTTAAAGATGCGGTATTTTAATCGAAATCGTTAGTCATTTTTAAGAAAATCAAAATTTTCGAAAAATGTTCCATGTAAAGGGAAGTCTGGGTAAGGGGATTTTCTTGAAAATCTTAGTGTCGCAACTTTAAAAGATACTAAAACTAAATACCAAGTTTGGTATTTATCGCACTATTCGTTTTTGAGTTGTGCTGTCAACAGACAGTACACATACAGGGACTCACACACATACAGGGACTTTTTTCTAAAATTGCTTTTTTTGGATTCAGGGGCATCAAAACAGGTATTTCCGGTGAAATCTCGATATCAAATTTTTTGGTGGAATGCAATAATTCCCCTACTTAATATACGTAGTAGAGAAAGTAAAACCTATCTACCTTTAAAAGACAATAAACTAGTAGGGGTAAAGTTAAATGCAAAAAACGCAATCTAATTTTACTGAAAGAAACTCAAGGAGGATACGCTTGCGAGATGAACAAATGGGGCAAGTAGACAGCTTTATATAACTAAGTTGTAGCATCATTAACATAGGTCGTGGCCAGAAGTTCAAACAGCAATGATAAAGAAAGCTTAATATAAAAGGACAATCGTATACACACCCTTAAAGAAAAATGTATGGAAGATCTTGGTTAAGAGTGTCTAGAGTATGACCCTCAATATGCCGAAACTTTGACTTGCGATGAAGCCAGTAAAGACAATTGCAATCACTTAAAACGTGAATATGAAAAAGAACTGACCCGACGAAATAAGTACACCAAACAATGAAACTGTTTTAGAAAGAATGGGCGAAGAGGGGACCACACTGAAACTATGTAGGAAGAGAAAACATGTTTGGGACACTGGATGAGAAGCAAGTGTTTGCTAGGGAATGCGCTGTAAAGGAAGCTAAATGGGAATAATGATTTTGAACAAAAATGGTATCATATTGTTACATGCTGGGGGGAAGGGCGAAAGGGTTACCAGAAAACGATCAATTTAGATCATCCCAACACGCACAGGGGGGGGGGCGCAACTCGCTAGCAGTTTAGAAGTCCGGGACCTTGGTGTGTAATTAAGGGGAAGGCGTGGGTTTTATATTACACAAAAACATTGCGTAACACACATTACCTGGGATTTATTCTCAAAAACGTTTGGCTTATCTACATAGTTAACAAACGAAACAGGATGAAGGGAGATGCCACAGACGAAGACCGCCCACACACGCGTCTTGCCCCAATGACCTCTCCAGTCACGCTAACTTGTCCCCACCAACCGTGTCTAGCCAGAGCAGCCAAGGCTGACGTCATACCACACAATTTCAAACAGATCTTTCCCTTTGACGTGGTCCGCGCCAAAAGGAAAGACCGTCAAGTCGAAATATAGCCAAGGAGACCCAATAATGCTACTTCTGGTAGCAACAATTCAACATAGCAGTGCGTCTGATAACAATAAGATTAATATGCCACAATATAAAAGATAAATTATTAATACCAACTAAAATTTTGTCACTTTGAATTTTATTACGAAACATTATCTAGCGGAATTATCTATGTATCTCTACCCTACAATTGATTTAGCGAATCTTATTGCAGTCCATACTGCAATATATTATTGCAGGTTGGAAATGTGCTGTTAGTATTTCTCTTTAACCATTAATCCTACTGCAAAAATAATTGTAAAAATGTGCCTTAAAACTATGTCATATCCTCCAAAAAACTTGTATTCTGAATTTAAATCAAATTTATAACAAGGTTTTATTGAACTTCGTACATAAAAACATAAATTTATTTAACCAGTATTCGCACAAATAAAACCGAAAGATCGGATAACATATGTTTGTCACAACCTAAATATGCCAAACCTGTAGCATTTAATAACAGAATCAATTTTGGCGGGTGCTGGTTTACAGTGAAAACTCTGCCTGTGCAGGAGATAAACCGGAGAGTACAATACACAAGGATATTTGGAAATACCTTCAATAACAGCCCTGCATTGAGGAGGGTATCGGAAATTAAATACGATACCTGCACAACGATAAAAGGGTTAGCCAGAAACGTTATAAAGTAGGCACATAGGAGTGTGTAAAGTTTCCAATATAGTGGCACGCTTTAAGTATGGAGACTGTAACGTCCCAACACAACAGATGGATATATGGAATCTGGAGCCAGCATGTTTCATGCATCTGCTAGGTAAATTGGACAAATTAGGTCCTGCTTATGTTGCAGCATTGAGCAAAAGAGCTCGCTCTACATGACTCCTTGCTGCCTCATACTCTTTAGGAAACACATGGTGTGATTCCTAAACGTAAAAATTTTATGTTGCATTCACATGACTTTCTCTACTCAGTATTCTACAAGCTTATTCTTCTGTCTACTTCTTGTTAAACTTCAATTACACATTTCATTGAAAATACAAGAAGGGTACGGTAGGCTAAGCGATAATCAGATTTTTAAAATGTGGGTTGCTAAGTGATGGCTTTACATTCACATGAGTTTCTCTCTATCGCTTATTAGTGAGTATACAAATTATTTTTACGAAAGTTTATTTTCCTATATACCTCATTTTAGTCCTGATAAACCTTTCCGGAAATAGCTGCATTACACACTCCGTTATAGTTACGAAGCAAATAGCGACAATCAAATGTTTACGCCATATGCTGGCCTTGAAATTCCATACTCTTTTCATGACATCGGAAAATAACTGAAAACCTACAGGACCATAAAAGAATGGTAAGTATTGATAAATTTGAACCATTAATACGGATATCTGGAAAATGGCTGGTGCCATAAAGAGTTATTTGAAATATTCAATGCCATAGACGGGATTTGAGCCACGGATCTCCCGGTCTCCGTCCGGTTACTCTAACCACTGAGCTACCATGGCAACATGCCGGCACGACATTAAATTCCCCAACTGATTCCATTTCTCCCGGTAAACCACAAGGAGATCTCAAATTGTATTGAGATGAGATACCACAATGGCGACTTACAATGTTGTAAGTACTTTTAAGTCCTCTTTCCTTTAAGTTGCTCAGTGGTTAGAGCAACAGGACGGAGACCCGGAGATCCGTGGTTCAAATCCCGGCTATGGTTGAATTTTTCAGTCACCTGATTCTACCTTTTCAACCCTGTCCAAAACATGGCTTGTGTGGAAGAACAATTAATTTCATTATTTGAAATAAATAGTGTATTTTAAAGACATCTCCATTTTTTGTGGTGTAGTACATTTTCCTCTTCACTTAACGTTTACCAGTTATACAAGTTATACAAAACTCCTTCCGAATGAATAGGACTTCACAAGCTATTTTCTGAAAATTCAAGATATAAATTTTATTTGTCTTGTAAATATGTTAAATATGCGGTATTTTAATGAAAATCGTTAAAGCCATTTTTCAGAAAATAAGATGTTTCGAAAAATCTTCCATGTAAAGAGCAGTTTGGGATGGGGGATTTTCTTGAAAATCTTCATGTTGCATCTTTGCGTATAAAATAAATACCAAGTTTGGCGTTTATCCGACTTTTCGTTTTTGAGTTATGCTGTTCACAGACAGACATATACACACACGGCCCTTTTCCTAAAAATCCTTTTTTTGGATTCAGGAAGCCCTCAAAACATGTATTTCGGGTTAAATCTCCGTATCGAATTTTGGATGGAATGCAGCACCTTCTCTTCCTATTATGTACTACTTGATAGAAAAAGTAATCATAGTATTGCACTCTTTGCCAGATGTTCAAAATTCGTCACACATGTTTGTTTTGCCACCTACAGTGGAGTGTTGCTGCTATTATAGATCGCTTACAGAAACCTGACAATCTGACAACTTCTTATGAAGTTTCTGTTTTGATCTTTGAACTAGAGGTGTCGCTGAGCAATCCGTGAGAAAAGGTAGCACCTCCGCTGAGCTGTACGTTGTCAGCAATAATAAATCAAGTGGAGGGGAGCAGTTTAATCAATCCGGTTTCCAGGAACCCAAGTGAAGATGGCAATGCTCCACCAGAACCGTATTTCACAGAGAGACATCTCGCACGCCAGGATCACCTCCAGCCACTGCATCAGTCAACGTTGGCACCCTCACTGTTGCCAGTCGACAACTTATTTGGACCTTCGTGGTACTTCTTATCTGGACCCGAAGCAAAATGCTTAAGGAGGCACGTGAAAATTAGCCAGACCGACCAGAAATAGCGTACAAGATGAGTTTCTCAGAAGTACTTTGCAGATGGCAGTGTGGTAGTTTTTCTAGAACAGCGTTGCCTCTCTATACTTGCTACGTATTGCTGACTCATCAATGTTTGTATGGATGGAGCTGTTCGTTAACAACTGACGATCACTAAACATTCTAACAAGCTATTTTTACTCCTGTAACTAGAGACAAGCGGAACATGAACTGGGCACCAAATCAATGCTATGGGAACAAGGATTTCTTTAATTTGCAAATGTGTAGAATTCGATTCGTGTGTTAAAACTCTTCATACTTCATAATATTTTGCTAAAAGCTTTTTCTCTACTAAGAAAGGAAGGAATTGGGTGCAAGAGAGAGAGAGAGAGAGAGAGAGAGAGAGAGAGAGATTGGAAAGCTCTAAACCAATATTGACAGTTTGCCATTTAGAGGCTCTGTTCTTATAGTCTATAAGACAGTTGTAACTTCTAAATATATTGTGACGGCTATAATTTTATTTTAACACATTTTAATACATGTAATTTATACACTTCGAGATATTCAGGACAAACTTCGTTGAAATAACTCCAGGAAATTCAACTTTAAATTTCTCGAGCGTCTTTTCCCGGATGTTGAGGTAAGCAGAGATAGGATGACACGCAGTTTAAGGTAAAATATCACTTAATTTCTGACACGTGGGTGAGTTACGTAATTTCTGCTGACATACACGTACGTCAGTTACCAGCTAGGCACTAATCAGCATTTTGTTGGGTATTTAAACTTAGGGATTTTTGACGATGCCCTCTCGTTCAACCACGTGCCTAGCAGGCAGGACATTTTGTGGATCGGTTTCTTAAATCTATATAGTGTTAATTTGCAATCTCGACACTAGACCCGATGACGATGGACCGCTGAGCCACGCAAGTAAATTCACCAGCTGTCTAATTCTTTCTTTTTGAAGTGTAGTTTAGGTTATATTAGACAAATTACAGATTAGAAAGATTGGGAACAGAAATTAATGTCCATAATGGCACCCTCTTGTCCCCTCTTCTAGCTACCGCAAACTGTAACCCTCTGGAGCTATCCTGTGTTGCTTCATCCATCCTTTACGTGGCGTTTAGTGAAGACCCTGATGGCGTCTCGCCGGGCTTACGTCACTATCTTCTTGGACTACTAGATCAGAGAGTTTAAAGCAGCCGAGCTTTCGGAGACTAAAATGTGATCCATCTTCAAGGTAGTGATAACTTGCTGTGGTCACAACATGGCTTATATCCCTCTGGTGAGCAAACCTGAATACTAATTGACAGATGTTCGTCCAAGGAGAATTCGTACTGTATGCATACTGAAAACACTGAAGATTGAGAGAGCGTTAGCCTCCGAAAGCTGAGATGTTTTAACTCTTTGACCTGACTGGTAGCCTGAGAACTACATTTGCATCAAGGCACCGGAAAAGTGATAGATTTAATTTACCTTCTAATTTAAATTCCTATATTACTAAAATACTTAAATGATTTGCAATGCCTGTATCCTGGAACGTGAACACATTGTAGAGACTAATAACATGCTTACAAAGGAGGCTTTGACATTTCTTTAAGAATGCTATGGAAGAAGCAAATAGTTGTTATTCCATAGAAAAATGCATGTAAAATTAACAAAAATAAAGCATGAATATTTTATTCATGCAATACATCACGATTTAGTAACTGAGAAGACAGAGAAACAAGAGACAATCGGATATGAATATAGTGGTAGGATAAGTATGTGATATTTATGCCAAAATATTTTATTATCCTTCATGTAAGAAGTTGTTTATGTATTTCCTCTATGCTCTAACAGACTTTTTATAAGGTTATATCAAGTCTATACTAATATCATAAAGAGAGAAAAATTAGGCTATATATCATTTACAAAAATTTAGAACTGTTATTAGAGATTTCTTTATAATATTCAGGACATCAAATTTCAATTCCATTCGATATAAGTCTACTTTTGGCACTTGCAAATATGGTAGAGTTTTAATGACTTAGAACCCATAGGGAGTAATGAAGAGGCTGAAAATATTTTAAAATGAAGTTATTTTAGAGAACGTTTAGGTGGGAGTTGCATATCGTTCATATCACCAAATTTTCTTCATTTTTCACTGAAGTTATCAAGTAATATTTATGATATGAGTTTGACAAAACCGTGTAAATTGGGATTCTAGAAACCGACAAAAATGGTAGGCTACGCTTAAATTAAACCTCTATTTTCATCCCCTGACGTATAAATCGAAATTATTTGGTCTAACTAGGTGAAATGTTGTACGATTATAGCATATGACCCAACAAAAACTATAAGCTACCTTATAACTCTAAAACACAACTGCTTATATATGTCTGTACTGTTTAAACCATATGGTCAAATTTTTCTCAATATACACCACCTAATACTTATTTTAAATTATGTAGTGCACGAAACGTTTAAAAGCTACCCTTACTTTATTTTCCTTCCCTTATAGATACAACTATACTTCTTGTTCAATCAGGACACAAATGTGCACTTGGAAAATATTATAGGATACCAAACAACTTCTTAAAGCTACCCAGACTACTATTTTTCAACCCCTTATGTACAGATTGTCATTATTTGAGTAATGTGTACTAACCTTTGTTAGCTTTAGGTACAATACAAATTACAGACCGCTTAAGACTTTCAAAAATCATCCCTGTCCTTATTTTAAACCCCATATTTACAGAATGCATCAATACAATACAGAGTAAGGCAGCTAGTAATTCTACAAACTGAGAAAATGGTGTACACACGTCAGAAATCGATATTTTAACAGAGATTATGTTTATTAATGCTTACATACTATGTGCCATTTCAAAAATGTTTAAAAGGTAGTCTCCAATGGGAAATCATCGCACTAAATAGTTTCGTCCCTATTTCAGTCACTATTGCTGTTCCCGTATTGTGTGAAGACGTTGTAGCCTTTGTTATTAAATAACCAATAGGCCAACAAGAAGATAGGTACGAGGTTTTAAGATTTCATCTGCTGGAATTACCTAAAGAATTACTCCATTTCGATAACTGTTTCACCGCTTAAGGCTAGGAAGTGTACCGGGAGGAGTTAAAGTAAATCAGAAATACAATCCGCTGGGGTTTCACACCCATTTCCTTCATTATCAAGGTAGTTTTCAAGGAGTTTTCAGGAGTGTTTCAACATTAAAATGTTAAATCATAAAGCTTAAGAAGGGAGATAAATTAAATTAGTTAAATCGCCATTTCAGGTGGAAAAAGCCACTTATGCAACGCGCGTGAAAATAACTGCATTTTACTTCATATTTTGCAAAATGTATGAACTTTGTTTTTAAATTACAAACTTTGTATTCATATATTGCATAATTGTTTAACCTAGTTAATTCCATAACACAGGTGTATGGGTCAAAAGACCGGAACATACTCTCTAGAAAAATATCTGATCTGGTATTTTCTCAGGCTATTTTGGAACGGAGCTGGCAAGAAGCGCAATATCATATAGACATCTACCGTACCACAAATAGAGCCCACATCGAACATCTGTGAATGCACTTTGGAACTTGGAGAGTCAATCTTTGAGGTTATATTTGTGTTTGTACTACAGATTTATTACAATAGTCACAGCAGTACTTTTTTGTACCAATCATTTTGAATTACCCTGTATAAGAATTGTGCTTACAATTGTAAAACATATATCAAATTGAAGAGGAAATTCCAATTAATAGTACAGCAAAAAATACTAAAAATGCAATTTGTTTGTAAATTTTCTCCCCTTAACGTTAGGCCTAAACAATGGCAATTGTGTATAAAGTAACTGCTGGAGCATTGTAATATTTTTAACTATACAAACAAAGCTGCATTCCTCCCAGTTAGGTTTGACCGTTATTACTTTCTCTACTACGTATAGTAAGTAGGGGAAGTATTGCATTCCACCCAAAAATTCGATACCGAGATTTCACCGGAAATACATGTTTTGAGACCTCCTGAATCCAAAAAAAGCATTTTTGGAAACATGTCCGTGTGTGTGTCTGTGTGTGTGTGTGTCTGTGAACAGCATAACTCAAAAACTAACAGTCGGATAAACACCAAACTTGGTATTTACGTTCAGTATCTTTCAGAGATGCGACACGAAGATTTTCAAGAAAATCCGCCCACCCCAGACTACCCTTTACATGGAACATTTTTCGAAAATTTTAATTTTCTCAAAAATGGCTCTAACGATTTTGATGAAAATGTCATATGTTTAAGATAATGTCATGAGAAATGAAATGTATATCTCGAAATTTCTGGGAATGTCTCCAAAAGTATTCTTCATTATGAACGACTTTTGCATAACTGGAAAACCATAAGAGATAGACAAAATTTTACAATACAAAAAATGTAGATCGCGTTAAAATACACAACTTATATCATATACATTTTTGTTGTTGAGTGAACCGTTTTCGAGATATTGCTTGTTATTTCCTTAAATTTTCCAATACTTATACTTTTTCTCAAATTCGTTTTTCATTTTTTTATGTCCTGGACATGCAAAGAGAATGGAATGCGCCACATAGCAACCAGCGATAAAATATTTGACTATCGCTTAAAAGCTACCATGTTTCCCTTGCATCTACAAGAAAATTACCAATAAGATTGACATCTCGATATCTCGATTAATATGAAGCATATGGAGAATAGGCGTTTGTAAAAATAGATTGTACAAAAATAGAGAAAGTCATGTGAGTGTAACACATCAGATTTTTTTTGTATAGTCGATACGGACGCATTAAGCCATGCGCGAATTATTTGGCTACATATGCAGCTTTTCCTCTAATTTCTAAACCGATTTTATATCCCCTTATTTCAATACTTTATTATATAAAATGGCTACAAAAATTTTGCTAAAAGCCACTATAATATGAAAATAACAAAATTAAGACCTAAAATATTCTAAAAATAGTCATTTTACATTGCATGTCGATACATGTCGATGTCGGGAAAGAGATTAATTCTGTAAATAAATGAAGTTGGGAATCTAATTCCGGGTGTGTATTTGATTGTTCTGATCTTCACAGCATCCTAACTCACTTGTCGAAACCTTCTGTTTCGCAAATTTTCACTCTTCAAACTACACACAACACTGCGGTACTGCCAGGGCCGCCCACATAAATTCCGAGTCCCCTGACAGGTCATGGCGGTGAGACCCGCTCCGTCGCAGTCAGTCGAGTCCCACATTCATCGCAAACTACTATATAATTTGTACAATGATAGAAAGTACTGGCATGTGGCTAACATAAAATATCACAACATGCCGTGCGAATAAATCTCACAAACGTGATAAATGTGTAAATAGATCATAAATCGTTCAGTGAAGTTTCAATACGCGCATGAATACACGGTGAAGGCATACACGCGCATTAGCCTAAACGAAATTGACAGGATGGAGAACTCGAACCACTGTCTTCACTTTTATCTAGTTTTTCTTTTCTTAAAATTCATATCGAACATTTTTTCGGAAATGCGTCTTTAGAGGCCACTGAATAAGTAATCATTTTTAGAAGAAGATGTGTGTGAGGGAGAGAGAGCTCTTATAAATACCAAATTTGGTATTTAAATTCAGCATTTTCTAAACGATGCAGCACGAAGATTTGCCAGAAAATCCCTAAGCTTTAAGTACCCTTTAAATGGAGCATTTCTCCAAAACGTGTTTATTTTCTCAAAAATGGCTAAAAATGCCATATCTAAAATATTAAATGAAAAATAAAATGTATATCTTGAATAGTTTTCTAGAATAATCTGCGAAGTCCTCTTCATTCAAAAGGAATTTTGTATAATTTCGTATATCTGGTAAACGTTAAGATATAGAAAAAAAAACGTACTACACAAAACATTTGAAGCTCTTTAAAACAAACCATTTGTTTTAAATAACTTTGTTTCTGTTATCAATAATTTCCGAGATATCCGTTATTATTGTTTTGATTTTTTGATACTTCTCACATTTTTAAAAGTACTGTCCCTATTAAGTTGTTACTGACTATATCATAGAAAGAGTGTGGAATTTCAAGGGCGGCATATAGACAAACTTTTAAACATCTTGACTATCAATTCGGTTTTCCCTATCCCCCTTCTACCCACAACGAAATGTTTTATGAAACGATTTTTGCAAAGGTTTATATCGATTATTATGATGTAGATAGAAAAATAAGCTTTAGTAAAAGGCTATGTAAAAATAAGAGATAGTGGTTAGAAAAATTAATGTGAATGTAACATATCAGATTATTATACTGGAAATTTTATGAGATTATGATTGAATAATGGAAAAACGCGAAAATGAGTTAAGGAACCTGAAGTACTAAGACACTCTCATAGTCATCCCATATGAAAAGCGTTACTTAACCGATATTCTAGAGTTGTCCAACCAAGCGAGATGGCTCCGCGGTAACGCGTGAGGCTCGCGTTCAAAAAGTCCCGGGTTCATTCCCGGTGGCCGCCCACCTGGCCATGAGTTTTTTGTGGTTGGCACAAGCCGAATGTTAGAGTGGTGTATTCTACCACGGATTTACTCTCTCCCCCATTTTCTCTCATTTCATTCCCTTTTACGTTTGAGGTTGACTCCAGGACTGTGGTTCGGTCGGTTTCAGGCAGATGGCGAAGGGGCTTGTAATTTGGAACTTCTTCTCAGCCCTACTAGAGGGAATCCTGTATATTCTCCACTGCTGGGTAGTGTTTCCCCAATCCCACTAGAGGGACTTCTCCGAGGGACACTCCGTGGCCGGGTGGTCAAGCCTGTAACTGCGTGTCTTTTGACAGCATCTCTGCAACTAATACATCTCCTGCGGTTTCTTCACCTCATCCGTTCCTCCCGGGGGTGTGTGCACAACAGATCCATTGGGGATCGATGTGCTAGGTCCTAGTTAACGGTCTCCCCTCCGTTAACTATTCCTATCCTATCCTATAGAGTTGTCTGCAATTTGCAGGCGTACCTATCCATGTGAGGCGTGGCTGTTGCTTTATTTGGTGAAATATATTGTAAGTCTATTAGGTTCCTCAACATGTTCTTACTTTTAATGGTATGTTTCTTATTGTTTTTATTTATGAAGATATCTAGGAGTGTCTAGGCATATCTGGCATTCTCGGCGTTCGCTGATGGACATGGATGCTTTTAAAGCTCTCTCAATTCATGACTTTAAATTTAAAATGAAAAGCGAAGCTATGTTGCAGATGTTTGCAAATAAGATTTAAGGCTTAAAATTTACCACCTGTGTGTAATTAAATTCCGTGTATGTCAATTACACGTAAACTAGAATTTTTCTTTAACTAGTAAAACATCTATATTTCGATTAAAAAACATTCCACTGTGGTAAATAATTTTATCAATAATCCTAACTTCTATTTGGGCTTTAATATGTTTAAGATAATTTATTTTATGCTCTCAAAATAAATAAGAGCTTTATCGCCTTAATTAAAGGATCTTCAGATTTCTCTTTTGAAGTACACAGTGTGAATACTCTCATACGGGCGCCCTGAACATTCCAACAGGTGATTATGCATTCCTAATGACCACGAAACATTTCACCCACCAATAATTTACTAGCTGCCAGTTCTCCTATTATAGATGTTTCTTCTTTATGAATATTCTGACGTATCGAAGATTCCTGGCTACTTGTGATTTTAGAAGATACCTGTTGTTTGGAAGTTTAATATTTATCTCTTATTCCCCAAGCTGCGGCATTCCTACTGCTTTGCCTGCTTGTGAGAATGCTACCGGAGTGTTAGGCATTCTGGACAAGCTACACAAAAATAAAAAAAGAATTGCCTTAACTGTCTGCATTTAAGCCTTCCACAACTATCCATTTTGCATTGTAGATATATTACTTTCAAAACTTCCTTTGCTATATATATATAAAACCTATTTTACAGGTCCACAAATGTCTATGAATGCGAATCGTAAGAAGTTTTTGTCTTAAACTAGAAGCATTTAAATAAGTAAATCTCATATTTGAAAGCCTCAAATTCAGCATATTCAGAATAATGGTAAATTCAATGTAAGAGCACAGCTTTAGAAGTACCATAAGAAAGTAAGATGCGCTATTGTCTAGAAGTTGATCAAAGGCAAAGGAAGCTTTGTCTGTTGAGGCAAACTTTAAGGCAGAAGCTAGTGGTGTGAAGTATGGTACTATATAGTCCGGGAATTTAGACGAAGCGATGAAGCTATGAAAATTATTGGAAGCATTTCAAATGTGAAATAGGGGGAAGAATGGAGCGTGTGGAATAAAACAGGTGATAAAGATGTTTTAAAGGAGTGTTCTGGGAGTGTAGCAAAGCGTTCGAGGCAGAAGAAACTACCAAATTATAGACAATAATAGAAGATTGTTCAGAGTGGGAGACGAAGAGTATCGCAGAATGAAGGAGGAATGGAGAAGGTTAGGATTGCAGTGAAGGACCTGACCGTGAGCAGAAAACCATATTTAATTGACTGGTAAGACCGAATCAGCTTTCTCTAGATTTTTAATTCAAATTATAAAGAACAATGTTTTATTGCTACATATTTTGGGTATTTTAGAGATATTACAGAACGCACTCGAGCATTTGTCTCCAATCGCTGATTATAGGGAAAAAACGTTCTGCTCGCTGACACATTCTACGATTAGTCTTCAAATCTTCTGCACTAGAATACATTACACATTCACAAACAGGTGAAAACAGAACAGAAGGTGTGGATTTTGATAAGGTTGGGGAACATGTTGCCAGTTTCAGCAAATCTATTTTAGTGCGAACGACGAGGGTTCCTGCATTATCGTGCAACATCACCACCAGCGTGTAAGAGCTGCTCGTAAACGTCGAATAGCTACCGTAAGGCGTGTTAATGTCAGCTGATAAACCGTTGTTCCATCCGCAGTCGCGGCACGAGGCATTACATAAACAAGATCACTTATACGATCTCGAAATAGGACATGGAGGAAGAAAGGTATTCGATTACAACACATTTGCAATCCATGGGTTGATGTACAGCCTTCAAGTTTTCCTTTCCGAGTGATAAAATAGGGAACCTTAAGTTTTCACTTAACCTTGTATAATTTGTCTTGTGCTCTAAATTCCTAAATATAACAATCTGGTTAACCAAACTAAACAGTGAGGCGTGGTACTAAGTTCTCCCACGTTCTACCCAAATTTCCTAAAAAAAATTAAGTTGGAGTACTTAATTTAGTCTGGTCTGACCATCCTGTCACGAATTATACAGAGGGTTGTTCGCAACTATGGTAACAAACTTAAGACCCCCTTACCTTATGAAAAATCACGCCTCCACCAGCAGTGATATTCTATCTGGTAGCCTTTAGCTTGAGCTATCAATCTGCAGCACAGCTTCCACTGGAGTAAACTGCTACGAAATACATGGATGTCCAGTTTGTTCCATTCCTCCTGGCAGCTTTCCAGAGACCATTCAAAGTTCGTGGCCGTCTGCTTCCTAGGGCTCTTTTCAGTAACCCAAATGCACAAAACTCTATCTCTTAACACGGATGTCGCCGAAACGTATGGAATGTATTTCTCTCTCTATTTTCTCCAAAAGTTTGTAGGTTGAAGCAAACGTATAGCTTGATGCTTTATCCTGATGCAACCAGATTTGATTTAGATCTGTATTATAGAGAGCAGGGATTCCTGTATGGAAAATTGGTATCATGACTTTAGTCTCATAATATACAGAGTTGATTTTCACATTTTTGTGTACACGACGAATGGTTAACTAGCCATTGTAACTGTATCTTGCTAATACCATGAAACAATTGGATAATCTTCGTTAGTTTCCTTATACCAACTTTCAATGTTTTTTTCTCCCATTGGTCGGTAATGTACAGCCCAGGGTTTGCTACAGCCCCTTAGATAAACATATGCCTCATCTAAAAAGACAACAAACATTCACTTTTCCCAGATAGGTGTCGTTCATACAGCTTTCTGCTGTTAGCGTTCTACTACGTGTTTGGGCAACAACTTATATCCCCGGCTCTTATGACACTTTTCTAGATTCAAATCCTGATTGATTATGGTGTTCAAAGTAGTAACAGAGAATCCTAATTACTGCAATGGCCTTCTGAGCTGCAGGATTTGGCCCAGAGGCATGGGCCTTCACCTTTCAAATTATCTCCGAAGTGCGACTGGTAGGCGGTCGTGGACTTCCCTGTTTCTTGCCCTTTGGAATAAGTCCTGATGTTACTTTACCTTTTTTGTTCTATTTTTATGCCATTTAGTGCAGCAAGAACAAGAGCACACAACTGAGCAAACACAGTGATACACTCATACTGCTGAACTTTCATTCGGTTCCGCATGTTTCAGCGCGGAGCAATTGTTGCTCGTGTGATATTTTTACCATAGATAAGTCGTGAACAACCCTCCGTAAAAGGTGTGCGTTGCCGTCCAACATCAGCGGTGTTTCTGAATTGAGTAAATTGGAAGAAACCGTGCTCCACATTTAGGGTTGCCCACACATACGGGTTGACTGATCGGTTGCTATAGAGGATGATTCAGGACCTCTACAACAATTTTTGTGGAAATGTAGATCTCACAAAGAGGATCAATTCTGTCAAGCAACCGAAGTTGGTTGGTGCGTTATTTAGCAGCCACAATATTGCACAGTCAATCCGTACTGACATGTGGTTCCTGGTTCCAGCATGACGGGGCTCCCCGCATTTCAGCCATGCTGTAAGAGAACTTCTCAACATTTACATAGAGAAGTGGATAGGGAGAGGAGGACCAGTGCTACCTGTGGCCACTGCAATCACCCGACTTAATGGCTCTTGACTTCTTTCTTTAGGGGCATGTGAAGAGTGTCGCATACGTCACACCAGTTGCACTGGGACGGAGGTGGATATTTTAAAGGCCTTATCTGAATTAATTCTTCATTTAATTTGCATTGTTCTTTTAGCAATAAATAAGTTTGTGTAACTTCTGAATCTTGTCTTCTCAATCATGTAGCTCCTAAACAACGCATCAGACAAATTGGTTATATGGCAAAAAGTGATCACCTTTGCAAGACCTATCATTGCAAACGCTTTGTTGCAGAGATCCTGAATCACCATGTATTTGTATATATTACATACACCAACCGACCAGAAAATTGGGAATAGAAAAGTGGACCATTAATGAAAAGGTTGGATTTAAGTCACTACTGATAAGCGTGGCGCCGCCCTCTCTAATCGTAACTTTCCTACCTCTCCTCTTGCATAATTCTAGCCACGTGATTGGGAGGTTGCTTATGTCATTTCAAAATATGGATGGAGCTAATAAGCTTCTATTTGAGTTCCGTTGTAAACATTTAACATGTAGAACGTTGTATAGAACTTAGGCGAACTTAGTTAATCGTGTGAACATGCTGCGAAGAACCTTGTACAATGTTTTATGGTATTTTGAATGGTACATTTTAAAAAGAAAGTTATTGAAAAACTTATTGATAATTTATTTGAAATAAATTGTTTTTTTTTACACTTTTTGTGTAGTGTGTGTATCAATTTCTTATGGTGTATCCGTTATACAAAATTATAAAAACTTGTAAAATTCCTACGGGATGAACACCAGTCTATTCCCAGAAAATTTGAGATGCACATTTTATTCATGTAAATATCATGTATTTTTAATCAAAATCATTAGCCATTTTTGAAGAAATCAAACTATCGAAAAAATCGAAGTAAGTTGTTCAGGGTAGCAGATTTTCATGAAAATCTTTGTGTCCCGCCTTTGGCATTTATCAGACTTTTGTTTCTGAGTTATGATGTTCAGACACACACACACACACACACGCGCGCGCGCGCGGACCTTTTTCTAAGATTGCTCCTATTTAATGAAGGAGCCTCAAAACGTGTATTTCCGGTGAAATCTCGTTATCGAATTTTTGGGTGGAATGCAATACTTCCTTTATTCACTATGTATGACCTATGCCCCGAGAACGGAGGGGACACCTTGCACCTCCACCCAACGCGATCTTTGGTGCTTACAAACCTCAGGAGGAACGGCTAAGTTGAAGCAAGGACATGAGGCTATAAGCCGCAAGAACGCCGGTCGACAGAGAAGCGCAGAGACCCTTAACAATTCCAAGCGTAAAGATCCGATCATACAAGCAGGCTGCTAAGATAGCCCTCCCTCTGTCAGAACCGGGGAGAACTCAACGCACTGGAGGAGGCTACGAGAAGGCTGCCCTCTGGCAGGGTAGAGAACAATTTTCCGAGCAATCATCTGTCCGACACTGACCGACATTGCACAGCCCCTAAGCCTACCTGAAACATGAAAGGGGAAGCGAGATGATAGGAAACGATGGAAAGGAGATTCGTGGTAGAAGAGAAACCACACAGTATTCGCTTTGTCAACCAGGGAAAGCCACGAAAAATCTATGTTCCGAGTGGATGGTCCCAGGAATCGAATACAGGACCTCCCGAATGTGATCCTCGTGTGTTACCAGAGCCATTTCACTCCGTTACTATACGTAAGTAGTAGAGAGAGCAAAAATATAGATTATTTTCAGTATAACGAAGGGGATCAACACATTTAGAGTTCAATAGTTTCAGTATCAGTCTCAACAAGTACCGATCCCAGTCATTGATCGTGATGTGCAAGCACTGTGTTCCTCTGAACCAAACGACAATCTTATGTTTGTTTACACCGAGCCCTGTACACCAACCTGTCGTCCTCCGTGGACTAGTGGTACCGTGCTAGCCTCTAGTTCCCAAGGTCGCGGTTTCAAACCCGGCGGAGGGCGATGGATTTTTTCGGGCGTAAAAATCGTTAGCACGGCTTCCTTCGGAAGGGAAGTAAAGCCGGTGGTCCCGTGTCGTAGATTTACGGCACGTAAAAGAACCTCAAGCCTGATAAAGAGGCCTCTGAGCAAAATTACAGGTGTTTCACGCCCAATATAGAATGGGACGCTAAGAACCATAGTAGTTAAAGAGCGTCCATAAATAAAACTCAATTTTTTTTTTGTACACCAACCTCCATTATCGACACTTACTTGAACTGCAAGAAACTGTGCCCCACATGCGTTCTATTTGCGTTGACGGTTGAAAGCATGTGAACGGGTTCAGCACAATTCAGTTTGTAATTATTGTAACAATGTCAGAAATGTATATCTGTAAGAGTAGTAAAATGCACTTTTATTGATAATTCATAAGTATTCGTTCGCCCGTTTTCACGTGACGTCATAGACCGCATTAAACGGAACCACGTAGTCCAAAAACAGTCGCTGGTGTTTCATTAATATTTCAAGTTCCATTGCGCAGATGTTACGTTAAAAGAGCTTTTATTAAGTCGCAAAAATGAATCCGCGCATTTAATATGCAGTGTTCTACCGCATTTTGAACTAAAATTGTTTCGATATTATTGTTATCCTACCTCCAGCTCTCGTTATTACGTTTCTCTGCTGTTTCGTTTTCCAAATTCACCCACGCAGCAGTTAAAGTTTATATATCTTGTGGTTTAGCTCTTTCTTTCCGACATTTGTATACATCTGGTTTGGGTTATCCACTTACGTTTTTTTATTGTTCCATTTATACTCCACCTTTAACTGCAATGGTCATTCGGCGGCCTTTTACTTTTGAAACATAGACCACACACATACCTGCTTCTAAAATGTTTTTTGAATTCAGGGGGCCTCAAAACATATATTTCGGGTGAAATCTTGGTATCGAATTTTTGGGTGGAATGTAATGTCTTCTCTACCTCTATGTACATAGTAGAGAAAGTAAAAAAGCCTTTTGTATTCAGGAGGCCTCGAAACATGTATTTCCGGTGAAACCTCGGTATCGCATTTTTGGATGGAATGCACCTTTCCCTGCCTACTATGCACTAGATAGAATAAAAAGAAGCAAGTGATAATATCTTACAAAGGAATATAGACAGTAAAATATTGGGCATAATAATGAGCGTTAGAATGCTAAACCAAGACCTAATGAAGAGGACATGATTAAAGGACAACGCAACCACAGGAAGCTATCTAAAATTGAGATAGGTAGGACACGTTATGAAACAGCACCCTAATAGACGGACACGCAGAGTGACTTCTTGGGACCACAGGATTGATCAAAGGAACGTCGGCAAGCAGAGAATCCGCTGGACAGACGAACTGAGGACCATCGGCAGGCAGCAGGTGGACCACAAAAGCCAAAGAGAGAGAAACTTGAAAAAAAATTAATGGACATAGCCGGTAGGACAATAAACTAAGTTGATCTTTCACAGAATAACTAACCGGGGCTACAAATCCTGCTCTCCTCCACTTGAAAGAGGTCCTTCAAAAAAGAGATGTATATGGGCTAATCGTTAATTAAACAATAAATGTCAGGAAAAGATTTTTAATAGAATATCCACACCCCAAACTATCCCTTACTCAGAAAATGTTTCGTTATTTTTCATTTTGTCAACAAGGGCTCTGACGGTTTTATATTTTTTTTTTCGAGTGGAGGAGAAAATGCTGTTAGGCACTTACCCCAGCCCCGATATGAGTCGGAATTGAGTGTATGGGACTCGCCAATAGTTGGCCATGCCCACTAAAATCTCCTCCACTGGAAGGAAAACGGAAAAATAAAGGAATCAAAAGGTGACAGTGGCGCAGTCCCAAATAGCACCCGTGTTAGTAAGCGAAAGTTGGTATGCTGCCGCCCAATACGCAGAAGTGGGTATATGAAGGGACATAGGCAGGGTCCTAGGCTACGCCATGACAAACTGTCCTGACTGCAGCCTAGAGGTTGGAAGATAACAGGGTTAAGGATAGAAGGTGATATTAAGGAGAGGTTGTCAACGTGCCATCCTGGTTCTGAAGATCTCGGCGTATCGTCAAGAGCTGGGTACGTCTTGTTGCCGGAGTTGGTTTCTCACTTCTGCGAGGTTCGTGTTCAGAACTCGCATGGTTAGGTCTATTGATGTAGGTGCTGTTGTGTTGTCTGGTTACAGAGTTCTCTGATTAGGTCCTCCAGGTCAACTTAGCCGGCAGATTCAGGAACTTTGCATGGAAGTCCTGGATGGCGTCTCTTAAGCCCTGGATTTCCTGCCTTGTCCTGACGTGTTGGTGTGGTGAAGACTGCGTCGACGGCGGTGGCGGTGTCGGCTGTAGCTGCGGCGGTTGTGCAAAATGTCAAATTTCATAAAAAATGTTGTTAAAAGTGCAGATAGCTTGTGTAGTACTCCTAATTCGGTATCAATTTTGTATATTAGTTGGGATGTCATAACAGAGACAAAATTTAATCTTCCGTGCACGATAGACCTAATGGTCCTGGGCCGATAACGTGACTGTCGGACTCACGACCACATACGCACGGTGGAGGTGAACGATCAACCGAACGATACGTGGAGATGACACGCTAGCGACCATGATGTTTTCCATAACCTACAGATCGTTACCTATTGTAGCTCCTCAAATGCATAACGTTGCCGAGTGTGCACCGGTCCTACAAGCTAAAAGTTCGCAACCTTGGTTTTGAACCAAAGAACAATTCATGGCTGGAAACCGGAACCCTACACCCCAGCCTACTATTTCATGACGCAGGATTACGAACGCCATAGTTGTTTCTAAATCAAAGCTCCCTAGATAACCATATAAGTTGGAACTGTTTAGATTAAACAATAAGTATTGTGTATTGAAACTATTTCGGGAAGTATTTATAATAGTTAACAAGTACAAAATGACGCTCTATTTACGAATTATTTTAGAGTAGATATGGAGGTAAATTACAGCGAGCAATAAAATTTTCAACACCTGCTTTTTCTATATGATTCCGTAATTACTTTTATTAGGGATGATAAAAATTCTTTAACCATGCATATATCCCGTTTCGCTTACATTCTATATTAATACGCACAAAACCTTTATCGAATTTGCCTGGGTTTCGAGTGGTGAAAATCAGACACGCGAAAACAGTAAATACATTGAAGTGTTAACCGTATAAAATTCAAAGCCCCATTCTCTGAATATCATGTCTTGTTTTAAGAAATTCGTGTTTTTCATAGAAATATGTGAAAATGACTACCCCGAACAAAAACACATAGTTGCATTCAAACAACCAGGACAAAATAGATATATGAAACACTGAGCTCAACTTTATACCTGGACATGCCACAGTGTGCAAGATCAAATATTTATGAGCAATGTCCTTAAAATTATTGCGCTCAAACAAGGGGAATCCTGAAATAACACAAGGAAAATTTTGTAAGTTTCCCCTGTTTTGAAACTTAATTCATCGGGATAGCTGTAGTGGTTACACTGCAAAATAAGCAGACTTTTTGACTGTCTTGCGACTTCTCCCCAATGCATTTGCATATCCCAGAGTGCCGTGGTTGTCTCCTAACTGAATATATTATTATATTTTAGCATTTATTGTGGAAAAATCGTGGCATCAGAGTGAGGGCATTTTCCCTGTTGAGATAATGTTGACATCTCTGCCACGGAAAAGAACATTTTGCTGATTGATTGGCTGGAACTCACCAGAGACTACCAATGCATCAAGATATTGCTACGCTCTTGACAGGTTCTTAAGATATATCAGTGAAAGCAACGATGGCGTGTAAAAAAGCAACCATTCTTGAACAATGTGCGACCATACGTGGCTTCATGGGTGGAAAGATTGATACGAATTCGATCCTTATGTAATTCCCCAAAATGAGTTAAATCCTTGTAACACTCGACACCTTCAACTTGATAAGCACAAAATTACCAATAAATACATTAACACGAATTTTAATTACATCAGAATTTCCAGTTTCCTTTATTATAATAAATATACCCAAAAGAATACGTAACTTCCCCATAGATTGCCCCCCCCTGTGCTAGAAAGGATTCCTACACGTCTCAAACAACAGAGAACTACCTCATAGTTGCAGTTGTTTACTTTTAAAGTACTTGTCAAATAGTGTGCTGAATTGTTTTTTGTAAGACATCACCCTGGCGTCCAAAATACATGATTAAGTGTATCAAAGAATTGCTCAACATGATCCAGAAAAATAATTTAGTGGTTCTAAGTTACCACTTTCGAAGAAAATAATTTTTAAAAAATATAAATTGACAGTCGATCCTGACGGGTGAAAGCTTGAAATTTTATAGTACACCAAGGCGATTATGTGAATCAGGCCCGAATGTTACTCATACTACAGAAAAGGGATTACGCCAGTAAGGCTATCTACTCAGGCAGACACTGACTACGACAGGGTTGATCAACCCTGCAGCACGTGTTCGCTTACCCTACAATTGTTATTTTCCCCCCACCGGTGACCAAGGCAACGAGAGACAGACCTAGTAGTCAGAGGCGGATGGCACGGAGTAGTAGTAGTAGTAGTAGTAGTAGTAGTGGTAGTGGTAGTGGTAGTGGTAGTGGTAGATGCTTCCTTCAACAACAGGTGATTGCAGAATTTATGAAAAACAAAGTAAGCATCCCAATTTAAATGCTAACAATTGTAATGTCCATACAACTTTGTAATTTCTTTGGACAGTCTTAAATAATAACTGTGTTTTATATTATTGTTTTAGGGAAATGAAGTTCTTGAATTGACACAAGACGAATAGCTGTGTGACCTGGTGTTTTCAATAGAACTATTTCATTATTTGGATAAATTCAGTGCACGCTTGCAGGTTACAAATCAAAACATAGTGTGTTTAGTTGACGCCGTGAACACATTTATGGCACAATTACGATTGTGGGAAGGACAATGGTAGTTGCATATTTATACAATTTCCCTTGCTTACGTTCCGTGTTCACGATAAGCGCTATTCTCCTGGAAAAATATAACTGTATGATACATTTCTTTACAATATGAGGACCTAAAACATTTGAGACCAAAATCCAATTATTTTGCACTCCTTTGATTTTCCCTTGTAGTGAGGCTCCACACGAACTACAAATGTAACTACTTGCATTGCAGAATCCCACGACCGTAAAATGTTCCGAGAAATAAGGGTGGAAATTGTTTAAATCTTTGTCATGCGTTGAATGTCCGAGATAACGTTTGTTTGCTTCTAGTTTAATGACAGTCTTTGGCTCCATTTACATCTGGAACAAACATTTTCAAAAATGAACTAAATTAAAAGTGAGTATCGCAGCAAGATAAATGACAATCACCTTGCTTATCTTTTGAGACTGTGCGCTACATCTTTTGCACCAAACATTGAAGACGTAAAACGTAAATCGTGCCAAAGTAGTCATCCTCAGAAACATCATGTGTGTTAAGCAGGAGTAAAATATGAATGTCTATGCTCTTGATTTCCTGTACGTAAGAATTACATTGCAGTTCTGCCACTGAAACTCAGTAACCACAATAAATGCGTCATTCTGACGCAGCGGGCGGAAGGAAGTGATTTCACCCTCCCCTTTCCTGCTTGTACTAGAGCACCGCTGGGCTATGATATCAAACCCAACGAACAATCGTCGATAGATTGGATAGTTCAGTTCCATGGTCTCCAAAAGATCCTACTTTGGAAGTAAATAAATGTATAAATGGAAGTAAAATAGAGATTAAGGAAATACTACTGGGCAACTGTCATCTATTTAGCATACAGGGACTCGTGTAGAACCAAAATATGACAGGAAAACCACTGCAATAAGACATAATAGTTAACAACTACTTTGAAGACAGAAAATCAAATGAAATGTAAAAATTAACTGCGCCAGCTTGTCTATCTCATTCCCAATGGATATATTTACATAGAAATGCTCTGTGTCAGCCAGTATAGCAGAAAACTGAAACAGAGGAGGCCGTGGAGACAATACAAGCTAATTCAGCCTATATATGTATTTCTACTACTATTATATTATTCCTAAGTCTTTATTGGTTTTTTCTAGTGTTTGCTAAACCTATTCCACTTAAAGAAGCAACATGAATACTATTTTGAAGAATTCTATAATATTCTATGTGAAAAAAGAATGTTTATTTTCGTTTCATATTACTGAGGAAACTTGTAGCTATTCCACATATCAACATACATAACAACCCTTTAATAACCTATACGGTATTATTTGCTTAGTTTTATATAACTTTAAACTTTATATAAATCATTTGGTTCATCAACAATGAACTGATGTATTCCGCTGAATTTCTCTCCACTACTTTGGAAAATAAATCAGATAATATCAAATGTAACATATGGGAAAAAATTCACTAGAAGAGGCATAAATATTCATATCGCTAGATGTCTAATTATTCCCAGGACTCCAATATTATAGATAATGCAAATCCTATAATCAACAGCAATACTTACATATCATCTACTCAAAATAACCATCTCAATAAACCTTCAACTGCGATGTTCTTTAGGCCTCTATCGATGTGACTTCGGATGGTAATCAGCAACGTGTTTTAACGAGTCGTTGATGATGATAATGATAACGATGATGATAATAATAGTTTGAAGGATGTAAATCAAACCAAATCGAAATGTTTTCCTAAACATCAAGCTTCTTGTCCATATTGCGATCAACATTTTCGAAAATTTAACATCCATATTAAGTAGAGCTCATCCAGATCAACATCGCCATAATATTGTAAATCGACATGCAAGCTGCAGTCAAAATATAACACAAGATGAACCTAAAACTCTCAACCTCAAACACATAATAAGCTTAACGAATATAGCAAACAACTCCAAACTTGGAAAGAAACATTTTCACCTGAGTTAGACAACAGCTTTCATAAAACAGTAAAAGATTTGCTTTCGTTTCTATCAGATGCTATTCATATGCTACCAGGTCCTAAACATCCCGCGGCAAAATACTACGAGGCAAGGAAAAACAAAAACTTTAATCAAAAACTCGCATAAAACTTCAACTAATCCAGAAAGGGCGACTAAATGAGAGAGTTTAAAAAGAAGATTAAAATATGAATAGCAAATAACACTATTTTACTGCTATAATCAAAGAAGGAAAGCAATTCGAAATGTTTTTAACAAAAATAACATAACCTGTAAACTGATAGAACACAATACATGATTATTTTAAAAATGTAATTTCTATATCAAGTTCGACAGAAATAAACTATACATTTAATACAACAATCTGCAAAGCAGAAATAAATAATGCAATGAGAAGTATATCGACTGACACGTCTAGCGGTTCTGACCAGTGTTGATGAGAACAATTAAGAATGACCTGATTTCAGAAATAATTGCTAAAATTATAACAGAATGCTAGAAGCTGGAATTATACCACCAACATTTCAAACAGCTAGATCTATCCTTATACATAAAGGAGGGGATCAGTCATCACTCTCAAACTGGAGACCAATAACAATCACCTCAGTTGTCAGAAGAGTTATTGAAAGAGCACTTGACCTAGATGGCGAAATTATATAACCTTAAGTCCTTATCAGCGAGGCTTTACACCCCTGGAACTCGCATCAACACTACCATTCTCAATACGGCTCTAAAATCTGCCAAAGAAAGAAAAGACAACATTACTGTAGTATTTCTGGATATAAGAAAAGCTTTCGATAACATAGGTCATTTGCATCTTCACAAAACACTAGATTCTATTAGAGTTCCTAGAAAATTATCACGTTTAATTATGAGTCTACAAGAAAATAACACCACAACAAATCAGAAAGAAATAAAAAGAGGCGTATTGCAGGGTTCACCTATATCTCCTATTCTTTACAATTTAGCAACAGATTTCATTCTGGAGGAGCTCAGTGAGCCATCTTTGTCTGAAGAATATGGTTACTTGTTGGCCTCAAATTGTCAGAATTTAACAATTATGAGTTTCGCAGATGATACCGTCATCATTGGGAAAAATTTAGAAGCAACAAAAGAATTAACTAAATTAGCAATACAACGTTTTCAAGAACTCGGCCTCGCCATCAATCATCAAAATATGTTTATGCATTAGAAACGCAAAATATTCTACTAAAAATATGATGATTTGTGAAAATAATCTCAACACCCTGATGAGAAAATACGTTACCTAGGCATCAACTTAAAAGATGAAATAATTTTTGACAGTCATCAAATTTTAGAAAAGTTACGTAAAAAAGCTGAAAGTTTAGAAAGTTAACCCCCGTTACAAGTAGACCAGAAATTTATTATTCTAAACTACTGTTCTGCTTTGGGTAGTAGAGACTTTCCTGTAGGTAAGATGAGGAATAATTTCGACAGCGAAGTTGCCGCTATCAGTGAGGTAGCTATCGCCTTAATATCAATGAATGTACAGTGTAAAGTGGTCTTTTTATCCGACTCCACTTCAGCCATTCAAGCTCTCTGCTCGCAAGGAAACCAACATGAGGACGATCTGGTCACTGAATGCCAAGACAGACTGTATAAACTGCAAGAATTGACAGAAGTTCGTTTGCAATGGGTCCCGGGCCACTGCGACCTTGACGGAAATGAGAAAGCCGACGCTTTAGCCAAGGAAGGGTGCTCAATGGGGCAGGCAGTTGTACCAATGACATACTCAAACATCAGTAGTGTCATAACATCTCGAATCAAAGGAGCAATTGTAGACTCTCGGAAGGTAGCGGCAGCTGGTAAAAGATGGGAAATGCTTGCTTCAAACCCCATCCCCAACAACCTGCCCCGGGAGCTGGCAGTAGCCACCTTTAGGATGACTACAGGGCACGATTATTTGCAAAAACACCTGCATAGAATCGGTGTGGTTGATAGCCCAATTTGTCCCCTCTGCTTGCAAGAGGAAGGCACTGCTGACCATTTGGCCTCCTGCATTGCCCGCAGACTGTTATAGTTGAAGATTCTATGGAAGGAAGGTGCACGACTGTACTGGAAGGCAAGGCGTCGAATGGCAGACCAGCCAAGGACGGGCGTTTGCTGAAGAAGAAGAAGAAGATTATTCTAAACTCATCCATCTCAACGACATTAATTTGTCCGTTTCAAGTTATTCCAATGGATAAAATTTCACAAAAAGTTTTAACTGATGCTGACAAAATCTTAAAATGCATTTTAAAAAACATTCTACAGTTACCAATTGCAAATTTATCAATGATATTTTTGAATTTCTCATTTACTAAGGTATTATATTCATAATATGATATTAGAATGCAAATCTGGTGGAACGTTCCAGACCATATGGTATACCCTGAAAGAAAATATAAAGGCCTTGGTCTATTCTGCGCCTAATGGGAAGTTCGACTCCAACATATAAACATCTGCAAAGTTCTAAAATATTTCAACGACCCACTTGTTAACACTGTAAGAGATTTTTATCAATAAACTCAAAACTGTTTATGACTCCTTAACATCACTCAAAACGACATCAGATATCCTGTAAATCTTCTCCCAGATGCAAGGAAAGTAAGACGACGTGAGAGAGAAAAATAATTCCAACTTTGGAGCGAATTACCGCACAAAAGAAGAGGAGTTAAAATGTTCAGTGATTATACACCTCCTAATAAATGGATCCGAGATCATCGCGGACTTTCTTGTTCTGGATGGAGAGATGCCATCAAAATGACTGCTGGAGTTATTGCTGTACGCTCTTTACCAGGAAGGTCCCAGAACAATACCCTACGTCGTCGTTGTGGCATGGAGCATGAAACCCTTGCACACGTTCTGCAGAAACAGCGGACATCACAAAATAAGAAGTGTGATTGCAGCAGGTATGAAATAAAAAGGTTTTCAGGTCCACGAGTAGGTATATGGCTTATCCAACAGTGGTAGCAGCAGGCACATTGACATCATCGCCTACAAGACATCATCCGACAGTAGCGGGTTAATCATTGATCCCACTGCGCGCTTTGAATCCTACATCAACAGCCCGAAGAAGTAGAAAGGCGATTTATACACCCACTATCTCCTATTACAAGGATAAACACAATTTAAATAAAATCTCAGTCACAGGATTTATAATAGGAGCTAGAGGGACAATATTCAATGATCTACACACGTCTTGGGTAGATTATGGCCTAGATAAACGCCTACTTTATCAAACAGCAATCATGGCTATTAAAGCATTAATTCTCATCCTCAGAAATCATTTGTATTCAATATAATATTGATACACCACTTTACAAATCATTGAAATTATTAAATTATTATATATTTATTTATTTTGACTGCATAATAGGATTGTTTTATACCTCTTTTCTGTTCCAATTTAAATTCATTTATATCTCTATTTTAAGTCGATTTTCATTATCTTGATATGTTCAATATAAATCGTCATTATTGTGTCAATTTAAATTTTTTAATTGTATAGGTATACTTTGTGTATATGGCAGCCCTTAATTGAGGGAAGTGTCAATAAATAAAAAAATACAGAAAATAGAATACCGCCATTAATGTAACCCCTTTATTCGGTGTTACTGAATAAAGCATTTGTCCCTGAATGCTATAAAAAAAGCTTTCGACCGCTTAATTGCCCGAAAAGCGTGTGGAAAATCTGCTTGAAAAGAGGGAAAATAAACTTAATGCTTTTTCACGATAATCATTTCTTCACCATGGATTTCGCCGCAAAGCAAATTAAAATCGCGTACGATTGCATTCAGTCCTTTGCCTCTAGCGTTCAGTTAGTAATTGATATATTAGAACAATTACAAAATAAATGCTTTGTAGCCGTCGACATCAAAGAGAGAACTACCCCGCTTGTAATTAATTTCCAACAAAACAAAGTAAAACCAAGTACACCAGTTACAAAGGGATGATCACTCTGATATAAACACTTCTGTTCTGATAGAACAGATTAGCGGATGTTTAGAATTTAGTCCAGAGAGAAAACAAATAAGATATATTACCTTTGGTCATCAACGCAATATATCATTAGTATTCTGGTAACAGTTTAGCAGTTTTTAAGTGTTTATTACATTATTGTGACTTTTATTTTAAATATTTAGAGAACTTTTGTTCTTGATTACTACCATGCTCAATGATTTATACAAATATTTGCTTCTGCGCTTTAAACTTTTTAAAAACGCTTCATTATCTATGATAAGTTTAATTAGGGAAATATGAAAAATAATATGATGTGTTACACTCGCATGCCTTTCTCTATTCTTGTACAAACTATTTTTACAAACGCTTATTATCCATGTACTTCATGTTAATCGAAATATCGAGATGCTAATCTTATTGCTAATTTTCTTGTATGTGCAAGGAGAATATGGTAGGCTTTAAGCGATAGTCAAATCTTTTAACAGCTGGTTGCTATGTGGAGCATTTCATTCTCTTTGCATGTCCAGGATATAAAAAAACGAATAACAAATTCCCATTTGAGAAAAAGTAAAAGTATTGGAAAATTCAAAAGGATAACAAGGAATATCTCGGAAATAGTTCACTCCACAAAAAATGTATATGCATAAACTGTGTGTTTAAGCGAGATCTACATTTTCTATGTAGAAAAATGTTGTCTATCTCTTATGGTTTACCCGTTATGCAAAACCCATTCAGAACGAAGATGAGTTTTGGGGACATTTCCAGAAAATTCAAGATATACATTTTATTTGCCATAAAATATATAAAACATGTGATGTTTTAATCACAATCGTTAGAGCTATTTCTGAGAAAATAAAAATTTTCGAAAAATGTTCCATGTAAGGGGTAGTCTGGGGTGGAGGGATATTTCTGAAAATGTTCGTGTTGCATCTTTGAAAGATATTGAACCTAAATACCAAGTTTGGTATTTATCTGACTTTTCGTTTTTGAGTTATGCTGCACACAGACACACACGGACCTTTTTCTAAAAATACTTTTTTGGTATTCAGGAGGCCTCAAAACATGCATTTTTGGTGTAATATCGATATCAAAATTTTGGGTGGAATGCAATACTTCCCCTGTATATACGTAGTAGAAAATGTAAAAAGAACCAATTACTTACTTTTTAAAACTAGTTACTTTCTCTACTATGTATAGTAAGTAGGGGTAGTATTGAATTCCACCCAAAAATTGGTTATCGAGATTTGACCGGTGTGTGTGTGTCTGAACAGCGTAACTCAAAAACGAAAGGTCCGATAAATATCAAACTTGGTATTTAGGTTCAGTATCTTACAAATATGCGACACGAAGATTTTCAAGAAAATCACCCCACGCCAAACTATCCTTTACTTGGAACTTTTTTCGAAATTTTTTATTTTCTCAAAAATGACTAACGATTTTTATGAACATATCTATTTTAAGATACTTTCATGGCAAATTAAATGTATATCTTGAGTTTTCTGGGAATGTCCCCAAAAGTCGTTTTTATTCTGAATTAATAATTGCATAACTGGTAAACCATAAAAATCTGATGTGTTACACTCACATGACCTTCTCTACTCTTGTACAAACTATTTTTACAAACTCTTATTCTCCATCTATTTCATATTAATCGAGATAAACATTTGCAGAAACGATCTTTTGACATGAAAAGAGAATTACATTTTACACATAGCGACCAGTTCTAAAAATACTTGACTATCGCTTAAGGCGTATTATGTTCCCCTTGTTTTGTATTTGCAAGGGCAATATAGAAATGCAGTAGCATTTAAGCATAGACATATCTCTTAATAGCTGGTTGCTAGGTACAGCACCATTCTCTTTGCCGCAGATTAATACTGTTTGCATATCCAAGACAAAAAATGAATAACGAATTCCCATTTGAGAAAATAAGTATTGAAAATTTTAAGGGAATAACAAGCAATATCTTGAAAATGGTTCACTCAACAAAAAAAATGTATATGACATAAATTGTGTATTTTAACCGATCTTCATGTGTAGTAAAATTTTGTCTATCTTATGGTTTACCAGTTATGCAAAAGTCGTTCACAATGAAGAATACTTTTGGAGAGATTCCCAGAAAATTCAAGATATACATTTCATTTGTCATGAAAATATCTTAAACATATGATAGTTTAATCAAAATCGTTAGAGCCATTTTTGAGCAAATTAAAATTTTCGAAAAATGTTCCATGTAAAGGGTAATCTGGGGTGGGGGGATTTTCTTGAAAACCTTCGTGTCGCATCTCTGGAAGATACTGAAACCAAAATACCAAGTTTGGTGTTTATCCGACTGTTCGTTTCTGAGTTATGCTGTTCACAGACACACACACAGAGACAGACACATACACGGACATGTTTCCAAAAATGCTTTTTTTTTTGGATTCATGGGGTCTCAAAACATGTATTTCCGGTGAAATCTCGGTATCGAATTTTTGGGTGGAATGCAATGCTTCCCCTTACTATACGTAGTAGAGAAAGTAAAAATATACATCTCGTTAAAACACACAATTTGTCATATTTTTTTCGAGTGATATTCCACGTTGTTTGTTTAAATTTTGCAATATAGTTTTTCGCGCATGAGAATTCATTATTCTTTTTTTTATCCTGGACATGCGAAGAGAACAGAATGCTCCACAGAGCAATGAGCTCTTAAAATATTTGACTGTCACTTAAAGCCTACCATATTCCCCTCGCACCTATAAGAAAATTAGCAATACCATAGTTTCTGCAAATTTTTATATCGATTAACATGAAGTAGATGAATAAGCGTTTGTAAAAATAGTTAGTACAAGGGTAGAGAAAGTCATGTGAGTGTAACAAATCACATTTTTTGAACTACTTACAAAGTCATACGGCTACTAATTAGGCTAGAAACGATTACCTACCTAGATATTTCCTCTCATCTGTAAACTTTATTATACTCAACCGTACAGTTCTGCTAATCATGATTATTCAAAAGCACATCGAACGTATATATGGTGCTACCTGAGTACACGAGTAGTTAATTCAACAGGAGGTCACTGAGCCAACGTCTTTAGACATTTGGCAGTGAGGAGCAGGGGGGATGTAAATATTAGGAGTGGATTGTAGTGTTCGATGCAGACCTGTGTAACATATTGTAGTTGGTACGGAGGATCTGGAGAACCTCCGGGAATCTTAAATCGGCATTCAGGTTGTGTTGCAAATGCACCAGTAATTATGGCATAATTATGCTTGAATTCTCTGAATTCGGTTGATCTGGGAAGGCGAGGCAGATCCCCAGAGATCAAATGTACTGTCATATTGATCAAACCAGGGATATGCAAATAAATCGCTTGTAGTGCAGATGTAGTGTAGAATAGGCAGATAAATGTTTTACTGGACAGATCTTAAAGGGGAGTTTCTGTACTAGGTTGGTAATATGAAGATTCCAAGTGCGCTTGATATCCTAGAAAAGGCCCAGATATCGTAAAATCTGTTATGGATATCTTCACACTTCGCATATAAGTACGATGGCAAGTAACTTTTCGTTTGTATGTGAATTTGACAGTTATATATTTTAGAAGATTCATCAGGACATACCATTTTTGCACCATAGGTGAACACTGCCACAGAAAATTTGAATACAAGTTCCTGTATACTCAGAGCAGCGATATCATGCAGTAAATTGGGCACGAAAAAAGCAGAGGTATAATTGAGATATAGAAATGGTCCCATAATCCTGTGGAACAGTGGAGTAAATTGTTTTGGACGGTGATTCCGCAGTTTTATACTTGACTGAAAAAGTGCGTTTATTTTTTAGGGTAAAGTTGAACTATTCTGTACAGTGTTACCGAAAATGGGGTTTTAGTTTGGGAAACAGACCTTCATTCTGATCGTAAATATTGACCAGAAAATATAAATAATTACTTAAATAAATTATAGTAAGATGAAATAATTGCAATAAATAATTTCTGTATATTAAATTTATGTATAATTTAATAATCCTGAATTAAAGGACTTGTCCAGAGAAAGTTGTCATAAGCGAGTCGTGTTAAAGAAAGACATTAGCAACAGCCAAGTAGAAAATGCATTAGATCTGGAATGCAGTTAGGGTTGAGTTCAGTACGTTTTCAAAGTCACGTAGACAGCAATTCTGTAAGTTATAAAGGGAACGAAATTCTGAGATTCGAGCAAGGTACCGCATAGGAACTGTGTCAGACACGCATATATAGAGTTTTAGGATTGTACTACGTAAGTAGGAACGTTAGTAGGGGTAGTGATAGGTTGGCGGAGCTTAAGTTAAGAAAGGAGGGTGCATTCTAAATCAGCCTTACTTGCTAAGTCTTGTGGCTCACTCTTTTGACGACTCTCTTGATTTTAGTTTCATTTTTAAGTTGTTTAGCGCCCAGTGACACGCTTGAGTTAAAACGATTTAGCGGCTATTGTGAGGGGATCTTTCCGAGTATCATTTCTGAGACTTATGGCAACTGACGCTTCACTTAATTACTATTATAGAAGTAATTTAATTATTTAATTCAGCAGTCGGCGACTCTCTTCAAACAGAATATTTTAGTCAACATTAGTCAACAACTAAACTGGTGTTATCCTTTCACACTACACTCACGCATACCCTGAGTCAAACACATCATAGCTATACCACTGAAGCAGCTGGAGGACCAGAAAACGTATTTTGATACAAAATAAACAAATAAAACTCTGTATCACTTGAAATTCCGATTGTTATTATTTCATTGTTAATAATGAAGCTAAAATATACATTAATCATTTGGATATATTGTTGGAATTTAATAGTGTAACAATATATGCCTTTTAATTTTTGCGCATTTTATAGCTTTCTAAGTATTCTGCTAATAAACTACATTATTTTTTCTTTGGAAGCTAGAGTCTAAGGCTACCTACTCAAAATGCATGACCTGAGTAGGTAAAATCTAGCAAAACTTCTGCTTGCTCTCCAGGTCTGGTCTACGTCCTTTGCATATGTAAGAGCTGCACAGACAGATAGGGTTGGATGTGGGCAAAAAGCATCAATCTGTCTCTTTCACCTGTTGGTTGTTTCTACTTGTTGAGAAGATTTACATGCAACCTGGATCACGAAATCCCCATTTCACAGTACCTCCAGACCAGTAACTTCAGACCCTATCCCTTAGAAGGGTCACTTTAAAGTTTCATAGTAACTTCAGAGGCCATACATATACTAAGAGCGATGTTATGCAGGTAGCAAGAACTGAGAATGCGTGCCCACGAAACATGGAAAGTGCATACAGAATGTTTCATAAGGTTTCTGGATTACTGAGGAATTTAAGAAGCATAAACAGGGTATAAAACGCGTATTCAGTGGCACATTCTCTTGAATACCTCAGGCATTTGAGATATCATGCCAGATGCTGCAGTGGTTCTAGTCACTAGTATTTCCGCATCGTTCACTTTTGCCTCGTTAACCAACGATTTTAATTGTCCTCAAAAGTAGTAATTAAGGGGCGTCAAGTCCGGTGAATGACTGCCACACGAGTGGACCTCTTCCAACATCCAGAATGCGTGGAACAGTACAAGGTAATCCAAACCCTACTTCTGTAATCAAACCAATGCCTCCATTCGTCATTGTCACCTTATAGATAAGTTCCTTTTAATCAATGTCTGGTAATGACTTAAGATCACTTTGGAGAATACAGGTCCCTTGTTGAAAGTGGCTCTATTTTTTTCCTCTCTTTAAGTCTGTCGGTAACATAGCATATATTTAGCATTGAAGTGGAAAATTATACTGATCGAGGGCTGAACGATCTCCTTATGATAATCTTCGAGCTGTCATATGCACTGAAGCCGCCGTGTTGGTCTTGTAGAATAAGTGGCATAGACTTTATTGTATTTGTTTTCGATCCCATATTACAGTGAACTTAGGGTTATTCTGTCTCGCATTAACAGAGAGCCAATAGGACTCATGTCAATATACAGCAGGAATGGTATGCTCACCGGCAACTTAAACGAGATTAGCAATATCTCCTTAAGTGCATAAAAACAAGGGCTCTTTACTGTACCAACAGAAAAATAAAAAAATTGTATTCATATCAGAAATAAAAGTCAAAATATTCAAACTAATCACCCAGAACACAGCATACACTGAGATTACAGATATCCACAAAGAAGATGAGCATAAAAGAAGGCAGTACTAGGTTAACATAGAATAAATAAACAGAACTAATGGCAATGTTCCTAATCTTTTTCACTATTTTATAAAGAAATTCTTAAAATTTACTTTGATAACTCACTCATGCTATGGCACTTATGGCATATCAAGGACAGAGTCAGGTTCATTTCAAACGCGGTGTAACACTTCTCAGAACTCTCATCATACGTTGCTTCATCTCAGTCATTAGGAAATGGAGGGACGAAAGTCTTGCCTTTCACGCATTCTCAAAGAAAGAAATCGCAAGGTGTGAGATCTGGGGTCCTTTATGACCACCGCATGAGAACACGATTCTCATCTGCTGCATCACCATCCAGCGCTGAGGAAGTGCTCAGGAGAGTCGTAATACGTCGCTGGCCTATTGGAAACTGAAGCTCTCCCCGTTCTCATGCAATTGAAGCATCAACTGATTACCGTTTTGCGATTTGTAGCTGCTGTTACTGATTTTCATTCAAAGAAGGGGCCATAAATATTCCTGTGAGATACACCGTTCGCAGCAATCTTCACTACTATCGACAACAGCTGAAAAATTATGTACCAGCATTGCGTCGTTATTATTCTTCAACAGTTCCGCAAAAGTTCAATGATAAATACATGCCACGTCGCGCGTACTTCTTTTGGAAAATCGTGTATAGGATCATTAGCAATGAGAAGGCTAAATGAAATCGTGGAAATACATTATGGTGGCATAGGCTGTATGAACATTCAAGTGTCTGGAGGTTTTGTTAATACTTTGGTATATTATTAGGATGGCTTGGTATAAATTTTCAGCAGCATTACCCCCTAATATATTTCATTATTGAGTAAAATGAAGCTAGTGAAATGCAACACTAAAATCAGTGAGGTAGTGATAGTTTATTGCATAAAATAATTAAATTTTAAATTTACATAAAAGTATGTTAGTGGAAAGTTATGAATTACTTCTAAAAAATATGCAGTGATTCTATAATACCCCACAGCACCATTCCTAAGGTCTTAATGTTTTCATGAAGTATAAAAGGCAATCAACGCTGAGTGAGATGATAATCGAAACTGATGGAGGCATTGTTAATATTTTGGAGGACGCCAGACGAATGAATTACTAAAAGACTTCATGGGCTTATCCAAACCAAAGATATAAGAGAAAGGGTACTCCTATCCACATATTAATGCCTTTTAGTTTTTATTTAAATGTTTGTCTGAGAATTTAATGTCCCTAATAACAACTTAGGTCTGCAAGGACAATGAATCAAGTCTGTGAAATAATCGACAAGAGCTGAAAGTCTCCCTTGCTTTAGTCTTCAGAGAGGATCACCCAGATATCTCTCCAACCGAGGTTCGAACCCGGCCCTCCGGGTTATAAGACGGATTTGCCTTATAAGCAAATCATAGGATCCTCACTGAAAACTCCACAGTACGTGGGTTATCAGCGAGTCAGTGGATAATGACCAACTACAAGCGAAAACACTCGCTCATCAAGTATGCAGTACGGTCGTAACTTCACCTTTTCCCTGCACACTTTAGAATCGGTATTTTACAACGTTAAATGAGCTAAATTCTGCGACGCAATGCATACGAGAATTAAGAAGGATTAAGCAATATTCAACTAGTTATATCGTTGTTGGGAAGCAGTCATTAAACCCAAGGTGATGTTAATGCAAGTAGATTAAAGCAGAATATGTGGCAGTTAAGTGTCTCGTTTTGTGTATTACTACTAGGTTCACCCTTGTAAGCGCGTGTAAAGTCAATTTATAATCAAACAGAACTTCATGACGGTGAAATGAGAACACACTTTATTTATATCTATAGGATGTACCTGGAAAAAGCGTACCGTATTTGAACAGTAGGTAGCGAACACAAAGAATGTCCTATAAACATGGTTTCTAGGATTATTACCTTCAGAAATACGGACAAAAGTTTGTACGTGACGCACTTTCATCAACGAAAGTGGTCTATTTAGTTTCGTATTTTTAACAACATTCCCTTCTGAGACTCTTTGCGCACAATGAGCTCCTTTCGTGAAACTCGACTCATAAATGGCTTTCACTTTGTGAAACCACATGCTGCCGTGTTTGTTAGTAGGTGTCATATTCACCTCATTTGGGAGGTTTGTGGTTTATACAAAGCTGTTAGTCACCAGGGATAGCTGCAAGGGTAATCCCGTCCTGTCATAGCACTAATTGAATAAAATATGATATAAATGCATGCTTTGGAATACTAAGTAATTTTTACTTTCTCTACTACTACAGTAACCAGAGGAAGTATTGTATTCCACCCAAAAATTCGATACCGAAATTTCACCGGAAATATATATTTTGAATCCAGAAAAAGCATTTTTGGAAAGATGTCGTGTGTGTGTCTGTGCGTCTGTCTTTGAACAGCATAACTCAGAAACGAACAGTCAGTAAAGCTCCAAACTTGGTATTTAGATTCGGTGTCTTCCAGAGATGCGACACGAAGGTTTTCAAGAAAATCTCCCCACCCCAGATTACCCTTTACATGGAACATTTTCCGAAAATTTTAATTTTCTCAAATATGCCTCTAACGATTTTGATTAAAATATCACAAGTTTAAGATATTTTCATGACAAATGCAATGTATAGCTCGAATTTTCTGGGAATGTCTCCAAAAGTATTCTTCATTGAGAATGACTTGCATAACTGTAAACCATAAGAGAAAGACAAAATTGTACTACACAAAAAATGTAGATCGCGTAAAATACACTATTTATGTCATATACATTTTTTATTTTGAGTGAACCATTTTCGGGATATTGCTTGTTATTCCCTGAAATTTTCCAATACTTCTACTTCTTCTCAAATGGGAATTCGTTATTCATTTTTTTGTCCTGGTAATGCAAAGAAAATAGATACCAGCTCTTAAAATATTTGACTAGCGCTTAAAGCCTACCAATTCCCCTTGCATCTACAAGAAAATTAGCAATAAGATTAACATCTCGATATCTCGATTAACATGAAGCATGTGGAGAATAAGCGTTTGTAAAAATAGTTTGTACAAGAGTATAGAAAGTCATCTGAGTGTAACACATCAGATTTTTTATTTAAGGACTTTCTTTAACTATTGTGCCCTTAGCGTCCCATACTATATTGGGCGTGAAAGACGAGAAATTTTGCTCAGATATGTCTTTACCAGGCTTGGGGTTCTTTTACGTGCCGTAAATCTAAGACACGGCACCACCAGCTGTACTTCTTTTCCAAAGGAAGCCATGCTAAGGATTTTTGCGCCCGAAAAAATCCGTTACCCTCCACCGGGTTTGAATCCGCGATTTCGGGAACTAGAGGGTATAATGGTAACCAGTTTGCCACGGAGGACGACGTGGGTGCGGGTGTGTGTGTGTGTGTGTGTGAACAGCATAACTCAAAAACAAAAAGTCGGATAAACTTTGCATTTAGGTTCAATATCTTCCAAAGATGCGACACGGGGATGTACAAGGAAATTCCCCACCGCGAACTACCCTTTACATGAAACATTTTTCGGAAATGTTGATTTTCTCAAATTTGACTAACGATTTTGATTAAAACTGCATATATTAAGATACTTTCATGACAAATAAAATGTATATCTTGAATTTTCTGTGAACGTCCCCAAAAGTTGTCTTCATTCTGAATGGCCTTTACATAACTGGTAAACCGTAAGAGATAGAAAAAAATTGTACACATTCTGTGTACATCTCGTTAAACACACAACTTATATATATTTTGTATCTAATGAAGCATTTCCGAGATATTCCTTGTTGTTTGTTTTAATTTTCCAGTATTTATGATTTTTTCAAATGGAAATTCGTTATTACCTCCTCTACTTCCTCGATTGCACTCCACTGAAAAATTCGATACCGATATTTCACCGGAAATACATGTTTTGAGGCCTCATGAATACAAAAAATGTATTTTTGGAAACATGTCCGTGTGTGTGTGTGTGTGTGTGTGTGAACAGCATAACTCAGAAACGAACAGTCGGATAAACACCAAACTTGGTATTTAGGTTCAGTATCTTCCAGAGATGCGACACGAAGGTTTTCAAGAAAATCCCTCCACCCCAGATTACCCTTTACAAGGAAAAGTTTCGAAAGTTTTTATTTTCTCAAAAACGGCTCTTAACGATTTGATTAAAGTATCATATGTTTAAGGCATTTTTATGGCAAATAAAATGTATATCTTGAATATTCTGGGAATTTCTCCAAAAGTATTCTTCATTGTGAACGACTTTTGCATAACTGGTAAACCATAAGATATAGACAAAATTTTACTACACAAAAAATGTAGATCGCGTTAAAATACACAATTTATGTCATGCGCATTTTTTTTGTTAGGTGAACCATTTTCGAGATATTGCTTGTTATTCCGTTAATTTTTCTAATACTTATACTTTTTCTCAAATGGGAATTCGTTATTCGTTTGTTTGTCTTGAATATGCAAAGAGTATTAATTTTTGGCAAAGAGAATGGTGCGGTACATAGCAACGAGCTATAAGAGATATGTCTATGCTTAAAGGCTACAGTATTTCTGTATTGCCCTTGCAAATACAAAACAAGGGGAACATAGTACGCCTTAAGCGATAGTCAAATATTTTTAGAACTGGTCGCTATGTGTAAAATGTAATTCTCTTTGCATGTCAAGAACATAAAAGAACAACGTATTCTCAGTTGAGAAAAAGTGTAAGTATTGGAAAATTCAAAGAAATAACAAGGAATACCTCGAAAATGTTCACTTTACAAAAAAAATGTTTGACATGTATTGTGTGTTTTAACGAGATCTACATTTTGTCTATCTCTTGCGGTTTACCAATTATGCAAAAGTCGCTCAGAATGAAGAGGACTTTTGGGGACATCCCCAGAAAATTCAAGATAAACATTTTATTTGCCATAAAAGTGTCTTAAACATATGATACTTTAATCAAAATCGTTAGAGCCGTTTTTGAGAAAATAAAAATTTTCGAAAAATGTTCCATGTAAGGGGTGGTTTGGGGTGAGGGGATTTTCTTGAAAATTTTCATGTCGCATCCCTGGAACATACTAGACCTAAATCCCAAGTTTTCGTTTTTGAGTTATGCTGTTCATAGACAGTCAGCACACACACACAGACACACAAGCATGCACATGGACATGTATCCTAAAATGCTTTTTTTTATGTCCTGGACATGCAAAGAGAATGCAATGCCCCACATAGCAACCAGCTCTTAAAAGATTTGTCTATCGCTTAAAGTCTACCACATTCCCCTTGCACATACAAGAAAATTATTATTAACAATTTCTGCAACTGTTTATCTCGATTTACATGAAGTAGGTGGAAGAATAAAGTTTGTAAAAGTAATTCGTACAAGAGCAGAGTGTCGTGTGAATGCAACACTTCAGACTTTTTATTTAATGTACGTCACGTAAAATAAGGAAACAGTATTTCTAAATGAGGAATTAAACGATACGCATGACGTATCTACTCAGAGAAGCTAATGAAGAGCTGCAATGAAACATTACCACTCTATGGATTTGTGTTTGGAAGGCAATGTCATGTCTCGGACATATGCAGAAGAATTCAGGACTTTCACTTCTGGAACGCGTCGACAGGTAAGCGCATATCCGCGCCAATTAGCAGGGTTCGATATGAAAGCACGGACAGGTAGGTTATAAAAAATACGGTTAGTGCAATGTGAATGGAGACATTCATAAATATATATATATATATATATATATATATATATATATTGAGTTGTAAAAGTTAGCGCAAAATCTTATTTTATTTCACATTTTTATAAGTGCGTTCCTGTTTCTTTAATAGTGTTTAAAATTAAACAGAAAAATAATTTCCAGTTATGTTGCGTGCCCTCGTGTCTGATTTCTAATAGAAAATCATTGTTGGAACCTATTGGGCGTGCTTCAGACGCCGCTGTACGCACTAGCCTCACAAACAAAGCTGACGCTTTTTATTATGTCTACTATCGGCACCACTGTCACCGAGGATAACACTTGGGTTATACGAAGCACTGGCAGGCTGAGAGTTAATCCGAGGTGTGTTATACCGGGTGAGTCTTCTCAGCCTGCGGATTGTGAAGTTATGTAGTACCGGCGTTGTACAGGATATGCTGTAAAACACTGTCCTCTACATCGCGTCGTATCAATTTGGACTAAATTACTGCTTTGCACCGTTGTGCATGCAGTGACTTGCACCTGTGCGCGTTGACCTTTAGTAGTGAAGGTCACAGTTTCAAATACTGCCACTTGAAGGTACTTTTTATCTTTAGTAAATTTAACGAGAACTGATAGATAGGCATGGAAGTATAGTTTCACTTAGTTTAATTATGTGAATTGTATTGAAACACATTGTTACTTGTTAAAACATGCAAATTCTTTTTCTAGTGCATTCGGAAAGAAATCATGATTTGCTAAAACATTCTCGAAACAATAACAGGAATTAATAAAAAAACTCATTTATTCGCAGACGTGATTTGAACTTCGACCCTCACCATGATTATCCAGCATGTTAGCCATTGCGCTACTAGAGCACGTTAACAACCAGCACAAGTAGCTGTAATCAGCGGGCTGGTGAATGCGGTGTCAGCACCTGCATTTCGCATCGTTTGTAAAATGCAGCGCTACCTAGTTACGAATCCGCAGGATGAGAAGACTCACGTGGTATATTGTAATTACTGTGATGGATTTAATTGCTAGTTGGACCGGATGGAGATTGTACGGTAACGTGTAAGAATTAGATAGGGGAATTGATGAGGTAGTAAGAGTGCTCCATGACGATTGCCAGTCATACTACAACGGTTCCCCTACACCGCTGGTATGATGTGTGTCAATTTTTTTTTTTTTTATTTTTTGGCTTGCTATTGTTAATTTTGATATCCAAGCATCTCTTGAAGGATTGTATAGAAGCTCCGCTTTTGTTGCTGGGAATTGCTCTTTTGTTACCGTAGGTACACGCATGCCGTGAAGGGAACATGGTGTCACCTCAAGCCGCGTTGTCTGGGGTTATAATCCCCAATGGACCAAACGAGGGCGCTCCTATGGAATTGGGTTATACAGTTATACCATCGAGTAAGAGCAACTTATGTTCCGTTCTTTGACAAGGAATATAATACATGCACCACGATATGCATAAGCTCCTGCAATGTACTATGAAATGTTCTGTTGTAACATACCTTTTCCATCCAACGATTTAAGTTTTCTCTCTCGCATTACAACCTGCGAACGCAAAATGGAATCCCATTATTCCACACACGGAAGGCAGATATGATCTTCTGCGCGCAAGCAAATGGAATGAACAGTTACGAAACTAACCTACTCGAATGGTATAGTAATATCAGCATGAGTTTATGTAGGGTCCACCAAAGGAACGGGAAATTCATAAAAACTAATATTTCATAAATTTACTTATATGGTATGTAAGGACTCCAAATAAGATTTATTCTATGTGTTTAGTATGACCTATTCTGATTATTCTGTAACTTAGATCGCAAAATGTCCAATACTTTCTTTAAATATTTTTTTTTAATTATTTAAGGTACTGGATACTGGAATTGTGAACTTACACAAATTTTACCTCAGATTTGTTCTGTACTACAATTGCAACATGATATTCCTTTTCGTGATTCTACATGCTTAGTTTTCCAACAAAACACTTTTCAAAACCAGAAAATTGAGTTATATGTAAAATGACCCATGTAAAGGAAGTTAGAAACAGTTAATTTTCAAGTATCTAGATCCTCACTCAAATACTAAATTTTGTGACTTAACTTTTTCTGAAAACAATTAAGTATATACGTATTTCCTTCAGTTCTCTAAAGGCCAGTAGTGTAATTTAAGTATTAAAATGTTAAATTCAAAGCTGGCTTTATATGAAGAAGACGCTCTGTATACATTTTCATCCGCTTTCAAAGAATGCATACTAAAACAGTAAAACTAAGCAAAAGAGTAATAATTAATGTTTTTTAAATTGGCAAAAGTATAAGAAAACAAGTTTACAAATAAATTTCGTCTTAAATGTTCATGTGCTATTTGTACACAGGTGTACACGTTCATTAAATGTCGCTTTTTAATCATTTAATTGGCGAAAAGGACAACACGGTATCAGTATTTTTAATGTTTTTCTATGAGAGTTATAAACAAAAGCTGATTTTTTTAAACTTTGTCGAAAATTCATAATCGAGTACCCTTAAGTGGTGAATTATCCTTAAGTGGAGCATTAAATACTTGTACAACGATGAAATTAGATAGGGACCAATTTTCTGATCAGTATGTCAATGGTGGAATGGTCCAAATAAAATTTTTGTTTTGCACTTCGTCATTTTAATTCATTAATTATCCTAAAATATTTCAATTGGCATATCCAGTATTAATGTCTTACACAAATAGTCAAAATATTTCGTTGACAAAGTTGTATGTATAGTCGACATTCCCCTTGACGAGCTTGTTATTTGTCAAACGTATCATGATTGCTAATTTCAGAAAAATGCAAACATTTTCGCTGAGGAAATTTGTTGACGGATAATCTGCTAATCAAACAGAAGGTATCGACTTTGTTTCTCTCTCTCTCTCTCTTTCTTTAAGCAGGCTACTTCCTCTTCAAATACTGGATAATTTTTTTTCGAAATACTGTAGTTGTTTAACTGTTCTATAGTGTGAAGTGTTAGGCATTTTAAGCATAATTATATGGTATACTAATTGAAGAAGGAATTCAAAAGCGGGTTCCAATACAAACTACCTTAGCAATTCTTTTCTCAATTCTTGTTGCTACAATTACACATTGTTGGAAATAATTTGTATCCTAAGCGGTATCATTAATCGAAATACCTTCTTTATTGAATTATATACAAGAAAATATCGAAATATTATAAGCCTATAAATCATTATGGACTTGACTGTAAGATTACGATTTTCATTCTGCTTATGTACCAAAAGTTCGGCTAAATTCCAAGAGGACACACCTTCCACATATCTTGTCAGAGGAATCAATTTGAGAGTTGGGTATTAGAAATATGCTACAGCTAAAATTTAAAGAATTAATTACAAATGCTTTACTATATGCTGGCGATCAAATACTTAACTAAGAAGCAGAAAATAATCTAAAAAGAGTAGGGTATACATTAAGCCAAAATGCTATCCATAATAATTTAACTATGTCTATAAATAAAACAAACATAATGAATGACCTTTAAAGGGAAGAACCCCATTAGATTTAAGATATTAATAAATGGGGAAATATTCGAAAAAACATCCCACTTCAATTATCTAGAATGTAATATTAGCTTTAAATTTGACATCGACTATGAGAAGAAGGTTAATAGATTTCAAAATATTTGTGAAGGAGTTAGAAGAGCTTTAGAAAGAAAAAACGAAAAACAAATTAAATTCTATAAAATAAGGCTGTGCCTGCGGTATTATATGGCTCCGAATTTTGAACAAAAACAAAAAGAAAGAGATTAGGTTAAATTCTGCAGAAATAAATTTTGAGATATGTAAGAGGGTGTATTAAAGCTGGTAAAATAGGAAGTGAGGCAAAAAGATCAAAGTTGCATATTGTCTCAGTTACGCCAAGACTGATGAAAACAAAACAAACTGGAAAGATCACGTCAATAGAATGGTAGATGATATATTACCAAAGAATATAATGAATTGCCAACCAATAAGGAAAAGAAGTTAGGGAAAACCTAGCAAGAGCTGGTTTGATGATAGAGACCGGAACAGGTGATATCACCTAATCCTTGATGGGAGATGGTGATTTATAAAGCCGCCAGATAACTGTGGAAACATGTATTTGCTTGTTGATTTATGTGTCTCCTCATATCCCTAAGATCGACTTGCAATGTAAAGCTGTTCCTCCATGGTCACATTTGGAGAGGGAGCCACTTCCGCATCAACAAAAGTAAAGAGATTAAATATCCATGACAAAGTTGGTGTCATGCGTGTAGATGGTTCTTCTCTTGCTCAAAGGAGAGAGATTCTGCGGGTTTGCCGTCTCTAACAAGCTGACTTCTGATGGGGAGATGGGGACCGTTACTCATTATCCTTTCATGTCAACCCTCGATTATGTTACATGAGTTTCAAGGAAAACACTCCCCTCAGAGGGAGTTTTTGCCTTCCTTTGGAACTACGTTCTGAAGAGAATGTTGCGGATACATTTATGATTCTTTAGATGAATTTGAAAGGGGATATATTATACATATATAGAGAAATTGTACATATGAAAGGGGAACCATACATATAAGAATTTTACAGTAATAATTTAATTCACTAACATGTTAAAACATTCAACATATAACATTTGTACAGAGCTGATTGTAAGACACGGGCGAGCTAGCAGGAATTCCAAGAAATCATAAAGACCGTACCTGTCACCGAGCGGTACAACCTACATGATGGCGCCCAAGCGCACGGATCTGAAAACACACATTCTCATACATGTCAGGGTAACGCGGCCTGAGGGCCAATAGGAAACGTCGTTACGTTTTCAAACGCGGAGGTGAGCGTCACTAGGCTCCCGTATATAAGGGCAGACAAAGCCTCAGAGCCCACTCTTGTTCTAAATCTAACTCGTCGAGAAGTCACATCGACACGAGGTGCTACAGATGCACGTGGGTGCACAAGGGTGGGGTGCGTGTGACTGATTTAAAGTGGTGGGATTATTATTATAATGGGAGAAGCTAGCCGCCCATGATTATTCAAACTGTTAAATAAACTCCATTGATTAAGGGAAACTTGCAGTGTATTTTTAACTTGCGTCACCTACTAGAACTGAGAGTTAATTATTAGATAAAGATAGGAATGGAATACTCAACAACCGACGAGCACCAATAGCCGAGGAAGAACAACACTGCAATAGGTAACAACGACGCAAGGATCATCGATTTCACGCTACAAATTTCACCATTTTTCCATTGAATCGAATGAATCTTACAAAGATGTGTCTAAAGGTAAGAGTAATTCGGAAAAGAAAGCGCATATTTTGCATTCCTTTGTCATATCGGATGTGAAGTATGGAGCTTTCGCTGAGTATTTTAACTGCTGTATAGGAAGCCCTTATTAATGGTTCTCTACTTCAATAGATGAGATTTTTAGATGTTTCCAACTGGTTTGACTCTTAATGTTCAGAATAACTCTTAAATATATAAATCGTTCATATTTAATATATTTATAGCTAGAGCCCGGATTTATGTGTAAAACGCATATTCTTATTTTATACATATTTAAAGCTGTGCAGAAATTATATAATACGTAAGTCGTTCTTTCATGTGCGATGTTGGTTAATATTATAAATGCGTATGCCTGGATAAAATTAATATTTTATATGTTTGATGTAAAAATCCATGTGTTCTTTTGAATGCACATTAAATTTTAATATTTCCCTTTAGGTAATCAGTAGTTACTAGTACTTAATAAAGTCTCTGCAATCATATAATGGGTGTGTGCGTGTATGTATTGACAGTGCTTAGTGTGTTGGGCAGAGCATTCAAGCGAACATTTTTAACAGCGAAAAATTCAATGTCCGGAAATACATGGCTTCGACGATGCAGGCCGTCAAAGTTTGCGAACGGTTCGGATGCCTATATTGATGGGCGTGCGTTCTACATTTCGTTAAGAGCCCAACAATAAAATCGCAGCGTGCAGTAAATTACAAAAGGGGTTCAAACTGTTGACCTCCTTTGAATGCAGAGCGTATATCGGTGGTGCAGAGACAACATGGTTAAATGAGTGCGGCCGTGTGCTCAGTATTTTTTGCAACGTGGATCCGTGCGATTAAGTCCTCCTTGATGTTACAGAGATAGCATACACCGTAGACTTCGTGGGACCCCGCAGAAAATAGTCAAGAGGGTAAGATCAAGTAATCGTGGTGGCCATGGCACAGCTCCCCCTCTATCAATCTAGTAGAACAAGGGTGGCGAAAACGACTTCCTTCCACGAGTCACCAAATATGCAACACGCACTGCAACACTCTGCAGCATGTGAAAATCAAACGGACGGTTGCAGAGAGGGAACGTGCGCCTGCGAGTCACGTTTTCGCCACCTCTGCAGTAGAGTATTGGATAAATGGCGTCCAGGTGGTGCCGCACATTTGCATTGAAGTGAGTAGAAACTCCGTCATGAGGTATGTCGGTCCTGTTAGTCTCGTTGGCAGTGATCTGGTCCTTAATTATCCCAGCCCATATGTTCTTACTGAACCTGTATTGGTTACTTCCAACCACTTGCGCACGGAAATTTCGGCTGTCCAAACAGGAATACTAATTTTGACGCCTCACAGCGTCCAAACCCTTCACTTCCGGACATGGGTTCTCTCTTGAAAAATGTTCATTTTAATGCCCCACGTAAATATTAAGCGTTGTTGGTGCTTTTCCTGTACACTATGTATATGTTCCAGAACAACTCTGGGATGCCTGGAGCAATTTCAACCAAACTCGATGACTTACTACACACATGACTTACTACGGAAAGAAAATGCTATAGGAGTAGGATGGGATGATACATAGAAATAATAAAAAACTATCTAATACAATGTCAATTACGTAGTTTTCAGGATCGTTGAGATGAATAGTGACAATTTAATACCAAGTTCACCTCCATAAGCATGGGAGATAAGAAAGGGTGAAAAAATGTACAAAAGGTTCAAGTTAGTGTTGTATACATAATTTCAAGGTTGCTGAGATGAGCAGATTTCCTGTAACCAGTTAAACCCAGTTCTCACACACCCTAGCCCAAAATCAGAGGACACTGGTTTCACTGCAGCTCGCTATGGCCTGACGGTCGTGCAATAATGGTGGCGGAGTACAAGAGTCCCTATTATTTGGCAAGTAATCGCCCACAAAACAAACCGTTTATTTGATTTTTGTTAATTTTTTTTTGCATCATAGTGCATATTGTTTTACATTTTTGTGCATATTGGCATGCATATTTACTATTTAATTACCCATTCCGGTTCTATTTACAGCTTTTCATGGATAATAGCTTCTGGATAAAACAGTTATTAGTTTTATTATTTAGCACAAGATTTGGTTAAAACGGATTTTTAAAAATATTAATAAATAAAACTGCGAATTATAAATCCAAGGTAAAGAAACTCGTGGAGGTTAGGAAGTAGTATCAACAGCAATTAATTCTTTTGATCATTGCACACTTACGTAAACAGCATCGCAAAGATGCGTAGTGTAGATAGTTCACATTAGGCGAAATTAAATATCCCTTTAATAACAATGAAATTGAAGTAATAAAGTATTTATATTCCGAATCTTAGAAGCATTAGATATCATAATAGTACGAAATATTTGATTTATAAGTTTTACATTGGAAAACAGGATTTCTTAATAAGAAAGGAACATTATAGCATTTAGAATGTTTCTTTATAATAAATCCTTATATCTTTTCATACATTGTAGCCTTCTGATGAGCAGTAGCAGGATGTGTTTACACAAAATTCGGTCGTAACTATTTATACAGCAATGACATTAAAAATCGCTCTGTGGTTTCCCAATTAACAAAGCAACGTAAATTTTATGTTATAGATTAAAGGGATAATTCGCCTAAGTTCTAAATTGAACATGCCGCATTTTCGGGATAAGTATGGCAATGTAATGTTGCTTGGTAAATATAAACTTCGGGTGTGTTTAATTAGAGATTAAGAATAAACAGGAAACTTTTTCTCCAATTATTTGCATTTGGATTGCAAGTATCGAGAAAATACTTAAATTTCCTCGAGACTTTTCGTCATTTTTATAAGGTATTATGACTTTATCCGCTTTTCCTCTAGTCATCCTTCAGAGTTTCCTTCTACATTGCGCCTCAGTTAACGATGCCCAAATGCTTGTGTCTCTGATCGCTCACTAGAGTGTCGAACACAGCACTCGCTGAATACACACCTGGCAGCTCTGAACTAAAATTCACAACCCTACTTGGGGTGCGATCCCTTTCTTTTATACTCAACGCGAACTCTACGGAAGGTTCGGTCAGGGCGGGGAAAGGGAAGTTGGAAGCTTCTACTGTCATCCCGATAAGAGTTACGAATAGCTTGAGAGCTAGAGCGCTTCCTCCTCTCTCAAACCAATCATATGTCGACGGCTGGCACAGGGGAACACGCTCAGCCCTTCATAGCGCAGAAAACAGCGAAGACTCTGTCAAACTATTACATAATAATATGACCATAAACAGATAATATATATTTCTACTGCAACCGTGTGTACTCTACAGCTCAAAACTTCAAAAGAGGACGTATGTTAGGAAGAACTAATATGCCTTTATATGTGGCAAAACAATACGTTCTTATATAAAGGCTCCCACAATGGTTATTTTAACTTATACTAACGTTGATTTCAGTAAAACACAATTTTTCAAAAGTCAATATTCCATGAAAATTTCATCTGATAAAACAAAAATTATGGCATTCGCTGGTAAAGAACCAGTTCGAAATAAATGTTGTTTAGAAAACAAATAGTGGAAAGAGTAAATGAATTCAATTGTTTGGGATATAAGATCCTTTACATAGTGGAAAGATGTATCGCCCAGAAAATAAACAAATACACCAAACTATGGGCATAATAAATACTATTTTCAAACCCGAACGTGTTCAGAAACATAAGCGTTTAGGTTTACATAGTATTCTTGAAAGACCAGTGCTTTCTTATAGAAATGAGGGGTGGATCTTAAGAGCTGATGGCATAGTAGCATGTGAGATAAAATTCACGAGGGGGCATGCTGGGTATACAAATTTTGACCACAAAACGAAATAGAGGGATCATAAAAGAACTGAAGATTGAATATGTGATAAAACGCATTTGGCGTTATCAAGAAAACTGCACAAGTCACGTTAGTAGAATGAGCAACGGCAGATTTTCAAAGGCATTTTCATATCGACAGAGAGAGAAAAGTTCGAATGGCAGACCACAAAAATGATGGACATAAATCAAAAGCGTAACAGGCCACTCGGTCTAACACTTGGAATTATGCTGTTAAAAAGTGTCATATTTATCTTAAATGCCTCGATGAGTAATACATGCTATGAAATGAAATGTACCCTGGATGAAATTCTTTTATTGCATTATATTTTATTGACCAAATAAAGTTGCAGCCAATTTACGTACTCATCGTTTTACTGACCAAATAACATTTTTCATTCATTTAAGACTGCTTCTGTTATCTCTCTTTCATGCTGCAGTTATTATATAACCAATTCTTGCAGTTGCACCTTTCAACACGTTATGTTTTGGTCTTTTGGAGGGGGTTATAATTTCCCCAAATGTTATAATTTCCTTTTTTAACTTCTGAATGCATATGATGTCTCTACCCGTCTGCTCTTTAGTTTGGTTTACCAGTATGGCGGAGAATTCATGTAGTATACCTTGGAGAACCTGCAATGAAGGTATCCTTCTACTTTACTATTTCACTCCAGCAAGTTTTCTCATGTTTGAGTTTCTAATATTTTTTCAATATGCTAATTTCTTTTCAACCTTTAACAGCTTATGGAAGTTTTTAAATTATTCTTAAGTCACTCTTTAGTCAAGCTCAATGTTTTAGCCAAACGTCAGTTCTATAGTCTTACCCATTTGTTTTTCCTCTCGGGGGTTTATTGCTTCATCTTCTGCGGTGTTTTATCCACCGTCATTTCTTTCAGATGTCCGAACCACATAAATCTCCTTTCTTGGGATACGTCAAAAACATCCTTTTCAGCGTCTTTAACTTCTTTGCTACACGAAGCAGAAGGAAATGACACACATATCATTGTCATTACGATGTGGGATATACAGTGCGTTGCAGGCTAACTATGCGTATTTTCCTGATGTATTAGAAGACATTTAGTTAAATATTATTTCATAATGAGGTGTCTGGAAACACATTTGTTTCGGTGTACTGCGATACGAAAGAAATAAGGGTTGGAAGGAAGCAGCGAAAGAAACCTGTTGAAGTAATTACACATAATTAGTGAAGCATATGGTGTCGATAAGAATATTTAAACTGTTTAAAATTACGCCTAATTTTATCTACCATTTGCCACATATGCCTTGTACCTGCTGGATAACACAAACCTACTTAAACACTTAAAATAAATTAGGTAATTCTATGTGTTCAAACCGAAACATTGAGTAGTCATTATAGCTACGACAAATATCCATTGAGCGAGGAATCAACGTAACTACCACCTTACTCAATACACGCGATGTAGTACTGAATATACGACCCAGGGCTGTACAGTCGACAGTCAATAGTTCGCTTGCATTACTGGTATGGTAGAGTTGCTCCCTGGGAGCTCTGTGTTTATGTTCTACTCTATTCCTGACGCCTCTGTTTACAGATCCAAATTACCAGTGGACCCTCTTTCCCTCGCCGCCTGTCGGTACAAAGTCGCTGCGTGCATACACTATAAGTCAAAGGATATTTGTCCTAGCTCAGGTAATCATAACACTTTACTTTAATTATTGTTGTACCAAAGCAGTGTTCATTCTTAGGAGGGCTGAAGTCGAATGAAGATTTATTTCATATTATGACTAAATTTGCTGTATAACGTATTATACAGTGTCTCAGAAAGGAGGACTTTGTCCGATATATAACGCTTATGTTGTGTGTACGTTTTTTCATTAGTATGTCGGCTGTTTATTGTGATTTGTTTGCTGTTCCTAGTATTGGGTTTTTATGTCTATACACACAAGGTGTATACATACTACAGGCATTGGTGAAATAGTTATTTTGTTATTGAAATTAGTCTCCTTATATGCAAATGTTTTTCAGATCATAAAACATATTGTTTTTCATAGTGACAAGAAATTGTAATTTCTAAAGTATAAATTGTTAACATAAAAGTAGGTACAAATGGATACACACACATCTAAAATAATTACAACAATAGTTACAGAGTTTTATATTATGTAATAGCTCTGAGTAAAATAGTACCTAAGGTAAACCTTTCCGCAAGTTTTAAAAATTTTAGTAAATGATTTATTATTACCTACTGAAAAAAAATGTAGAATCAAGAAAATTTACATTAATGTTGTAAAAATTGCCTGAAATCCATTGGAAACTTTTGAGATATGCATGTTCGTTACAAAAGTTGTAACTGATAGATCTTAACCTTACCAGTGCTCTTAAAGACGCTAGAATTAGGGCTATATTAGATAAAATATATTTGTAGTAAGACTAATGGCCAAAATGATACATTGGCAACCCTGATCGCAGCTTTATCCACAGAAGTAAGGGCACACAAGGCATTTGTTAAGTGGTAAATTGCTATCTATGGAATGAATGCTTTTGATGTTTGGCATAGAACATGTTTTATTTTTATATTATATCCAAATTAACACAAAGATCAATTGTCCAGTTTAGTATTTGCTTTTTCCATCTCTCTCAAAAAATAGATGAGTTTATACCTAAATAATGTGCTCTCGCGCGGCGGTTATTCTTGTCTTTTCTTAACCAAAAGCACACTACATAATTTTCGCATTCCTTGAATTTACTTTATAGGGAAAACGTGTTTCCACATTAAAGCACACGGAAAAATCCCTACAACTTTTACTACATGGGTATATCCCTTCTTCAGATGGACCACAATATGCTATTGTATTCAACGACCATATCAAATACAGACACGGCATGTTTTGATTTTCGCATTACGATGTGCTCAAGTTCAACTATTCAGGATTAGAAAAGGTGCCTAAATGAATAATTTGACTAACTTCAGTGCTCCACGATATATTAACTACATAATGTCTGTGCCTCTCACGAACATACCTACCATCATTATCTGACAGTGCACGAAAGATTAGCAGCTTAAATACATAAAATATACAGGCGAACCAGAACTCCACAGACAAACTTTCAGAGGTTGTTCACGGGTACCTTCTGAATATTTTGGTATAAAGGATCCATGGTCTCCGCGGCCGTTACAAGTAATTGCATTTCATTTGGTTTCTTGTATCTCTATTACAATGTAATAGATTTGTATCTCTATTGCAATGAAAATAATGCACAATAGTGCAAATGACGATGGCATGCGCTGAGTGTCTTGTTTGAAAACAAAATTGCTTCCACTTGCTCACAGTGCGTGCTGTTGGAACAATAATGCCCTGTTTAATGCGTTGCCCTCAAGTTTACATTTAGTACTGTTCGGTTCTGTCTAGGGTTTTGGTTTTTTCGGCAGTGTTAGTTGTGCATTAACAATGATACACAGCAGTGTGGATTGGTTTACTGATGAAGAGTTGGCCGATATGCACCTCGTGTATAGGTTCAAAGAATTCAGTGGAAGAGCGGCACAACGACGTTATGCTGAGCTGTTCTCGCACCGACGGCAACCACATCACAGTACTTCTGCATCTGTGCATAGACGCCTACGAGAAAGTGGTTCCTTCGTGTTAAAATGGAAGAGATATGCCAGAACATCCGATCTGGAAGAGAGTGTGTTAACGCGATTGCTGACAATCCTGCTGCTAGTAGTCAGCGGCTTGCACGAGGTTCAAATAAAGCCAATCAACTGTTTTGAGAGTCGTACATGAAAACAATCGCACCCATATCATCCACAGAAAGGTGCAGTCGTTGCAGCGGACGTTCCATTTTGAGTGGAGTTTGCAAATTGGTTCCTACAGTAATGTGCAGAAATCACAACTTTCCTGTTTGGTGTTGTTTACAGACGAGATCAAGTTTACAAGAGAGGGAATGTTCAACAATAGGAAGAGCCATGTATCGGATTAAGAAAATCCACACGCACTGGTGTGTCGATTCTATCAACAGCAGTTTACTGTGAATGTAAGGGCTGATATACCAACGATTTTGTAATTGCACCTCGCATACTTTCTGATGCACAAAACGTTCCTTCAACATGTCCTCTCCCGGTTCCTAGAAGCTGAGATTTCGTCTGCTTATGTGGTTTCAACATGATGGGGCGCCGGCACACAAGTTAGGAACCACATTGATGTACATTTGGACGACAATAGATTGGTCGCGGCGGTTCTGTTCCATGGCCAGCTCGGTCACCAGACATGGCACCAATGAACTTCTTCAGGAGCATGTAAAGAGCCTAGTTTACGAGATTCTGGTCGATATTTGCATGGACCTGGTTGCTAGGTCTATCGCAGCGCGGAAGTAGTACGCCAAATTTCTGGAATACTCGAGCGTGTAAGATAGTCGATTTTGAACAATACCTGTAAGGGAACAGTTCTGCATTTGTTAGGTACTGTACTTTACACTGACAGATCAGACCGAACACACGTGTTTCATCTACAGAATGTTGCATTTCTCTGTGTTGTGCGTTGTACGCTTGAGATATTACATATTATACAGTCTGTTGTGAAGGTATTTTGAGGCAGTGTTTTTAACACTTAAATGATTTTAGTCTGATTATATAATATAAAATATAATAACAGCCTGTCTTAAAGCAATATGTATACAATATAATATATAAAAAGTGTATGTTTCAGTCCTTATATAATGTTTATATTATTATGTACATGTTTAATAATGTTATGTGAATCTATTACATAATTTAATAATGATGGAGCTGTGAGAATAGAGGCCGAAAGTTGCTAACAATGAGGTAACCTTGAGGCAATAATGAATTAGAAAGTTTAATAATGCTACTAGTAATTCTTGGAAATAATAATGTAATATTTTTAAAACAGTTTATAAATAGCCAATCAACAACTAAAAAGGCTAAAAGTTAAATACAAATATTCTATTGGAGTAGGATTAGCCAATCAGAGACTTGAAATAGAAAAATTTACAAATTCAGGCGGTAGAAGTCAGTTGCTAGTAGACGGTGTTTCTAACTGGACGCGAGACGCGTCCTCGAGAAGCTTAATACGTATTCAGTGTGAGACAAAATTCATTACGGCGAGAATATTATAAAGTTTACGTGTTAAAAAAGTGCAAGTAATTAATAAATAATCTCACAGCTCTCTATATCAGTGACGTGTTATTTAATCGTGAAAGGATTAATAAAAGGAGTGAAGTAAAAATTATAATTTGTGTAAGCCCACATCACACCCTGCAAAGAGACACATGTTTCTATAAATTAATACTGACGCAGCCGAGGCAAACATAAATATATATAATATTTAAGGAAACATGAAACTTGGGGCGAAGGCCACCGGAAACTTTGTAACATACGTGGGGCAGTTATTTCATCAAGTTTGGCTCTCCAACTGCAGCAATACAATACAACTCCTCCTTCAAAGACACAACTTCTTCAATTTTCACGGAAACAAGAGTGATTGGGGATAACAAATCGAATAAGTCATAATTACATTATTACTCTGTAATGAACCGGAGACCATTGGGCCCTTATACCAAAATACTCGGAAGGTATTGCTGAACAACCTCTAAGTTTGTTGGTGGAGTTCTGGTTCATACTGAATATGTATGTGATTATATTAAATTTTAAATAGTGATCTTAGGATTTTAAATTAAGTAATGAACTGCACAAATACTTACTCCGAAGCTCGTGCAAAAGATTAAGATAAGAGTTTGTAGACTCACCTGCAAAAAGAAGAAGTAAAGAATTAATATGACTTACATCAATTCGTATAGACAAAGGTAAAAAAAAAATACTTTTACTATTGTAATCTACAGTTATACTATATTTCTCTAGTATGTAGAGTATTTTTGGTAACATCAGCACCCTATAGAGTTTAGAAAAAGAATACGGATTTATGTACAGGTATCGTCAGGATGGTGGCTCGATGTAAACAGACGCGGTCGCCGATATCCTAAGTGAAGCGGGTTACTAGGAACAGTTTAATCGATTCCGGTTTAATAGTGGGTAAGTTTGGATTCGGCTATTAGATGCTCGAATTAAATACTTGGATAAAAGTATGATGTGTTTCATTCACATGATTTTCTCTACGCTCGTACAAACTATTTTTAAAAACGGTTATTCGCATGTATTTCATGTTAATCGAGATGTTGTCATGTCAGAAGATGTTAATCTTATTGTTAATTTTCTTTTAGTTTCAAGGAGAATAAGGTAGGCTTTAAGTCAAATCTTTTAAGAGCTATTCGATATGTGGAACATTAAATTCTCTTTGCATGTCCAAGACCAAAAATATAAAAAATAAATAAATAAATAAGAAACGAATAACAAATTCCCATTTGAGAAAAAGTGTAAGTATTGGAAAATTCAAACAAATAACAAAGAATATCTCGGATAAGGTTCACCCGACAAAAATATTTGTGACATAGATTGTGTGTTTTAACGAGATCTACATTTTTGTGTAGTAAAATTGTGTGTCTCTTACGGTTTACCAGCTATGCAAAAGTCATTCGGAATGAACAGGACTTTTGGGGACATTACCAGAAAATTCAGGATATACATATCATTTGTCGTGAAAATATCTTAAACATATGATACTTTAATCAAAATTGTTAGAACAATTTTTGTGAAAATCAAAATGTACGAAACTTTTTACATGTAAAGGGTAGTCTAGAATGGTGGGATTTGCTGAAAATCTTCGTGTTGCATCTATGAAACCTACTGAACCCAAAAGTCAAGTTTGGTATGTTACCGACTTTTCGTTTTTGAGTTATGCTGTTCACATACACATACCTTATTCTAAAACGCTTTTTTATTGAGGGGGCCTCAAAACATGTATTTCTGGCTAAACCTCGATATTGAATTGTTGGATGAAAGGCAATACTTCCCCTGCTTATTATATGTAGTAGAGAAAGTAAAAATGGGGCCTGGGCTGATTTCTGAAGCTTTTTGCATTCCAAAAGTGCTAATCGTCTTTAACTGCAAACGAAAATATATTTATTTAATTTTTTTATCGTTTGCTTAAAGCAAATCTACGTAATTAATTTGTATTAGTAATAACTTGTGCTTTAATTTTATTTACAGTGGTTGCTACTATATAATTTTACAATCTTATGCACATCAAAAGCAAGATTTAAAAGTAAGTTTTCTCTACCTTAATCTGTGGTCTGTATGAATTAAAATTAAAATGTATATTTGTTGTAAAGGTGCTATAGTTAATGTATTATTATTATTATTATTATTATTATTTTGAATAGTTGAAACTCCTTAAGCGTTATTTTCCTAAACATGCATACTGTAAAAATTAGCTCATCCTAAATACCAAATTAAAGGATATAGATATATGTAAATTATTGTACATGCTTATAACGAATCATACATATCTTGTCTTTGATGACAAACGCTTATAATTTTAAATTACCTTTCCATCATTCCTGCGCTTGAAGCATCAACGTAAGATATCTCGACCCAACTGTTTACCCTTCGATATTGATATTGAGAAGGTCGACCTCTTGTTTTGTTTATATCGATCCGCCATCGCTGATGAGAACTGCACAAGTATACACCAGACTATTAACTAAACACGAACAGCCAATTCGTGGTTCATTGATGTCACACATAGGATGGTATGCGCAAAAAAAAAAAAACTCCATACATAGCCTATGCATTGGCAAATGACGGCGTGATTATTAGGATTTATACTGATTCGAGAAAGAAACCTATCATACACATGTTGAAACTTTTGTGCAACGAGTTTACTTGAAAGAGAATTTACCTCCCTTAGATATAAGACAACGATGATCGAAATTATAATTCATGAGTGCTCAATGGGCCCATACAGCTAAAATGTTACCGAAATTCGCCTTATCAAGACAAAGAAAAATCCGGCAACCCACTTCATTTCTGAACTTCTAGCTTGGCAGATGGAAAAAAAGGTTCCACGTGAAAATTCTCGTTGATCCAATTATGCTGCACTTTGAAGTTGCAAATATAGTCTGCCTTTCCACATATAGTATACACAATGTTACGCTACTAACACATTTAACTCATTTCTTTCCTCGTGTGACTTGCAAAAGAAGTGCCTGCAGTATAGTTACCTAATTATACGGGTGCAATATCACCCTAAAGGTAGGTACGTATCATGGAGGGGCCTCAGAACCGGGGCAGAGCACCGCAAGCAGGCCAGTCGGCCCATTCTGCTTCCAACGGTACCCCTGGGAGGAGGGAAAGGACCCGAAGGGCGACCATATCCAGATGCCACGGGCGCAAACATGGACGATGTCCGTAACGTTTCCAGATAGAACGCATCCGACGCCTCACGGGCTCTGCCCACAAACCACCAACCTCCAGGGTGCCCCGGAGCGGATTCCCACGCGGAGACGTAACTGAGCGGTACTGCAGTGACACTAGGGAAGAAATCTTCACAGAGTGCAAGCTGCCGAACACCGTCACCTCGTCCTACAACTCTGACAAGGAAGATGATGTGTACAGATATTCAGAGGGAGAAGAGTCGCGGTAGAAGACGAACCACTCCAGCATTCGCCTGGCGACCCGGGGAAACCACGAGAAACCCATGGCCAGAGTGGACGGTCACCGGGGATTGATCCCGGGACCTACCGAACGCGGGCCACAGACGTAACCGCCTGTAACATATTCCGCTCGGTCAGTATCACCCTAATTAGCAGGGTGATGCAATGCTTACTAGGAATTCTCTAGGATGTAGTTCTGGTAACCAGGATACTTGTAAGTAACAGCAGTGAATTACATGCAGTTTTTGCATCCCAATAATTATTTCAAGAAAGCAGAAAATTAAATATCTGATGAGTCGTATTAACATACCTTTCTCTACTCTTCTAGAAATTACTATTACAAAATCTTATTCTTCTGTTGACTTCTTGTTAATTGAGTAAAAGTTTCATTTCACATTTACGTATTCGTTGTAGGTATAAGGAGGATAATTAGGCTAAAGCCACAGTTAGGTTTTTAAGAAGCGATATCACTGTGTTTAAAGTTCCATGTTCCTTACCACGAGCAAAAACGAATAGTAAGACGGTACCTATTATATACACCCCTAAGAAAGTATAGGATTACACTTTAAAATATTCTGGCAGCCCAATTAACGGAGAGAAAAATCTAATTTTGGACATGAATCAAATGGTAATACAATTTACGTGTCTTGGCGGTTTCTACGATCGTTAATTTTTATGCTTTATAATTTTTGAAAAATATGCCAAATCTGCAGCCCTTTTGTGCATGGTGTTTTAAAAATTATCGTACATTCATTGGATAGAGCATTTGTTTTATTACTTGACTGCGGTGAAAGTAGAACTTTATTTGACGGAGGAATAAAATGTCTAAGTTGGAAATTTTCAAAGCTTTTGCCTTAATTCCTCATTTTCGGCTCATTTTTACGACTTCACGAGTTTATTTCTCCATCAGCTTGTCATATGTTGATGAAAGTGTGTGGGTGTATGCACAAAAAATGCCCTATCCAGTGCATGAAATATAATTTTTAAAACACTACGTACAAAAAACTTCAATTTTGGCATATTTTTCAAAACTTCATAAAACTGATGAAATAAACGTTCTGAAAACTGCCAAAACACGTAAACTGTATTACCATTTGATCTTTATGTCCCAAAAAAGGAATAGATTTTTTTCTTCCATTAATTTGGCTGCTAGAATTCTTTTAAGTGCAGACGAATACTTTCCCGAGGAGGTATACACAGTGAGGGTTAAAAGATAAAATAATTTTATATGTGTAAATTTATATGCAATTCAAGCCTCGGCTGATCCAGGGAAAGCGTTTGCATAACCGGTGAACGAAGTGTGCATGCTATGAACTCCTTGATTTACCAAACGTGGCCACATTATTTGTTAAAGAATTCCAGTACCAAGTTTTCAGGATGAAAATGGCGGTAAACCAAAGCTGTTCACTTAAGAAATAAAGAATTACTCTTAGGTTAAGCAAATTCCTGAGAAAATAAAAAATGTTAGTTATAGACAAAGGTTTAGAGGGAAGAGCCAGAAGTTGGCTGCGACTAAGACTGGGCGAGGACACGAATTATGAGTAATTTAGAAGATATTTTTTGGTTATATTTGGATTAGCAAACTGCTATTAGGATGGAAATAACTAATTATAAATATGATCCAAATTCGGTTTAGGCATGATTAAGTATTTTATAGGGTAGCTCAGAGAATTAAGTTCTTAGATCTACCGCCCAATGAAAGAGAACTAATTGCAATAGTAACAGCATTATCTGGAGCTCATTAGAAATAATCTTAGTGGCAAAGTCGGGAAGTTTCTCAAAAATGATAGATCTACTTATGCATTCGATTAAAGTCAGGTACAACAAATCCGGAATCGTGTGGGAAGTTCATCTGACATAAGTGCAATAAATGTAAACAGACACAATTCGGATTCCGTTAGAGTAGCGGCAGAATACCATTGGAGTGTAAACAGGAGACCCGCTAAGGATTCAAGGCAGAGTTAACGACAAACAGTACCAGATTTTGAGCATAGAGTTCACGTACCAGAGAAAATAGCTTTCCTATGGACAATCAGCCCAGGGAACTACAAATTAAAGTCATAATTATCAATATGAAAGGGGATATACTATACATATAAGAATTGTACATATGAAAGGGGATATACCATACATATATAAGAATTGTGCAGTAATAATGTAAGTCACCAAGAAACATGTTAAAATATTCAAATCCAACATCTATACAGAGCAAATTGTAAAGAAATGGGCGAGCTAGCAAAATTCCAGTTAAAGCATAATTCTAAATAAAGCACACCTTTCACCAAGCCAACGAGCAGGAAACCGGTAACGGTCAGGAGAAATAGAAAGAGACAGATAGAGAAAAGAAAGAGACGGAGATACTGAACCCGCTTCACAACGCTCCAGGGTGACACGTAAGCGCACGAATTTGGAGTAACATATTCTCGTACATGTTAAGGTAACGCGGTCTGAGGACCAATTAGAAACGTCGTTACATTTTGAAACGCAGAGGTGAGCGTCACTAGGCTCAGGTATATAACGGCAGACAAGGCCCCAGAACCTCACTCTCTCTCTTCTCTTCTAGACTTACGTCGGTACGAAGTGTTACGCTCTTAGCGACAGATGCACGTGTGTGTGCATAAGGATGGGAGTGCGTGTGCAGATAGGTTCCTGAATTATTTAAAGTGGTGGGATTGGAATAATGGGAAAAATCTAGCCGCCCATAAATATTTAAATTGTCAATAAACTACACTTAGTAAGGGAAATGAAGTATATTTTTAATGTGCCTCACCCACAATAACATGAGAACAAAGAGTTAGGTATATAGATAGGGAAAATTCGGGAATGGAAAACTCAACAGCCGACGAGCATCCATAGCCGAGGAACAACACTGCAGCAGATAGCATCAACCCAAGGACCGACGATTTCACGCTACAAATACCGCCTAGCAACCGTTTCCCGCTACAAATACCAGCGGAGAAGAAATGGATAAATTAATACAATCAGATTTAATGCTCATAATCGATGACACCAAAACAGACATAATGTAAGACGTGACAATTTTCCACGAACAATTCCAACCAACAAAACCCAGTGCAAGGTGAAGCTAGAAATTAATTTCCACCCATGGAGTTAAACCAAAATGTAGGGCCACAAACACCACTAAATCCTCAAGCAAATACATTTGTCGGAAATGTAGTTGGCGACCTAGACAGGGAAACTGATAAGCGAGCACTGCGTGGGTTGCTCGTAATTACGTTTACACAAGCATAAAAACAAATTGTCAGGGGTCAAATGGTGGTACTAATGAAGTAAATATTGGCACTACATTTAAATCAGATAGCAAAAGTTTGATGCCAAACCCTCCCACTATAAAATTTACATTTATGAGAAAATATTACAGAGCAATGCTGGATTCGAAGCATCAAAATCAGTAACAAGCGAGCAGTTTTATAATTACTTCAAGAGGAAAACAAAATGTCTTTACCGACAAGAGAAGATTTTTTAACCTAGTTGTGGGAAAGATGAGACAGCGCGTAAAATATCGGATAATGCTAGAACTGATATAAATGGAATGGCATTTGAAATAATACTACTTGTAGTTCTGAAGTTAGTATGTGATATCGTAATGCTATCAATGCAGGAAGCTATCATGGATTTCAGAGAGAAAAGGTTAATCATTACCTTAGAGATAACAAATTTAATGCTTCCTTTTGAGAACGAAGAAAAAGCTGAAATTTAGCAAACTGATGATGGAGTATTTCAGGAAGATGAAATGTCTTTTAATATATAAATCTAAATCTAAATAACGTGTTAGTTGTAATGGGAACTGATGAACAAAACATGTGTGACCGGAGGGAATTTGAATACTTTGCCGAGGAAAATATTAATTAAGTAATTACGGTATACAATGTTCCTACGGGATTTTATGCTGTTATGAATAGCCAGATGTAAATCTCGAACCAGGTAGTTACGAGAGCGATAGTGAAAAATTTTATAAATGCCATGTTTGCATTTAACAACTACTTTCTAATATTTTACGAGTTGTTGCCGTGTAGGTTGCTTAATTTGCTATAATAGTTTAATTATCATTTAAACATTTTGTGTTTACCTAAAAATTAATGACTAGAGAACATTTCTACTATGATTTTTTTACGATATTAAATCGCCATTAATCCCTAAACAGTTGAAGACCGGCTTAAAAATGCATTTAGAGAAAAAGCCCCATTTAAGGCAACAATTTGTAATTGGTACCTCAGCGAATTCAAAAGAGATCGGTTTTTTCTTAGTGCTGAATTTTGTGAAGAACGTCAAAATTCAAAGACATCTTGTGAATTTGTTCGAGCGACATTGGGCAATGGGACGAGTCAAATCCAAAAACTTTTACATCAGTTACGTGAGCAATTTTAATTGCTCATGGATTCACGATGAAGCAAAAATAACCCATTGATTGGTGCAAAAGAAACTCTGGAAAAATTCCAAGGCGGCATTTTAAATTTGGTTTGAATATCATTACTGGTGATGAATCTTGGATTTAATGTTATGATCCTGAAAAGAAAAGTCAGTCGATCAATGGAACAGAGTCTAAGCCTACAAAAGTCCGACGAATTCGCAGTGCTGGTAAGAAGATGGTTTTTTTTATTTCTAAAACGGGACATATTACTACTATAGCGTTAGAAGATCGACATACCGTTACAGCCGAATTGGTACAAAAATGTCTGTTTACCGCAAATTTTTGAAAATTTTGCGAAAAGCACCCAAAAGGTAAATAACGTAACACCATGACAACGCATCATCGCATACAGAAAAATTAAAAACTGGGTATCTGGATGCCCTAAAGGTCAGTACCATTGACCCTCCACCATAGAGCCTTCACCTATCATGTATGATTTCTTTTTGTTTACAAATATTAAAGATAAATGCGTGGAATTATTTTATCGCCATCAGATGAAGCAGTGGAAGATTATAAAACCTGGTTTCTGAAGTGCCTCAGGAAGAGTGGCATCATTGATTTAAGGACTGGTTTCATTGAGTGCAAAAATGTATTGCTGTTAATGGGGAATATTTTGAAAAACATATCATTTACATTTCTTAAAATTAATTCTTGTTTGATATAAAAACTTTGTCTCGAACTTGTAGAGCATGTAAGTTGAGAATAATTTTTGAGATCAAATTATTTTAATATTAGGGGCATATGAGATGACATATTTTATATATACATATAGTGAGGTGTTAGGAGACAGATAATTTATAATTTTTATGTGTAAATGTTTCAATTATAAAAACTGTTTAATTGTTTTATGTATAAGAAATTTAATAGTAAAAGTGAAATTCAGTGGCGCCGCTAGCCTAACTTCCTAGACACGCTTCCTTCAACAGGACACAAAGGTCGAAGAAGCAAGTGGAATGAGTTGGCATGACACTTGCCGGATGACTCGGTAATTTGTTGATCTGGGAGATGCGAGATTCCAGTAATTTTCCAAGGATGTTTACTGGCATGAGCCAATAAGGGTAGCTGAAAAAAAATTTAAATACCGAATGAGTGAATGAGAATAAATTTAATTATTTATTTGTTTATTTATTTCTGCTAGCAATCTTCCTTGGAATATGGGTATACATCAGCCCAAGCTGTTATCTTGCCATATTCTACCCATATTACATTCTTTAATTATAACATAAAATGATGATAATAATAATAATAAAAATAGTAGTAATACCAAAATAATAATCTAATAATACTAATATTATGATAATATAATTACATAACTTAACATCACACGATGAAAGTAATTCACATCTCTTTTTATTGTCCATAACCATTTCTTTTTTTATTTTGGACAGGTACTCTCCTACCTTTTTACTGTCTTTGTTAAACACCTTGCTTAAGGCTACTTTCCTGTCCAGTTTTAACCATTTCCCATTTATAGCTTGCTCTCTCCAATGCTGTGTACCTTTACAATAAAAAACGATATGTTCTAAATCTTCTCCTTCCTCGCATACTGGACACTGGTTCTGTGAGAACCCATTTCTTATTCGTATTAGTCTCCATACACCTGCTCGTACCCAGGCTATACTTTCTCTTTGTTCCTTATTTGAGTAATCCACATACTGTTCTCTAGCACATACATTTTTTATTAATATATATGATTCCAAGGAACTTTTCTTCCCAATGTTACTAAATAAATTTTGTATCTCTATATAAATGTAATTAAACGCCCGGCTAAAATAGCGTCTATAGGCGTTATAGCTAGTGTTCTGTAAAAGGGAGCGTAAAACAATGCTTGGTTGTACAGGAGAAAATGAGAAACAGAAACTTGGATGCATAATATACAGACAAGAAATAGAAATGGGGCAAACATTGGCAGAAAGAAACAACAAAAGAAAGGGTTTCTGGAAAGAAATTAGAACAAGAGTGGAGGATATTGAAAAGCAAGCAATTGTGAGTAGTTTCAACGATAAAAGGTCATTAATAGGTTAGATATTTAAAAACGGAATGGGGAAAAGAAAGATACATCGAAGTATGCCACAAAGAGGCCAGAATGGGGTGTGTATGGACGAGGACAGCTGTAATGAATTTAAATGGCCTAACAGGGAGAAGAAGGGGGAGAGATGTACTAAATGTTATAGACTACATGAAAATTGGCATTATATTCTGGAATGCGAGGACACGGATAAAGGAAGAGATAATTTAATACTAGAGAAATGGAAAAATTTACCAACAGAGCTAAAAGTTAGGAAGATTTTTAATACAAGATCAAATAAATATATGGAGAAAGCAGGAAAATATGTATAAAAATAAGGTTAAAGTGGTTAAAAGAGATGTGAAGCAAATTGGAGAAAATATGGAAAAAGAGTAACAAGGTAAAAAAGTAAGTAGTGGAAAATTATACTTCTCCATTATATATAAAACAGAATGTTAAATATAAGGGGAAGAGAAATAATAAGTAACTTCATTGTATTGTAAATATTGTATAAATTGCATGCAAGTACAAAGTAGACAATAACTCATTCATTCATTCATTCATTCATAAAAGGGAGTGTGAGAGATGAAAACGGGGCATTTTCAACATTAACATTCTCCTTCCTTAGTGCTCTGCTTAAAAGAGGGTTAACGTGATAGAAAAGAATGAGACGTGTTAAGGGTTGAGGAGTGCCAATACTGTCATGTCAATATTTAATAAAGCAAAGCGTGAATTATAAACAAAGTGTCAATAAATATAAAGTCAAGTGTCAATAATCAGTACCCATTTATCCACCTGCTCGGCCACATCTGAGACAAGCGTGAATAGCTCAGAGCAACGGAGATTACATCTTGGCAGCTAATAACCCAAGCATACATTACGCCAGCGCAACTAACGCACCAACCCATTCGCTACAATTTGCCACTTGATAAAGCATAAGTATTTGAACATGCAAGCCAATAGCGACATAAATGGTGTGCTTTAACAGGATCTACATTTTTTGTATGCATATTATGTATGTATATACAGGGTTAGTCAAAAAAAAGGAACAGACTTTAAATATTTATTTTTAATGAATGACAATAGATAGTTACACATGCGATACATCACTGAATAGAGAAAAGTTCAAAACGTTATTTCATGTGTTCAAAATGAGCACCATTTGTTATGCGAGGACGACCAGTGCTTTTCCGTTTGCATAAGCAAACATCATCTACGAATTTATTGTATCGATTGTAAATTGTTTGACGAAGCGGCTCGTTATTGAACCTACAACGAAATGCATGCTGCAATGAAACAATGGATTCACTCTTTGTATAATGCAGCATACCAAACGACTTTTCCTGTGGCGTCGCCATTTTCTCGTAAAAAACCACAGCGCCGCTAATAGGTGGGGCTTAAACTTCTTCTATTTAATGATGTGTCGTATATATTTTATATTATATATAATCAAAATTATTAGGCTCTTTTGAGAAAATAATAAATAACGGGACATTTTCCATATGAGGAGGAATTTAGGGTGGGAGACCTTTTTGTAAATCTTCTGGTCTCATCCTTGGAGGATGCTAAAGTTTAATAGCATGTTTGGTATTAAAACTATATACTTTTGAGTTACACACACTCTCGCGTGCCCGCGCAGTCCGTTTTCTAAAATGCTTTTTGCGGGGGGAATTCATGGAGTCTCAAAACGTGTATTTCTGCTGAAATCTCGGAATCGAATTTTTGGGTGGCATGCAATACTTCCTCTGCTTACTACAGGAAACTAGGAAATAAATTTTAAAAATTTAATGTGATACTTTCGCACGACATTCTCTACCCTCTATCGTTTATTAGTGGGTACACAAATTATTCTTCCTCAAGCTTATTTTTCTATCTACTAGATTCTAATCCAAATAAGCCATTGCAGAAATACATTACACATTTCGTTATAGATAGAAAGGAAACAACAATAGTCAAATGTTTAAAAACTGGACGCTACACACTGTCCTTAAAATTCCATACTGTTTCCATGCAATCGTGAGAAACAACGAATGTTAAAAGCATTGTAAGAGAATGACCAAGAAATGAACAATTCGAACCTTTAATAATATCTCAGAAACGGCTTATACCACAAAAAGCGTATTTTGAATAAACTGTGTGTTTTAAAGAGATCCACATTTTTTGTGTGGTACCTTTTCGTCCATCGCTTAACGTTTACAAGTTATACAAGATTATACAAAATTCCCTCCGAATGAAGAGAACCTCATAGGCTACTCTCCGAAAATTCAAGATATACATTTTATTTGTCATGTAAATATCTTTAATATGTGGTATTTTCATCAAAATCGTTAATCATTTTTTAGAAAATCAAAATTTTCGAAGATCTTCCATGTACAGGGTACTTTTGGGTGGGGAAATTTTGTTGAAAATCTTCGTGGTGCATCTTTGAGAGATATTGAATTCCAAGTTTGGTATTTATCCGACTTCTCTTTTTTTAATTATGCTGTTCAGACAGACACACGCACGGACATGTTTCCAAAAATGCCTTATTTGAATTCAGGGCGCCTCAAAACATGTTTCTGGTGAAATCTCGGTATAGAATTTTTGGATGGGATGCAACACTCCCCCTACTTACTATATGTAGTAGAGAAAGTAAAAATGACACAATATGTCAACAGTGTTTATAGTTAGAGCTCGCCATCACAACTGGAACGTTGGAAGGTCAATTTTTTTGTATTTTGAAAAACACTGATTAGACTTCAGTTTAAATCCATACTACAATCAAGGGCCTTCTCTTCTACATAACATTGTGAGAATCTATAATGTTGCATAAAATATTAGTCAAAATGTATTAATAATTCCTAAGTAAACATTTCATTGAACTGAGAAGTAACTTTTACAAGTCAAAATCAAACAGAATGCATTTATATTTTGAAAGAAAAAGGATGTCAGAAAAAATGAATTTTATGAACGGTCAGTTTCTTAATTTGGGCGACGGATCATTGTCACATATTGTTCCCAAAGTTCAATTTCAAAAATTCAAAGCGGCTCAATTCTGTGGGAACGTTTGACTCCAAAAACAACCTTTGGAACGATATTCTGTATGTCATCAGTTTAAAAAAATGTCAATGTTTTATCAAAATATGTCTAAACTTATTGTAATTTTATTCTGACGTTTTCAAATGTTAAGGAAAATTTTATAAACAAACGTTTTTTTTCTGAATTAACGTTTTAAAACTATAATAATGCTCCTCCTTTGATAAACTTAATATAGGGTACTCACTAAATAATGTCCACCCACTTCCATACAGCACTTCTGAAGATATACCAGAAGTGTTGTTTTCAAATGAAGAATAGAAAATATAGTAAACCTTAATACATCCCCATAGGATTGTATAAAAGTGGCGTACTTTAAGTGGTAGCATGGTTGACGACTGGCATTTAAAAGAACTTTTCTTTTTCTTTTTTCTTTAGGGTATCATCTTCCCTTAAGATGAATTATTTTGCTTATTTAAACGCCCTTATTATGTATATATTCGGCATAATCTTAATACATTCCGGTGGAGTTTAAGTAGTCTCACTGTTGGAGGGCCAAACTTGAAGGGATTTAATTGTTGTGGTTGCATCACGTTTAGGCACTAATTTGCGGGAGATTGTTTCTAGGAATGTTCGCCCCACGTACGGTACAAAGTTTCCGGCGACCTTCGCCCCACGTTTATTTTTCCGGTGGCTTTCTCCACACGTTTACTTTATGTATACTAATTATTTTAATGTTATTTATTGAAATGTTATATATGTAAGTATGCCTCGGCTGCGTCAGTAGTAACTTGCCAAGCACGTATCTCTTAGCAGGGCTGGTACGGCTAAAGAACAAGGCTTACACAAATTATAATTGTATTGTACTTTTCTTTTATTAATCCTTCATACGATTAAATAACACTTCATTGATGTATCCTATTATAGAGCTGTGAGATTATTCTTAATTGCGCTTTTAACAGGTAAACTTTATATTATTCTCGCCGTAATGAATTTTCTTGTCTCTCACTGAACCCGTACCGAAAACGAACTGCTTGGGTACGCTATCTTGTAGCGTCTACCCCTGAATTTGTATAGTTTCTCTATTTCTAGTATCTGATTGGCTTACCCTACTCCAATAGAATACGAGTATCTTTATTTAACTTTAAGCTTCTCTAGTTTTTTGATTGGCTATTTATAAACTGTTTTAAATATTACATTATTATTGTTCCAAGAATTATTAGTAGCATTTTTAAACTTTCTGATTTATTATTGTCTCAAGGTTATTTCATTATTAGCAACTTTCGGCTTTTTACTTTGTAATTCTGTTTGCTACGGAAGGCAGCTTGCTTTTATTCTCACAGCTCCTACATTTTTAAACTACGTAATACATTCACATAACATTATTATACACGTACACAATAATATAAACATAACACAATGACTGTTACATACCCTTATATATTATTATACACAAATTGCTTTAAGGCGGACTGTTATTATATTTTATATTATATAATTGGAATGATATCATTTAAGTGATAAAAATACTGCCTCAATTCTCGGTGCAAATACATTTAAACCCAAATGATATGCCATAGCAAAACAAGACATTTCGGTAAAACCTCTGAAATTTTCATCAATCTTCCTAATTTTCTGATTATGTTGGTTTCACATTTATTATAAAAGTGTATAAGAAGAGCTCCTTGAAAGAGGCTAAGCAAGATAAAAGTAAGAGAAAGGTAATACGAATGGGCTAAACTTGGGCAGTGGATCAGGGAAATAGGAGTGTGTGAAGAAAGATTACACCTAGCAACAAACAATGGGATAGTAGAAAAAGATATTGGAACATATATTGGCATTCTTTAGGAGCATGGTAGTATTGAGGGTAACGTGTTCATCTTCATCCTTTACTGCCTCGAATAGAAATTTATGGGCATGCTGGACGTTACTGACAGGCAGAGAAAAGGAGGAGAGTATAGGTAAACTTCTACTGAACGCGAGACATCTCAGGTCTGAGAAGGCTGATAGTCGGGAAGGGGAATGAGAATCCTGCTAGGTATTGATGCTTTATTTTTAAGCAGTTTTATTTCATTATTATTATTATTATTATTATTATTATTATTATTATTATTTTTCTTTATCTACATACTTATTTAAGTTGTTATACTTGGTGTATGTTTATCTTGCATTTTTTATTGCAGTGGTGTCTTATTGCAATTATATTTTATTTTCTCCACTGCATTCTACCCAAGACGTCAATAGCAAAACCGGAAATGCGCGTTTTGAGACTCCCTGAATCCAGAAACAGCATTTTTAGGAAAATATCGCGAGCGTGTGTTGTGTGTGTGTGTGTGTGTGTGTGTGTGTGTGTGTGTGTGTGAGATGGTATAACTCGAAAATGAAAACTGGTTAAATACTAACTTGGTATTTAAGTTCAGCATTTTCCAGGGATGCGACACGAAAACTTTCAAGCGTGGAATTTCAAAGACATCACTTAGCACGCGCTCTTTAAAAATCTGATTATGGCTTTACCCACTGTATCCTACAAGGAAATGTGTAAAAATGTGAATTTAAAGTTATCTGGATTAACGATAAGTAGGTAGGTAAAATAACAAGATTTTGTAAGAATAGTTTGTATAAGAACGATTACAGAAAGTCGTGGGAATGTAAAACATCAGATTTTTTCTCTTTTCTATATCATGGTGTGTGTTATAAAAGTGCGTACGTCTGTTGGACTTGTGATTCTATAGTTAAATAAATACGCTCCTTCGTTTATTCACTTTGTCCCAAAATCCCGTGCAAGTGGAAATTGGAAGTTATCCCAGATATTGTAACAAGCGAGGGTGGAAAGACCATTAAGAATTAGGATTAAAAAGGGGGTCAGGAGAACTGGCCGGCGTGTTTGTCACGGAGCTCTATATGGTATCGATTAACGGGTACAGTTGGCTGGGATATGGAGGTACGTGGGCGGTGGTTGTTCCAGGTCCCTAGGCTTTTGTGGTCGGGGGGCAAGCAAAAGGAAGAGCGATCCTCCACACTCCCAGGAATTCAACACAAACACCACTAGCTGATAATGGGGCCCTCTCTGAATGGAGTCGGCGGATGTAAACACAGCGTAGGTACGCATAAAATGACCATCTCACTTATGTTAACATTACACCGTTATAAATTACAAGTAACGCAGAGCGGGGAAATTATTAAAGGGCATCGTCCAGAGTATGCAACTACAGGACAGTTGCAGTGATCAAACTATGTTGTTCCATCATGCCAGACTTTAATGTACGAGGGCTGTCTCAGAAGTATCCGACCTAACAAAGAAAACACAAACATTTTGGTAAAGAACATCTTTATTTCTCAACATAGTCTCCTTTTCAGCTCAATACACTTTTCTTAGCGGTGTTCAATAACTTCAGTACCCTGTTTATAGTGAGAACCGTCGAGTTCTGAAAAATAGCCATTAACTGCAGACTCCACCTCTTCATTGTTGGCAAATTTTTTACCACCAAGCCATTTCTTCATCTTTGGAAACAAAAAAATAATCATAAAGGGATTAATCTGGCAAACAGGGTGCATGATGAAGCAATTCGAACTTTAATTCATTGATTTTGGCCATGGCGATAATGGATGTGTGAACCGGTGCACTGTCTTGATGAAACAAAAACCTTCTTTTTCGCTAAATGCAGCCGTTTTTGCTTGATTTCATTACTCAAACCTGCAATAAGTTTGCATAATACTCGCCAATGATTACTTTTCCTTTTTGAAGATAATCAATGAAAATTATCCCATGCGCATCCCAAAAAAAACTGACACTTGACCTTGCCTGCAAGTGGAACTGTCTTTGCCTTCTTTGGAGCCGATTCTCCCCTTTCAATTCACTGTTTCGACTGTTCCTTCATCTCGGGTGTGAAGTGATGGATCCATGTTTCATCCATGGTTATGAATCGATGCAAAAACTCGGCTTTATTGCAGCGAAATATCGCCAAAAACTTGACTTAAACATCCTCACAATGCTGTTTTTGTTCCACTGTGAGTAAACGCGGCACCCATCTTGCGTACAGCTTTCCCGTGTCCAAATTTTGAATGGTATGTGATGTATTGAAATTGAAATTCCTACGATATCTACTAGCTCACGCACTTTCAGTCGACGGTCATCCAATTCTATTGGTAGATTTTCTTCATAATTTCTGGCATAGTCGCCTCGTTTGGTCGACCACTGCGATGTTCGTCTTGACAGCTCGTACGGCCTTAAACTCTGCCACCCAATGTTTTACTGTTGTAAACGAAGGAGCAGACTCCCCCAGAGTAGAATCTAGCTCAGCTTTAATATTAGTTGGACTAAGCCCTTTCAAATGAAAGAATTGTAACGCAACAATGACCAGTTTTATCCATGTTTACAAATTTCCAGAGAGCGTTCACTATTTATGGCTGCCAAACAATTACTAAACTACATTAACATCGTCAAACTTCAAACTTAAGCTTTATAAGGTTGGTACTTTCTACCAGACATTTATTTGAAACAACCACCATTATTTAAACGTCAGTACGGGTACTTCTGGGACTGCCCTCGTAGTTGTATAATGATTTGGGCTGTACAATAACAGGCGGTAATAGAATACCATTTGCAGTTTATTATACTTCTGTTACAAAGTTTAAAGCCAATGAAATATTCTCAGCTACCTGGATTGATAACTTGAAGTGCTCTCAGCTATCAGGATTGAATAGCCTTAAGACTTAGTTTATTAAGGATAGTAGTTGATAAGGAGTCGAACCAGGTTGTATTCAAAAGCAGGAGGTGCTTGGGTGATTTCAGAGACTAAGTCCAGTGAACAAGAAAGAAGAAGTAGGTTTATTAAGCAAACGGACGTAGTGTCCTGTAGTCTTCGCTTGATGCGAGTCCCCCGCACTTACCGTTTTTAGGGCTATTTATACAAATCTGAAGGCAAGTGCTGAGGATGTTGGCTCTTGGCAACAGATAGTTACATAAGTACATACATTGGAGACTGTTCTGAGTAATATCACACAGTATTTCCTTATAAGGACACACCACATGTGGACACCCACGACATTCATGTACAGCTCCAACTCTCGACCTGTGGTATGACAATGCCTTACGCAAGAGACCAGACTTCTTAATACTGGTTCAAGTTATACAGAGTTACTAAAATCTCTTTTCTTTATAAATTTGTGACATACATTACATACTCTTATGACAATATATCCATACACGAATCACACATACGTGTTACACCAAGTACATTTGCATTTTAGAGTCCACTACTTCATCTCCAGCCACCGCCTGTTCGAAATTGCAAATGACAACCCCCATTTTGATTATTAATTTTTAGTTTCTCTACCGCCTACGCCCAACATACAGCGGATAGAGTGAGAAGGATAATTTGAGAAATTAACCGAAAGGGAAGTAGTTGAAAACTTGTATTATCATTAACATCATCACCAACAACACTACTTCAGCGTTTGGGAGATATCTTCCGTTCCGGCGTCATACTTCCCTCCATTGCTTCAACGGTCTTCATATGTTTCTATAACCTGATGGTTTGTACACACATGTTTGAAATGGAATACGTGTATTATTCATTCTTTCTACATTAATTTTGCATTTTTCTCTTTTTGTTAATACTTTGTCATTTAGCGAAAATATACTTAATTCTTCTCTTATGTCCTCATTTCTAATCCGGTCTAATCTTGTACATCCTTTTACTGTTCGGAGATATTTCATTTCTGCAGCTTGAATTTTATCCAAATCTCTCTTTTTTACAGTCCATGTCTCCGAACCATACAGTAAAACAGAAACTGTCATTGTCTTCTAAAACTTCAAATTTGTTTCTCTTCGACTTTTTCTTTTTAAAGTGTTTGCTGTCTTTCCACAAATGCATTGGAACTTACTCACTTTGTTGTTTATTTATTTGTTGTTTGTTTAATATGTTATATTGCAGCCCAAATAGTAAAAACTTCCAACTTGTAACACTTTATTATTTAAAACTATCTTAGATCTTATTATTTGCGTTCCTCTGAATGTCTTTGATTTCTCGACCGAAATGTTTAGACTATAATCTTGAGTCAATTTTTGTAATGTATACACACTAATTTGCAGCCTATTTTTACTGTCTTGAATTATCATCATTTCATCCGCAAAGAGTAGCGTATTTAGTGTGTCGTTTTTATTTAATTTTATTCCAAATGGCATTTCTGCTTTTAATTTTCGAAGAACATCATCTAACATCATCTAACATTATATAACAGCGGAGACAAACTGCATTATTGTTTTAAACCATTATTAATTATCATTTTTGTGATAATCGTCCACTTCCTAAAACAATATTTATTTTTGTTTCTTAACATATATTTCTCAGTACACCTATTAAGTGTTTGTACCAAGATTCATATACTAAATATTTTGTTTTGAAGCGTTATATTATGTGAATGTTCATTATATCTGATTTGAGTTTAAGACGTAATTAATTTGTAGAGTTGAACTCAATCCTTATGTTAAACATTGTTAAATAATTTAAATGGAAATTTTGTTACAAATAAAAGAATAGGAGCATGTTCAAACGTTTGGATTGTAAGTATAGTGTTCATGACAGCAAAAATACGTTGTCATGGTGAATAAATATTGTAAATATTCGTCTTTTACAATTGGCTTTGTCTTATATGGCGGTATTAAGTATATGCGTGTTATAGAGTTTTAATACGGAATAAAACCATCAGTAAAAGTTATGTATTCGTAGTTATATTATCTTAGTGATGGAACGATACCACTATTTCTCGATACTCGATACCAATACTGACTTTTTTAGTATCAATATTTTATGAAGAAACTGCAACGGGGAAAGCTGGTTCTCTTAATTATGTTCTTATTAGTAGTTTTCTGTGTATAGACGCATTTAACAAATTTTGTATTGTATGCTAATTCGCAATTGTTCTTGTTTGACATTCTCCAAATGGCAGTAAACTCTTTTATATTGATAATGCCACAGGTTATATATCCCCTATTGTTAAACAAAGTAATAATAATAATAATAATAATAATAATAATAATTTCTTTCCTTCCCTTTTTATGCCACTATATTTTGTACTGAAAACTTTCCAAAGCGATTTCTATACAAAGAAAAACAAATGTTAGCTATTCTTCTTTATTCTGCAGTCTTAAAAATTTAAATATATATTTTGCATGAAACTCAAACAATTAAGAATAATGCGAGTGTTACACCACTCTACCACTATTCACTATTACATAACATAGTTATGCATTTTTTCTTACGGTAATACGTAATTAGCCATATAACACTCGGACGCATAGAAAGTTTGTGGATTAACCCACCCTCATACAATATTTAATACAAAGATTTGACTTGCATAAACCCAAACTAACAGATGGAAGGAAGGAAATATTTCCATGTGCTGTATTATCTCATGCCTTTAATTCTGATTTGTTTCTGCTGAATTCACAGGTTTTGGTCACCAGAATAGGTAAATGTAATACTGAGAGTGAATAACCAAGCCAGGCTAGTGCAGAAACATGATTTAGCACTACAGCTAAATCAGCTTCATTCACAACTCGGTTAAAACTGCATGTTACGTGAGCACCTCTAACACTTACCCCATTGCTTTGCATGTTTTTATTTAGACACAAGTGTCTATGAAATATTTCATTCACCCACAGAAAACTCAGTCGATGTCTATCAAGAGCTACAGCCCAGCAACTGTTTGAAAGGGGATATACCACACACACACACACACACACACACACACATCCATATATATACATATTCACATAGACATATAAGCCAATATTAAACAAGAATTGTACATAATAATATAATTCACCAAGAAATGTGTTAGAATATTTAACAACCAAGAATTGTACAAAAGCAGATTGTAACTTAGATAAGTAAGAGACGGGCGAGCTAGCTAATTGCAGGTAAAACATAATTCTAGGTAGAGCCAACCTTTCACCAAGCTAATGAGCAGGGAACTGGTAGCAGTAAGGAGAAATAGAAAGACTGATAGAAACAGGAAAGAGACAGAGAGATTGAATTCGCTTCAGTCGGACGCGTATGCGAAATCTTTTGGAGCAGAATATTCACATACATAATAAGGTAACGCGATCTGAGTACCAATTAGAAATGTCGTTACATTTTGAGGCGCGGAGGTAAGCGCCACTGGGCTTAGGTATAAAAGGGGGGAGAAAGCCCCAGATTTTCACTCTTATAGAATCTCGTCGACACACAGTGTTACTCTCTGGACGACAAATACACGTGTGTGCATTGGGGTGGGAAGACGTGTGCAGTTAGTTTAGGCTCCTAATTTATTATAATGGTGGGAATTTGTATAATGGGAAAAGCCAGCCGCCCATAAATATTTATTGGATAATAAACCACTTTCTTAAGGGAAATGCAGTGTATTTTAATTTGCCTCACCTACGAAAACCCTGAGACCCGTGAAATTAGCTAGATGGGTAATGATTAGGAATGGAGAATACAACCGAAGAGCAACAATAGCCGGAGACAAGAACGCTGCAGAAGGATCAAACAGAGAACAACGTAGTGATGCACGCTTTCCCGCTACATCTTTAGGGACATGTGGGAGGCAATAGCGGTCTCGACTCCATTCATCCCTAATCTATCATACAGTTAAACAGAATAACTTTCAATATTGCAAAACTTAATAATTTAAAAGTTCGAAGAAATGTGGAACGTTTATCTCAAAACAGTACATATACTTCAATACCACCGCGTATTGATGTATCGAAGTCCTATCCCTATATTATTTATATATTTAACCGGATCCGCCTCCTCGAGACCACACCTATAAGAAAGAAGAGATCTCGTCGCTCGCGGCTGCAGCAGGTCTGACGCTACCAGATATCAGCACATCAACAATATTGATAATAATACCTCAAGAGGAAAACTCGATATAGAGATTTATTGGAAATAAAAGTGTTGAGATCCCCTTACCCAAAGAAGGAAGCATTTTAGTAAACGTTGTTTGTTTGGGAAAGCCAGAGATAACAGGATAACTCAAAAATGAAAATTTGCATATATAGACATATTTCATATTTGAGCCTTACACAGTTTAAACATCCTAGGCGAAGATTTCCTAAAACATTCCCCCGCTCCTAGCTACGCTTTATATCTAGAATGTTTTGCTATGTTTCATCTTCTCCATGTCAATAATTTTGATTGAAGTACTATATATTGAAAATATTTGCAGGACTAATAAAGCGTATATGTTGAATGTTCTCTGAATACCACATGAATACTCTTCATTCTAAATGGATGTCTGTAATATGCATTTAATGGTAAAATCATAAAGAGATGACAAACTCTCACTACACAAAAGCGTAGAACTTGTCAGGGATTACGTGAGGAAATGGATAGAGAAAGTCGTGCAATTTTGACATATTAGATTTAAGGTTATTCGTTTGTTCTCGCATCTTACGGAAACATAACTGACATTTTCAGTTTCTCATCTTTTTCAACGAACCAAAATACACTGTTTCCACGAAGTCTCACTGTCGACAGTAGTGGCTTGTACTGTAGAAAATGACGTATAATAAATAATAATAATAATAATAAAGCACGCTAAAATGGAGTAACTATTAATATCACTCACCCTACCTTTTAAGATTAAATCGATCCTACTTTCCTTTAAGGAAGCAAAGTTATCCATTATTTTAAGATATACACTAATACATAATCAACAAAATTCATAAAACCAAATATACGATTTCCTATAGCTTTTAATTGATTTATTTATGGAAATTTGCAATGAATTAATTGGCCGCTCAGTAATCAAAAGGTCCTTCTTATACTTCTAACAAAATACACTGGACATAATTTGTTGGAAACATTAAAAAAAGCTAATAAATGGCACAAATCTACCTGTATTCAGTATATAAACCTCACTGCCTACAGATTACTCCTAAATACACACGAAATTTTATTTTATTTGTGAAAACAAACAAAAAAAAGGAACCAAGGTATTCTGTGTACACATGCTTACACCTACTCACTGACTCTTCATTTAAATCTCGTTAAGTTATGCGGCAGTACCATGGAAGGTCCTGTGCGCCATTTTGGCGGCACGGGATTTGCAGGAATGGTCCCGGGTTTGATGCTAGCTCAGGGACTTGCATGGATCTTAGATCTAGGATTGGTGGTTAATACGACTGATTCATTTTCCTGTCCATTTATTTCCCGTCACAGTTGTAAATCTGATTCCTAATATTATCTCGCCACACACACACGCATTTCTTTACTGCTATGCTTCATACAGTCGCGCCTATCCGTCGACACATTTGTTTTCACAACCACCTCCAAGGAAATACCACGAACAAGTGTTATTTCTAAACTCTCCTGTTTCTTTGTTTCAAATTTCCTTCCATTTCACTATCACATGATTTCTACCTTCTTTCTTGTTGGTTGCCTGGGGCTATGAGAGCACTGACCCCTTTTCTACACATCTGAATTTTAGGCGACCTAACGGTACACTAACAAAGCGTATTCTCTTCTCACTTGATTACAATGTGAGGGAAAAACCAACCCGTTTCCTGCCTACTGCTGCATTTTCAACCCATATTCACCTTTACAGCAATACTCGCTTCCCCGTTTTATTTAATAATACCATTCCAATTGTTATTAATATTTATTTTCCGTATGCTTATCATTTTGTATTTAGCTACACAGAACGTACGTCTCAGTTACAACCTACAAGCTGCTACCTGAGGGTGTAAAAGAAATACTTCAGCGTCGAGACAGTTCTTCACTTCCAAAGTTAGACGAGCAATAATGACGTCATATTATCATGGAAACTTTCCCAAACAAGAGAAATACTGACCCGAAATACCGAAATCTTTCTCTTGCTGGAGGAGTAAGCTGTTATGGCGTCCCCTCCTGGGAAATAGGTTCTGGGCTTTTCTTTGAAGTCAGGATACAAAAGAAGAGAAAGTTGGCATCTTCAACGCTTGCTCTACCTGGATTAAACGTTTCACAACTACTGACAAGTTTGATTGTTGTATTAAACAATGCACTTAAAGCAAATTAAGAAATGATGTAAGCAGGAAATATTAGATGAAAAACTTTACATCTTCTTCGCCTGGCGAGCCGCCCCTGACTGTCGAACTTTGGCTGTAATGGAATACATGCTTCCTCCCTTAAGGGTAGAGAAAGTAAACATATATTGTTACTGCTTTGAGTGCAGTAATGCTAAAGCTATATTTATTTTTATTAACTTAAGCCACGGTTGTGGTACATCCTGCTTCCATGTGTATTTATTGATCAATAGAATTAGTTTTCGTTGTACCTATTTATCGTAAACTTGCAAGATTTTCTCTGAGTTTATAATCCTCTCAATGCTTTTAGCACTATTTAAACAGCAATTTTTCGAAAATTTCCATTAATATCATCGCATATTGAGCTGACTAATAATATGAAATACATATGTAGATCAAATGTTGTATTTGTATCTTATTTGGTTTTCCATGTAATAATAGAAATATCAAATCATTTCAGCACTGTATAGCTTAGATTTCGCCTAATTTGATATAACTGAGCCATAAAAAATTAAAGCTTCTAAAACGTATCTGTGTATACAAAATTAAACTTTGGTCTTACTCAGAAAAGTCCAGTGATAAATTAACTTCTCATGTGCATGTTGTAATGGACAGCGTTTCTCTGGTAATCCGGGTAACCTGTGTGTGAAAATCGCCTGGATTACTTGCTTGGATTACTTTTTTCTCGCGGGCTTCCTAGACCTAAAAAACTAATGTGTCAGCCTTTTGGATTATGTCTCAGGATTCACTGTCATCACTTCATTCATCGCCTATATGTCCGCGATGCTATAAAAGGCGTTAAGCTCACAAAAACCAAAAACCTATGTCAACAATTAATTACAATGGGAAAATTTAGGACATCTGTAAAGCAGAACAACAAATGTTGTGTGCAATGTCCATTAAAACAAACTAAACGCCGATGCCAAATCTTGTTACCAGCTCATTTAATAAAAGCCATTAACTCCTTTTCCGATATCACCTACACTTGAGAACACAAAAAGTGATCCATGTAGGCAAGTTGCTTATGTCATATCAAAATATGATGGAAGTAACGAGCCTACATCTTGTTAGTTGAATAGAGCGAAGTCAATAATAATAATAATAATAATAATAATAATAATAATAATAATAATTTGTTACTATCCTGGCGATAAGAACCACGTATTTAACTACGGTTTTTACTACTAGAGCAATAAGCCATATGGAATAGCAATAATTAATAAATGATTGTTATGCACCAAATAGGTATTGAAATTGACAAATCTGTACTTTGAAATAATATCCTCGGTGTGGTAATAATTCGATGGCGTTAATTATGCACATTGCAGGTATCCTATTTCCCACCCACCTTCGGCTTTCAATCATGTTACATTGGACTAGCCATCTCTACTGTTTCCACAAATCAGAGTTGAATTCAATGGAAGATTAATTCTGACAGCTCCTTCGTTTCACTCCGGGTACTAACGGGAGAACCAAGAAACTACGAACCGGCTGCGCGGTGTTTTTCCACTGGGTGTGTGGAAACATGATAACCCTGCTGCTATAAACAAGGTCACGCTGTTGACGTGGGTTTGCTCTGCAGTGTGAAGTGCAGTATTGAGTTGACAGAAATGCGATGTAGTTCAGTTATTACGAGTTATTTACTATTTTGTTCTATACTTAGTAATATTATGGCTCAGTATATGTTTTCTACTGCACAGCGTGTATTTATTTATGATTCGTATGTGTTAGCTCAGTCAGCTTGCCAAGTAAAAGTAAGATTTGCAAAAAGATTTTCAGGTGTAAAGGTTCCAGGCCGTACAACAATCCATGAACTTTACAATAAATTTCAGATCACAGAAAGTGTTCAGCCTAAGAAATCTAAAAGACGGTGTACGGTTCTTACTGAGGAAACAGACGACTTCGATCATCGTTTGGAGAATTCCCCCCAAAAATCACTTAAGCGTACTTCACAACAGACAGGCGTTTCTTATGGCTCTGTGCGAAGAGCTACCAAATTGCTGAAGTTAAAACCATATAAAATAACTGGCGCATGCTCTTCAACCGGGTAATCCTATAATTAGTGGAGTCCACTCCTATAGTGAGTGGAGTCTCAATGGTGTACACAATGGCGAAATATACCCATATTTAATGTTTTTCACGGACGAGGCTTGGTTCCACCTTCATGGATATGTGGTTACACAAAATAATCGTTATCGGAGCTCTTACAAACCAATATTGTTCATGAAGTATCCCTTTATGACGAAAAAATTGATGTATGGTGCGCCATGAGCCGAGAAAGAGCTATAGAGCCATTTTTATTCGAGCAACAGCTGAAGCCCGTACATACGTAAATACAATTTTGCCCCCCCCCCATTTTTAGATAATTAACAGACAGGAAGCGTGATTTTGACTTTTTTCAACAAGACTCTGCAACGGTTCATACGGCCAATATTTCGATGAGAAACATTGAAAGTGTGTTTGAGGACAGAATTATTAGTAGAGATTTGTGGCCCCCTCGGTCCCTCGATCTAACCCCCTGCGATTTCTATCTCTGGGGTAACTTAAAACATGAAGTGTACAAGACAAACCCACACACCCTGGGATAATTATAACAAAATATCCGCCAGAAATTGCCAGCATTTCTCAACGTGAACTACGGCGAGTGCTGGCTAGTTTCCTGAAGAGGTGCCAAAAATGTATGGACAAAGACGGTCAGTTTCAGCATCGCCTTTCATAACGATGGTAAGTAAAGCTTTTAAAATTAGTTTTAAAAATTTTGTAGGGTTTCATCCGTGCCTTTCTTTGATAGCGGCAGACGGAAACGAGCGCCGTGGACGCGGACAGGAAAAACATCGCGCAGCTGGTTCGTAGTTTTTTGACTCTCTCTGTATTTGACCATTGGTTCATATTTGTTTAAAGCCAATCATTGAGAGGCGTGATAAGAGCTGAGTTGAAACCTTGCGGAAGGAAAAACATTGCAATATATGGGAATGGGCCACTTTTTCTGCTCCCAAGTGTGTGTAAACAAATATTCTGAGTTTACTTCTAAGCTTAATGCTGTCAAGTATGAAGTCCACATCAGATTATTTTTTATAATGCCGCAACTATTTCATCAAAATCAGAAACTATGTACTTTGTTCCGCAAAAGTCGTCGTATCTCTTGATTTCTTAAATTGTTTCTAGCAAACATAATTACTATCAATAGATTGATGTTATGCTAGGTAATTTTGAACCTGTTTCTCCAAATTTATTTTAACGACACAATTAATGACAATCCATAATCTCTCAACAATTTATGCTAGTTGTTGTTGCCACTATGTTGTTATTCTGATCATAATTATGGGATGTTAAAACTTTCCTCTACCGAAACGAACCTTTTACACTGAGAATAAAATTAAGGTATCTAAGCACTGAATAGGGTGAAACGTTTAGAAACAAGATGTTAATATGCAACTTAAAAGGAAAGTGCAGTATTCCTAAACCTGTAAAAAAAAAAGGTTACGTGTACTTGGGCAGATTTTTATTACGTTTTAAGACATAGGATAGGTAATTTCAACATACAGATCGATATAGAACATCTTTACTCTTTATTAAGTCTGCTATCCAACTGAGTAACTGGAGAATATCCTACCAGAAAATTCTCGGATTTGGAAACAGCCAGAGTAAAAGTGTGTTTTATACAAGCTGTAAATGTGCTTAAAGGAAATGTATAATTTGATTATGCAGTAGATGATTTTATTGATAATACGTTTACCAGTTTTAAAGATAAAAGCATAAAAATAGTAAATAAAATCTCAAAGCCGCGTCAAAATTGTTGATTACCATCCTGATTATTGCTTGCTCGAGAATCTTCAATATCGTAAGGGCTTCTTAATAGAACTACAAGATAATAGACTTTTTGGGATGTACTAGTGTGTCCCATACCCATTTATTGTACATGTTGCAAATAGGCAGGTGAATGTCAGCACATATTATCTTGTAGTACAATTAGGCTCCATTGCAGGAGTTCAGGCTTTTCGAATTGCAAACATCCACTTGACAAGCACAACCACTTGCCTCTCGTTATTCTCCATGACATCAAACTGTATCTGTTTTAGAGGGATTTGAAGATCCTATCTCACCCAAGCTGTTTACTTCAGTATTCGAGGAAGTTTTTCGCAACTTAAAATGGAACAGAAAACATGGTATAAACAACAACGGCAAAAGGCTAACAATTCTTCGCTTCCCATAAGACATTATTTTATTCTACACTTCGGCACAAACACTCCAAGAAATGGTATATGACCATACCCGAGCAAAGCCATAGGCCTGATGAACAACACAAAAACAAAAATATTGACTAATGGGCAGGAAATCCCAATACGACGAAGGGCATAGAACTACAGCATATCTCGGAATAACCTGAGACAGCATATAGTATTCAAACAGAAGACCAACCTCGAGTTAAAACGCAGAATTTCATGGCTTGGAAGTCATTCTGGAGCCTGAAGTTCATATTATTAGACATATCAACCTCAAGCTAAGGTTTCAGATCTAAGAATTCTGCGTTTTCCCAGCGATCCTCTATGGATTCCAAACATCGACTTTGTCTATGGAACAGCTCGTAACAATACAAACATGCTAGAGAAACACGCTGGGAAAACTACTGGGAATCACACTGAAAGACCATTTTTAACACCAACACATCTGACGCAGCAATGACAATCACACGAAGTGGAAGTGGAGAGGCCATGTGACAAGAATGGACCAATCAAGATGGAACGTACGCGACCACGATGTAGGACCCACACATCGGAAGAAGAAACCAGAGAAGACCATCACTTAGATGGGCAGACGTGTTCGTGAAAACGGCTGCCAAAAACTGGCCAAGAAGGCAAGAGACAGAACTCAGTGAAAGAACTGCGACGTAGTCCATCACAATCTCAATTTAATAGAAGAGTTTATAGCTAACCAGGACCAAAGAGACATCAGGCAAAGAGTATTACGGTATAGAGTTAATAGGACCCAAGTTCTAGAGATAAGCAGACCGACAGAATGTTACTTTGAAATAGATTTATTTTTTTAAGAGGTGGATTGTATTTCGACTGTTGGGGAGCCGAACACTTGAAGTAGTTGCAACCGCGTATGGTACAAAGTTTCCGGTAGCCTTCACCCCAAATTTGCTTTCCGGTGGCCTTTGCCCCAAGTTTAAGAATCACCTTTGTATTTTGAATGTTTCTTTAAATATTATATATTTATATTTACCTCGGCTGCGTCAGTATTAAATTGTAGAGACATGTTTCTCTTTGCAGGGAGTGGTGCGGCTAAAGAAAGTAGGCTTACACAGATTATAATTTTTACTTCACTCCTTTTATTAATCCTTGACACGATTAAATAACACTTCACTTATATAGAGAGTTTTGAGATTATTTATTAATTACTTGCACTTTTTTTAACGCATTAACTATTTTCGTCTCACACTGAATACGTATTTAACTTCTCGAGGACGCGTCTCGCGTCCAGTTAGGAACGCTGTCTACAAGCAACTGTACCGATTTCTACCGCCTAAATTTTCAAATTTCATCTGTTTAAAGTCTCTGATTGGCTATTTCTAATCCAATAGAATAATTTTATTTAACTTAAACTTTTTTCTGGTTGTTGATTGCTATTTTATAAACTGTCTAAAAAATTACATTATTGTTGCTCCAAGAATTACCAGTATCATTATTAAACTTTCCAATTCATTATCGCCTCAAGGTTACCTCATTGTTAACAATTTTTAACCTATTATTCTCACAGCTCCAACATTATTACATTACGTAATACATTCACATAACATTATTAAACATGCGCATAATAATATATACATTAATACAATGGCTGTTACATTCATTTTATATATTATTCATACACATATTGCTTTAAGGTGGGCTGTTATTAATATTTTATATTATATAATTAGACTGAAATCATTTAAGTGTTAAAAATACTGCCTCAACTTCGCTTGGAATGGCTCACCAATAATGAGGCACTCCTTCTGAAAGGAGGCTTTCTCTTTAAGGGACATTATGGCTAAATTCATTCGTACGTTAAGAATAATGCCATCTGTTTTGCTGTCATTCCCTCTAATGTATATCTGATGGTGAAACAGCACACAATGTTTCGTGAAGTTGAGCACTATTCCTAACTGAAATAATACCAGCTTTTGAATCCAGAATAGGAAGTTAATAATTATGAAACCGCCTTTTTACGGATTACCGATATAATCCAGCGGTTATTTATATTTGACCGTGCAGCACATCTTAGTATGTTATAATCTTGCACGGCTGACTTAATCTCTTTTTTATATATTTTTATCAAATTGTTAAGAAAAACTTAGAATTGGTTTGTCTGCTAAAATTTTACCTTGGCGACTCATTCAATAGAGAGTTAACACAATTAATTCAAGTTAAATAACTAAATAGTATTGCCTACAGTTTGTCTTTCTCTCTCATCACAGCTCAATCCCAACTATTTTTACATTACACAAATATTGATACCACACTCTCTTTCTGCCACTCACTTTCTGCCTTAAATATTCTGTTTAAAACTGATATTTTGTAGTTTTGAAACCATTTGTGATTAATGTTTTAGTTCCTTTATAATAAAACAGCATGTGCTCTTAAGTCTTCTTGCCTTCCACATAATGGGCACTCCCTCTGTATAAAACCATTTTTCTAACCTTTTAACTTCCACACTCCAGTTCTTGACCGCACTATGCCCTCTCTTTCCTCCTTGTTTACTTTATCAATGTATTTTTCTCTATCCCAAGAGAAAACGTGAGATCTAACATAACATAGCAAGGTTAACTCACTAAAACAACTTTGTTCCTCTATATCTTCATATCTTTATCATGCATCTTTCCAAAATTCTTTAATCTTTGTTTCTCTCTTTCTCCAAACATTACCCAAGTCATTGCCTTCCAACATATTTCTTATGCTACTTATCCATTCTCTATGCTTTTTATACGATTCTTGATAAACTAAACCTGTTTTAGTAAGTTATTCTCATCTCAATTTAAAATCCTATGCTAGTATATTTCAGAACTCTCTCCATAATTAAACCTTTACTTGCTACTCATCCGATTTCTATTTGAGAAACCTTTTTCATTGTTGAAATTGGTAAGCCAAGAGCCTCTCAGCAGAGTGATCTGTGCACTGAATCTACAATTTTCCATTCGTTTTACATTAGCATATTTCAATACCATATAATATTCGTGCTTCTACCATTATATAATACACAATTTTACCTCCTACCTCTGGTGTTTTGTACAAGAATCCTTTGATAATGGATATAGATACTTTTCCTTTAAAAACTGAATCTTCTTCCTTCATCCAGTTTAATCCCTAAATAAATGCAATCGCATATCAACATATACCCCTTGTTATCTTTGTCCCACATCTTATATTTACTTCGTTTTTCTCCTTTCTTAAACATTAACATTTGAGTTTGTTCTTGGACCTTAATATAAGCAATAGTTGTCTATTTATTACATAGCTGGTTACCTAAGTTCTGTTGCATTATAGTACTCGAGGAGAAGTCTGCTTATCCGATTTTTTCAGAATCTTGCGCGCTCGAGCGCTCTGTGGTTTATAATTTCAAGGAATTCGTAATACAGCTTTCGTTAAAATGCTCGAGACATTTATTTATATACAGCGCTTCTTGGCACTTGGCAAAGTTTGATGAAACGCTTTCTTGCGTGCCTCTGTGCTAACACCATTCCATTTGTAACAAACGTAATGTGTTGGGTGCAGTCCAGATACATACCAATAGTGCCGACAAGGATCTTCCCTGGTGCGTTTCACAAAAGCATCGCATAGGGATTGATTGATCCCAGTCACGAACTTGTCAATTCTCTTTTAGAACACGTTCCATTTGTCTTTACAGTAAGGGAATATCGTCTTTGTTCTTTTAACCTCGATAACTAGGCAGAATTAAAGAATATCCTGTATATAGTTTGGTGGATATTGCAAATTCTCTGAACATTTGCACACAGAGTCTGGAATTATTTTAGAATCACTTTCCCGTTCTACATTAAAATGATATCACATCGTAAACATTCCTGTTCTAGGCTTTAACTCTCTAGAACAACTCTAGATCGCGCTGATTTTTGCCTATAACAGCAAGAATCTTGGTTTTTATTCTTGTTATTCTAAACTCATATAATTTATATAATTTGTTTTATTCCATCAAGGATTTCTATAATTCATTTTCATTTTTGTGAATTATGATCAGATCGTCTGGAAACAATATATTATTTATTCGCGTTTTATTACGAACTCGTATTCCTGGGTTTACTGAAACTACCAATTATTTAAAATGTGGTATATGTAACGAAGTTCTTATCTTACACAATTTAGTCTTGATTATCCCTGTTCTTTTAAATCCAGCGTCTATAATTGTACTACTGGTAACTTCATACCATTAATTCCCTATTTCTTCAACAAGGCGCGGTTTTCAATTACAAATATGTTGGACGTCCTAGAAAACATTGCACTGATGCTTTGTAAACGGGTAATTGCCTAATTCTTGCAGTAATGATGATGCTAGTTAGTTTGATAATTATTTTAATGCATGCTCTCCCTATGAATGAAGAGGGTTGAAGAAAGGGAGAAAACCATAATCCCCATCCAAATAAATACCGATCACTTTGTATTAGTCCAACAAATGGTAAAAGGGCGTTATTTTCATTTACGAGCCCCTCGATAAAGATCCAGCATGTGCTAGGTACGAAACACGATTCACAGAAACTTATATTTCTTGAATGCATACAATTAATCTTATTTATATTATAAGGGCTGATCAACAAAGATTGGATTGAGTTTTTATGTAGCTACCTTGATATTTTCCTGTCTATACCATGAATATTTGAAAAGGGTGGTATTTTATGTGTAAGGACCATAAGCAGTCGTATCGGTAGGTTGGTAGTAATGCTCTGTTTTGTAAATCCTGCTTTCATTTCGCATACTACACTGACTGTAATGGAATGATTTACCAGCATGTCGTTCCCCCTCACACTACTGTTACAGCAGCGTACTACACAACAGTATTGGTTACACTGAGGAAGCACATTGCAAGGAACGACCAGAACTTCATCGGCCTGAGTGGCGACTTCTTCATAACGCACGGGCTCACGTCGCAAATCAAGTCGTGTAGCTTTTGGCTAAATGGAACATTATCTGTGTCCGAATTCGTCTTGAAGCTCCGATCTTGCACCCTGTCATTTTTTAATTCCGCATTAAAGGCAAAGCTTCGGGGCATTTGATTTGAGAACTCTGAAGCAGTGCTCAAGAAAATTGAGGCAATTCTCAGGGACCTAAAAAAGAATGGCCTACACTATGTGTTCAAGGACTGCATAGACGCTATAAAAAGTGCATTGAAGTAGAAGGGTATTACTTTGAAAAAGGAGTAATAAACATCTGTGAAAAAATCTGCTGTCTTTGTTGATTAGCCCTCGTATGATTAATATGAATCGCAAGTTCTCTATTGGATTTTTAAAAATTAATATGATATTCAAGATTAACAAGTACTTTTCTTACTTAACCCAATATTATTGTATTTAATTCAATCTAAAACTGCAAATTCGTAATAAATGTAGATAACAAACACCCTTTCAGAACTCGTGGAAAAAATATCAACAAGCGCCGCATGCATTACATGAACACGTGGTTCAGATCCTTCTGGAGAAAAGTGTTTTCTCTTTTTTGTTTGTATGTGAAATTGCAAGAAACTTCCAGCGCCAATGAAAACATACTTAAACCCATAAATATTAGACATATATTGACGTATATTGACGTGCATAAAAAGTGGCCCATAATGGAACGCGGGGTCTATTCCAGTATTAGCTGCTCTGTTCCTCAAGCATAATTTCCAGTCATTTCCACGCTATATGTTTTCACTATAGGACTGCGTTAAGACAATGCTTCTTTGAATTTAGGTGCAAAAATAAAATATAATATATAATAAAAGCTTAAAGGTAAACACGAAAAGCGTTTTGTCTTTGTATCCATGTCGGTAATAAAGCTCTGATATAAATGGCGTAAATGTTGTTCAGTTTAACGAAAGACCAAATGATTCATCACTCTTCCCCTACAGGGTCGAATAATGTCGTATTTCTCTAGCATTTCACTAATTTCAGCGAAAGGCTCTCATAGAGGGAATATAAACCTCGCGGAGGGAAAAACACTATTGCGATCTAGAGGAAAGGCCTACTTTTTGCGCACTTTAATGTGCAATCACATAAGGCTGTCATCCGTACTGTTTAATAATAACTTTAATATTTCCCAGATAACTATATAACACCTGCAGAGATTTTTTTAAGTCATCCAGTAAACTGAATCTCAATATTTGTTTTATGCTCGATAGATAAGCGGTTTCGAAGAATAGATGAACTAAAATTAATATTTAAAGATAATGTTTGATTTTGTGCGCACACATTTTATTTAAGAAGCTATATTCTTTTAGCTATTTTGACACAATCTTATAAGTGTCTCTTTAATGCAATTTTTGCTAATTTCCACTCGTTATAACACAGGGAAATAATTTTCGTATTGTATTAAAGAGCGGCTTATAAATAACAAACATTCAAAATTCAACATATTAGCTCATAGATGATAATAACAAGAAACGTGACTGTGAAAAACATATTTTGAAATGCGTAGAGTGCATGTGCCGCATTAAGTTCATTACCTTCAAATTATTAAACAGCAGTTTGTGATTGTGATCCACCACTGAGTGGTGGGTTCGAACCTACAGCTTCAGGATTAAGAAAAATCTCAGAAAAAAAACCTTCTCAGATCTATGGCTTAGGAAGCCAGAGCCCTCTGAACGACTAGAAAGTACATCCCGGAACATGGGTTCTCCTATTTTACGCATTAGAATTTAATTCTAGATCATTTTAGTAGCATGTTTGTTGAAAACACACACACAACACGGGTGGACGGGCTCGCTAAGCAGAGACTTGTGAGCAGTAGGTCCGCGGTTCAAATCCCGACAGGACCATCTTACATGATTGAGGCTTTTTTCTAGGTTTTCCTTAGTCCTCATGCTTGACAAATGCCAGATAGGTACCCTAAACATAGGCCCGGAGGTTTCCTTCCCAAATACCATGTCATATATCATGTCCACCGCCTGTGATGCTGTATGCACTATGAATGGGCGTTAAACACACACATAAACATATCGACTCATCTTTATAACTCTCTTTCCCTCTGTTTCCAGTAACGTATTAAGCCTACAAAGGCTTAGAATATAGAGAAATAGGCTACTAATATATATAAATATCTGACTACCTGGTATAAGCTTTTTGCCTTTCGAGTGCTTCTTGAGGAGCTGATATCGCTAGGATGTCTTGCGAGAGTAATATAAACTACCTTCCATTTCGTTCGAACCTAAACCGTTACAGGTAGTCAAAGTTTCAGTTTGTAGGACCCAACTTCAGCAGAACTTCCTATCTCAAGTACTTATAAAGTACGAACTTAGGACCTGAAGGCCGGCACTCAAACGAGATTCTCCAGCTGCCACCAACAGACTCATCAGCATGTGCGAAATTGAAATCATTTGCCGTTCATTTCGAACCTCTCCTCCGCTTTAATGGGGCACCGTTCGCCTTCGATAATTTCATTCGCTTTCAAATATACTTGGCTTAAGGGCATCGCGACTGCGTTACGTTCTTTCTTTGTACAGTTTCTGAATTAGTACATAAAATATAAATCCGTTATTGTGTAATTCCTTCTACCGATACTATCGATACTTCATCAACTCCCCAATTTAAGTATTCGTTTACCTTCCTTCATGTCCATCAAAGTAATCTTGTCCGCAGTAATGCAAGAAGTGGTTTTGAATTGTTTGATAAGTTTATCTAGTATCGTGTTTACTAAGAATATTCACAGTATGATAATGACCAAATAAATCTAAGAGTGACTTTCCACCAATCGCAACCCGCAACTATAAAATTGTCGAAATATGATTATATATTTAATGTTCAATTATCTGTAAATTGAAACATTTCAATTGATAATTAATTCTAAATAAGGAACAGTCGTTCCAATGTATGAAGTTATGTAGAATATTCGGAACAGTTTATGACAAACTTTGGAGGTAGTAGATAGGATGCATATTAAACTTATTCTTATACGTGCCTACATGCACTTTTACTGAGGCGGGTATTATCTAAGCTTTTGAAGGAAGTTCCACCAAGACGGAGCTCCCTCTCACTTCTAACTTGCCGTTATCTGGACAGTCATTATCCTGGTAAATGAATAAGAAGAGAAGGTCCTGTTGCTTGGCCACCCTATTCTCCAGACCTTACGCGTAGATCACTTTCTTTGGAGATCATGTAAAACTTATGATTTGTGAAACCTGGATGCTACTGAGACACTGAAAGCAACAAGCGTTTTTATATGTTGTAACATTCAAAGAGGGCCACATGCTCTAATCAGTGATGAAACGACTGTTTTATTGTTATTTACTGCTGACTTTTCTCCCTCAATCAAAGCTCAGTAGATCTGCAGAAGGGCTAAGTTATAGTTGGACAAAGTGTATCCTGAGTTAACTCCAGTTTTAATACTATATTTTGAAAATCATTTTCATAATAGAAAACTGGTCTAGAATGGCAACTTTGGAAAGAAAAGCAAGCTATACAGGCGATCTATTTATAATTCTGAAACTGTGTTGTAACCGTGATTAAATGTCATAGGTGTGCCATTAACGATTGAAGCAAGCAGTTCAAATAAAAAATACATTAGGAAAGTTGACAGTTCGTATTTGAAATTAGTATTTACTTGGAGCGCTGATGAAAGCGAACAGAAACCACACTGAGTTTTGTGTTATGAAGTGTTGTCGAATGAGTGCAAAACTCCAACGCTATTTGGAAATAAAACATTATGATGTAGAGAATAGAAACGGTTCACTTAGAAACACTAAATTTTGGGAAAGATAAATTTCGGCTATAGGTTCAATTAATAGTAAAGCAATGGAAGCATCCTAGCTCTTAGTTTGCGCATAGTGTGGATATCTCATTCTATCGGAAAACATTTACTTCTTCCAGCAATAAAAGATGTGGTGAAAATAGGTTGGCACAAGTTATTAAAAACTATTGAATTGATTCCTCTATCAAAGATGCTGTCGGTCGCAGTATTGTCATATGGCAGGTAACGTGTTACAGATAGACGACTAAAACCGTTACAAATGAAGCACAGTTAATATGCTTAGTTAGATATGCGCATGATAACATACGTGACGATATTTCCTTATATAGAACTTTGCCAATCTGAAAAAACTGGAGAAGAAATACGAAGGCGGATCGAAAAGTAATGCACAATAATTTTTTCTGCCTTGGTATAACAGCTGGAAGTTTCACACAGATATAGTTTGAAGTTTTCACTACAGAGGGTACGTTTTTTGTTTCGTGTGCAGCTCTAGTGAGAGAAGCGTAACTACGTAACAAAGCTGGCGCGCATGTTACTTCGTCCACGTGTAAAGAGCAGAGGTGTGGGGTTCGATATTTGTGAGCCAAAGGGCATAAACCGAGTGGCATTCACAGGAACATGTGTGCGTGTATGGGGATGATTATATGAACAGTAGCAATGCCTCCAGGTGGTGTGCATTCTTCTTAGAGGGCCGTTTGAACCTTGGTGATTCGCCACGCTCCGGGAGACCGGTAACAGCTGCAACCCCGCAGAATGTCAGAGGCATTGAGGCGGCAATTTTGAACGACCGACGTGTACAACTGCGAACTTGATCGCAACAGTTCAACGTTTTCTATGATGCAGTGTACGATATTGATCATGACACGTTGAAATTTCGTAAAGTTAGTGCTCGCTGGGTGCCTAAGAACCTAACAGATAACCACAAGGGCCAGCGAATGATGACAAGCTTGGATCACCTAACGTGGTACACTGGCGACAAGTCGTGGGCATACCACTACACGCCCGAAACCAAGCAGGCAAGGATGTTTCATTTAAACCAAAACTTTACCTGCATATGCGCTGACATTAATTACTGAACTCCTTCAAGAAGTGACTTTACGGTATCAAAGTGACATATCTAAACGCTTTTTTGATGGCCGTATTAGTATAGACGATAAAACGTTGGAGGACTGAAATAATATGTGGACTTCATTGAAGAAGTCGTTGCCGTCGATGTTTATAAAGAAACATAGGGTAATGACTTATGAAGAGAGAGTCTGTATTTGGCATATTTCATTATAATAGAGAATCTTCAAAAGAGAATTTTGGTTGTTTCTCCATGATATTGCAGGATTGTATTGATAAAGACTGATCAACTACATTTGGGGAAAACTTCCTCCTTCACTAAGAACATGACGTTTCACAAAACCTGAAAGATTCACTTCGGGATCAGCGTTTTATAACGTAAAATGAGCTGAATGCAGCTGTAATATTGTAACAAGCATGGGGTTGTGATTGGGATACATAAATTGGAAAGTCGGATGGAAGAGACTATAGCCGCACATGCCTGAATTACTGAATTTAGTAAGCCAACCAAGTTAAGTTTTTACAATATGTCCGGGTTTTCTCCTGAGGTGAGCCGTCCTTTGAGAGGAAGAACTTTAACAATACATAGTATTGAATACAAGTACTGAGCCAGGTTTAACTACTCCGAAAATTTACGAATAATATAGTCAAGCAATATTAATAAATCTTCGGAGAGTTGATATATCGATTAGAGGTGGCATTGTGGAGTAGACGGGCCCGGCGTCGTGTACCACAACTAACTGATCTCCAAGACCAGAACCCCACCTCGCAGGTGGGCTCCACGGCCTTTTGTATAAGCTATACCTGCTTAGAGGGTTCTCTGCATTATGCCTTAGGCTTTAAATATGATGTGCCACCGCCCTAGGTTTGAATTGTAACAACCAATAGTAACAAAGTATTTCAATTATTCTAGAACATTCCTAGGGACGCATGACGGTTTAAGATGCAGCTTAATGCTGTGCAAGTTTGCATGTAGCCCTGAGGAAGCTATGCCATGGTAATATCCCTTAGGATTATCATAGGAAGTAGCTAAACCTTACGTTCCTGTTTCATACAGCGAGCTGTTAATTTCACAATGTAATAAATAATTTAGAATATAATGTTGCCTGGAATCACAACATTTGGTTAACTGTAAATAAATCCCCGAAATGTACCATAATTTACTGCACCTGTACGTAACAATACGACGAATCCAAGAGTTAAACTTTAACCAAGAATGAATGAAAACCAATTTGCTACCAGGTACCGGAAAACAATCATTAAACTCCATAGTTTGAACAAATTAGATGTGTAACAAATAACTTTTTGCATTATTACTAGAATCATTCTTATACTGAGTGTATTCAGATTCCAATCATCACACCGAGAAACATGTCCAGTAAGTGTGCTCCTGCATGACTGTTACGTACCTACATTCCCACCTAGTTACTTCTGAATTTTGGTAGCTACAGAAACGAGTTTTCTGAAATAGGACGAGTAAGGAATGGGATTACTAGAAAACGAAGCCTTTCTTGACTTACTCTACCAGAGCAATGAACATTTCTTACATAGACAGTTTACTTCTTAATTTTGCTGTTCACTTTTCAACGGTTGCTTCTGATTCCTGCTTGCCATAGCAATCTATCGTTCCACTGTCCGTCCTCTAAGCTATATTTAGCCATAACTTTTATCAACCCACCAACTTGAAGAGTCCTTCCTCTTTTCCTTTTCCTGTGGGAGACCAATGAATTATCCGCCTGGACCATTTATCCTCCTCCATTCTTTGTACATGTCCGTAACACTGCAATATCCGTTCTTCATTTCTATTTATCATGAACTTCCGCTTTCAGCTCTGTTTTAATAACATTATCCCTTATATGTTGTATGTAAGATACTCTCACACCTCTTCGTAAATCATCCATTTTGTAACTCTCCAAAAGAGAGAGTAGAGAAAGTTGGAGAGTGATTTACAAATTTAAAAGGGGAACATCTATCAGAAGCTAATATCCACATATTAACTATATGCCTTAATGAATAGCAGTTTGGTTCATATTGTGGCGTATTAATAACTTGGGGATGTCACTGTCATTACCAGACATATTGTTTTTTTCGTCTATGTTGACTGGGATGACGTCACCCCTGGCTGGTCATTTTGCTATCCACGAGTGGTGGATAGCGCCAGTCTTTCTTAGGATTCCGAGAGAAGCGGATCGTGCTTGCAAGCCGGCTTTTGGATCGGTAGACATCTCCCCTCATCTTTCATATTTTATAATGTAGGAACACCAAACGGTTGGAAAATTAATCTAAGAATGTGTGAGTAGGTTTGTGTTATGGACTTTGTACAGTGAAAAAGCTACACTTTTTTTAAGTTCCCTTGTTTTACCCAGTTCATGATTCTGAGTTTTTACTGTTTTCGTTACCCCTTATTATCACAATTACACAACACACACAAACACACATGCCCATGGTGGGAATCGAACCCGCGACCCTCAGCTTGGCGGAGCGCCGGAGCTATACACTCCAGCGACCACGGCTACGAGGGCCGGCGTCTTAACCTCCACACCACGTTTCGGTCCTCCGCAGCCAAGTGAGTATACTCGTACGTCCCCTCACTGTACTAAAAATTAATTTAATTTTTCATGTGAACATTTAGGTCTCTACCCAGCATGCAACAATATGTGCCTAGATGTACTACAATAAATTTTTATCTTAGTTTTGAATATGTTCCAGAACAGGTGAATAATTTGTATTTTAGCTATAGTTTGTGATCATAGAATGTCCTCCATGTTTGGCATTCTAATATGCTTCTATTTAGCTGTGAAGCAGAACTATTTTTCCCATGTTTAGAGGAGGACGTTTCAAACAATAATATTTGAAAACTAAGAAATATGTTTGGAAACGGAAGGGAAATAGAACAATGTTTTGAGAGGAAAAAATATGTAAAATCTCGCTTGTATTCTTTCGGAACGTAGGACAAGGGAAGCTTCCTGTTAGAAACTCAACCGCATAATAACCACTCACTAAAAATTTCTTTAGTTTGCATACCTAAACGCATTTATATGAAGAAATAACTTCTTTTGCAGCATATCTGTCAACTGTATGCATTCTTAGTAAGCTAGTTCAGTTTCTCAAAAGCGGCAGATTTTTTAATCTATGGACGTGAAAAATAATTACTGAAGCAGCTGCTCTTTATTTGCAGGGCGTTTACCTTTGACGGAAATTAAAGTAACGTAACGTGAGGCATCTGAAAGGGCAGGTGAACAATAATGCGCACATAGACGTCAGTCGATAGTCATAAATTTCACATGTAATCTAGAAGGCCGTGAAATAAGTCGATTAGCGTTACGCCAACGCGTACCAATTAACAGATGAGTACTGTTTGCTTCAGTGATGCGTTTCTGAATGCTGTAATGATGCCCTTAAAGGGGAACCAAAATGACGTCATTGGCTTCCAAACGCCCCTATTCGGCGAGGGAATATATATATATTTAAACATTAATTTTAAACCACGCATTTTAAATTAACATTCACGATACAGACTTGTTGTGCCTATGTCATCGTATTTTATCATGAATTAAAATAATTGCTTTCCTCAGGATGAAAATATTCGGGAACATGAATTCTTACATCTGAAAGAGTACTAGATACGCTTTCAAATTTGTATTTTCTTTTTGAATTAAATATTCTAATACAAACAGTGTTTTAATGTTCGTAACCATAACGAACCCAAGGAAATAATTGGAGCTAGACGGTAATACTAAAGCTCCTGTTTGATATTTCTAGGGCTGAACAGATCGGCCATCAGTAATGCTCGAAGCTTGGGGCCCGGTCTGCCCTGGAGCTACAGCTATAGCCAATGGCGCTGCTGTATAACAGCACACGAGTGAACACTAAGTTTTGATACCCTGCCAATGTTTAGTCTTTTTACTTTCTCTACTACGTATAGTAAGCAGGGGAAGTATTGCACTCCACCAAAAAATTCGATACCGAGATTTCACCAGAAATACATGTTTTGAGGCCTCCTGAATCCAAAGAAAGCATTTGTGTCTGCGTCTCTGAACAGCATAGCTCAAACACGAAAAATCGAATAGATAAAAGACTTGGTATTTCGGTTTAGTATCTTTTAAAGATGCCACGCAAAGATTTTCAAGAAAATCCCCCCACCCCTGACTACGCTTTGCATGCAAAGTTTTTCGAAAATTTAATTTTCTCAAAAATGGCTCTCTAAAGATGTTGATTAAAATATAATATGTTTAAAATATTTTCATAACAAACTAAATGTATATCTTGAATTTTCTGGGAAAGTCCCCAACAGTCCTCTTCATTCTGCATAACTGGCAAGCCGTAAAAGCTAGACAAAATTTTTCTATGCAAAAAATGATCCCCTTAAAACACGCAATTTATGTCATATGCACCTTTTTTGGGTGTGTAGAGTGAAACATTTCCGATATATTCCATGTTATTTGTTTGAATTTCTCAAATGGGAATTCGTGATTCTTTTTTTTGTTTGTTTTTTTGTTTAATGTCCTGGACATGCAAAGAGAATGGAATGCTCCACATAGTAACCAGCTCTTAAAAGATTTCACTATCGCTTAAAGCCTACCATACTCCCTTGTACCTAAAAGAAAATTAGTGCAATAAGTTACTGCAAATGTTTATCTCAATTAACATGAAGTAGATGGAGGATAAGCGCTTGTAAAAAAAGTTCGTAAAAGAGTAGAGAAAGTCATGTGAGTGGAACACATCAGAACTTTTTAATGCTACTATAAATGTAACGTATATGCAGCTAATTTAAAATCTGTTGTTTAAATCTACCGCGCAACTGCTATAACGTTATTCCTTATGCGGCCAAATACATACGCGTCGTGCACACCTGAAGAAGTGCACTAGCGCGCGAAGCTTTTCCTGCACTGTTTCCGTACTATCGCTACAATTTTACGTTAATGGCACTAGGTGGTAGCACACTACGGCAGAAGTTAGGAAACGGTCACCGTAGCAGAAGTACTACGCGGGGCACCTAGGAATAGCGTTGGTTTGGTAGCGCTGTTAGCGTGGTTACATTGAAGTCGCCTTTACTCGCTACACAAAACAGGGATAGTTGCTGCGTTGGTCGTAAGTGAACAACGCTAAAGATAAAGTCCTGAGTTGTAGGTAACGTGCATCAGCGCGGAAACTTCTTCCGGTTTCTCCATAGCAATTGATAATCTCGACTACAATTTCATTTACACACATCTTCGTTCTTACCCTAAAATGGTGTACTTAATTATATACACAATAAATGCAAAAATTCTGATGAGTTACATTCACATAGCTTTCTCTATCCTCTATAGCTTTCTAGTGGCTAGAGAAATTATTCTTACGAAATATTGTTTCCTATCTACTTCATTTTAATCCAAATATACCTTTGCAGAAATAGTATTTTTAACAGTTCGTTATATACACAAAGGGAATAACGATAGTCGAGTGTTTAAGAACTGGTGGCGGTACACTGGCCTTAAAATTCCGTACTATGACATCGCGAGAAACAACGGAATGTTGACAGAACTTCAAAAGATGACCAAGTATTGAACAATTCGAACGATTAATAACGGATATTTCATAAATGGCTGATGCCACAAAAAAGTTATTCGAAATTAATTCTGTGTATTAAAAGAGATCTACAATTTTTGTGTAGTGCGTTTTCGTCTATCGCTTAACGTTTACCAGTTATACAAGATTATATAAAATTCCTTCCGAATGAAGAGGATTTCCTTGGCTATTCCCAGAAAATTCAAAATATGCATTTTAATTGTCATGTGAATATATTCCATTTATGGAATTTCAATCAGCATCGTTAGTGCCATTTTTTAGAAAACATAAGTTTTCGAAAAATGTTCCATGAAAAGGGTAGTTTGAGGTGGAGGGATTTTCTTGAAAATCTCTTCTCGCATCTTTGGCAGGTACTGAACCTAAATACCAAGTTTTCTATTTATCCGACTTTTTGTTTTTGAGTTATGGTGTTCACAGACACGCACATACACACATACAAACACACCTTTTTCTAAAATGCTTTTTTGGATTCAGGAATCCTCAAAACATGTATTTCCGTTGAAATATTGGTATCGAATTTTTGAAGTGGAGTGCAATACCATATTTAGCTACTATGCACGTGGTGGAGAAAGTAAAAAACAAAATCTGATGTTACACTCACATGACTTTCTCTACTCTTGTACAAACTATTTTTGCAAACGCTTATTCCCCATATGCTTCATTTTAATCGAGATATTGAGATGTTAATCTTATTGATAATTTTCTTGTAGATGCAAGGGGAATTGCTAGGCTTTAAGCGATAGTCAAATATTTTAAGAGCTGGTTGCTATGTGGAGTATTCCATTCTCTTTGCATTACCAGGACAAAAAAATGAATAACGGATAAAATTTAAGGGAATAACAAGCAATATCTCGAAAATGGTTCACTCAACAAAAAAAATGTATATGACATAAATTGTGTATTTTAACGCGATCTACATTTTTTGTGTAGTAACATTTTGTCTATCTCTTATGGTTTACCAGTTATGCAAAAGTCGTTCACAATGAAGAATACTTTTGGAGACATTCCCAGAAAATTCGAGATATACATTTCATTTGTCATGAAAATATCTTATATGACATTTTAATCAAAATCGTTAGCCATTTTTGAGAAAATTAAAATTTTCGAAAAATGTTGCATGTAAAGGGTAATCTGGGGTGGGAGGATTTTCTTGGAAACCTTCGTGTCGCATCTCTAAAGATACTGAACCTAAATGCCAAGTTTGGTGTTTATCCGACTGTTCGTTTCTGAGTTATGCTGTTCACAGACAGACAGACACACACACACAGACAGGCAGACACACACACGGACATATTTCTAAAAATGCTTTTTTTTATTCAGGGGGTCTCAAAACATGTATTTGGGGTGAAATCTCAGTATCGAATTTTTGGGTGGAATACAATACTTCCCCTACTTACTATGCGTCGTAAAGAAAGTAAAAAAAAATCTGATGTGTTACACTCACATGACTTTCTCTACTCTTGTACAAAATACTTTTACAAACGCTTATTCTCCATATGCTTCATGTTAATCGAGATATCGAGATGTCAATCTTATTGGTAATTTTCATGTAGATGCAAGGGGAATATGGTAGGTTTTAAGCGATAGTCAAATATTTAAGCGCTGGTTGCTATGTGGCGCATTCCATTCTCTTTGCATGTCCAGGACATAAAAAAATGAGTAACGAATTTGAGAAAAAGTATAAGTATTGGAAAATTTAAGGAAATAACAAGCAATATCTCGAAAACGGTTCATTCAACAAAAGAAATGTATATGACATAAGTTGTGTATTTCAACGCGATCTACATTTTTTGTGTAGTAAAATTTTGTCTATCTCTTATGGTTTACCAGTTATGCAAAAGTCGTTCACAATGAAGAATACTTTTGGAGACATTCCCAGAAAATTCGAGATATACATTTCAATTCTCATGACATTATCTTAAACATATGATATTTTCATCAAAATCGTTAGAGCCATTTTTGAGAAAATTAAAATTTTCGAAAAATCTTCCATGTAAAGGGTAGTCTGGGGTGGGGGGATTTTCTTGAAAACCTTCGTGTCGCATCTCTGGAAGATACTGAACCTAAATACCAAGTTTGGTGCTTATCCGACTGTTCGTTTTTGAGTTATGCTGTTCACAGGCACACAGACACACACACACAGACACAGACACACACACACACACACACACACACACACGGACATGTTTCCGAAAATGCTTTTTTGGATTCAGGAGGTCTCAAAACATGTATTTCCGGCGAAAATTCGGTATCGAATTTTTGGGTGGAATGCAATACTTCCCCTACTTACTATACGTAGTAGAGAAAGTAAAAAATCTGATGTGCTACACTCACATGACTTTCTCTACTCTTGTACGAACTATTTTTACAAACGTTTATTCTCCTTATGCTTCATGTTAATCGAGATATCGAGATGTCAATCTTATTGCTAATTTTCTTGTAGATGCAAGGGGAACATGGTAGGTTATAAGCGATAGTCAAATCTTTTAAGCGCCGGTTGCTATGTGGCGCATTCTATTCTGTTTGCATATCCAGGACATAAAAAATTGAATAACGAATTTGAGAAAAAGTATAAGTATTGGAAAATTTAAGGAAATAACAAGCAATATCTCGAAAATGGTTCACTCAACTAAAAACATGTATATGACATAAATTGTGTATTTTAACGCGATCTACATTTTTTGTGTAGTAAAATTTTGTCTATCTCTTATGGTTTACCAGTTATGCAAAAGTCGTTCACAATAAAGAATACTTTTGGAGACATTCCCAGGAAATTCAAGATATACATTTTATTTGTCATAAAAATATCTTAAACATATGATATTCTAATCAAAATCGTTAGAGCCATTTATGAGAAAATTAAAATTGTCGAAAAATCTTCCATGTAAAGGGTACTCTGGGGTGGGGGGATTTTCTTGGAAACCTTCGTGTCGCATCTTTGGAAGATACTGAACCCAAATACCAAGTTTGGTGTTTATCCGACTGTTCGTTTCTGAGTTATGCTGTTCACAGACACACACACAGACACACAGACACAGACAGACAGACACACAGACACACACACGGACATGTTTCCAAAAATGCTTTTTTTGGATTCAGGGGGTCTCAAAACATGTATTTCCGGTGAAATCTCGATATCGACATTTTGGGTGGAATACAATACCTCCCCTACTTACTATACGTAGTAGAGAAAGTAAAAATGTATATGACAAAAATTGTGTATTGTAACGCGATCTACATTTTTTGTGTAGTAAAATTTTGTCTATTTCTTATGGTTTACCAGTTATGCAAAAGTCGTTCAGAATGAAGAACACTTTTGGAGACATTCCCAGAAAATTCGAGATATACATTTCATTTGTCATGAAAATACCTTAAACATATGATATTTTAATCAAAATCGTTAGAGCCATTTTTGAGAAAATTAAAATTTTCGAAAAATGTTCCATGTAAAGGGTAGTCTGGGGTGGGGGGATTTTCTTGAAATCCTTCGTGTCGCATCTTTGGAAGATACTGAACCTAAATACCAAGTTTGGTGTTTATCCGACTGTTCGTTTCTGAGTTATGCTGTTCACAGACAGACAGACACTCACACAGACACACGCACACACACACACACGGACATGTTTCCAAAAATGCTTTTTTTGGATTCAGGGAGTCTCAAAACATGTATTTCCGGTGAAATCTCGGTATCGAATTTTTGGGTCGAATGCAATACTTCCCCTACTTACTATACGTAGTAGAGAAAGTAAAAAAAGAAATTGTCAGACACGTTATGCATCGCCATCGTCGTTGTTAGGATCGGCTGCAATTGTTTCAGTTTGTTCGTAACCATAACTATTATGATGCAGCAGATGCTGTTTCACATTTTCATGGCTGTCTGACTAAAACTTTGTGAACAGCCCACGTGCATACTCGTGAGCCGCTACTGGGTATCACGTAAACATAGCTAACACAATGTGTGCTCAGAAACAGTACTTCTATGTAGGTAGGTGGTTTTTGTTTACGCTGAGTACTGGTCGCTCAGGTACACAAGGTCCCAACTTACGAGCCTGATGGATATTTAGTACATGAATCAATCACGTATATGAATCACAAAATTAGTGCTATTGTGCTATTATAAAGCTTTCACTTTGAGTAACGTGTGCATTAAATTCTTAAGAGTAAACTTTCTCTTTAAAAATTAAAATCGCCGTAGTATCGATAGACGTACACAGACAAGTATATTTTTCTGTTTTTGTAACACACATCAATTATGGAAAAAATTTATGGGGGCATACAACTGATCCCATAAAATCCCAGTACCACAGAAAAAAGCGCTGAGAATACTTCAAATAAGAATAACAAAGAATACTGTAAACCACTGTTCAATGAATTAACGGTAATGAATGTATACAATCTGCTTATATACAGACAAAACTATATTATAAACATTATGGAAATATTTTCCAAGGGCTGAGTTTCATAACTTCAACACAAGAAATAAGCCTAAATTAGATTATCCGAGATGCAGAGTAGCTCTTAGCTGAAGCACCTGCTTTTATAGTGGTATTAATATGTTCAAAAAACTATCTGGGGCAACTAAAAATGTTTGTCAATAGATTAAAATATTGTATTTATAATTAGCTGGTAAACAGACCATTTTATTCAATTGATGAATTTATGAATAGTTGATGTAAACAGAATGTTGCAAGTTAATGTCTGTAAATGCGTAAATATCTCATTTAAAGTTAAAGTTCCTTGACGATATCATTTCTGGGTGTATATGCTGATCTGCGACAAATAAAGATTATTATTATTATTATTATTATTATTATTATTATTATTATTATTATTCGAGTGAAGTTGGAACTAAGAACAAAGGGAACAGAAATGCCAATAAGAAAGTAGGTCCATTGATTTCGTACAGACTCTCATAATGAAGGTCTATCTACAAATGTGATGTCGCTTAAAGATGAGATATAAAATACTCATAAATTGAAATAATATCAAGCATTAAAGTTTGTGCAAGACATTCCCTCTGCAGCAAGGTGTAAAATTATTGAAATGAGTTTGCACAAACTGGTTATGTTGTAGTTTAACTGTGCTAAAGAAGGTATGTTTTAACTAAGAATTCGATATTTCATGTTTTGAGGCAATCTGAATCAATAAAGAAAACTATAATTAACTGTATAGCCTTATGTTTGAGATACATTAGTTTTGTGGCAATAGGTTTTAGTAAAGTTTCTTATTATTTTGGGAAGCGATTCCAGTTTTGAAATATTAATATTGTTTAAAATTTTCTTGTTTGAAAATAAGCTTTTAGATAATCTTTAAGTCAGTGACTGCAATTTCTTTTTAAACCATAAATGATAAAATTACCACATACGTATTTGGTTGTTTCATCTATCACCACAAAAAGAGAAAAGCATGTCTCTTCCACATTTCAACATTTTGGGTGCTGTAATCATCTCTGCACTTCTAAATATTGTACTTTATTCCCATGGTTTACTGGCCACATTGAAAGAAAAATATATCAGGCTTACAGCATCTAATATATAGATTCCATTGGGTTTGGGTGCATAAAAATATAGTAGAAATCATGTTAAGTGAAAACTGCATTAAATGTCGCATGCAATTTACATACGTAGTAAATAAATAAATAAATCCTGTGGCGCTACAGTCCACGAAGGGCCAGGATCTGCCAACCCGACTGCCCGCCTCACGCAAACGTACGCACCACAGAGATGGGCGACCATCCAACCGATACCTGCAGCCGGAAAGTTGGCTCACAAGGCCAGGATCGCTGCCTATCGCATTTCCACACTTTCCTCATGATGCTGAGTGCTATACCCCGACATAAAACCTGCACCTGTAGTAAATAAGTGCAGGCTTTAAAATTGACACAATTACAGCAAATTGCAGATGTCACAGTACTTAAAAATGTTCCTAATATCTTAATAGAAAAACACAACCTTAAGAAAATAATGAAATAGATGACGTAGCAACATAAAATCTGTTTGAAGTGCTTTTCTTTGAATCCACAAAATATTATATTCAATTTTTTGTATTCATTCTCTTACTGTAATAGATTCCTTACTGTATGTTAAGATACCACAAAGTTATTATGTTGGATTCTTAGCCGAAAGCCAAGAGAACGGTACTTGAAAAATTTAAATGAAGAATATAATGCATACATTCAGTTTGCCGCAAATAATATTTCATTCTGATAATTGCGTTTTACACAACCCGAAACTTTAAGACAGACATTAGATGTAGGGAGAAAGTGCAAGTCTATACAAGATATACATCTGAAATCTTGCTTAGATGCAACAGACTTCGGTTGAGAATAATTACTAAACTTTTTCATTGGACATACTGCTGTGATAAAGCTTTAGGACAGCTTAGATTGCATTTTATGTAAGAAAAGACCTGGAAACCGCCACCACAGCATATGCTCATGTGAGGCCTTAGCTCACAGAAGATATAGCAGGAGTTAGGAGTAGGCAGTAGGAGGGACCTCCAGTCACTGGAGCACAGCCCCGCAAGTAGGTCACAGTGGGCCCATTTTTATCCAACGTGACTCCTGGAGGAAGGGATGACGGGGAGACCCAAAGGGTGACTTGATCTAGACGACGATGTGCGCTAGCACGAATCCAACATGGTGCTAATTCTAATGCTGGCTAGCTCTGCCTAAGCCCCAAGCGGTCTGAGTGTCCCGTGGCAATCGAGACTACTACCAGAAGGGGATCCTAGCAGTTCCTCCAAATGTCAGGGTGAAATCTTACCAGTGTCCTGTCCCAACAAACCAATCGCCGTCGCCTGGTCCTACAACCCTGGAAGAAAATCATGGGTACAGGAAATAATATATAAGATATTCGTGGTAGAAACGGAACGATACCCCTATTCTAGCCACCCGGAGAAACCAGAAAAAACCTATGGTCAGAGTGAACCGTTTAATGGAAATTTAACCCAGGACCTCTCGAATGCGAGCTCCACGTTACCGCAGAGCCATCTCGCTCAGTCAGTTGATATATTGCTTTTAGTAAATGTTTTATACCAGAATCTATATCTGCCATGTGACTGTATTTCTTGACACGGTGAAATTAATTGTTTTTAAAACGATACAAGTATAAGAATAAGCCTTTAGCCTGAAGAGTATTCGAAGTAAATGGCGGAGAACAGCATTGGAACAGTCAAAATAAAGACATACACATTAGCAATATTTTTGTAGCTTTAATCATTTCCATAATATTCATTGTTGTGAGCCAAGTGTTAGCAGACACTGCATTGCCATGATAATTTCTCCGTCTCTTTTATTCTCTGTCACCCTCCCTTCCCCTATAGTTCTCTTCCTCTATCTCTCCCCCACCCCATGTAATATTTCATGTATTTTGCTGCTTCTGATATACACAGTATCTTTTTGGTCCTTAATATGATCTTTCTAATAGAGTGCAAATACTTTTCTGTGTAGTGAGAAAACGTTGTTCCTCTTGGTTGATGCCCTCTGCTGCATTATGCTGGTCTCCGGCTATCGCTGTTCAGTAGTTGCTGATTTCTCCATTCCTAATAAATTACCTATCTAATTAATTTCACTGATCTCGGGATTTTCCCTTAAAATATGGTTTATTATCAACAAAATACTTATGAGCGGCTAGCTTTTCCTATCTTTAACAATTCCCACCATTATAATAAATTAGGAGCCTAATCTAACTGCACACGCATATGCACACACGTGCATCCGTCGTCCAGAGAGTACCATTGTGTGTCGACGAGATTCTATAAGAGAGTGAGAATCTGGGGCCTTCTTCCCCTTTTTATACCCAAACCTAGTGACGCTCACCTTCGCGCCTTAAAATGTAACAGCATTTCTAATTGGTCCTCAGACAGCGTTACCTTATTATGTATGATAATATTCTGTTCCAAACTTTTCGCACACGCGTGCCAGTGACGCGTCCGGAAACAAATTCAATATATCTGTCTCTTTCCTTTCTATACCTGTCTCTTTTTATTTCTTGTTTTTGCTTCAAGTCCCTTGCTAATTAGCTTGGTGAAAGGTGATGGACTCTACCTAGAATTAGCTAGCTCGCCCGTCCCTTACTTATCTAAGTTACAATCTGTTTTGTACATTTCTTGGCTGCTAAATATTCTAACATCTTTCTTGCTGAATTATATTATTATGTACAATTCTTGTTTGATATTGATTTATATGTCTATATACATACCTATATATGTGCTTTGTATATCCCCTTTCATCTGTATCAGGGTATTTCTTGGAAAGGTTGCCAGACCATATAACAAAAGTATGTAATTGCTGTTTGTCCTGTAACATCGCTGCATAGTAAAATAGACTACTTGAATTTAAGTTTGTATTGCCTGCCAGATAAGACTTAAATGTTATACTTAACTGTTCAGCATGCATACAGGGTGGACCATTTAAGTTGAGACTGCACAATATCTCCAGAACTAAGCGTTGTATAAATAATTTCTTTAATAAAAGTTGCCTGATATGGTGGAAAGAAAATGCATTGTGTATGTCGTTTTCTCATTAGAAAATGGTTTATAAAAAACTGTTTTTGTGATGAATAAGGAAACAATAGGAAAAAAATGTTGTTTCCCAATTGCGAAACGTAACTTGTTTCTCAGATGACCATCCATGGATGGTCCAACTATTCATTGTGCTCTTCGTATACAGCTATACAGAATTTTCGTTGTTATTTACGTTGGTGTAAAAGGAATCGCAAAGTGTTTTATACAAATGTTGTTTAGTTTTTATGAAGAGTGAGAAAACAACACTAAAATGTTAGGTTCCCATTTAAAAACATTAAATTCATCCTAAAATGATATCACAATGTCCTCCAAATAAAGCACGACAATGGCATTTACTTTCCCACATAATATCAAGCAACTTTTATTCAAGACATTTCTTGCTACAACGCTTAGTTTTGGAAATATTGTACAGTCTCAACTTAAAGGTCTGCCCTGTACACTTAATTTGAGTAGCTTGAGAGTTTCATCATGTTCTAAGAAGCTCTGTTATTAATATTCTATATACTACCCAATAAAATTAGATCTGGCGCTTAATAGCTGGTTTTCGAATGTCTGCAGCTATGTAATTTTCTTTGTGCACAAAGCTATTCTGCATTTTGTCTGAAGAAGAACTCCAGCTTTAAACTATGTCAATTGTTTCATTCATAAGAGTTTGTAATATTTCTCCTTTAAGTTGCAACGCAGTCATTCTTATCTGTTTGCTTGTTATATGTTATTCATAGCTCCTTCCTCTCATTCTTAAATATTCAGAAGTTGTAAACGTCTTGACATCATTGTCTATGTCATTTAAAATAATCTATAACTGTTACATAAGCAAGAATTCTTACCAAGCCAGATGACTTAGGCGGTGGCGTCTATGGTTCGCATTCGGGAGGTCATGGGTTCAAGTTTCGGCCAATCTGATGGGAATTTCTTTATTCTTTGCCGCAGTTGTCAGGTATAATATTGCATTGTATATTCATTCACACGACCTAAAGTTCCAACTACAGCACAAAAGAAATAGAAATAAAGAGAGGTGGTACAGGAAGCTGACTACGCAGGTAAGCCAATGTCCACATCTACTCTAAAAGAAGAGTTCACATTTTTATCACAAAGTCAAAAGCAACAAAACAGATAGTGCAGGAAGGCGACTGTCTGTCTCTAAATTACTCACACCGGTGGTGCAGGAAGGCGAATGGCAACTAAGGCCATTTTTCTGACATATTCTGACTCAGATGAACGAATGAAGATACCGATATGACAAATAGGCTAAAACGATGTTAAAATTAAAAGTGAATTCTCTGGGATCAGTGAGGGATTCTGTGTTCTAATTTTCCATATTCTAAGCAGTATACTTTGAACTGTTAAAATGCCGTTATGCTTTTTCTATCTCTATCAAGATTTCACCCGAAATACACCGTTTTTGAGTTCCCTGAATTCAAAAAAGAGATAAGATCCATCTTTGCCTATGAACAGCATAACTCAAACACGAAAAGTGAATACATACCAAACTTGGTATTTAAGTTCAGTATCTTCCAAAGATACAACATGAAGGTTTTCAAGAATGTCGTCCCATCCCAAACTACTCTATACATAGAACTTTTTTTCGAATTTTTTTATTTTTTGAAAAACGGCTCTAACAATTTTAATTAAAGTGCCATATATTAAAGATATTTACAAATGAAACATATATCATAAATCTCCTAGGAACTGCCTGTGAATTCCTGTTACTTTGGAAGGAATTTATGTAATGTTGCATAACTGGTAAGCGATAAGCAAAAGACGAAAACGGAAGTCCTGTAGATATTTAGTTGTTTTTTCGCGACTGCATGGAAAGAGTATGGAATTTAAAGCCTAGCATATAGCGCCCTGTTCTTGAATATTTGACTATAGTTGTTCCTTTTGTATCTATAACGAAATGTGTAATTTGGTTATTTTTGCAAAGGATTATTTCGATTAAATGAAGTAAATAGAAAAAGGTCTCATAAGAATAATTTCTATCGATAGAGGGTAGAGAAGGCCATGCGAATGTTTCTAATGGGCTCTTGAAAAGTGGGCAATTCTACCGTAGTAGAATTCGAAGCCCTTCACAAGTGCAACTGACGCGATCCCTCTTTTTTATTGTACATATTAGTATAAGATTTCAAATTACAGTTTTGCTAAAACGTAACTTTATTTCACGTAGTAATAGTCACCCAGCAGTGGTTTATCGTTTCGCTTCAGATTTAATCCCGTATTTAATTCCTAGACATAATACAAGCCTTGATTTATTGCAGATATACCTGATGCAGTTTCTAATGATGTAATATTGCCCCTAGACCGCAGACATAAGCTATAGGAATGATTAAAGCACATACAGAGTTGACAATAGCATATACTCTGTGAGGATGAGAGTATTAATGCAGCAATTGTGATACACACGCATAAAACCCCCAATGAAGTGCATCACATAAAACCATAATCGTTTGGCTCGACTCCAATTGTTTTGCTGCAGGCAGGGGTGGCAGACGGCAGGCGCCCTGTTACGTCACTCCAAGCCATTGTTTCTTCTAAATGTTTATCGTCTTCTCTGAATAATTCATGACGATGGGGAGATTCAATTTGTTTAGTAGCAAGAGGAGGAATTCCCTCAGCTTCTTCACTCTATTTTCACTACGTTTGCCAGGTTACTAAGGTCTGGCGTATGTGTCTATATTTTTGTCTGATGCACTGGCAATTTCCCACAGTAATCTAGGTCACCTGGCGGTCCGTACATTTTGGAATGATAAGCATTCCTACTGAGTGCATGAGAATTCCGTCAGTTGAAGAAAAAACATTGTGAGTATTTGTAAATACACAAGAGAAAGTAAACTGCTAATATAGTTAACGAGGAAGTGAAACTAAGAAAATATGGCACTGAAAAACAGGAAATATAAAAGTGACTTTGAGATGAACGAGTGCCTTGAAATGCTAAAAGACCTTCCGGAAACCTCCAGGAGGAAGAGATCCGGGGCAGCAGGCTAGGATGCAGGCGGGATCCATAACGCCACTGGATATTACATCCTAAAGCCTGCGGTAACCCCCCCCCCCAACACAAGCCTACTTCTCCCCACGGAGAGGTCTCTCTGAGGGCCCACTTTACGCATTACCCACCTTCCACTCGCCTGATCCTTTGAAACATAAGAAAATGAAATGGTAGGAAATGGGACATAGAAAAATTCGCGGCATTGTAATAATCCACCCCAGCATTCACCTACCAACCAGAGGAAAACGCGAAAAAATTCAAGGTCAGAGCACCCGGCTCAATAGGAATTGAATCCGGGACCTCTTGAATGTGAGATTCGCACGATGTTACGGAGCCATCCCGCTCGGTAGAGTGTGGAACAAAAGTGGAATAACTCAGAGATATTGTTCTACTAAATTATGAAATATTTGGCAATACTCCGGGAAGATAGGAGAATAATCCGGGAGGTTCTTAAAGGCAAAGAAAGAATTAATGACTCAAATTTATAAACACTGCAATAAGTAGGACCAGAATAAAACAATTGCGGAAGGTTAGAACTACTTGTTCATCAATTCTGAATTTTGTTGCATTTTTCTATGAAGTAGGTATAGCAGAAAAACGAATCTCTAATAAACAGATAAGCAAGGCGATACATACTATGAACCCACAATATCAAGCAGCTCCAAGAGTAGTAGAACATATTATACCGTGAAATTTAACGTAATATTTGAAGAAATAAATCGCTCATTTGCAGATCCTGGAATTCCTTCAGGACAATTTGTGCTGTGGTCACATGATTTACACTTGCTCAACTTGTATGATTCTAAAATAAGGTAATGTTAAACTTTCTAAAGAAATGATACACAAAGCTATTCAGTAAGAGCAGTTTTTATGGAAAAATATTACACCGCCCATTGACATGTTATAGCGATTCTACACTATGTACCAGAATAAAATGTATAGAAGCTAAAGAACATTATACTTAATTGAACAACATACAGTATCAATCAATAACGTGTATATTTCGTAAAAATTCTCCTTTATAGAAGGGCAAGTCTGATGTTTTGTTTCCAGCTCACAGATGTTTGTCTTTCAGGATATTCCACAGACATACATCAAGCTGGGTGTGGTCAGAGGAATTTTCAGGAAAAGAGATACTCTGTATTTCTTAAAATCGTCCCTCGTGGAAACTGCTGCAAACCAAATTATGTATTCATAACCAGTTTTTAATTATAGCTATGAATAAGACTGTGTACATTTGCTTTCTACTCGGCCTATCTTATATGTCTCATAAAATAGGTATTTGGATATTTATACCGTGTTTAAAATTACTGTTGTTGATAGTGTTACCGTTTGTCGTTGTGCAATTCCATTATATTTCTGCAATTAACTTCTCATTCCGAGTAAGCGTCCGCAATTGTTCATAATCTTCAGTATTCGGTGTGAGCATTCCGGCACCCAATATTGTGTTTTACATGCGTGAATGTGAATCACATCAGCAGTACATTATTTTATTTATTCACAATTCCGAAGCATCAAACTACAAAGAATATAAACAAAACACTAAAGGACTAGTATCGATATACAAAACATAGGAACATCAAAAGTTAGTTCAATATAAATCCCTGACAGAAACTTTAATGAGACACTTTCAGTGTGAGGTAGTATATTCTGACGAAACATCCTTTGCCAAATTGTCGCCTGTACCAGATGTGACGTTGCCAACGGCACCCTCACTAGATGGGACAAGGAAGAGGGGTGTAGCTCAGGGATGTCATTAAGAGGGTTATAGTTTGCGGGTAACTGGAAGTGGTGAAGTGTGACATTATTAGACATGTAATTCTGGCTTTAAGAGAATCTTTAATCTTTATAATAGCTGATCTGAACTACATTGCAAGAGGTAGAAAGCTAGACAGCTTTAAAGCTACTACATGCTAGATAGAGGATAGTGATTCCATTTTCTTTGTGCCTATGTCGAAGTTGAAAACTAGCACAAAATAAATTTAAAGCGGCAACCGTCACAGAGTCCTGCTAGGCAAGTGAAATCCAGACACACCTCGTCAAAAAACATCACTTTAAATGCTGAAAACCCATGCAGACAGAGTATTAACTTCAGCTCATACATCAGTCCTGTCAGCATGTTTTTCATAATCTATGTATCGAACTGTCCAAAATAAATTGAATTTTATTTATGGACACTTTTACTACTATGTATCTTAGCGACCCATTTTATATTGGGCATGAAAGACAGAAGGTTTGCTCTTATCAGGCTTGAGGTTCTTCTACGTGCCGTAAATCTACGACACGGAACCACCGGCTTTACTTCCCTTCTGAAGGAAGCCATGCTAAGGATTTTTTACGCCCGAAAAACTCCATCGCCCTCCGCTGGGTTTGATCCCGCGATCTATCGAACTCTCCATGAACCTGAGGTGATCGCACACCTAAAACACATACGATATAACCCCTGCTCACATAAGCATCGGGCAAATGACTCGCAAGGATTCTAAAGCAAAGTTTATGGATTTAATTAGACAAATTTGTTCCTGCATATCTCGAACTTTATAATATTATATTTATTCATTCTTGTAAAACAAAACTATAAATGTCGGAATATTTTTACAACCATTGTGAGAGGAATGGAAGATATCTTTTGCGACAATGTGTTCTTAAATCTTGAACAGATGATATAATAATTATTTGGTGAAACATTAAAAGAGATTAAAAGCCTGCCTCACCAATGCTAAATCTTCTAAATTCATGACACATTATGGGAAACTATTTAAGATGTCGCACTGAATTTTTTGCAGGACGTAATTGCACACATTCTACGTCCATTGATTTACTTTTGCACAATAAGTTGGTTTATTAAGGAAGTTAGTATTATTTTTCTTCATTATACCATAATTTTATTAAAGTTTGTTTATCAGCAATAGTTTTTTAAATGTAGTCCACAACAGCACTTAAGAGGTTGCTTCTATTATCCTAAATTTTAATTTAGCTATATTCAGTAGTTTTTGAGAAAGTGGATCATATACACCAGAAAATGCTATTCCAGATAAAACTCTGTCATACTTTAGTGTCAGTCTACACCAAAGTGTGTAGGGTTTTTTTTTCTGTGAAATGATGCAGAATTGACGCACAAAATGATACATGCAAATCCATTTTTTGAAGATTTAAATAGAAATATTGTGTATACAATGATAAAATATAAATCAACTGAAAGAGAAAGTTCCAATTAATAAAACTATATGAAATTACAATGTCATTTTTTGGCATTTTAAGCCATGTCGTCTCGTATTAAACTGTTTCCATGTACATCTTTTTGAAGTAAGCTCCAAAGAGACTATACCCCGAAACAGCACACCAGTTTGTGCACATTTCAGCTCTGTGTAAGAACAAGTGCTATACTCGATTGGCCTCTCGAATTCAATCAGCAGTGTCGTTTGGGTGTTAAAGTATTCATCCGTTATGACATTCATCCGAAAACCAGATTCTTGAAAGTAAAGCTTAATTTTGATACACATTTGCAAGAGCTCAAGCATAAAACGTACGCCTTTGGTTTAAATCATATTCTTGCAGAGGGCGACTAGCCTGTATTCGATGTGAAAATGCAGTTCACGGAACGTTCGTTAAAATGTTCTCTTCAGATTTAATTCCTTGGCGATCTCTTGCTGGCGCTCCTTAGAAGAATTCCCTTGCCAAACTTATACACAGTATGTGTAACGTCTGTAGCTGTTTTACCTACCACTTCTTCCTTTGCATTGACACAAAACTGAACCAGAGTACTCACTAGAGTATTCTTGACCGCTTTAATGGTGGATGTTTATGAAACTCCACATCAAAAAGTTCGCATACTGATTTCGCATCAGCTGCGTCATCTCGGCCAATTGCGAATGAAGGCTCCATGGTAAATTCCATTTCTTTGTACTAAATACCATTTTTGTTATGCTTCTTCCACAGCCTTCTTTAGCAACAACTGAAATAACAATTATCAATACTGCCAATAATAATATTTTTATGAGCTGCGAGCACAAGTTTTCAAATTTTGGTATAATTTACTCTGACCATATTGTACAAATCATTCATTAGATAAAAAGCTAGTAGTTACGCACTGCTTAGGTACCTAATGTCTCTGACTAACGTTGCATTCCATTCAAAATTCAACATCGGATTTCTCCAAAACGCCACGTTTAGAAAAATACATGTATGTATATCTATCTGTTTGAGTGTATTTTCTCCAAGGTGGCTCTTGCAGTTTGCTTAAAATAGCATCTCTTCGAGCTTTTAGTATTACGAATAAGAGCATATCTTAAATTTTCTATAAATAGCGTGTAGAGTTCTCTTCATTCTGAATGAATGTTATTTTACTGTAAAAGCAGAAAACACAAAGTTTTACTACAAAAAAATTTAGAGGTTATTAAAATATACAGTCTGTATAAAATATTTTTTCGCAGCATTAGCTGTTTCTGAAGTATTCGTTGCCGATTTACATTTCTCCAAGTTTACATATATGCTTAGACTAATGCAGCACGTTTAATAGTACTTGATTCTTTTATTCCGCATGAGCTCGTTAGTAACAAATTGACAAGATATGAATGTCTACGTTTAGTTTTTTTTAATTCTGCATGTAGCCTAGTCAATTTTGCCGAATTTAATGAATTTCTAGGCAAATCTTTAGTAAATAAACAGGGACCGTACTTTGTCCCAGTCCTATGTGAGGTTGACTGGTACTGGTGTACAGAGTACCTGTGTCAAATAGCAGATAAAACACTTCACGACTGCACGGTACTTGTTGGCTGGTGTTGTCGCAGTTCTCAATGGCTTGTGTTATCTTTTTTTATTGGGCGCTTATTGTTTAATTGTTTTTAAATTTGGGTTCTTTGTCCTCCGGCTAGCTATTATAACTCAGTCGAGCAAGTGTGTCTAAGCAGGGTGTGTAAACAGAAAGGAGTTGTTGCTAAAAGATAACACTGATAAAAAAATGTGAATCTAGACTTTTATTGCAGTCACACTTAATTAATAATTGACATATTTAATCTTTATACACGCCTGACGGAAACTGTGATATTTCCGAATATAACTACAGTCGTTTTAGTTGCCGCGCACCAATTACTTCGCGTACTTTACATTTTTGTAACTAACTCTGCGACGTGCACCTTGTGAGAGATTCTTCAGAACTGAGTGACGTGCACCTCGTGAGAGATTCTTCAGAACTGTGCAACACTTGCTTATGGCTTGAGAATATACACTCCTTCACCTCGAATTGCCTAAACATTATAATATAGCTCCTATTGGTTACCAAATTGCGCCCACTTTAGCGTCTGTTTTGGTCAGCCAATCACTACTACTAACATATATGCTCTAGGGAAGATATTCCCTCCATTTCTAAAAAGAGGCACGCTACCCCGGCGTCATTTGTTTATCTCTTCTTAGTGATAAACAACTCACCCCCTCGGTTTATTGTTACCCACTTCTATTGTCGTTTCAGTTAGGCCGTGTAAACTTATTTCCTAACAATACTTATGGCTAACAAACATCTAAAATCCTGTACATACAATAATATTAATTTACACTACAATCACTCTGGCATTCACAGCATGTTATGATATAAAATATTGCCTCAGTGTAGATCAGCGGAACAAATACCACTGCCATATATGTGCGCGTAGCATATGCCTTGATTACTCATATATTTACAACATTACTTACATATACTTATAACAACACATACAAAACGCCGAGTTAGTCTAAGTACACGCAAGTATTTGCATTCTAAGTACATGATTCTGTTTCAAACTGCATTCCGTCACAGTACATAACAATATGCACTTTTAAGTGTGAAAAAGTGAAATTCCTGCTGTTTTCATTAACAATGTGCTTATACTGCGAGAACGTTCACTGAGCATTGCATCAAGTTATAGGTGCATATTTAAAATAAACACTATTTTCTACATTTTTGAAAACAAGCTGCATGCTGTTTATTATACACGCTTCTGAATAGTTAGGAATCCAATCCTAAACAGATGAAACGTCCGTTCGCTCTCTGACTCAGATCAAACAGGTTGACTTTTCCATTCACAGTGCAATATGTTTTGAACCTGTTACCTCCGTAATGCCAATATATTAAGCAACAACTAAACTAAAACACATGTACGTTATGACAAAGCGTTGTCCTTGCAAATAACGTTACGTGGACTGACTGTAACGATATCTATTTCACGTTAAACCTTTCTAGTGCAATAGTGCCACTTTGTATCATTCTGTATATTTGTTTCTGGAAGTCAGCTAAAACATATGCATTGAGAAGGGTTAACTTTCGATCATTTATCGATGTTTTCTTTGTACTTATTCATATTATCATAGCTTAAAATAAAAACAAACAAAAATGTCGCTGATATATTCACATAAATACAAAACGTATGTTCCACTACAGTGCTTACAAAGTCCCATAAGCATCTACACATGCCAATCACCGTTTGTTTAACGCGGGCCCACTCTATTCTTTACCAGAGATGTGGTAGCACGCCAGCGACGATTCGAACCTAGCTAACTTCCTATATGGAAATCTTCACCAGTTGAGCGCTTTAGCCAACTGAGCGAATATTAAGAGATAGTTAGGGCCAGTTTCTAAGGGCGCAAGTATTCATTGGGTGCCTTCTGGATTCACAGCCGGTTTCAGCTGAAAATAAGTCCAGCTGGTAAGGATTAAACACAAAAATCACCTTAGAAATCGGACTCAAACTTGAGTATTAGAACAGCAAAGGAAAACTATTTAGATGGGGTACATCGAAGCTGAATTCGAACTATGGGTCATCCGACGATGGGCTGATGTTTAACTCCTGAGGCACTACAACTGCTGTTATGTTATTGTGAATTTATTGTATTAGTTTATCATGACTTCCTCAATTTGGTATATTAACACTAACACGTTTAACCTTACTAAGCCAACAAATTGATAGACATCTTTGTTAATGCACTTTCATATCTGATAATTTTTCACCTTAGAATTTTTACACGTTTTCCTTTTTTACTGATTAATTTTCCCCCTGGAAAAACTTCGTCTTTTAGAGATCTCCCTATTTTTTTAAATATAACTTTTTATATTTTTTCTGTAAGAATATTCTAGATTATTTGTACCATCGGTTGTGTTATCATGTGGCATCTGTGTTCCATTCCGAAAGTGAATTTTCACTGTTGGCACACTTGTTTTATATTTTTATTTTCTTAACTTGTCTCTACTTAAACTGACCAATTTCAGCAGCCAGAAGTTTCTTCGTGTTTGCTCCAGTCAAGCCGCTTGCACCCAAGGGAGGGGTAGTTCTGAACTTTGAAGGCATTTTGTGAACATCGTCACAAAAGGCGTGACTTTGGTGAATGTTGCATGAGAAACTGAACTGGCTGACTCGCCAATTGGCAACCCCTTGACCTTCGATTGCTTCAGGTGCTTTGCATTTTTATATGTCTATTTTGGGAAAAGCGTGCAATTATTTGTTTTCAAGTTTAATGGGAGGTGGTTTTGTTATGATGATTTAGATTTGCGAAATACGTATAATAATTTCTAATAACTTTATTTATCACAAAGTAATTGGAATCCTGTTTCAATTATTTTGTTTGCATTAATTTATTTAACTAACTTTTTCTAATGCACTCATATTTAACCATCTGACCTTTATTACATGTTATAACTTTTAATACGTTTTTTAAGCTATTGCTATATTACTATATAAAGTTTTGTTACAAGTTGTTTTATATCCACAATAGTTTTTAGAACCTTTTATATGTACTACGTATTCATCAAAAATGTTCTGGAATGAAGCATTTTGCGTAAAACAAATGTCTTCAGGGGATCCCATGAAACAAGGAGAGTTTCCCAACAAGTTAGTTGCAGTAAACAGGCCTAATAATATTTCGCCTTTGAACATAATACATAGTTTTTAATGTAATGTATAGTTTTTATAACTGAATGTTATAATCCCAGGAACTTTAATAAGTAACTATGCTCTCTCTCTTTTTCTTCGCAAAACCGATATCTAAATCGATTTGTATGCATCGAGATACGTTTGAGGAATACATTACAAGTTTTTTTCATTCAACTAGTGCACCATCCTTTCAGCGCCGTATTGCAGATAATAGAATGAAAGGAAATGTTCTAAGAAAGTACCAGACCGTCTGGGAACATAAAATTATGAACATCTTCCTTTCAATGAATGCATGCTGACAGATTTTGAAAAGGCCGCTCGTACATTGACTGTATGTTCTCAGCGATAATCCAAAAAAAAAAGCAAAGAGTTCAACCCAGAAATCCACATTTTATTCATTTATCATATGCATTTGTATCAAATTTAAGAACTAAATTATGGGACAACATTGAAAAAGAGGCACTAAAAAGTTTTGAAAGAAACATGTATAGGTACAAATGTAACTGTAACTAAACAGTTTTAACCGAGGTTTTATAAGCACAGACACAAATGAAGAATTAAGACAGAATTAATATTTATATAGATGATACTATTCAAGAACACAGAGCCAATTAACTTTAAAGAAACTTCCTTTTACAGACGATTAGATAGTTTTAACAGAATCAGAGAATGAACTAAAAAAGTCACACTAATACTGAATAGGTTAATACAGACTATTATTAATACATAAACACCCAGCGAGAAATAAAAGACGACAGTCTTGGTAAGGAAATGACAAACGTTCAGAGATTATACTTAATAATTTTTGAATAAGTTCAATTTAATTATGTGAAGTATAATTCTATTGATGATTCATAAAATGAACCGTATATGTGAACAAAAATAAAACAATATTAATGAAACAAAGTTAGAAAGGGCACTCAGACTAAATTCCATAATATAATGGCCACACCCAAGTATTTATAAGGGAATTAAATTTGGACACTTAACTCGGAAAAGAAAGTTATAAAATGTTAAACTGAAATTCTTAAGATACAGGTAAACACAGGGAGGGACGAAATCTGTAACTTCACGATCCGAAATGAAGTGCAGATTTATAATATAAATGAGGTAATAATAGAAAAGAAAAAGTATTTTAAAATTCAAACCAATAACAAAGAATATCTCGGAAGCAATTAAAGCCAAAACGAATAAAATTTGATATGAATTGTATGCTTTAATGAGATCCAGCATTTTTTTGTAGTAAGATTTTGTCTTCTCTTATTGTTTACTAATAAAAAGTTATTGAGAATGAAGAGGACTTTACAAACTATTCGCAATAAATGAAGATATGCTATTTTAAAAAAATCGTTAGCCATTTTTGGAAAATAAAATAAATAAAAATATTTTTTCACGTAAAGGTTGGTTTCCAGTGGGAAGTATTTTGTTGAAAATCTTCCTGTCCCATCCTTGGAAAATCCTGAACTTAAATACCAAGTTTGAATGTAACGAACTTTTCGGTTTTGAGTTATGCTCCTCAGACACACACGAAACTTTTTCTAAAAATTTTTTCTAGATTCAGGAGACATCAAAAGGTGTGTTTTCGGTGAAGTCCTGGTACTGGATTTATGAATGGAATGCAGTACTTCCTCTACTTACTATAAGTAGCAGAGAAAGTAAAAATGATTGAAGGTAATTGTTTACGAAATAAAATTAATAAAATAGCCTGACCCATGGGAATGAGGGATGTCGCAGACGAATTAGATTCTTGCATGTATCCTTGAAGATGATGGTGGTGATGAATGCTTGCAAAGGTAAAGAATAACCTTTACATGTCTTAGTAATAGAAGTGATTGATTTCCATTAACCTAAATCCAGCATGCGCGCTCAATCATTCCCTCATTCCTTTTTACAAAGACGTAGATTGCAATTTGACAAATGAAAGCAGCCGAACTTTGGCAAGTGGGTGCTACTTCTATCTACAACTGAGACTAGCAGGCGCCACTGTTTAACACAAACTCTGTGCTGGAACTGACGTCAAACTGCAGACAAAAAGAGAATCAGGCTGCCTGCCAGACACGTGGGTTTTACTCCACCTCTTAGCATTGGCTGTCACGTATCTGATTGATTCCTTCTGCGTGCATGCGGGCTGCTTCACAAGCTTGTGACAAGTACAAATAGCTATCACATAGTGCAGACCTGAGCAAAATTCATGTGGTTCGTTCATCCTGAAACTTACACGACATCTTAACAAATATGTAACATGATGAGCAGCACTATTGAAAAATGAGTACCGCATTATAATAAACTATTTTGTTCCCATCATCCATTCAATTTCAGCTCATTTTTTCTTTTCTCTATTCCTCTCCCTATATGTTTACCTGTTTATTTCTCTGCTTATTATGGTAGAGTTAGTATTACATTTGATCCAAAGAAATAGAAAGAAAGGACTATACCTAGTGATATAACTTCTGTCACAGTTTTAAGGAATAATTTCAGGGCTAAATTAAAACTGTTTATAAAGTTTTTATATGTCATTTAATAGAGCAGATTATGAAGAATACGTTGAACTACCATTTCACTCAAAATATACTCCTTTAGCCTTCACACAAGCCTTTAAATGCTTTGGTCAGTGGTCTATTGCGGTACGTATGACGTTTATTCCTACATCCGCCACTGTTCGTCTCAGGAATTCATTTAGACTTTTAGGATAGCTGTGACTTGAAGGGCTGATCTTGGTCTCCGAAATTTCCCACAGTTTACTGGACTGGACGATGGTCAATCCATATGGCTGATGAAATCTGGAATGTTGTGCCTGAGCCACTGCTAAGTCTTCTGAGCCAAATGGGCCGGAGTGCTGTCCTGTTGGAAGAACAATCAACTTGTACGGTATTTTTGTTTATTTATTTATCGTAGTTAAGTTTAATAATTAAGATTTTAATAAAATATGTTTTGGTTTTGTAGTGTTAATTAGGGTTTATATTCTTTGAAATGTATTGTGTTTCGTTTTGCTTTATTTTATTTTATATGTCTTATTTATATTGTATTTCTGTTATGCTTTTTATTTTATATAATTATTTTATTAATTTATGTATTCATGTATTTTTTGTTAAATTAATTTTAATTTATTGTATTTTATACATTTATATATAATTTCCTAATTATTTACTTTAACTACATAATTTAGAATTAGTTATCAGTTTTATATACGTATATATCTGTAAAAATGGTTGTAAAATTATTTAGAAAAAGTGAATAAATTATAAGGATCTGGAATTAAGTGCCAGAGTTAAGTATTGCAGATTCTTATTTATTTATGTATTTATTCCTTTGTTTATTTATTTATTTATTAGAAGAACCAGTGATGACCGGCGAACATTGTATGGTTAAGAGGTTTAAGGATTTTCTCTTCAAGCACATTAGTGATGGTCCTAAACCCCTTTTCGCAGAAATGAACTTGGGGATCCCTTGTACGAGACTTCCAAACCATCATTGATGCTGGATGTTGGCCACTAAGAGCTCGAGGAGCAACTTGGAATGATTCCTCACGACTCCGAGCATACATACACTCTGTCGTTCTGTCTGTTGAATTTCTACTCTATTGTAAAAAGAATCTTTCGTTTGAAAAAAGGATTCTCCGATGTTGACTTATGGCGTGCCGTCTAAGGAGGTTACATGATCTCTTCAGTCTAATCTTAAGACGGGTGTTAAGCATGTGTCCTGTACTCGGCAAAAGGCCCGAATTCCTAGGTTCAATTCAATAGCCTGGAGACACTCATTGTTGACATTTGAAGCTGCTGCGCCATTATTTTTTGGTTTCTTAACAGGATTTCCTCTGACAGCTTCCCAAACGTTCTGCATCATATCCGGAGTTCGAACCGAGTGAGTACGGCCAGATCTTGATTTATCATCAACACTAGAAATATGGTCGAATCTTTGAATGGAAAATAAACAAATCTGAATGAAATCCCTAGGTTTCAACAAACTGAAAGTCGCCTTTGGATTCTTCTGACCCCTATGTAACACTATTACAGCTATACGATTTCTTTAATAGACCATTCTAACTTGAAACAAAAGATATTGAATACCGATAGGTAATACTGCTGAGGAAGATTTATTCAAGATACAAATTCCGGAAGCCACTGCGTAGTTTCGTCAATCAGGGATAAGGGGCAAATTTAGTGTCAATATTAATTATAAACTAGGTGTATATATACTGACTTTGTCCAGTTTTTCAACTGACGCTGTTTCGTTTTTATGTAGTTCACCTTCACTGGGAGTTCACTTCACTCGGGAGTCAAACACAGGACCTCCACAACCGTCGCTCCACAGTAGCACTTGTCTCACCTCACAATAGTCCTTACTTGCTCGCTTGCAGAAACGCTCTTGATGTCGCACCACAAATGCAGTCGCTAACTCGCCCGCACACTGACTCAACTCTCTCGCCCTCGACTCGACTGCGCGAGAACACTCGCTTATATAGTCAGTGGAATCTTTCCATAAGGTTCTAGAACGTTCTAGAACTATTTCGACATCTTCCTAGAGGAGAGAGGAGAAGAAGCTTCCAGAAATTTCTAGTTACCTCCCGATAGCGCGCCTGGTGTTTACGCTGGCTAACACTCGTTATCGATGTTTACTCCGACCGCCCGGCGCCGACCTCCCGATAACCTTGGGCCATAGCCTCTGCGACACAATATATACAGAGAAGAGACGCATTCACAGGCGTACAGCTGTGAATAGTATAACTCAATAGCAAAAAGTTAGATAAATGCAAGCTTGAAAAGATATAATCAGACTGAAAAAATGCAATACTATAACCGGCATTGATATACTAAAACAGTACTGCTACTCTAGCGAACTGAGCTGCCGACAACATGTCGGTACAACATTTAAGTCCCCAAATGACTCGCATTTTTTGCAGTGAGTCAGAAGGCGCTGTCAAATTCAATTTGAGATAACATTCACCAATGGCGGCTTACATTAATCGTAAGTATTTTAAATCCCGTCCTTCATAGATTAGTCCCTGTATTGATATTATTAGACACTTTAAATTTGTTTGCTGCATGACACTTATAACTTGGAAAATTCTCCGTCTTTACTGCTAGACAGTTTAGTTAATTTTATGCTGTACGTACCTACATGATTGTAAGGAACAATCCCTGCTCTCCGCATCACTTGCCTATGGAATCTCCGAAATGGTGTTACGTTACACGTAATTGAATAGCCTCGCTCTACGTCGTACATTAATAATGAAAGGTAATCAAGAAATACAAAAAGGTTTTTAACTGGCAAACGAAGCGTTTCTGCAAATGGGTTTCTATAGGAAAGTCATGCATGGCGATAACCTCTTTCATTTTTGAAAGTTAGATACGCCCTACAATGAAACAGACTGATCTTAGTTGGTTTTGAAGGGAAGCATTTACTTAAGGATTTTTTTTCTGTAAGTTATATACCGCTGACTGAATATAACGAAATACGAAGCTTATATTATTGAAATATAACGCTAGCAGACAACACAAATCGCTGACAATGAGGGGCTAAAAAGGGAGATTAAAACAACTGGTTGTTATTGATTGTGACAAAACTCGTGTCCGCGGTATAAACTGATGTCCAGACAACGTGGGCGACAAATCTGTCAGAAACAAAACTCCAGTGACAATGAATATGAATTGCGAGCTTTTCTCATAAACATCCCCCGCTGTGATGAGGACAATATATATGAGTGCTACCGTGGTTTTCAAAAGAATTTATTAATTACCTCTGTAATTGGGAAAACTGCTTCCCCTTTTCAGCTTGAAAAACATCCTGGATTCAGGATGATACTCGCAAAAGATGTTCCACAGTTTATTCCATGTCTCTTCCTTTTGCTTAAGTTCAACTGTTATAAAATATAAACGGGGGAGAGAGAAAGAGAGATGGAGGAAAAATAAGAGCTCTCTATATTTTAGCATTTTTAGTAAAGACCTAAGTTTAAAGGTCCATATTTCCAGAAAATACTAGTCGTGTGCGAAATTTGAATCAATATTACCTTATTTCTACAGAGCAAACTTATAAGAAGAAATAGTCCAGTATTCGATAAAAAATTTGACATCGATTTTACATATACATAAATACACGTTTCGAAATACCCTGAACATTTTTATACTTAAATCATTCGTCTTTTAAGGGTGCAAGCGAAGGTCTTATTAAAAGCATTTCCACTTAAAAAATCATTGCATTTAAATATGTCCTTGTTTGTTTTTCCCAAAAATTGTCGAAACAATTAATATTACACTACCAGTATTTTCTATAAATATATTGTTTCATACTATTTGGAATTTCATGTTTATCAGTCTCCAAACCGGTACGTCAAATTTAACTTTTCCATTCATTTATTTTCTGTATTCCCACCCAATCGCTTCAACTGTTTAAACTGTAACTTAACTGTTTACCCTGCAATGAGCATATGAAACTTATGTCCAACATAATAATATGCATTTCAATATTTAACCAACCCAACGTATTTCGACATAGTATGAAACAAAATATTGTACATAACTGCAGGAAGGTTTTTTTCTTTCTTTTTCAGGACTCCCATCGATATTCCGAACAGCTAACTTATCCTGAAAAAACTCACTTTCCTATATAGATATGTATATTACAATTCTCTTCATTCATATTGAGTTTTATTATAACAGCGGAACGTTGGAAAGATGAACAAGAAAGCTATGTCCCTATAAGCTGTAAAACATGGGCTAAAATGAAAGAATTAGGACCTCATGTTTTACTAAATATTCCTCTTTTGTATATCTCATTAAAAACAGTAATCTTTGAAAGCATAAGCAGTTGTTCTTTTATGTTTTTCATAAGTTCATGAGAAAGTCGAGGCAGTATTTTTAACACTTAAATAATATCAAGTCTGATTATATAATATATAAATTCAATAACAGCCCGCCTTAAAGCAATATGAGTATATACTATAATATATAAAAATGTATGTTAGTCATCGTATAATGTTTAAATTATGTACATGTTTAATAATGTTATGTGAATGTATTACGTAATTTAAAAATGTAGGAGCTGTGAGAATAGGAGCCGAAAGTTGCTAACAATGAGGTAACAATGAGGTAACCTTGAGGCAATAATGAATTGGAAACTTTAATAATGCTACTAGTAATTCTTGGAACAGTAATGTAATATTTAAAACAGTTTATAAATAGCCAATCAACAACTAGAAAAAGCTTAAGTTAAATAAAACTATTCTATTGGAGTAGGATTAGCCAATCAGGGTCTTGAAATAGAGAAATTTTCAAATTTAAGCGGTAAAAGCCAGACGCTAGAAGATAGCGTACCTGAACAGTTTGTTCGCTCGGTACGTATTAAGTGTGGGACATAAATGCATTACGGCGTGAATAATATAAAGTTTACGTTTTAAAGAGTACAAGTAACAATAATCTCACAGCTCTACAGTAGGATATATCAGTGAAGTGTTATTTAATCATGTGAAATATTAATAAAACGAAGTTAAATACTATTATAATTTGTGTAAGCCTTCATTCTTTAGCCGCACTACCCCCTGCTAAGAGATACGTGTTTCTGCAAATTAATACTGATGCAGCCGAGGCAAACATGCACATATAATATTTAAAGTAACATTCAAATTACAAAGTTGATTTATTTTTAAAAATGGAGCGAAGGCCACCGGAAAGTTTGCATCGTACGTAGTTGCAACTACTTCAAATTTTGGCTCCCCAACAGTGAACTACAATACACCTTCTTCAATTTGGTGCCTAAACGTGGGTCAAGAATAGGTGGAAAGAAGAAAAGAATCGACGAAGGGCCACTAGAATCAACGCAACTACAAGACTTCACTTCGAACTTCAGAGAAATTCAAAATCATCAACATCATCATCCAAGGACGGCAGAAATTCTTTCAGGAGTACGGGACACGCAGTCAACAATTTAACTAGAATCTACAAGACAATACCCGGGTATAAAGGTTTACTAATACAGGCAAAACAAAACGTCAGAAAATTTCAATGCTTTATATGTGTATAATTCCCAAGATAGTTAAGAAAATATATTGCTATTAGGATAATTGCATGCTGCTAAGAAGTGGAAAATTAAAATTCAGCAATTCCAAACCAAATATAACAAGAGAAAATATGCAAAATAAAATGAAAACAGAAAGCAATAGAAATATGGAAGTAGGAGGGCATATGTAAGCCATTACAGATTACAATATAAATTTACAGTCAGAGCTAGAGGAAACAAATACGTTAGATGTAGCAGAACAACCATCTGTAAATTCACAATTAGGCATAGAAAGAGATAGTAATAGTATGCAAGGTCAATCACATTTACATGTATTAGTGCAGGGAATCACAAATAAAATAAATGCTATCCCTCACACATCCAGCCAACAAGAGCAAGAAAGCTTATCACAACAACATTATAGCACCTTCTAAAAGCAATAACTGAAAATAATAAGTTAACGGAAATGATAACTGATAAGATAAGCAATAAAATAAAAAACTATTACAAAGTTAAGTAATAAGTTAACAAACTAATACATGGCTATCTAATATAAAAATGATCTAGTTAAGCAAATAGAAAATTGTATGAAAGAAAGCAAAGCTGAAAGTAGGAGGTTAGAAATCAAAATAGAACAACCAAGTCATATTGATAAAAATCTAACTGAAATGGAGCTGAAGCTTATTAATACTAAACAGTGTATTTGTAATAAGTTAGATAAACCGAGTAAAGAATTAAAAAGAATGGTAGAAAATACAAATGCAGATTTTGTGCAAGTACAAATAGATTTAACAGGGGAAATAAGTAAAATGCATGAGATGACTAAAACAAATGCAGATGCAATTAAAGAAGCAAAAACAGGGCAATGACAAGTAATGTCAATGATAGACAAAATTAATGATAAACTACAGGAAAGTAGCAAAGCAATTCATAAACTTAGAGATAGTTTTGAAACTTTAAGTACCAGTGTGCAAAAAGTAAATGCAAATGTAACTAATTCTGTAAATGCTAATCAAATGAATCATAATAATAATAATAATAGTAATAATAATAATAATACAAGCTCAGTAAGAAGTGTATCCCCTTTGTCAACTAATAATACAAGAGACGCTTCTGCTTTCTCCAAAGCATCAGCCTTTCAAACACAAAACAATAATGATGACACACATGTGCATGTACCAAATGAAGTGTCAAACTATTATTCCGTGCTAAATGAATTGCCATTACCTTATTTTAATGCTTCCTCAAGTCCAGTACAATTTATTCGTGATCTAGCATAATATTTTAAATTGAAGAATGTGCCTGAAGCATTAAAAATGATACTTGTTAGGAAATGCTTGGATAACAATACCTTAGAATGGTTACATATGCTAGCAGACAGTGAAATAAATTTTGAAATATTTAAAGTTTTATTCATGAATAAGTTTTGGAATACCACTGTGCAACATAAGATTAGGGCGAGCCTAAGCTATTCACAATATAGTAGAGATGACAACTTATCAATGACAGATTATCTTATAAAGTATGCAGGATATGTCAGATATTTAACTCCAGCCATTCATGAGGAAGATTTTTATTAGTTTAATTACAGACACTACCCTCTAAACAAACAAAACTACATTTTAATTGCAAGACCCAAAGCTATTTATGAGAGTACATTAGAACAGCAAGAAAATAGTAATATAGTGAAATTTGGAGCCCACACAGACGAGACAGACAAATTAAACGAGATAGGCATAATGAAATGCCTTATAATACACGCTATCACCATGAAAATAGGGGAAATAATGAATTTCAGGGCCGAAACAGATTCAATTGCACTACTCAAAATATCAGAGATTCAAGACAACAAGGGAGACAGGAACACACAAATTATATAAGAATGGAAATAATGGATCAGCAAAATGTACTTCACCTAGAGGTAATAATCGATTTCAGCATAGAGGAAGTATGCAAAACAGGGGAAACTGTAGCCATACAGACAATAAAAATACAGAAATATATATATATATATATATATATATATATATATATATATATGCGTGTGTGTGTGTGTGTGGAGGACATAGCAATTGCAGTGGGAGAACAAGAGCTAGGGGGCCTGGCTCATACACAAATGTTAATAATGAAATAATAGTAACCGCGGTACGCAATAGCAATCCTGTAATTACTGAAAATACTCGCCAGCAAAACTAAATTACGTATTGCCTGACGTAGATTCTGGTAATCCAGTAGCTTCTGCTCTAAGTGGCAAGAATAAAGCATCTACACACTTTAATTGTTACCGTCTGAATACAAACACTAGGAATTGTGAAAATCAATATGAATCACGTATATTCAAACTATTATAGCAGGAGGGGAAGTAAATGTTGCAATATATTCAGGATCATCAAGCTCTATCTGCTCAAAGAAATCTTGTGAACAACTGTTAAATGAAGTCATAAAACTTATGTCAGTGCCAATAAGTAATGTTGTATGTAGGGTAGCCATAGGTACAATGATCTAAACTATCAAATCTCAAGCATTGATACCTATAAAATAGCGGATATTACATTAGAGGTCATGTTTTAATAGTTCCAAACCTAATATGCGAAATTATAATTGGATGTGATGCAATGTATTAATAGAGTTCTCTGCAATAGTTGATTTTAAGAAGGACAAACTTATATTAAATAAAGAAGAAAACAATATTTACATGCATTTTATAAAATATAAAGTGTATAGAGTGCAAATAATGGAGCAAGAAAATGCAGTATATGATGAAGAATGCTTCATACAAATTGTAAACGTCCAAGCAAGCAGGGGGAATAATTAAAGGTTATTCGATGAACAGAAAACTGAGCTTACCCAGGGAACCCTTATCTAGTGAAACCGATGGCAGAAGAAAATATGTTGGAGCAGGTAGGAAACAGCTATGCAACAGAGATAGAGGACTGGAATATACACACAGATACACTAATGACAAATACGATACTGACTGACCGTGAAAAGATAATAATGAAAAAGGTATTAGAAGGCAATAAGCATGTATTCAATGAAATTCCAGGATGGAGTACATCATATATTCACACTTTCACAGTATAAAATATACCAGCATTTAGAAGAAAATATAATAATCTACCAGTAAACCTAAGAATTGAAGCTAAAAAATTAATAGCTAGTATGCTAGAAAATAACATCATTGAGCTTAGCAATTCACATACTATAAATAGTGTTTGTTGGACGGTATAGAAAGATAGTAGTTTAAGAATCACTATAGATGGAAGATATTTAAATAAATTCATGCTACCAGACCACTTTCAAAATGAAAGTATAGAACAAACAATTGCAAAGTTATCGCGTGGCAAATACATCTCTTCTATAGGTCTTACAGCTTCATTTTGCAAAGTCGAGCTAGACCCCAAAGTACCTGATTATACAGCCTTTCAAGATTTTGGATTACTATTTAGATATTGCGTAAACCCATATGGATTAAAGAATAGTGCTTGTGGATTCCTGAGAGCAATACATAGTAATTTTGGTGACACAGCAGATGATTTCTTAATCAGATACACTGATGCTTGTCTAATAGTAATCAAACCTTTGAGGAACATTTAGAGAATGTAAACTATGTATTAGATAAATTACATGAACAGGGCATGACCGTAAATATAATAAAGTCAAAATTCTGTGTACCTGAAATTAAGTTCCTGGGATATGTAATTAATGAAGTAGGTATTCAACCAGATGAAGAAAGGAGAGAAGCCATATTAAAAATACCACCACCTAAAAATATTCGACAGCTACGATGTTTATTTGGAATTTGGAATTATGAAAGTAAATTTATACCAAGATATGCTATAGAAGTAAAACCTTTAAGACAACTTCTAAAGAAAACAAATACATGAAAGTGGACAGCAGAGCTACAAAAATGTTTTGAAAATGTAAGATAGTCGTTTGCAAATGCAATACTGCTGGAACGTCCAGGAGATGAATTAGATTATGAGTTGTATGTGGATGCATCTTGTCAGGGATATGCAGGAATACTAGGGCAAAGAAAACATGACAACACATTTCATGTAATAAGTACTGCTTCACAATGTTGAAAGAAATACATAAGTAACAATGTTAGAAATTGGAGCACTTTATTTTTCGTTACTTAAATTTAAGACATACATATATTTCAGAAAAAAGTGTAAATGTATGCAGATCATGTTAGCTTGACTTTCATTGAGAAATGTAGGTTAGTGGCAAGTTAGCTAGAATGATTCTTGCTATAATGGAATTTGATGCAGAAATTACACATATTCCAGGCAAACAAAATACATTCAGTGATTTAATATCATCAGTCACAACAAACAATTTCTTGAAAGCTGTTCTAGACAACAATATGAGATTAAAGTGCTTACGATAGATATTTCAATGAAGAAAGAATTAATGAATCAATTTAAAAATATTAAAGAAGAGCAAGATAAAGACATTAAACTAGCAATTTTGAAAGAAAAAGCTCCAAGATAGAATAGTCAAAGAATAATACAATCGCTGTTAAAATGGTATTATTATATAAGAAGCATGGAAGGGAGATAAAGAGGTGGAAAACATATATTCCAACAAGTATGGAATTAGGAGTAATAGAACAATTTCATTTAGGATTAATACATGCAGATACAGAGAAGACAACCACAACTGTTTTGGAGAATTTATATATCTCTAAACTAGGACATAAAGTAATAAAATACATATCGTGTTGCGAACTTTGTCAGAAAGCAAAACAAATTAATGTAAGTTACGAATATACAACGAACTCAGTACTTAGAGAGAAACCAAGATGTTTATTAAGTTTAGATTTGCGTAGTCCAATGCCTGTAAGTACATTTGAGTACAAATTTTTATTTGTATGCTATGAAGTATTTAGCAAATATGTACGAATACATGCACTCAAGAATGCAACCAGCACAGCATGTTTAAACAAATTAACAAAATCATATTTTCCAGAGGAAGGAATAGTTCAGGCCATACTTTGTGATAATGCATCAGTGTACACCAGTTCTAAATTTATGAATGAAATCAAAGTTTTGGGAGTTAAACTGTATTTCTCATCAAGATATAGACCTAATGCCAATCCAGTAGAGAGAGAGAGAGAGAGAGAGAGAGAGTGTTAAAAGAAATTTCAAATTATCTATGTGTGGTGTGTCATAACAAGCAGTTGGTACTTATACATTAATATTATTCAAAATCTCTTTAATCAATCCATAAATACAGTAACAGGATTTAAACCAATAGAACTTCATCATGGAAAATTATACAATACTTTGAACCATAATGTACCAGAAGTCATTGAAGATCAATCAGTTAAATTGCCAGAAAAAGAGGAAATTTGTAAATTACATTTTCAAAGATACAACCAAAGGCCCTGAAGAGAAAACAAAAACATGAAGAAAGAAAAAGAAAATTTTGGAAAGTAAAGATAGGAGATCAAGTGTTAATGAAGAATAAAAGGTTGTCAAATAAACTTCGTAAGGAATGTTGGAGGTCATTTCTTAGTTATCATAGTCCTTATGAAATAATAAATATATTTGGCACAGATACATACGAACTTAGGAACAATAAAAAAATAAAGTAATTGGAAGATTCCACAAACAAATGTTGAAGCCGTATAAATGTAAACAGTCTATGGCACAAGAAGAAAAAGAAAAAAGAAAATAAAGTATCTGGAACATAAAAGGGGAAAACAATGTAAGTCAAAATTTATAATTATAACCTTACAAGATATTAAGAAATGAATATTTAATGACTACAATATAATATGCACAAAATCACTTAAATAATGCAAAGTACTATTTATAATAATATATTTACTATATGTAACCAATTGTCAATAAACAAAAGGAAGTATAGATAAAAAGATGTAATAGAAGAAAATCCATTATTAGTGAGAAACAACCTAAGAAATCTGAATGGCAACTGCATTTATAATGCATAAGATATAAATTCTTAGAAGTAGTTAGAAATATAAATATGTTTAAGAAATAAGTTGTAAATAAAGGATAAAGAGTGTTAATATGCCTAATTAAATGTTAAGTGTCTAGCACATAGGATACTTAATAGTGGCTGTTAGTGAATAAACAAACTTTACTCAGGTCATTGAACACCAGATCATTGACTTTACACCAGGTCGTTGACCTCAAAAGTGTCAAACATGCGGCAGAAAAGATAAATTACTCTGCTAAGCGAGTGTTGTGAAAACCGTGTTACATAAATAGTGGCAGTGAAAAATAGCAAGTGTTATAATAAATATTTTCTGAAAGTCTCTCTCTCAGGAGACTTTCAGAAAATATTTAAAAATTTAAAAGAAAAAACAAAAAGAACATAATTTTTAAATATTTATAAAAGGGGGCAATTTGAGGCAATATTTTAACACTTCAATAATATAGGTCTGATTATATAATATATAAATTCAATAACAGCCCGCCTAAAAGCAATATGTGTATACCATAATATATAAAAAGTGTATGTTACAGTCATTGTATAGTGTTTATATTATTATGTACATGTTTAATAATGTTTTGTGAATGTACTACGTAATTTAATAATTACGTGAGAATAGAAGCCGAAAGTTGCTAACAATGAGGTAACCTTGAGGCAATAATGAATTGGAAACTTTAGTATGCTACTAGTAATTCTTGGAATAATAATGTAATATATATGAAACTATTTATACATAGCCAATCAACAACTAGAAAAAGCATAAGTTAAATAAAAGTATGCTATTGGAGTAAGATTAGCCAATCACAGTCTTGAAATAGAGAAATTTACAAATTTAAGCGGTAGAAGCCAGACGCTAGAAGATAACGTACCTGAGCAGTTTGTTCGCTCGGTACGTATTAAGTGTGAGAAATAACAAAACACATTACGGCGTGAATAATATAAAGATTACGTGTTAAAAAGTACAAGTAACAATAATCTCACAGCTCTACAATATGATATATCAGTGAAGTGTTATTTAATCGTGTGAAAGATTAATAAAAGGAAGTTAAATACTATTATAATTTGTGTAAGCCTTCATTCTTTAGCCACACCACCCCCTGCAAAGAGATACGTGTTTCTGCAAATTAATACTGACGCAGCTGAGGCAAATATACATATATAATATTTAAAGTAACATTCAGATTACAAAGTTGATTTTTTAAAAAAAAATAGGGCGAAGGCCACCGGAAAGTTGGTATCGTACGTGGTTGCAACTACTTCAGGTTTTGGCTCCACAACAGTGGAACTACAATACACCTTCTTGAAAGTGCGTAATATATTGCCAAATACGCGATTATAAACCTATTGTTTATGCAGTTGAATATTGCCTCAAATGCATGCATTCTAGTAACATATTATCTAACTGAAGTTATTTCGGGTTAATACTTTAATAAGAAGGGGATACAATATTAAGCATTTTTAATACATCATAGAATTAGATGTGAAAATGAATGCCAATGGATAGCTAAAGTCGTACGTTGTCAGGTATCCAATTCGAAGCAATTGGCATGTAGTAATAACTTTAAGTTAACCTTTAAAATTAACTTTTCGATGACAGTGTTGTCTGCTATCCAGTTTCCATCCATGCTGCCATGTTTGGAAAGTGAATTTCCTGCATTCAGTGGTGGTAACATAACCTATTTGCGTGTTTTGCCTATTTTACTGCACGTAAGTGCATGAACTATATTAATTTATCTAAACGTTGTTATAAATTATTTCATACCTGGAATAAAAGTTCAACAGCCAGGCATGGATAATCGATCGCCAGTTCGCTACAAAGATTAATGTTGGTGACCTTGCTACTGGAAAAATTAATTTTTTATTCTCGTGTGAGTGCTATTTCTATTACTACTTGACTTTTTTCGTATTTTCAAATTACTTCTCGTTTTTCAATGATGCAGTTACTGCACTTGTATCGCAATATACTATTGTAGTTTTTGGTTATGTTTTTCTCAGTTATTTTGTAAACATGTAGGAGTGAAAAAAATAGCTTCAAATCAATTTAAAGCAACAAAATAGCCGATAGCTACTAGAAACAGGTAGTCTACCAGTCATGTAAGCATAAGAACTGCGTACTGGGTGAAGGGAAGTCATTACATTGATTTAAACTGGTTACAGATCGCATTATTTGGAGCACATTTGGTACCCTTAGATTTTACGAGAACATAAAACGCACCCGCTGGCAACACGGTATCTGACCAATAGTTAGAAACGCCGACCGGCAGCCGCCCAGTAGCTGGCACTTTCAGTTTAAAAACCAGAAGCAGTTCAGTGGCTAAACAAGTTTCACTTCGCTGCATGACGCGTAGTGATTATCCACTAAACCTGTAAGTTTCAATGCTAGTACGGCGTTATTTTGTCATTCTCCGTGGTCTAGGGGTACCATGGTAACATTTAGTTCCCAAGATCGCGGGTTAAAATCCGGCGGAAGGTGATGGATTTTTTTCGGGCGTAAAAATCCTTAGCATGGCTTCCTTCGAAAGGGAAGTGAATCCGGTGGTTCCGTGTCGTAGATTTACAACATATATAGAATGGGACGCTTAGAATCATATCAGTTAAAGAACGTCCATTAAAAGAGACGTTACTTTAATAATAACTCAGCTTCTAACTGGAGTTGACAAACATGGTATGTTTTTCAGTCAGCGACCGCGAAATGCTTATTGGGTGATGCAGGTAGTGTAGGTCAATAGCTACCAAGTTGTACTTGTCATTTCGTCGTGTCCGTTTGTATTAAGGGTCATGTGGAAAACAAAACCGTTAGTTCCCCCAACTCCGAATTTACGTATGCAGTTTTATTTACGTCTGGGAGCCGTATCTCGCACTGACCTACCTTGACCTAACAACGTTTTTTTGTCTCCAGCCACATTACGTCTGCAAAACGGTGTTCGAAAAGTGATTATATTTCAAAACTCTGTATGATATCACATAGTTACTACCAAAACTAGGTCAGAAATAGGTTACTCTACCAATTTTACAAGTAACAAATTATTATCTTCATATATTCTCGCGGAATAAACCATCTAATTTGGAAAAACTATTTCTTTAAACGGCTTATCATAGAACAAGATGCTGTTATTCTTTTTTTGTTTATAATATATCTATGAAGTACATATTAGGAATGTTAAAGGTTCTCTTCCACCCTGTATAATTCATACCCAGTTTTGAGCATCGTAAATTAGCGTTTGGTTTAGAGTCGTTCCTTTATTACACGCTACCTCACGTCACTTCATGTTATGTGAAACTTATCGTAATTCCGAATTTAGTCCTCTAGTGTTTATTTATTGGTTAACCTTTATTTCCTGAGATTAGTCTTGGGCTATTCAAGTATAAGAGTTTGGCAGTTATCGTAGCCTCCACAACAGGATAGGCAATATTTTTTGCTCGAGATTCTGCAGAGTTCCGTTTCTGACAACTGAAGAACAGTTGTGATGGCAACTTCATGCCAGTTATAAAGTTGAGGTATTATTTAATGTATATTAAGATTGGAACAACCACTCCTCTGCAAGTTCACTGCCTTTAGATATGTAAAACATTAATTGCTTAAATTGTAAACAAAGCCCAACCTGACTGCATTATTATTTCACAAATTAAGCCCATTTAATACGCCGTAATATTGGATTTGGCGTGATGAAAGACCTAGCTAATATAATTATGCAAGCTTGGATGAGGCATTATATCAGTGATTATAATACCTCCCTCTGTAGTACATATGCACATTTCCTATGACGATTAAGCTTAATTTCCTGTTGCTGGAACTATTCCATTAATATTAAATCCAGTGAATTGACCAACAATGAAACGTTCCAAAAAACATTGTGTAATAGGAGTGCACGATGTATTGTTCACACAAACACATCGTATATTGTATATTCGAAGTGAATCATCCGCTCGTATTTATTTTGAGTTTATGTAGAGTTTCTTAAAACATACAATTGGTGTTAAATCACGCTTTACTTTCTCCACTACTTGTCTATAGTACGTAGAGAAATATTGCATTCAACCCAAGCTCAATACCACTAATAAAACAGATTTCGATGGAAAATGCCTTTTTGAGACACTCTAAATAATCAACAAAAACAAAAGAAAGTTTAGAAAAAAGGTGTGTTTGTGTACGAGGTGGTTTTTAAAGTAAATAGCGATAATCTTTTTAAAAAAATAACAGTATTCTTTTCCAACTACTTTAATAGCATCCATTACCTTACACCATCTCCCCACTAGTCACCACCGTTATTCAGGCATTGTAACGGGAATCTAGTTTGTTTATGTCTTCCTCAAATAATGATGCCGCCCGTGATGAATGCCAAGTCTGCACTTCTGTTTCACATCATCATCGTCGTTGAAATTTTTTCCACCAAGTAATTTCTTCAAATGAAGAAACAGGTGAAAATCTCTTGATGCCAAATCCGGACTGTAGAGGGTATGGTCGAATTGTTCCCAACCAAATAATACGATCAGATCTTGAGTTTGTCTGACTGTGTGTGGCCGGCCATTGCCACTCATTATGGTTCTCCCATAAACCTCACAGAATTGGCGATTAATTTTGCTGGCGTAATATTTCTCGCATTCAAAAATCGAATCGCTGATCTGACTTCACAGTCGGCGGGTCGTTCGATTGCTTTGAACACTTCGAAACGCTCTAACAATAGAAAAACACGAAGTGACGATCGCTTACAACTACGTCTGGCTTCTTAATGAATGGATCGCGCATACTCAAAATCGCCATTGTAGCGTTGCAGTGGCAAACTATCAAAACGGTACTTACTTTAAAAACACGCCTCGTGTGTCTGTGAAAAGCATTTCTCAAAAACGAAAAGTTGGCTAAATACCAAACTTAGTAATTAAGTTCAGCTTCTTCCAAGAATGCTGCACAAAGATTTTTAAGAAAATCCCCTTACCCTAAACTACCCTTTATAAGGAAAATGTTTCATTATTTTTTATTTTCTCAAAAATGGTCCTAACGCTTTTTATTAAAATATCACATGTGTAAGATAATTACATGATCAATAAGGTGTATATTCTGCGAATAGCTTGTAAATTACTCCTCATTCTGAAAGGCTTTTCTGTAGCTGGTAAACAGTGAGATATAGACAAAATATCACTACACAAAAGTGTAGATATTAAACTCTTTTTGGGGAGGCATTAACTATTTTTGTTAATAGTTTACATTTTTAATTTGCTAGTGGCAAGTTGCTATTCATTTTCTTCTCGGTCATGCAGGGAGTATGGAATTTCAAAGTCAATCACATAGCGATCCGCTTTTTAAACATCTGACTATCCGCTTTATTCTACTACATTCTTATACCTACAATGAAATGTATAAATCTGTAATGAAAGTGTATGTCTTAACAAGGAGTGGATGGAAGAATAAACTTGTAAGGGTATTTTGCAGAAAAGTGAGCAGAGAAAGTCATAAGTCATGTGAATGCAACACATTTTTTCCGTTTCTTTGATTGTAGGTAGAGTTTCTTAACATATAAAAATGGTATTACATAACTATTTTGTACCTTTAGCCGCTTCGGCTCATATGCAGTGAGCTTCTTTTTGAACATTTAAATCTTTGATTATCGTATTAGTCTCCTGTATTCTTCTATGTAGCTGCAAAAAGTAGGTGTTAAAACATTTATTATGATTAACAAGAAGTATAATAGAAAGTTTTATTTTTAAATAATTTGAGAATAGTTATGAAAGTAACTTACTGGACAGAAAAATTCGCGTAACTGTAACACGTCAGATATTATAAGATTTATTTTAACCAGATAGAAGCCATATTGAGGTGCCAGTTGACATTTATCTGAATTCAAAGTAGAAAAACATTTCAGAGTTAGTGGTCAAATAAAAGAGAGGATATAAAATAAACCTGTCAGCAAAACACGAGTCCTAAATTGCTGTTTTTCCTATTCCGGGGATTATTTGTTGTTGCGGTTGCACCACGTTTAGACACCAATTTGAAGCCGTTTTAGACCACGTACGCAATGGATGCTAATTTGCGGGATGCTAATTTGCCCCACGTGTACAAACTTTACGGTGGCCTTCGCCCCACGTTTACTTTATGTGTAATAACTATTTTAATGTTATTTATTTAAATATTATATATGTATGCCTCGGCTTCGTCATTAGTAATTTGTAGAGTACGTATCTCTTAACAGGGCTGGTACGCTAAAAAACAAGGTTGTACAAATTATAATTGCATTTTACTTTGTTTATTAATCCTTCACACGATTAAATAAAACACATAACATTTTTATACATCTAATAATAATATAACATAATACAATCACTGTAATATACACTTCATATATTGTATTATACACATATTACTTTAAGGCGGGCTGTTATTTTTTATGTTATATAATTAAATGATATCATTTAAATGATAAAAATACTGACTCACCTAAAAATTGCAGTAATAATTTAGCAATAGAGTTAATTGATCCTTTGTTTTTCTTTGTTAATGAGTACTACGGATCGTCATAATGAACCTTTTGTCTTCGTTTAGAAGATATTCCATTTATATTATGGAAAACTTAAAGCACTTTTTCTTAAAAATTGTTAATTTTAGGACTTATGAATGCATTAGTGTTTTGTTTTTTGATGGATAGTATAGCCACTCTTTTTATACCCTGTTTGTGAAGCAAGTGTATGGGAAGGACTAATGATGTATTTATATCCTTGGAACGCGGGTTTCTTTCGTGGTCGTCTTCTGTTAATAAACTTTTTAACACTCTTATTTATAGTCGCTTTCATTACTGGACCTTTTCACGATAAGTTTTGGTTTTTTCTCCTCATGACGACATCAACTTGACTGGATAAATTTCATCTACTAATATTTAATATTCACACAAGAGCTACTAAGGGAACATGTACGTCAAACAGGCATTACTCGGTCACATTTACATAAAATCACATTTGACAGCAAAAATGAAAGATATTACACTATATTTTTACACACAAGTTAAATACTGTTCAGTGAATGGTTTCTGTATATTTAATTATCATATTTAGATTATTTTAGATTTTATCAATATACTGATATTCTATACATGGTAATTATAAGTAAACACACCTTTCTATTTAGGAACAATTTTTGCTGAATATATAGAATGCAGGTTCATCAAATTTATACACGATGTTTTGAAGGCCAACTTCAACATATTGTATTAAACTTTGCTTATTTCAATAATTATAAACTAAGATAAAACGTTTATATCTTCGATTTAAAGTTTTGATAATTTTTCAAAATATTTTTACTTAATCTGTGAACTTTCTACCAGTTGAAGATTAAATACGAGTTTAAACTACATGAAAAGTTTCAAGGTTCTTGGTCTGCTGAGAGACATGTTTCTAAAGAATTTGTGGAAAATATACAATCAATCCATTTATATATTTATTAAATATGAAATAATGTAGCTCGCAGAAACCATTCAGTGAACAGTACATAACAGGTCTGCAAAATTATATGTTGGTATCTTTTATAGTTCCTGTCAAATATGATTTTATGAAATACCTTATAAATGACCAAGCAATGCTGTTTGACGTAATGTTCCCTTAAAACACTTTTAAAATACATCATACTTTAAAAATAAATTATTGGAGAAGATCAAATTTATTTCGTGTTCTATATTATCATATAAATTTATTATATGGTTATCTTCCTCTGAATGATCGGTTTTCATGACATTAGCCGCGGCGTTTTTGCTTGTATTTTAATGGGGATATTTAAATTTCAATTTGTCACGTTTGCAGTACCATAAAACTGTCTTTAAGCTGATAAGATGGCGACTCGTCAAATGCATACAAAAAATATGCATGTACCTAAAACAGGTGCCTTAATCGTCAACAAGTTAATAACCCCCACACAAATGTCCAATGTAAAAATTAAACTTTCTCCAAATATTCCTTAATGCTACAAAATGGTTTTTTATAATGTAGTATTTATAATTTTGCCAAATTCATGTTTAACTTATTACTTTTATTGAAATGGGTAAATTTCCATATATTTTTATTCGCGTATAATCTGGGTTTTTTCCAGTAGCTTTAATTGTAGCGGATTTTTTTAACATTTGGCTGTATTACGAGTATTGTGACTGTATATTTTCTGACATCAAATTATATTATAAATATCCTGAACATACATAAATACATGATTCAAATAGAATGATGTTAAGGTTAAAAGGTTTTTTTTTTCAAATAGTGTTCTACATGATGTTCTATTGCCAGGGAATGTCAATATTTGTAACTTCTGCTATGTGTTTCAAATACCTTTTCACACTCAGTAGAATTTCCACATCCTAATATGCCATAGGTGATTAATGACTGAAATTGACTAAAATAGACAACCTTTTGTTCACCTCTAAGGGTACTTATTTGAGTTATACATATGTTAAAATCGGCACTATTTAGACTCTCTAACTAATTAATGTGACCCCTGTGAAATATATATATATATATATATATATATATTGAAGTAGGATTGTTCTTGGAGTTTATGTTTTGATGTTAGCCCCACGTTTTGGGAGCCAATTTGAGAAGATTGTTTGTTACGTAATATGCTGCTACATATAAAAAGTCTATTTTTGAAGATGTATTTTTGTTGTTACGCTCCAAGTTTTTAAAAATATATTAAGTTTGTTATCAAAGTGCTTCTATAGATATTATTTATGTTTGCCTCGGCTGCGTCAGCATTACTTTAGAGACACGTTTCTCTTAATCAGGGCGTGGTGCGACAAGAATGTAGACTTACACAGATTTTAAGTTTTAAATTCACTTCTTTTTATTAATCCTTGACACAAATTAAATAGCACTACACTGATATCCAGAGCTGTGAGATTCTTTTATTTAATACTTGCACTTTTTAACGCGTATACTTAATTTTCGTTTCACACGAATACGTAATATTTCTCTAGAGGACGCATCTTCCATCCGGCTGCTATAAAGGTCTGTAGGCAACTGAACAGGTTTCAACCGTCCAAACCTGTAAACTTCTGTATTAAATTACGTAATGCATTCACATAACATTATTAAACATGTTTACAGTAATATAAGCATATGCAATGACTGTTACATACATTTCTTTAAAAAGTATTACATACATATTGTTTTAAGGTGGGCTGTTATTGAATTTACATATTATATAAGTTAATTGAAATTATTCAAGTGTTAAAAATACTGCCTCAATATATATATTTCAAATAGATAAAGGCATATGTGGGGCATTTTGGTAATGAAGTGACGGACAAACTAGTGAAGCAGGCAGCAAATAACAATGATCTATACTATCAACTGCAGAACTTAAATTACGAGAAATGGCAAAGAAAATGACAACATCAAGTGGCAAACTAGCGAAGTCCTATTTCCCCACATTACTTACCAGAATAGAAACAAAAATAACATTAACGTCCAACACATCAATATTGTAACTGGTAATAGAAAAATAAATGCATTCTTTCATAGATTTAAAATAACTAATGACCCTAAGTGTAAGTGCAAAGATAATAATAACTTACTATAGAACACCTACTATATGAATGTACTTTATTAAATAATGAAAGAATTTACTTAAAGAGAAATGTAATAAAGGTAAATGTAATGTGGCCACCTCAATTAAAAGATTTAATTAAAATGTATAAAGAACAGTTTGTCATGTTTGTTCACAAAATTAATTGTGATGATTTAAGCACTTTGTAAAATTATATTAGTTATTTACAATAACTTTGGGAGAAAAATGTATTATTTTGTTGTAAAACATTCATGCAAAGAAGCAAACTCTAGCATGTAGTATTACCAAAATGTAATGGAACATGCTGTAATAAATAAATACCAAAAACATGGTCCTTACATTTCAGTTGGTTATCTAAAAATAATAAGTAATTTAGCTGAATACACCTTTATATGTCTAAATTCTGCTAATTTTTAATAATACTATAAGCTCTAAACTTTAAAAGGTTAGTTTTATTTTATTAAATTTAAATCCACTCACTACATTACTGTCACTCGACGTATCTACCATGGATACAACTTTGGATTTCGCAACTATATAATCAACTATCGTGCTTATAGTCAGTTGCACAGATGGTACTTGACTGGTTTATCTGCCGATAAGTATGCTAACGCTGCTGAATGTTGTCTGCAAATCTAAATCGAACAAATAAGAAATGGATGTTGTCTCAAATCTGAGAGTAAAGGTTCGTATATACGAGTTAGTAACACGTGATCCTGGTTGTGCGAGTTTAGGATAAAAGGGTTAAAATACAGATTTTATATTCAGTCCCATAGCACCTTAACGGAGTTCAGTACACTCTGTTCGATTTCAGATGCATAACAATATCGAGCTGTTTCCTCTGACTGTGAGTTGCGCAGTTGAAGTAGCAAGAGGTCAAATAACGGAGTATATACTTGAACAACAAAAGTAATATAGCATCTCTATAGAAAAGAAATAATGGTGCTACCCTAAGATAAAAAAGAAATAAAACCGATAGAACAGCAAAAACTCGTAGTCGTTATCGGAAAGCAGTAGAAAGAAGCTTGAAGAGCGGAAATGGGAAGGAAGAGTTCACTGCTACTTCAATACTCTGGCAGTTGTGATGTTCTTTGTTAGTGGTGAAACTCAACACGCAGGATAAAAGCCTAGAAACAATTTGTGATGGTTGATTTGATGACATATTTCCAGAAACTTCATAGGCATCTTAACAACTTGCAATATATCTGTTACTATGGCTGGAATGTGATTGAATACTCGTAATAATACAACAGTGCAGAGAATGTCTTATAGATGAATCCCGCTGTGTTTCTTTAGCAAGGGGGGGGACATAAGAATTACTTGTTTTTTATACTTAGTACTAAACTGTTATAAACGAAGACGTAATAAATAATTTATTTAATTTGTTAATTCCTAGTTTTAAACAAATCCTTTTGCAGTGTCATTAATTTATCTACTGCGTACCAACATTAAATACTGAAGTGTCAATACTATCAATTTGTTTTTTAAATTTTGAAGGTGATTATTTTACCAAATATATACAGGGTTATTCAAAAAGAAGGAACAGATTTTAAATATTAATTTTTAATGAACGACAATACATAGCAACACATAACCACACATCACTGAATAGAGGAAAGTTCAAAGTTTTAAGTCCCACCTATTAGTTCCATTCAGTGCCTACAGCGGCGTAGGTTTGTTTACGAGAAAATGGCATCGCCACAGGAAAAGTCGTTTTGTGTGCTGCAGTATGCAAAAAGTGAATCCATTGTTTCATTGCATTCGTCTTCGCATAACAAATGGTGCTCGTTTTGAACACGTAAAATAAAATTTTGAATTTTCCTCTATTCAGTAAAGTATGGCATGTGCCGTCATCTATTGTCGTTCTTTAAAAATAAGTATTTAATATCTGTTCCTTCTTTTTGAATAACCCCTGTATATGCTCCTATAAAATATAACATTGGCATATTTCACATATACATAATTTTAATTTTGAATGTTTGAAAGAACTAACAAAAGTATAAATCCATTGTTTATTTAATCATCTATTTTTTGTTTTGTTTATTAATTCTGAAAATATATACATTATCTAAAATAGGGCTTCGTAGATTTTTTAACAGCAGCTTCCAGAAGATGAAAACTGCAGAATCCTATAGCATTTGAACGTAAATAAATGCAGTGAAAAAGAAAGTGCAAAAAATCGATTGAAATGACTTTAAGGACCATATAACCTGTACAGGTATTAAAATGTGACCTAATTAATGCCTCAGATTTGATTGACATATACATTTAAGGTGCAGGTTATTATTCAATAAACACATTGCACTTCCAGTGCAAGATAACCACAACTCGGGGGAAAATTAAAATGTATACACACACATTAGGTTCCTGTCTCTCAACACGCGCAGGAAAAATGTTTTTATTTTCACAAAATTCCGCTAAATGGTAACTAATTAGTGATGGCACTTAATAATGCTTTAGGGCTTTCCAGAACAACACGCTTAGATTCCTGACTGTAATTCGTGTCGTCTGTCCTCGCTATAATAAGATAAATTCATAATAGCATTTACAGGCATTTTGCTTGGAATAAAAATGTGGACTATATGCGCATTACGAAATGTTTTAAAGTATCTTCCTGTAAAAGTAGAAAGTTTTGAGCGACCCTTTTGCTTTGTGGTGCAATAATTTGTTTTTTCCTGGAAAATTTACCGAAATTTGTCCATGTTCTACTTAAAAAATATGAAATAGAGATGATTACAAAAGTGTAAACATAATATGAATGGAGATTTCTACTCGATGCTGCACTATGAAACTTCGGAAATCTCAAATGGAGGAAAAGCAAGATATGCAGTGTGGCCCAAATGTAGGTGTTCAGGTAATTACATTTACTTTGTATCATTTTTCATATACGTTGGCACAGATATTGACAATGATATTGAGTGTTTAATCTCACAAGTGTCCATAATATCCTCCAATCGCGTAACAACATGCCACGAACCTGCGCAGAACAGTCCGACACACAGTAGTACATAAATATGCTCAGCTTAAAGATAAATTACTTCAATTACAGTGTCATGAAATGCATATGTGATGAACTATTATAATTCGTCTATTGTGAGAGGTCTCTTCTCAAATATATTATTCTTTAATACACCTCCACCACCAGAAAAAGAAGTTCATAGGCAGAGGTGGCGAAAACGTGACTCGCGATCATTTTGACTCGCAGTCGCCGTTCCCTTTATACAACCGTCCGTTTGTTTTTCACATGCTGCTGTGTGATGCAGTGCGTGTTGCATATTTGGTGACTCGCGGAAGGAAGTCGTTTTCGTCACCCTTGTCCATAGGTGTCAGATTGGGTGAACGCGGCGTCCAGTCAATGCTACCGCATCGTCCTATCCAATGCTATGGGGAAAATGTTATCAAGGCAATTCCTTACCAGCACAACAAAATGATGAGGTGTCCCATCCTGTTGAAAGTACAGCTCAGGGAAGTCATCTCTGTTCTTCAGTAGTGGTAACACCATGTTTCACGACATATTTAGATTGTTGTTACCCTCCACAGCTGTATCGAAGAAAACGGTCCTATAACACGTTTATTGGATATTGTATCCCATACATTATTCAAATTCCCTACCATTTGCATTCTCTTATTTAATTTTTATAGTAAACTTTACATCAATTCGCAACTCCGTAAATCCAACATTCCTAATATCTACAGATATAAACAAATTATTTTCACTGTGTACTTATACCTATATGTGGGCTACTCTCCAGCTGTATCCACAAGAGGGTATAAAACAAGGTATTTGCAGGGGGTGAACTCTTAACTATAGCATTCTAATAGTTCATTATTAAGGGTTTAATGTTTATCACAGAATTTGTCTCATTTATTCACTCTTTCAGTGCTTCCCAACAACGTCCATTAAGTTCCTTAAATTGTCCTTGCAAATTGGGTAATATGCTACCTGCAAAGGAAATCTGAGATAAAATTTCAATTCTGTACTCCAAAAACAGAAAATCTACTGCTAATATTAAAGGAAATTTGGGAGATTTTGATTTTTCACCCCTTTGTTTCTACTGAATTTCTGTAGCTTAAATTTGTCCACTATATTTAAAATTACAATGTTTAAAATCAACTAGCTTCATGACCTTCTCTTCTTCCCTGATAATCTTTTTGCAGTCGATTATTGAGTTAAACGTTGTACATGTAGGTGAAGACACCTCTATGACCATAAATTAATATGCTTACGCAGTTTGCCTTCTGACACGTTCATGTTATGTAGCTCGAAAGGTCAATGCTTATTGTTTAGGTATTAGCGATCGATTCCAACTCCAAGATACTCGTGTAGCTCCGTTAAGAGACGCTATTTGAGAGAAACCTGAAACTCCAGGAAACCATATTATTATTCGTTACCTAAATTCATTACCTTGTATGAGAACAGCTTAATTTGTATATTGGCGTAGATGATTTGGATAAAGTAACTCTGTCATCAATAGCTAGGAGTCATGAAGACTAAGTATATCTGATTGGGATGACAAATTTTAATTCTCTTATGCTCACTTGAAGATTGAAATCGCAAAACAATAATTGTTTCCATTAGTTTGCCTTTTAACAAAAGTTGCGCTTTATCTAAATGGAAACCTATTCATAAACGCCATTGCCATTCTAATTTGCTGGTATTCTCCATCAGATGCTATAACTGCCACAAACTGCTATAAAGCGTCACATTTTCAGCTCCGTTGTATCTTCCAAAAATTGCTACAGCTACATAAAGTCTGTACTAAGGCCTAGTTTTTCAATTGGATTCTGTATTCCAGTAGATACTCTAGGACGCAATCTGTTCAAATCTTAGTTCTCCAATTAGCTTTTGTGGTCAGCTGGATCCTTCAACAGACTCGTCTATTCTAAAGTGAGTTCTTCAATTGGCTTCTGTGCTCCAATATGTGCTCCAATAGACACAATATCTCTTCAAAGGGTAGTTTTTCAATCGGTCCCTGTGCTTCAGTAGATATTCCAATAGCCACAACATCTGTTCTAAAATTTAGTTTTAATATACTTGTGCTCCACTAAATGCTCCAACAGGCACAGCATCTGTTCTAAAATGTATTTTTAATTAGCTTGTGCTCCACTAGATGCTCCAATAGACACACCATCTGTTCTAAAATGTATTTTTAATTAGCTTCTGTCTTTTAGTAGATGCTCCAACAGACACAAAAACTGTTCTAAAATGTATTTTTAATTATTCTCTGTGCTTCAATAGATGGTCCAACAGTCACAACATCTGTACTAAGTGTAGTTTTTCAATTGGCTTGTGTGCTTCAGTAGATACTCGAACAGGCACAACGTCTGTTCTAAAATGTATTATTTTAATATCTTGTGTGCTCCAATAGATGCTCCAACAGGCACAACATTTGCTCCAAAGTGTAGTCTTTTAATTGGCTTCTGCGCTCCACTAGAAACCGCAACAGACACATCTGTTCTAGATGTGGCTTCTCAGTCGGCTTCTGTGCTCCAATAGATTCTCCAACGGTAACAACATCTCTAGCAAAGAGTAGTTTTTCTATTGGCTTCTTGCTCGATTAGATGATCAAACAGCCACAACACATGATCTAAAGTGTAGTTCTTCAATTGGCTTCTCTGCTCTAGTATACACTCCAACAGGCAAAACACCTGTTCTAAAGTGTAGTTTTTCAATTAGCTTCTGTGCTCTAGTATATACTCCAACAGGCACAACATCTGTTCTAAAGTGTAGTTTTTCAATCGGCTTCTGTGCTCTAGTATATACTCCAACAGACACAACACCTGTTCTAAAGTGTAGTTTTTCAATTGGCTTCTGTGCTCTAGTATGTACTCCAACAGACACAACATCTGTTCTAAGGTGTAGTTTTTCAATTGGCTTCTGTGCTCTAGTATATACTCCAACAGATACAACACCTGTTCTAAAGTGTAGTTTTTCAATTGGCTTCTGTGCTCTAGTATGTACTCCAACAGACACAACACCTGTTCTAAAGTGTAGTTTTTCAATTGGCTTCTGTGCTCTAGTATGTACTCCAACAGATACAACATCTGTTCTAAGGTGTAGTTTTTCAATTGGCTTCTGTGCTCTAGTATGTACTCCAACAGACACAACACCTGTTCGAAAGTGTAGTTTTTCAATTGGCTTCTGTGCTCTAGTGTATACTTCAACAAGCACAACACCTGTTCTAAAGTGTAGTTTTTCAATTGGCTTCTGTGCTCTAGTATATACTCCAACAGACACAACACCTGTTCTAAAGTGTAGTTTTTCAATTGGCTTCTGTGCTCTAGTATATACTCCAACAGGCACAACACCTGTTCTAAAGTGTAGTTTTTCAATTGGCTTCTGTGCTCTAGTATATACTCCAACAGATACAGCATCTGTTCTAAGGTGTAGTTTTTCAATTGGCTTCTGTGCTCTAGTATATACTCCAACAGCCACAACACCTGTTCTAAACTGTAGTTTTTCAATAGGCTTCTGTGCTCTAGTATATACTTCAACAGGCACAACACCTGTTCTAAAGTGTAGTTTTTCCATTGGCTTCTGTGCTCTAGTATATACTCCAACAGGCGTAACACCTGTTCTACAGTGTAGTTTTGCAATTGGCTTCTGTGCTCCAGTAGATACTTCAACAGGAACCTATGTTCTAAGTGTACTTTTTCAATTGGCTTCCGTGTTCGACTAGATGCTCAAACAGGCACAACATCTGTGTAAAATGCAAATTTTTCATTGGCCTCTGTGCTCCAGTAAAAGTTCTAACCAGTACAAAATCGTTTTAAAGTATAGTTTTTCAATTGGCTTGTATGCTCTAACCGGTAGAAAATATATATCGTAAAGCTTAGTTTTCCAAACGGCTTATGTGTTTCAATAGATGCTCTTAAGTGCCACAAAATCGGGATAGTGACAGTCCATTATTAATTTTATTCATTACAGCATTAAAACAGATCTTTCTCTCCCTCGTCTATAGTAGATCAAAGCTGGTGGTTAACCTTCAGAGAAGTTGAGTATATGTGCTCCAATGAATGCTCTAACTGGCACACAATCTTTTGAAAGGCTCTTTAAAGTCATTCAGCACTCTGCATGGATGAAATGAACAAACGATGTTTCTGGAGTAACGTGATGCATTGCAAATCTTATGGGTGTACACTCCTCTAAATGAAATATACGGCTCTCGCATTTATAAATTCCGAGATTTATTTTGTGTATGCTGGAGCCAACTCCAGTGTGTCCTCACTCTCCCCCTCCGGAACCCCTGTCCTTTTGGATGACGATTTATGAGAGGCTGGTAAAAATATGGCAGGCATTCGAGGTAGATAGTAGCTGCGAAAATCAGGGCAAAACAGCAGATCCACGCCCGTAATAAACACTTGCAACAAGAATAAAAAAATGGGGCTTGTGATATTGGAGACTTATCAAATTTATGTAGAAACTGGTGTCGGAATGTGCGGAAGGATTATATTTATAGCATTTAAAACGAAGCTACAACGTTACGGTGTTTAAATTTCATTCGCTTAAAAGTGCGGTGAAAACAAGTGCTAGTGGAGAGGAAATAAAACGGAAAATATATGAAAGGCTGCTGTTGTATGTTTACCATGTATTAGTTTTACGGAAAAATACTATTCGTTTTGCAAATGCGCTCATTTAATCAACAAACTTTCTGCCAGGAAATCTGAAATAAACTATTCTTAAGCGTTTATCTATCGAAACGTTACATATCGGGTATTTAATTTGAGACAGAATGTGCCTGGATAATTTTGTAATTTTTTAATTTATTGAGTGACTAATTTGGTATATGAATGATATATGTATATAATGTGCTTACCATGTAAATTGCCATTTTTGTAATATAATATTTGTCTTATATGTAGTGTTCCTGTTTCACTAGTTTTAGAATGTCTTTAACTCTGCAGTTTCGGTAGAAATATGCTGTTCCCATGTGCAGAGAAAGCTCGGATCGTTTGTGTTAGGATCGAGGGTAAGGTTTTATGACCTTATTTGTCTCCGCTTGAGAAGCATGAAGTCAGGGAAATATAACCTTAAATGGAAAATTACCAAGAGAACCCCGCGCAAAGGTCACATCATATATATAAACTAGTGGCTAAATATTATTTCATTTATATATATATATATATATATGAAATAATATTTAGCCACGCTGAGAAAACCACGAAAATTCCTCCAATGAGAAATCGGATCCTAAAGTTTTAAATGGGGGATCGTGGTCTATAAATAGTCGATATTTAGCCCAAAATTCAGGAATATACTTGTAGTTACAGAACGAGGAATCTGTTGCGGTATCATTCGTCTTATCTTATTTGCTGAGCGCCTGTTATTGTTTTACCATTTTGAATTTTGGGTTCTTTGTCCTCCGGCTAGCTATTATTACTCAGTCGAGCAAATCTCTTGAACAGGGTGTTTAAACGGAAAGGAGTTGTTACTAAAGATAACACTGATAAAAGAATTTGTTTCTACACTTTTATTGCCGTCACATTTCATTAATTTCACGTATTTACTCATGATACACGCCTGACTAAAACTGTTATATTTTCGAATGTAACTTTAATAACTTATTTGCCGCACATTATTAATTCGAGTATTTCACATTTTGTAACTAACTTTACGACGCGAGATATTCTGTAGAATTGCGTAACGTGTAACTCGTGAATGATTCTGTTAAACTGCGCGTTACCTGTCTTTGGCTCGGAATTTATACTCCTTCACCCCGATATGCCTAAACATTATAACAGAACTGCTATTGTTTAATAAAGCGCGCCAACAAGAGCGTCTATTTTTATATCCAATCAAAATTATGAACACATATGCTCTAGGGAAGATATTCTCTCCATTTCTAAAGAAAGGCACGCTACTCTGACATCATTTGCTGTCTCTTCTAATTAATAAACAAATCACCCCCTCGTTTCATTGTTACCCGCTCCTATTGTCAGTTTCAGTGAGGCCGTGTAAACCTATTTCCTAACAATGCTTATAATTAACAAACATCTCAAATCATTGTCATACAATAATGCTAATTTACACTACAATCACTCTGACATTTACAGTGTTGTGATATAAAATACTGCCTCAAATCCACACTACTCCGTAAGACAAAGTTGACGAGCAAATAGTGTCCGTTTTGTGCGGAAGTGTAAATGTGACTAATCACATATTCATTAACATTGTATCTGTAATTACCGAGTCCTATATAAAGTGAGAAGTGAACAGGAACATTATGTAGTGTTTTTAGATTGAAAAGTGACAATAAATTGCAGTAGCCCAAACATTGTGATGAGTACTAAATTCTCCTCGGAGATCCTTTGTACCACTACCGCGGTCAACAAACTTATTAGTAATCCTAATAGGCAAAGTCCATGCGTACATCTCCGCTGAGATCAACTAGCCAGGGCACTGCGAGAATTGCCATATAGTTTAAGCATCTTTCTATGAAGATTTGCCTGATAAGGCAAAGCCACGTCGGACGGAGAACATCAAGCAGGTACAGTGAATTTTACCATTACTTCACCTATATCTACCACTGCACCGCGGTTGATTATAACCCGCGTGGGCATCAAACCCTGGACTGCAACCAACTTCTTCGAAGCAAGAAGCGCGAGGACTGACGCAAATTACATTCCAGGAATAAGTTAGTCTTATGTTACAAGAGAGTAGAAATAGCTAGGGAGGACAAAATGTTATCAGCAAGAAAAACAGAATTTTTCATCGAAAATATAAAGCTTCAAATTTTATAACTTTAAAACAAACAATCCTCCCAATAAAAGAATAAAACCGGGCGGTATCGTTAACAACGACGTCACATACTTGCACCTTGCAAAGAAGTGAACCTCTCCAAAGATAAATCAAATGCCAGGTATTTCCATTATCGTTTATTCACTGTCGCAGAGGCCGATTATCTCTGGAGTACGGATAGCTGCAGAATTATTTTCTTCTTCTCTCTATTGTTATATGCTGGCTTACGGCCTGTTCAATTCAGAAACAAAGTCTTTCCAACGTTTCTTCGGCCTCCCAGAACATAACCTCTATCCACCGGTAAGTTATCTCAAGATATGCGAACCACACTGTTCCATGTCATTGGGAGATGTGATCAAAAGTATCCGGACGCTCCACAAACATACGTTTTTCATCTTAGGTGCATTGTGCTGCCACCTACTGCCTAGTACTCATTATCCGCGACCTCAGTAGTCATTAGACATCGTGAACCAGCAGAATGGGACGCTCCGTGGAACTCACGGACTGGTCAGGTGATTGGGTGTCACTTGTGTCAAAAGTCTGTACGCGAGATTTCCACACTCCTAAACATCCCTAGGTCTACCGTTTCTGATGTGATAGTGAAGTGGAAACGTGAAGGGACATGCACAGCACAAAAGCGTGCAGGCCGACCTCATCTGTTGACTGACAGAGACCGCCGACATTTGAAGAGGGTCGTAATGAATAATAGGCATACATCGATCCAGACCATCACACAGGAATTCCAAACTGCATCAGTATCCACTCCAATATGACAGTTAGGTGTGAGATGAGAAATCTTGGAGTCCATGATCGAGCGGCTGCTCATAAGGCACACATCACGCAGGGAAATGTCAAACGACGCCTCGTTTGGTGTAAGGAGCGTGAACATTACACGATTGAATAGTGGCAAAACCTTGTGTGGAGTGACGAATCACGGTACACAGTGTGGCGATCCGATGGCAGGGTGTGGGTATGGCGAATGCCCGGTGAACGTCATCTGCCAGCGTGTGTAGTGCCAACAGTGAAATTCGGAGGTGGTGGTGTTATGGTGTGGTCGTGTTTTTCCTGGAGGGGGCTTGCACCCCTTGTAGTTTTGCGTGGCACGATCACAGCGCAGACCTACATTGATATTTTAAGCACCTTCTTGCTTCCCACTGTTGAAGAGCAATTCGGGGATGGTGATTGCATCTTTCAACACGATCGAGCACCTCTCCATACTGCACGGGCTGTGGCCGAGTGGTTACACGACAATAACATCCCTGTAGTGGACTGGCCTGCACAGAGTCCTGGCTTGAATCCTATAGAACACCTTTGGGATGTTTTGGAACACCGACTTCGTGCCAGGCCTCACCGACCTACATCGACACCTCTCCTCAGTTCCGCACTCTGTGAAGAATGGGCTGCCATTCTCCAAGAAACCTTCCAGCAGCTGATTGAAAGTATGCCTGCGAGAGTGCACGCTGCCATCAAGGCTAAGGGGGAGCTAATACCATATTGACTTCCAGCATTACCGATGGAGGGCGCCATGAACTTGTACGTCATTTTCAGCCAGGTGTCCGGATACTTTTGATCACGTAGTGTACATGAAGTTCATTCATATATTCTCCTGTTTATCCGTTCATTTATTGCTTGAGTCCAAATTTCTCCTATTTCCTCATTGTTTTATGTAGGATTTTCCTTGGGATACTCATCTCATGTGTTTTTAAGATCTGTATCAGTTTTCTTGTATCAGCTCTAGGCTCTGAGCATAAATCAGTATTGCCCATATTACTATTTTGTAAATTCTAGTTTTCATTTCCTTATTTACGAGTATTGTGGGTATTTATTGTTCCAGATTGTATCATTTATGCAACCTACTATCCTGGCTGCTTTATTAGCTTGACATATAGTGATCCACAACAGGGTATTTCAACTCCTAGATACTCATAAAAAAGACCTGCTCAATCTCCCTCCCTTCGAGTTCTAAATGACTTCTCGACAGGAATTTACTTATGGTTATGGATTACGATTAATGATATTTTCTAATTAACCAGGAAACGATGGACAAAGTGGCGTATGGGCGGGTTTTCTCCGGGTTCTCCGATTTGCCCCCCCTCCCCATCATTCATTCCACCAACTACTCCATCACCTTTCCTTTCATCTATTTCATCGTCATTGCATATCATCTCCTTTCTCGCTGTCATCTCGGCTTGATCACCCTACTGGCTGTTCTATTTAATCCTTAGTCTGGCTGCTTCCCGACAGGCGTCTGACCCCAGGCACCCGCTTGTAAGTCTGAGGGGTGTAATCCTCTTAACGGGGGAGTACAAGAGAGAGAGAGAGAGAGAGAGAGAGAGAGAGAGAGAGAGAGAGAAGATATGTTGCGTGTTAAAACTTTGACGGCTGAGATGAACTTTATATAACAATCTTTTCAAGCCATCCTCATGTCATCAAAACAGCATCATCGGCAAAGCAGATGATTTTTACTTTACATACCAAATTTTATACCCATTTTTGCTCTTAATATCTTTTATTATCTCTTTATTTATTAAGTTAAACAATAGTGCACTTAGAGAGACCTCCCGGTTGGACACCTTCTTTAATTATCCTCTCCGGTAGTTTTCTATTCACTTTCATTCTATTAAAACTACTATTAAAATATCTTTAATAAGTAACACTAACTCATTGGGTATATAAGTTTCTCCTCAAGTTGCAACCTGTCAAAGGAACTATTTCCTCCAATTAAATTCATTTTTTAGTCAATCCTTGGTTACGTTTACAGCTGGCAGCTGTACCAACTGCATGTGGAATAAAACCTCTGGTAACGTATATTTCCATATTTATTAATAGCTAGATCTGCATTCCTGCTGTGAAAGCAAAATTAAAAATGAAAATAGGACACTGTCTAAAGTGGAGTGTAGATATGGGAATTGAGACAGATAGTAATGCTACTTTTACACCAGAAGAGCGAGGCACGGATTATTATTGGGTCCGAGATGGTCCGCCAATAGCGAACCGGATTTATCTGGAGAGGAGATAAACAGCATTTGAGCTCCCGATGAGGAATCTTCAGAGCTTCTAAATATTTTCCAAAAAAAAGAAGCAGCAGCAGCACGCATTTATACAGGGAAAAACAAAACGGAATTTTCGTTCTTGGAACGCACCAAAGTGAACTTCCAGAACAGGGAAAAATATAGGTGAATCCGAATTCTACTGACAATTTTTGGTATAAAGTACCCATGGTCCGCGGTGGCTCATTAACGAATAATGTCATTGTTTTCGTTTTCTAATAATTCAACTACCCTTTTATCTGTTTACTCGAATATGATTGTTATACTCGACATACAATCTTTCACTACTGTAATAGTATAGCGTGTTTTCAGTGCGGTCCATCACCAGGCTTCTACTCCTGCTCAGTTCTGTCTCAGCTTTTGCTTAGTGCAGTACATTAATTTGTAGTACGTTCTTAGTGATACGGTATGGATAGCTCTGCTTATGCAGAATTATCCGATAAACATCTCGTCTACGGTTTTACTCAATACATTGGAAGAGCAACACAACGACGCTATGGAGAGCTGTTCCCGCAACCTCATCATACATTTGCTGCTGATTGGGCCTTATGTACTACTCGAAGTACTGAATGGAACAATCCTTTAACATGCACTCTCACATTTCTGGAAGATGTGCGGCTGATATATTTCAGGCGTATGTGGTTTCATCAGTACATTTTGTTGTGAATGTTTGGGAATACCTTGATGAACAGCTCAGGCAAAGATGGTTTGGTCGTGGTGTCCTGTTCCATGGACAGAACGGTCACTAGATCTGACACCCATGGACTTTTTCTTCAGGGTTAATATAGAGCTTAATTTACGCGATTCCTGTCGAAACTAATATGGACCTGTTTGCTAGGATTGAAGCAGTCGCAGTCGATGTGCGCCAATCTTGGGATGCTAGAGCGTGTACGACAGTCCACGAAGCGTCGCTGAGAAGTTTGTCGAGATCATGGCGGTCGACATTTTAAACAATTACTTTAAACAGTATTTGCGTTATTTCATGTCATTTTTGTATGTTTGATTATCTATCCTTAAAATTAAACCATTGCAATCGTCAGCAGGTGATGAGCAGTGGATTAATTGGTGGCGAACGTAATGTAAACACGCTCTATATCATCAAATGTTAACAATAGACCACAAAGGTAATTGAGTCATTACAAAACCAAAACAATGCAATTACTCGGTAATGCCGAGTCACCGGGGACCATGGGTTCCTTATATCGGAACACACAGAAAACATTCCTGAACAATTTGTGAAATTGCGTTGGTATAGAGTGTATAATGTTGGCATACCATATTGAAGTACGCTGTCAGACTTCGTCTTAGAAATTCAACCAGATTATAGAGGGTATGCTTACAGTCGCAACCGCCTTTGGTCATCCGGCAATAAGTCGTAAAGTCATAACCAGCGCCCGGATTCTGATGGCATGTCATATTTTAACTGTTGCATCATGAGCATTACTAACGGTATGCGATTCCTTATAATGGGTCCCAGATTATAGAAATGCATATTGGTTCATTTTTATAATTTTACGCCGTTTTCTATTTTAGGGAGTTTTGTTCAATTTTAGCCATTAATTTGTCATTTTATTGCCTTCTGCTTGGTCTTTTTCTTCAGTATACAAAGAGTTTTATATTATTCGCATTCTACATAACGATAACTTTTAAATGGTCCTCTGTGGTCCAGTGGTATCATGCTAACCTCTAGTTTCCGAGGTCGCGGGTTCAAACCCGGCGGAGGGCGATGGATTCTTTTGGGTATCAAAATCCTTAGCATGGCTTCCTTCGGAAGGGAAGTAACACCGGTGGTCCCATGTTGTATATTTATGGCACGTAAACCTCAAGCCGGATAAAGAGGTCTCTGAGCAAAAATTTCCGTCTTTCACGCTCAATATAGAATGGGACGCTAAGGACCACAGTAGTTAAACAGCGTCCATAAATAAAACTCAATTTCATTTTTGATAACTTTTAAAACATGAATTTTACTATTCAACTGAGAAATAATAGTAACGTTGTGCATTCTTTACTCGCATCCTTGGATGAAAATCACATTCCTATTTAAAAGCGTTGCTCGCAGTCGGAGGGGCCGCTATTGTCAGGGAAGGTAGTATAAATACAGTTATATGAATTCATGTTCCAAAATAGGGGGAGACGGATCGGCTTTCTTTTTACGCGTTTATATGTGTGTAGTCAGTTCCTATTACCCTTGTTTTTGCATCGTCATAGGCTCTGAAATCCTCTTTATTAGTACTGAATTTTGAATAATCTGAGAACTCAAAGGAGCTAGACGACGTGCCCACCTTCGTAACTTTCGGACGTCTCCAATATCGGCTGCCAGCTGCTACAGTGGTTGGCTATGATATGTTTCTCTCTGGGTATACGTGGGTGGGGTGAGGATAGACAACACCAGTTAAATTGACTGATAAATTTAATGTTTACTATATCTGAGCTGTTAAAGCGTTTGAAGATGAAGAATTAAACTGATTCTGAATCGTAGCACCGGAAACTGTAACAATTGAATTACTATACCTGCAGACTTCTGCAGTATCAATTTACGTTTGAAATAACTCTTTCACAATAAAAACTAGAATCGTAAGCTGTCGCGAGTCACTAAAATGCTTACCGGTAATTACCCCTTCGGTTACCGCTAAGTATGTGAGAACGGTTCGGGATCCTTAGGCGCTAAGACTGCCGAACACCGTAAAAGAGTGTAAGTCCCAAATCTTGCACATTTGAAACACAACTTTTACTCTCTGACTTTCTAAATTCTAAGAATTATTTTCCTTTCTAATTTTCAGAACTGGCCTACGTGCACTTTCACACACCTATATGTTCTTAACGTCATAAATTGCAGTTACCTGAACCTTGAGCTAATGAGTTTCTTGTTGACTGAGTTCGCCGGAACCTAATTGCCTTAACTGCTCCACCTTCCAATTGTTTTCCTCTGAACACCTTATTTGCCTGGCACTTACGTCCTTATTCACTTACTAAGTTGTAACCCTGATTGTGCATGACATATTTATTGCAATTATTTTTCTATCTCCCTATTATGTCTTTATAAAACTATTAGTCATACGAGTTAATAATGCCGGTATCAAGTTAATGCTACAGATTTGAAAAACCTGCTTCAAAAACAATTTTCTTGAGTTTCTTATCAGATGTATCAAATAAGAATATGAAAAAAAACATATTTTTAATTACTTATCTAAATTGTCTCTTCAATATTCTTATACATACCTACTTTGTCTACTGTATACAGTTATATCTGTGTTTAAACAAATGTGTAATAATATCTGTGCACTAATTTTAATAAATTAAATCTCGGTTTTAGGTCACTTTGGTAATTATTATGCCATTATTTAAAAAATTTAGAATCATTTCATCGGTCATTTTCCAAGCATTCTAGGTCATCAGAATCAGGGCATGATCATAATCATATTGTTACAATCCATCTATATTCCTTGCCCTAAGACATACCGAGCGAGATGCCTTCGCGATAACGTACGAACGGTACACGAACCTCGCATTCGGGAGGTCGCATGTTTGGTTCTCGTCGACCACCCACTCTGAACTTGGGCTTTTGGTCGTTTTCCTGGTCCATAGGCGAGTGCTGGGGTGGTTTCTAATCTTCCCATCGCTTTCTTTTCATTCCGTCTCATCTTTCAGATGTACTTCTAGGCTTCGTGGCGCGAATGCTTGCTGGAAACAGTACTCCCTATGGACACCAGAGGGCTTTATGGTTGAGGGGACCTTCATCGCCCTTTCTAGGTAGCTCCAGTAGTGAGACAGAACTTCGAGCCTGGGATTATTATTGACTTCCCGCGTCTCTGTGCCTATCTTCTAAGGCCTGTAGCCTCCTGTGGTCCCTTGACTTCATCGTATCCTCCTAGGGGGTGGTAGTCGCAATGGATCTATGTAGGTCTAAGTGTGTAAGGTGTCCCCCTCCGTTATATAATCTATACCACAAGTCCTATGCGCATTAGATTTATAACAGAATTTGCGTATTTCCCAGAAATTAACATTTAACAATACACTTATTTATTGCCTACTGTTTATTTGAGCATGTTTTATTGTTAACAAGTACTTTCTATAAATAGAGTAGCAGACTTTTGGTAAAGGGAACTATTCTTTTTAATATTAATGTTTTATATCACTATTTAGCTTAGCTGAATAAATGCTAAATACACAGGACGTAACTGAAATAAAGTTCTAACTTTAAACTGATTAAGGTATGTGTTTTTCTGAATATGTCTAACATTTTCTTTATTTTTAAATTTAATATTAAACAAATAAAATAAAATGCATACATTCATATCACGTATTGAAATAGTTGCCCCACAGTCAGCTTAACTCGAAATCTTGATGTGCTAATTCTTTGCTGTAATATAATTCTTCCTCTACCTACAGTAGGTAGGTGCTAAAGGGAACAAAAATTCTGAATTAACAGAAGTGATTGTAACTTTTAATATGCAGGAAGAAAAACACGATATTAAATATCCTGTTATATTTCAAGATTTTTCATTTTATTCTTTTATAATGGAAACGAACTGATTTTTCAACGATTTTTATTTTTATTTTGCATGCCCTTAGTACTACACATTTTTTGAATAATACCTGAAAGTTTGGTGAAAATGGGTTATTACCTGACGGAGGAAAAAACTGTCGAGGTCATCAGCGTTTTTAATGAACTTCTTCATAAATGCCTCAGTTTTTACGACTTCACAGAAATATTTCTGCGTTAGCTTAAATCATATATCATTGTTAGGTATTTTATAAACATTGCTCTACTAAATGCGCATAAAATAACTTTAAACACCGCCCACGAAAAGATTGAAAAATCGGTGCAATTTAAAGATATGTAATAATATTCATTCATTATCTGTTTACCCTCCTCTTATGTAGGACTTACACCCCCCAGGACTTACAAGCGGGTGCCTGGGGTCAGAGGCCCGTCGAGGAGCAGACACTCATGGATCAGACAGAGCATCCAGGATGGGTGATCAGCCCGATGCCTGGTATGGGATGAAGGAAGTAGATGAAACGAGTTGTTGGTGAAATGGATGAAAGGAAAGGTGATGATGGAGCAGTTGGTGGAATGAATGGCGGGGGAAACCGGAGAACCCGGAGAAAACCCGCCCAGACGCCGCTTCGTCCACCACAAATCCCACATGCAGGCCCCTGGGATTGAACCCGGGCCGCCTAGATGAGAGGCGAGCGGTCTAACCGCTCGGCCACGGCGCCGCCTATGTAATAATAGATAGGTTTTATAGAATTCAACCAACAAACTTTCAGGAGTTACACAGGTTTGGTATAGAAACACCTTGATACAGCAACCTATGGTCTCTGACGACAAACTTTGAAGTTACGTGATTTTTTTCGTTGAATATTCTAATGGATAAATGCAAATAAATAAAAGACTTAATACGAATATGGTACTGAGTTAGCATTTAATGTATCTCTAATACACCCGAGAATAGCTGCCATTGCGGTGTTTTTAAAATTATGAGTTTTGCTTTTTCGGGAAAAATACTCCGTCAGCAAGAGCCAGTGTACCACTGATACCTCCAGTTTCACGGGGAGTATTATATTACAGAGATAAATAACAGTTAGTTGTAGTAATAGCGCAGTAATTTGTGTATGTGGCTATCAATATGATGATGCTCGGTTTAAATCTAGTACAAGCGGATTTCTTTAAAATTTTAAATGCATGCTACGGCGGTGTTCTCATGGAATGTTTGAACATAGCTTGGCCACAATTACGAGCAAGTAGTAGCAACTGAGGGAGATTTTATCAGTGGCGTGCTGACTTGTTATTGATTTCGATTTACTGCAAACAACCATGAATCAAATACCATAAGTGCCCAATATCAAAGGTCTCGCCTAACAGTCCTATGCAACCCCTGAAAGTTTATCGGTTGAATTCTGTAACATCCTGTATATGTAACGAACTTTTTGAGATGGACGTCGAATAGTTTATGGATTCGCCTACGTCAGCTGAATCAAGATTGTTGCTTTTGTCCATTTCTGAGGTATAGTAATCTGGGACCAAAATAGAACGTTGCATCCAATTTCACTGTATCAGATAACCTTGTTTGTACCCCTTTAAGAATTCGTTGGAAGCTTCTTAGACAAGGGCAGAATGAAAGATACAGACGTTGATGTCTAGCTTTACTCAGCAAATACAGAAGTTTTTCTATGAAAGTCTGTTTTCTTTGACGTGAAACCTTGGTGTAATCCTTGAAAGTTTTCCACTTTGGTTACTCGGGAAGTGGGAGTGGAGAGGCGATATTCCAGGAAATATCTCGTTCAGGTGGAAATGGAATCCTAACCCTATCCTAAGAAGCATCCTTGTTTTCATTTTATACTTCATCTTCGCATCCCAGGTTGTAATTGCAACCTTAAAGGGAATAGCTTACTACCTTAGTGTCTGCAGTTTGCCTTCAGATTTCATCAATGCATTATGGGATTAACACGTGCAAAGGGCAGGATTACACTCCCCAAGAGGATTAAAATCTTTATCACTGAATTTTTATTTTCTCTATTATCTACCTAAAGTAAGCAGAGGAAGTATGGCATTGTACTCAAATATTCCATACCGAGATTTTACCGGAAATACATGTTTTGAGGCCCCCTGAACATGTTTTAAAACATCTGTGTGTGTATGTGAGTGAGAGAGAGAGCAGCAGCATAACTGGAAAACGAAATGTTGGATAAATACCAAACTTGGTATTTAGGTTCAGTACCTTCCAAAGTTCGGACACGAAGATTTTCAAGAAAATCTTCCCACCTCAAACCACCCTTGATATGGAATTTTTTTTAATTTTTTTTATTTTCTAAAAAAGGCTGTAACGATTTTGATTAAAATACCATATAATAAAGATAGTTACATGACAAATAAAATGTATGTTTTTGGGAATTACCTTGAAGTTCTCTGTATTAGAAGGAATTTTGTATAATCTTGTATAGTTGGTAAACGTTAAGCGATAGACGAGAAAGTACCACACAAAACAATTTATATCTCAAAACGCACAATTTATTTCAAATAATTTTTTTGTGTCATCAGTCATTTCCGAGATATCGATTATTATGGTTCCATTTGTTCAATACTTTGTCTTTCTTTTTATTTCCAATCGATTTTCAGTTGTTTCTGGCAATTGCATGGAAACAGTATGGAATTTTAAGGCCAGCGTATGGCGTCCAGTTCTAAAACATTTGACTATCACCGCCTTCTTTGTATCCTAATGAAATGTTTAATGTAGCTAATTTTGCAAAGGTTTGTATGGATTAAAGTTAAGTTGATAGAAAAATAAACTTTCGTAAAAATAATTTGTATGCCCACTAATAAAGGATACGACACTAAGATTTTCAAGAAAATTCATCTACTCCAAACTAGTTTAGATGGAAAAAGTCCTTATTTTTTATTTTCTTAAATGTCTCTCGCGAGTTTGATTAAAATACCACGTGTTTAAGATATTTGTATGACAAATTAAATTTATATTTGAATTTTTCGGGAATAAACTGTGAAGTCCTCTTCATTCTGAATAAGTTTGCACAATTGATAACCGTTAAAAGTAAATGAATTCTTACTGCACAGAAATGTAGATCTCATTAAAACACAGTCAAATAGACTTTTACTTCCCGTTATGCTAACTGCGATGATTCTTCTTCCTTCCTTCCTTCCTTCTTTCCTTCCTTCCTTCCTTCCTTCCTTCCTCCCTCCCTCCCTCCATCTCCCACTCTCTATCTCTCTTTTATACATTCCCAGCATCACCATCTGAAACCTTCCTTTCTCCCAGTCTCTCTGTGCGGCGTACATGTAATATGATGTTATGAAAACCAATAAGTATTTTTTTGCCTTGTTCATAAAAGCTCAAGCATACTTTGACAATTTAATAAAATAGAAATTTGTGCTGTTTCCTTATGTTTTAAGCTATGACAGCTTACGTTATATACAATAAGAGTAGTGAAAAATTGGTATAATCTCTTAAGGGTAGATGTAGGTAATGCTACTAGAAAAATCGATATTTTGTTTTGATGCTAAAATATTTTCGAGGATTTCTGAATCACTTAATATATCATTTATATACTAATGCGACGTTTTTGTCAATTAAATGTGTTTAAATATCGTGGTGTGTAGCTAACAAACGCACTTTAGATGCACAAAGTATTTCAAAATTAAACTATGTTATCTATACTTATCCTTACATGTAACCTTTTTGCTTCCATATACTTAAGAAATACGGTTTACTAAAAGAGAAAATTATAAAATTGAATTCTGTATTTTTATTTATGCTCTAAATATTATTAATTCATTGCAAAATTGTTGTTCCATTCTGCTATTAAATATCAAAACCTGACATTCAAAATAGTCCATTTTGCATGTAAACAATTTTGTACTTCTTCACGTACATACTACTCTAGAATCTCATTACACACTCGTCAAAATGTGGTAAGTAGCAAACATGTTGGAAATAATGTATGAATATATGTACGTACTTATAAACGTTAATTTCAAATGTTCCCGGGCTTCTAGCCAGGTAAATGGTTAGTTTGAAACAGACGTTTCTAAAGCGTTAATCTTCGTCTCTTCAGGATAAAATTCGGCTTCAAACCAACCATTTACCTGGCTAGAAGCCCGAGAAAATTTAGTGTTATTATGCCATCAGGAAAACTTCAGATGTCATTTTATAAACGTTTGTTACACACAATTAAAAAAGAAACACAGTGGTAAACAAGACTTTTTATTTTAAAAATTCATGCAAAATACATCATCCAAGATGCTAATTAGTCTGTGACAATTATTCTCTGAGTGGGAACTTAAGTATAGTACCTACCAAGTTTCAAAGGAAATGGTTTGGCCACTCTTGTGTGAAAATATAAAGCGCGCGCTTACACACAAACAGGCATGTCATTTTTAAAAATGACATTTTCAGTACCAGGATAGCAGCAGGTATTCCTTCAAAAACTAAAATTGGCAGAATCATCTCTGTTATAGCGTTATTAAATGTATAGGTTTCAGTTTTTAGAGATAGGACAATTCTTTTAAAGGTAAGGTTCATAAGCCACGAATACGTAATTTTATAAGAAAATTTTTAAAAACATTTTGGTAGTTTTTCATCGGTCACTTAATCTATAGGGACATGCATATCATTTTTAAATAAGATTATGTAATTTCTGAAATTCTCAGCAAATATAAACACACTATAAAATGAAATTCTAATTTGTCTATAAATTCAGAAATTACTGAAATGTGCTTTACATCATACATGAAGCTAATTTTATTTTGATTCGCTTATATCCGTTTTTGTATTACGTATCATTAGTGTTCGTTTAGTATTTGTTGATATTTACGATTTTTTCTCATAAGACACTTTGAAGCATAATAGAACCCATAACCTCAGCTTTGAAAACGTTTTGCCACAACTTGATTCTGCTATTCAGTTAACAAGCCAAATTAAAATCGATAAATTCTAAAAACAGAACAAAATAAGTTTTCATCATATCAATAAATTAGCTTATCAGTACAATCAAGTTCAACCTTTCTGCAATCATCAACTCTGTGTCCACCCTTAAGAAGTGATGATATTGGGCAAATTCGGCTCCATTATACTTTAGTAGAACTGTCAGATATTACAGTGTGCTGAGGATGGTGCTGATAGTGATCGAAAGTTTAAATTTGATTGCACTGCTGACCTCTTGAGAAACCACTATCATTTTTGAAAACTGGGAAACTTTTACATTAATCTACAATAGTTTTATTTTAGTGTTTTTGTGTACATTTTGTGGTTCTCGGTGTATGCTTTTCTTACAAGGATAAGACGATAGAACTATTTCTTAGTAGTCGATACCCATACCGATTTCAATTCGTTGACACTGACACTCGAATTTACTCGCTGTATTATAGTATTTTCAGTTGCAAGTGTGTAAACATATATATTCTGCTAACTCTACGACAACTGATGTTTTACATTGTCCAGAGTAGCTTTGTTTTTGTAATTAAAGCTGCAGGTTATAAATTCTTTATTATCAAAGCTAATAAACAATAAGTTTAATTCCTCACCTTATATAATTATATACACTACGTGATCAAAAGTATCCGGATACCTGGCTGAAAATGATGTACAACTTCGTGGCGCCCTCCATCGATAATGCTGAAAGTCAATATGGTGTTGGCCCACCCTCTCGCAGCCATACTTTCAATCAGGTGCTGGAAGGTTTCTTGGGGAATGGCAGCCAATTCTTCACGGAGTGCGGAACTGAGGAGAGGTATCGATATAGGTCGGTGAGGCCTGGCACGAAGTCGGCGTTCCAAAACATCCCAAAGGTGTTCTATAGGATTCAAGTCGGGACCCTGTGCAGGCCAGTCCATTACAGGGATGTTATTGTCGTGTAACCACTCCGCTACAGCCCGTGCAGTATGAATGCTCGATTGTGTTGAAAAATGAAATCGCCATCCCCGAATTCCTCTTCAACGGTGGGAAGCAATAAGGTGCTAAAAATATCAATGTAGGTTTGCGCTGTGATCGTGCCACGCAAAACAACAAGGGGTGCAAGCCCCCTCCAGGAAAAACACGACCACACCATAACACCACCACCTCCGAATTTCACTTTTGGCACTACACACGCTGGCAGACGTTCACCGAGCATTCGCCATACCCACACCCTGTCATCGGATCGTCCCATTGTGTACCGTGATTCGTCACTCCACACAACGTTTTGCCACTGTTCAATCGTGTAATTTTGACGCTCCTTACACCAAGCGAGGCGTCGGTTGGCATTTTCCTGCGTGATGTGTGGCTTATGAGCAGCCACTCGACCATGGAATCCAAGGTTTCTTACCTCACGCCTAACTGTCATGTACTTGGAGTGGATCCTGATGCAGTTTGGAATTCCTGTGTGATGGTCCGGATAGATGTCAGCCTATTACTCTTTACGACCTCTTCAAATGTCGGCGGTCTCTGTCAGTCAACAGACGAGGTCGGCCTGTACGCTTTTGAGCTGTACATGTCCCTTCACGTTTCCACTTAACTATCACATCGGAAACAGTAGACCTAGTGATGTTTAGGAGTGTGGAAATTTCGCGTACAGACTTCTGACACAAGTGACACTCAATCACCTGACCACGTTCGAAGTCCGTGAGTTCCACGGAGCGTCCCATGCTGCTGTTTCACGATGTCTAATGACTACTGAGGTCGCGGATAATGAGTACCAGGCAGTAGGTGGCAGCACAATACACCTAAGATGAAAAACTATGTTTGTGAGGGGTACCTCTCACTGGTTTACCTGATATGTCTGCTGTACTGTATTTTTATATTTTTTATTTTCTTTATTTATTTGTACTAAATTTAACACTTCGGTTGAGATCCATTTACAGCCCTGGCTCTTTACCGGGCCCCACCGCACAGAATTACAATAAAAAACAAAGAAACAATTTTAACTGCAGTATTCATCAAATTCAATACCCCACTAGGTTTACATATTTTCATTCTAATTTGATATACTACACATTCAACCAAAGTAACACCACTAACCACTTCCATAAAGCGAACCGGATCCAACTCACATGTGTCCTCTCCTTACTGACCATAACCATTTTTTTCCTCGCCGTGTACAAAAATTTCCTAACCTTCCTGATTTGTATTTTGTCACTAAAGTTTTTCACATTGCTATTTTTTTTTGTTTAATTTTAACCATTTACCACATATTGCCTGTTGACGCCATTCACTTGTTCCATTTTCTGCTGTTGCACATATAGGACAAATTTCCATGTTCCCAATTTCGCCTAAACCCCCTTGAGTTCCATATTCTCCATCTGAACCATGCCAATCCCTCCCGCTCCTGCTTATTATACGTTTCATTTTTGAGTATTTTGATAGACTGTCGCAGAATTCATTTTTAGAAGTCGCGGCATCAGGTTCTGACAGCGGCAGGAAAGTCGTGCATTACATTTTCAATACAGACTCTGTAAACTTCACTCAGTGTAGAGATATAAGATCCTTCTTTAAATTTAATGTATTGTGTGACTTATCACCGCGCGAAAATGTTGACTGTAAATTTTGCTTATCGCTCTGTTATTTGGTCTACATCAAAACTGTTCATACTCCATTCGTATTTCATTTAATATCCTACTATACATAGTTGTGAAGCAACAACTAAATTAGGTTAATTGAAAACTCAGTAAACGCTGAAGATTCCATGCCCCCATTTTTGTATACTTTAACTTTATAGATATATAGGGTGGACCACTTAAGTTGAGACTGTACAGTATCTCCAAAACTAAGTGTTGTACAAAGAAATGTCCTTAATAAAAGTTCTCGATATTATAGGGTAAGTAAGTGACATTAGTCGTGTTTTTATTTGGAGGAAGATGTGATGCCCCGTCAATTTAATTCTTTTTAAATGGGAACATATCATTTTGTTATTTTCTCACTCCCCATAAAAAATTAAACATGTGTACAAAGCACTTTGCAATTGTTCTTACACCAACGTAAATAATAACGAAAATTCTGAATGGATGTGTACAAAGGGCGCAATGGATGGTTGGACCACCCATGGATGGTCATTTGAGGGTCAAGTTACTTTCGTAATTGAGAACCACCATTTTTATTTTGTTTCCTTATTTCTCATCACAAAATAAACGCTTTTTATAAACCATTTCCTACACAGTACATGTTCTTTCACTGGTGAAGACAAACATTGATGAAAGGTAGATACACAGTGTACCACCACCTACCTTATGGAAATAAATGTTCAAAATGATGCCCTTTTACCTCGATGCATTTTCCAACTCCGTGAATGAATGATTGGTGTTACCATAAAAGCATGTCTCTTTCAGTACTGGCACAAACATTTAGTATGCGCGCCTTTATGTTGTCCGGAGTCGTTGATGTTTCACAAGACACTTTTTCCTTAAGATAACCCATAAAAAAGTCTGGTGATGTAAGGTCAGGAGATCCAGCTCGTCAATTGATGAGACCTGCTCGTCCCATCCAACGAGTATGGTAACTGCACTCTTCGTACATAGCCATTCAGAATTTTCGTTGTTATTTACGTTGGTGTAAGAACAATTCTATTGTTCTTTATACAAATATTGTTTAATTTTTTTATGAGGAGTGGGAAAACAATATAAAAAAGATAGGTTCCCATTTAAAGAAATTAAATTGACCCTAAAATGACCATCACAACGTCCTTCAACCATAACACGACAAATGGTATTTACTTTACCCTGTAATACCAAGACATTTCTTTCTACAACGCTTAGTTTTGCAGATATTGTACAGTCTCAATTGAAATGGTTCACCTGTGCGCACACGCTGTTGTTTGATGTGGTGGTTACCATGCTAGTCTCTAGTTCCCGAGGTCTCGGGTTCAAACCCGGCAGAGGACGATGGATTTTTTTTCGGGCGTAAAAATCCTTACCATGGCTTCCTTCGGAAGGGAAGTAAAGCCGTGGTCCCGTGTCGTAGATTTACGGCACGTAAAAAGAACTTCAAGCCTGATAAAGCGGTCTCTGAGCAAAACTACCGATCTTCCACGCCCAATATAGAATGGGACGCTAAGGACCACAGCAGCTAAAGAGCGTCCATGAATAAAACTCAATTTAATTTTTCACACACACACACACACACACACACACACACACACACACGCAGCGTTTTTCCCTCATACGAAGGCCTGCGCGGCGGCCGTTACAGCTCGGATTCCTGCTGAAATACTTATATTCTCGCCATAACCTCACCTTTTCATATTTACAGTTACAATGACAATGATGATAAGCGTATACTTCATAATAAGAGAGATAGGAAATGTTGCCTCTCTCTCTCTCCATCCACACACTTCTGGCATCTTCTCAGAAAATTTTCATTCACACTCGAGCGTTCAATATGCGAAATTGTGTGTATTCCTCGCCTGATGTTTTCTTTTAATTCTTTCAGTGTATGGGGGTTTGTTGCATACCCTTTATTTTTCAAGTTCCCTCAGAGATAAAAATCACATACACTTAAATCAGGGGATCTTGTGGGCCATAATTCTTTACACTCATCAGCCGTATGTGCAGTAGCAAAATCTGGCTGGAAAACTCCAGACTAACGTTCAAAATCGGTATGTTATTCAGAAAAAAATGGTTATTCCACTACCTCACTATACATAATTTATTCAAAAAATGTATATCTTATTATTCTGTATGCGTTTACTGGACGCAAATTTTCGTATCAATCTCGTGTGTAAAATCGGATTTCCTTGTGTTACAATATATATTACTTTACGACAAAACAACTTGCTTATTTAGAGAAGAATATTAAGCGTGTTCAATTACTATATCAATTCGCAAAATCCAATTACAGAAATTTACCCGATTGATGATCACATGAAAAATAAGGTGTGTGAAACAAAACCCCCTACATTGTAAGAACTAAAAGAAAACATCAGACGAAAAATTCATAGAATGAGGGTGAATGAAAATTTTCTGAGAAGATGCCAGAAATATGTGGATAGAGAAAAACAATATTTCCAGCATGTCTTATGAGCAAGGAAGAGGGGAAGACGTGGATAGGGCCGACTTAAAATCGCCACCCCAGAGGCCAGAATTGAACCACGTACCCTTGGTACGAGAGCTGGAAATAAAAGCACTGCGTTACCCCGACGCCCCTTTCCAAGTTGTTAGGAACTGAATTTTGGCTTAAACGTTGGAAAATGATTGTTTTCATTATGTTTAAAAATTAAATATGAGAGAAAGAGAGAGAGGGAGATGCTCTCTAAAATGTCATTAAGAAAGATATAAAATGTATAGAAATAATAATGCATATAACGAAAGAAACATTTCAGAAGGAAAATTTTTATAAACCAGCCCAATTAGAAAGCGGTTGGTTTAGATTGTAAAAATGTTCAATGAATTTCGTTCGTGTTTAAGCAGCAGTTATGATGCCGTATGACTTATAGAAAATATAGTTCGATTTTCTCGACCTGACCCTACAGAAATGCAAACGAGGATTAGGTTGGAGAGTGGAGGTGAGAAAAGACCTGCAGTATTCCCCCAGCACTTTGCAACAGGAATACCTAAGCTACTATCGGCCGATCTTCTACAAATAATCCAAAACCCCTCCCGGAGATAATGGGCTCGTCCAACTACCTACTGAGTAGGACCAGGAAGAAAATATCGTACTGCACTTCAGGTTAATGCAAGGCATAGCTGCTGAGACTGCATCGCTAATTTTGAATTTTCTTAGGAGATCCCGTGTAGCTCTTGGAATCGTTTCTTTGGCACCGAACACGATGCCAGTTCAAACCGATGAATTATTAATTTCCTTTAAACAGTAGAGCACTTTACTGGTCAGGATTTCAAGAGACATACTTTCTGTTCTGGAGTTTAAAGAATACCTAAACAAAAGCCTGACCCTATAAACGTCGTGTTTGATATACACTTAGTTCAGAAACAAGTCTGTCTTGAACATGAATGCAGCTCTTGTTTATTGAATAAACCGAAAGTCTTTCCGCAAGAACGCACCGAGCTAGACGAGAAACTGCCTTGTTTAAAGATGAGAAATATTACAAGTTGAACTGCCCGTCATCAGCATCTAACCTTCTGTTTATAGGAAGCAACAAAACTCGGCTGAGAGGACCCACTAATATTTCTTATGAACCAATAAACAGACGCTGCCTGGAGCCAGTGAGGGCAGCTAAACAATGGAAGCCAGCCAGTTTCAAGCTGTTTACTTCAGTCTCCTTCATCTGTGTAGTAATCGAAAATTAAACCTGAAATAGGAGCGTAAAATCAATAGTGCCGTGCTCCATATTGGCATAAGGCAGTTTCTAACAAGGGCTAGGGTGCTGAGAACCGATTGTAAACATGCTTAGAATATAAGAATATACGCTATTTATTTTTAAAAAATCCGTCATGTGAGCCTTTCCCGGGCAAAATTTTGCCTCTGACCATTAACTCTCGCATTACCATACTCAACACTTTCCGTTTTCACGAGGCGTGTTTTTAAATTAAGTATCGATAATTTTTTTAAGAAATAATAGAACATTATCTTCCAAATCCTTTAGCATCAGTCACTACCTTACACTACTTGTCCACTGAAACGTATTTTTCTAACCCAAGAGGAAGTGGATTGAATGTAGGAGTAATGGCAGGTTTGTACTTGAATATATATTACATAATTAACAGGCCGAATTTCTTTCATTTAATAAACTTGCATTCAATAACATACATAATTACCTTTATAGAAACCCTCGTTCTTTCACAATTCTTTACATTTTAACGGCTTCAATACAATAATTAAATTACAATAATTACTTACTTGCTTCCTGCTCTCACATTTACCGATATCTTTGAAATCTAAACCCCATTAAATGTATAGTTTGGACGATCAACCTTTCCCCGGTGAATAATTACAAAAGAGAATTTTGAATAAGTTAAGCCAAAAAAGAATTTAGAAATACCATCCGGAATGCCTTCTGTCTGAACCCTGTCCTGCTGTTTTCCTCGGGACCTCTCTCGCCGTCGAAGAAAGATTGAACTGCACGTTGAGGAGAACTGCAACTAATCCGGTGCCTGCTCAGTCGACTATCACCATCGCCTGACGGACTACCCAACTCAACTTAACTGCGCGCTTTCTTCTTGTTGTTGTCTTCTTAACAAACCACTACCATAGTCGTTTCACTTCTGTTCCCGTACATGTTAATCTTCTATAGTGGAACCCGTCATCGCCTAGAGTAGGTTTCTCCGGGGAGGGCAATTTGGCACACCACATAGCCACCGCCGTTATTCATGCACTTATATATTTTATCAAAGAATGATGCCGCCTGTGATGAAAGCAAATAATGTACTTCTTGTTTCACGTCATCGTCGTTTTACACCAAGGAATTCTTTAGATGAAATTATCATTATATACAAATTATTATATATACAATTATTCCCAATCAAATGATGCGATCAGATCTTGAGTTAATCTGACTGTGTGTGGCTGTCATGAACCGAAAGTATTCCACGAGAAAGCATTCCACGCCTTTTGTTCTGTATTGCACGACGGAGCTTTCATAGTGTTTCACAACAGATGTCTTGTTGATTGTCGCATTCCTGGGAAGAATTCCACCAGCAAAATACCTTGTTTGTCCCAGAAAACCGTGCACATGACCTTGCGAATGGACATGGATTGTTTCTTTGATTCAGGAGTTATGCGAGACATCCATGTCTCAGCACCTGATGTGCGTTAGCAGATCATCGCCTTTTTCAGTATACCGCGCGAAAAAGTCAGTGCAGCGGCAGATCGTTTATTCTTGTGCTCATCAGTAAGATTTCTGGGCATCCATCTTGAGCACAATTTTCGAAATCCTAAACATTCTGTCTGCTATAGAGGACTGACATTGAAATTTTAGAAAAATGCGAAGACACTACTGATATGATGAAACGTCTGTCCCCGCGAATGTTTTCTTCTAAATCTTGCACCAAGTCATCCGTGATTAGACTGTCGGCCGCTCTGCGGTCCATCACGGGCATTTCACAACCTTCGTTAAATTGTCTAACCCACTTCCTCACCATTCCATCACTCATTATTGTTTCCCCATAAACCTCACACAATTGGCGATGAATGTTTTTGCTGGCGTAACATTTCTCGCATTAAAAAAACGAATCAGTGATCTGACTTCACAGTCGGCGGGTCGTTGGAAAGTTTTGAACATTTCGAAACGCTCTAACAACAGGAAAATACAAAGTGACGATCGCTCACAGCTGCATCTGGCTTCCTAATGAATGGAGGAAGTGATCGCGCATGCTCGCGGCGCTGCAGCGGGAAAACAATAAAACGGTACTTGCTTTAAAAATTCGCCTCGTACCAAGAGGAATAACTGGAATACCCCAATCAAGTTTTAATTACTTTTCTCCTTTAAAATACGTCCCCAACGCAAATATGTGATTAGACAATCGATTAATGCGATTAAAATGTACACTAAACTATGTGTTTTATTGATATATTAAATTTTATTACTATTATAGTTCGTAGCTGTAAACAGGAATAAATTCATACAAAAGTGGTCCCAAAAGTGGGGTTTGATAAGAAGAACATCACAATCGTCTTCCTAGGGCGAAGTGAATGGGAAGAACAGAATAACCGTGCAAGAAATAATGGACAGGTCTGGTATGCTGAAGGTTCAAAAACTAACATAGAAACCGGTGACTGTATATATGCAAGTGGCATTACCCTCTCACTTATGCCGCGGTCTTTCGGACAGAGATGTTTGCTATCCTGGCTGGTATAAGATTTAAGGAAGAGTACTGTTCGGCCACGATATAAGTCCGCTTGGAAGAGGGCGCCAGTGAATTTGTTGAACAATACCTAGCGTCATCAAAGCTAGGGATCAGAGGGGAGTGAGGGGCAAGGCGATAAGGAAATATACTCAACCTCCCGAGTAAATGCCACTCAGTGTCGTGCATGTTTTCATCACTTGACTGTACTTCCGATGCCCCAATCATTTGTACCGTAACGGTATAGTTCCTCTTTCCACCGCATGCACTCGGGTTGTGGCCAACTAGTACTTTCTGGCGTCAAGAGGCCTCCCGGTGATTAAATCCAATCTGGCTCGGAAGCCGTGAAAACCTCGTGTTAGTGGCTGAATATAATACAGTTAAACTAAAATAGATGGCGAGACATGCAAGGGTAATGAGAATGCGGATGAGACTGCTAAGAAAGAACCTGAGTAGGGGTATATTGTGGCGTGTATGTATGCATTGTCGCGTCGGACACATTGTTTTTGCAGCGCGACATTGTTGAAGTAATTATTTCGGCTGGGGCTTTGAATTTCGTCCGACGTGATATCTCACCCCGCCTCCTGGCCAGGGGTGGAGGGAAGAAAGGGAGTGAAGTTACTAGTTTTTCTTTGTCTGGGAGAGTGGCGCCAGTGAGTCGGAGTGTGCCTCTTCAGGGCGAGTGTTTGAGTATGGTAGCGTGCGTGGATCGTGATCGTGTGAGTGTGAAACATCTCTCCAATGTTTGTTCTTCAATCTTTTTGTGAACGATGTGAAGGCACCAAGTTATAAATTTAATAAACCACAGGTATGAAATGTAACAACTCGTGTATTTTGTGATAATTGTCCCACGCTTGCTCTAAAATGTACAGCTAAGATCTTGGTCCTCTCGTTTCCACTGAAGCTAAGTCTCCCAATGTTTATGCTGGGTATCTAAATTTAATATTTTATCTGCAAAACCTTTTGGCCTTACCCCGGTATATAACAATATGCAAGAGGGCTTCTAGCTCGCCCTATCCCAGATATCCAAAACGGCAACATTGAACAGTGTTATTTTTATGTGTGCAACTCTTGCATACTATATATTTAATATACCACATTGTGTCTGTTAATAAACAAGTAAATAAAAGTATTATATCCATTAAAACAGTGGTAAATATTGGGGAACGACAGAGAATTTAGGCCATTCTTTAGGAAAATTATCATTACATGGTTGGTTGGCAACACTGATTAAACGGCTCGCTCCTCTCATGTTATCATCCTCACACGTTTAGTCACAGGTAGTTAGTACTAGATGGTTACAGAGCCCCTCCTGTACTTGTAGTAAAGTGAGTGGGTCTCTCCTCAGTCCGCAGCTTACTTCTGTTTACCTTTTAGTCCTTTACACTTACAACAGTGAAGATACCATGGCGCTTTAATGATTTATTTTGAAGTTCTTAGTATTTTATAATTAAGAAGTAAACAAAGAATGAGCAAAATTTATCAAATAATCCTTCATCTTAATTATTGAATAGATGAAGAAGTGTCGTTCTCCGTGGTGTAGTGTTTACCATGCTAGCCTCTAGTTCCCGAGATCGCGGGTTCAAACCCGGCAGAGTGCGTAAAAATCCTTAGCATGGTTTCCTTCGGAAAGACAGTAAAGCCGGTGGTCCCGTGTCGTAGATTTACGGCGCATAAAAGAACCTCAAGTCTGATAAAGAGGTCTCTAAGCAAAATTACCAGTCTTTCACGCCCAATACAGAATGGGACGCTAAGGACCACAGCAGTTAAATATCGTCCATAAATAAAACTCAATTTAAATTAATTTGACGAGAAGTTTAATCTCAGACACGTTGCTTTGAAATAGTAAAATATTATAATCTACAATTTTTATTTCTTCTTTCCCTTATCTTCCTTACTTTCTTGGTTTAACTTCACTTTTCACAGAGATCCGTGGAGGTCAGGGCCCTTCGCGATTGCGACTTGCGTCACTCCACAAATCCATCGCTGTCTGTCATCGTTATTCTCTTGGTGCCCTCATTATGACGTTGGCTGGAAACCCTTCACATGAATTGTAAGTCCCTGAGGAAAGCGAAAGTTTATCAAACAAGGTGCATCCTGCGCCGAGAGATGTTTACAAAAAGCGACGGCGAGCGTGTTCAATTGGCACCTAGTAGGTTCTACTTGAAATAACGTTGCTGACGTAGTTACTCAGCCAAGCGACCTTGCTCCCCACGTGCTCCCTGCATTTCTCTTCTTGCTAGCCTATCTGCCATCTGTCTTACGTCTCGTTTACCCAATGCAATACAGTTCTTGTCTGTAAAACAGTCCTTTTTAATATAATAATGGAAGAAATGCGGATCGAAATGCTCTCTTTATACAATAAGGTCATTTTAACGAATATTTCATCCCTTTTTACCTTCTGTACCACTTTCTAAAAGAGTGCATTGCTATAGTATACACATCTTGAATGTTATGTGAATAACGTGTGAAGACGTTATAAAAATCATAAGAGAGTTAAGAAAGGTGTTTCAAAATGCTGTAAAGCCTATTAAAGTACACATTTTGTGTTTAATCAGTTTTTTGTACCTTTAGCTATTTACGAGATGTCGGAATATTTCAAGCTACAAATCTTTGAAAATAATGGGTCTCTCCTTTTCTACATCAACTAGAGAAATATTATCCAAACTATTAGTTCTAGCATACTAATAGCTACTTTTTAAGCATTTGACTGTTTTACTACGGTTCTGTATCTTCTGTGTAGCTACAACAAATGTATACTGAAACCATATTGAAAACAACATTTAGTCTTTAACAAGAAGTAGAAAACAAACTCCTACTTACGAAAAAATATGAAATGAAATTATGGTAGATAGAAAAACTCGTGTGAATGTAATACATAGGATTTTTGTCACATGATATCTAAATACTGTTTAAATAATACTCGTAAGTGTAGATCCATACAAGTTCCAAATAAGGTATTTTATTAAACATTTCATAACATATCTTGTGGCTTCAGCATGGCCAAAAATTATTATTTATCTCTCTCTCTCGTTTATATATCTACAGCCTTTAGTCGGCAACTTTGACTTTGAGAATACTGGTGTTCGCTTTCTTATAATTTGTTGAATTTTTTACAATACCCTTTGTATTTTTTAAAACGTTAAAATTCCTTTCTCGCACACACTTTACACACACAAACAGTCCCGAGGAGATTAAGGTATAATCGTGATTAAAGAAAAATCCTCATCCTCGTCGGGAATTGAATCCGAGACCCTCGGGACTGGGATATGCATTAACCACTAGGCCACGGAGGCAGTCAAATTATCTTTGGAGTTTAGTAAGTCATTAAGATAAACTAAATCAGATTCCAAAATTCTTAATTAATAACTAAATAAAATCTGATGTGATATATTCACGTGACTTTCTCTACCTCTATGCTTTATTAGTGGGTATACAAAGTAGTCAAATGTTTAAGAACAGTTCTCTTTATGCTGGCCTTAAAATTTCATACTGTTCCTATGTAATCGCGAGAAACTACAGAATATTTACAGAACTTAAAGAGAAGGACCAAGACCTTAAGAATTCCAACCTTTAATAATGGTACCTTAGAAACAGCTTATACAAACACAAACATATTTAAAATAAATTGATTCTTTTAAAGAAACCTACATTTTTTGTGGATTACGCTTGTACAAAATTCCTTCAGAATGAAGAGAACTTAACAGGCTATTCCCATAAAATTCAAGATATACATTTTATTTGCTATGTACATTCCTTTTATGTAGAGTATTTCAATTGAAATCGTTAGACTTTTTATAAAATAAAAAACAATATTCCTGGTAAAGTGTAGTTTGCGATGGAGGGATTTCGTTGAAAAGCTTTGTGCAGCATCTTTGAAAGATATTGAACCTAAATACTATGTGGTTTTTTTGCTCTTGAGTTATGGTGTTTACAGACACACACGCAGACATCTTACCAAAAAGGTTCCTTTTTATTTCAGGGGCCTCAAAACATGTATTTCCGGTGGAATCTCGGTATCGAGTTTTTGGGTAGAATGCAATACTCCCCTTACTTATTATACGTAGTAGAGAACTTAAAAAACTGCAGTCGTGGTATTCTCTGAAAGCATTAACTACCTTTTAACATGCAATCAAATAAGTTATCAAGATTGGATATGAACTTCACTGATAAACTTTCAGAGGTTATTTAGGAATGAATGGAGTATTTTGATATACGAAACCAACGATTTCCACGGGCTCTTCACCGAACAATCGTAACAGATTGTGATATGACAAATTAACAAACTACTCATTACACTTTTACTACTACAAAATCGTTTATTCAGGCACAGACAGCCAAACATTGCAAAAAAATTCTGATGTGTTACACTCACATGACTTTCTCTGCTCTTGTACAAAATATTTTTGCAAACGCTTATTCTCCATATGCTTCATGTTAATCGAGATGTTAATCTTATTGCTAATTTTCTTGTAGGTGCAAGGGGAATATGGTAAGCTTTAAGCGATAGTTACATATTTTAAGAGCTGGTTGCTATTTGGCGCATTCCATTCCATGTCCAGGACATAAAAAAATGAATAACGAATTTCCATTTGAGAAAAAGTATAATATTGGAAAATTTAAGAGAATAACAAGCAATATCTCGAAAATGATTCTCTCAACAAAAAAAAAATTATATGGCATAAAATGTGTATTTTAACGCGATCTACATTTTTGTGTAGTAAAATTTTGTCTACCTCTTATGGTTTACCAGTTATGCAAAAGTCGTTCACAATGAAGAATACTTTTGGAGACATTCCCAGAAAATTCAAGATATACGTTTTATTTGTCATGAAAGTATCTTAAATATATGATATTTTAATCAAAATCGTTAGAGCCATTTAAAATTTTCGAAAAATGTTCCATGTAAAGGGTAATCTGGGGTGGGAGGATTTTCTTGAAAATCTTCCTGTCGTATCTATGGAAGATACTGAAACTAAATACCAAGTTTGGTGTTTATCCAACTGTTCGTTTCTGAGTTATGCTGTTCACAGACAGACAGACAGACACACCACAGACAGACAAGCAGACACACATACGGATATATTTCCAAAAATGTTTTTATTTAATTCAGGAGGCCTCAAAACATATTTCCGGTGAAATCTTGATATCGAATTTTTAGGTGGAATACATTACTTCCCCTACTTACTATACGTAGTAGAGAAAGTAAAAATTACGTTAGTAAATAAACCCTCAAGTAAAACACCTTACACTACTGCCCAATATCTGCTCCGTTAATGCTGTTTAAAGAAATGTTTCTTTAAGGCAGCTGATTAAAATGTTGAGTGGCATACTGGTTTCAGACCAATGAAATTCCATATGATCCGAGGGATAAAACCGGAGCCCAATAACATGAACCTCCCATCCCATTCCTTGGCTCAGCAGAAGTAGCGCAACTGTTTTTGTCAAATCAAAGTCGAAAGGCAGCGGTCTGCAGTGATAATGTGCTTCGCAAGTGCTTCTTGGAGTATTCTGTTATAACTGGAAAAGAAGTCATTTCTGTTCTTAAGATAGTAAATCACAGAAATGGCAGTGAATTTCTCTTCGTAAAGCTTCAATGTACCAATTGAATATATTTATTATTCATGTAGGAGAGAGAAGAGAGGGTGTAATGTAGAAGATAGAGTATTTCACACATTCAGAGGCCAGCATCGTTGCTTCGATTTTGATTACTTTAATACACATTTATTTCTCATGCCAGTTGAGGTAGGAGCGAACAAATAATTCACAATTTTAGCGAATTATTGTCATACTGACCCATTTCTTTAATAGTTCTTAGTAGTCCACGAGATATTGTCTTAAAGGATAGTTTGGTGTGAGGAAATTTGCTTAAAAATCTTCGTGTTGTATTTTTGGAAGATGCTGAACTTGAATACCAAGTTTGGCATTTATCAGAGTTTTCGATTTTGAGTTATGCTGTTCACAGACAGGCACACATTCACCCAGATCTTTTTCTAAAAATGCATTTTTCGGATTCGGGGAACCTAAAAACATATACTTCCAGTGAAATTTCATATCTAACTTTTGGGTGGAATGCAATACTTACTATAGGTAAGTAGAAAAAGTAAACAAGGAGCTGTTGAATCGATTATCGATTTAATAGCTGTCATAATTTACGTTTTGTTTCGTTCTCGTCAAATAAAGTTACTCAAATGTTACTCCAGTACAAGACTCGGCTTGTAAACTGTCGAGAAGAGAGAGGAGAATTGTGTTGTAATAACTACGTAGCTCCTACATCCCATAAAAGCAAAGTTGCAATATACAGAGTATCAAAACATGCACTGCTGTGAGAGATAGCACATTGCACCTGTATGGTGGCCTTTAACACTTCCCCCATGTTGGCGAGATTTGCAGCCAGGGTGTTTATTTTCTAAATTACGTGCTTCCCTTTCTTTCTCCACCTTTCTCTCGCTCTGGTGGTTAACACACGCGGCTGCCTCTCCGGCGATGTTTCTCTGCTCTACCTCTTTTGTACTCCAAAGTACAAAGATGAATGGTCAAAGTGGAAATCTCAGCAGGATTAGAGGATCACAAGAAAATGTATACCGAGATGAAGCTTGCTGCGGCCTCCAAAACCGGATGTGTAATCCTTGTTTATTCTTATTGTTTCATCCGCTTATAACTAATGCTGCTCCTATTCTATATGGCAAACACGCTTCTGCCAGATATTGCAGTAATTCGTTTCTAATAATTTATTGTTATACAGCATGGCCCAAAAGTAGAACTTCTAACACAGTGCACACGAGCTAAAAGCTTTTTATTATCGCACTAGTTCGATAATCTGCAGTGTGACCAACTTTGATTTAAAGTCCAATCACATAGCAATTACCCTTTGTATTTGCACATGTTTAATAGTTCTATTAGGTTCGATTAGGTTTCACTTTTCATTATATCTTTTTACATGACTAAATTCTCAGGCGCTCGCATTATCTGTTCACAACGCAAATCAGTATACTTCAATTTATCGCAGTTCGTTGCAAGGTTAACCTATACATTATATTGGCAGCTCTCTTTAATCTAAAACGCTATTCTTTTATCTAATCTACATAGAGATTAAATGACGGAAATTATGATTCAGAAGAAACAGAAATGGAAGTGAAATTACGGAAGCAGCGGAAACAATAACACTAGAAGTGCTGTTGTGCACCAGGGTGAGGCCAAAAGGTTTTGCAGGTAAAATATTAAATTTAGCTACCCCGGCATAAACATTGGGGAGCGTAGCTACAGAGACATACGAAAGATACCAGGAACTTGCTGCACAAAGCTAAAGTGGACGTGGGATATTTATAATATAATACGTATAAAAATTCACATTTAACTCTGGTTTATTATAAAATTACCTTAGTGCAGCTACATCCTTCACAAAAGGTTACAGACAAACATTGGAGGGAGATACTCCACACTCGGACCACGCATTCCACACAACCACACACACTGAAGAGATACACTAGACTCTTGCTACTGGACTGACCAGCGCTATCAGACAAAGAGGCTCGTCCCTCAATTTGCCTTCGCCCCCCTCCGTGACTAGGAGGTGGAGGGAAATGCCACGTCGGACGTGAATTCAACTCGCAAACGAAATAATTAGTTCAACAATGTCATTCCACACAGCAATAATGTGTGCGACGCGACAATGCACACACATACGCTACAATATAGCATTTATCGCTTCATTGCCTTTCCGTAAAAATGTTTTCTTTTAATCAAGGGTCTCAAAACATGTATTTGCGGTGAAACATAGACATCGATTTTTTGGGCAGAATACACTAGGTGCTGGTAGAGAAAGTAAAAAAAATAATGCCAGGTTAATATCAATGTAGTAACAAAGGCCGGAATAGGAGGGTGGGATTAAGTTCCATATCGAATGTGGCGTATAATCAAATCGAAAACGTATAGTGCTACCTACCTATATCGTCAGTTATTGTGGGAAGCACCGTTAATTAGTTTCCGACTCCTGCTCAGTGGCGATAGAGGCGCTGCGAGAGCTGGGGAAGTCAAATTGGTAACTAACTTTCATTTAAAAGCGAAATAGAATTTCATAAGCGAGGCTTATGGCCTATAGGCAGTGCGAAAAATCACAGAACCCCCACAAGTTACAATTGTGAAGAAACATTACCGGTTTATGACTATTGCTCTTTCTTACCGAACAAGTTGGTTCCGCTTAACGTACAAAGTTCGCATTTGGGAGGTCCCGGGTTCGAGTCCCGTTGGTCTGAACACTCCTACCTTGTTTTTTTTCGCGTGTTCCCTGATTAGTAGGTAAATTCTGGGGTGGATTATTTAATGTCGTAAATTAATGTCATTTCATTTCCTTATCTTGTTAAGGGTCGAAGGATCTGGCGAGTGGACGGAACAGTGTGTGGCGGTGCAGCTTGCTTTGTAGAGCTATCTGCCCTGGTGTTCGGTGTGTGATGGGGTCGTAGAGAGAACTCTTCGTGAGGAGAGGTAGGCCTCTCCCTCCAGCATCAGCATGTAATATCTGGAGATTTAGGTACCGCGTTTACGGATATGTTTACCCTCCTGTCTCCATTTTAGCTCCTTCTCCCGGAGGTTCGCAGAAGCACAATAGCCCTTCATCTGTGCTTAATTGTCGAAATCCTTCTCTTCCTCTTTCTTGATATATACTGGCACGTGAAGAAATTTCAGAGGTCACTCGTATCTCGCTGGTCTTCAGTGGTAGTAGATTTCGGAGGCTTCAATTTTAAGTATTTAAGAAGAGCATTGCTCGACTCCTATTCATGAATATTTATAATGTTGCTTTTCAAATTGTCTCAAAAATATTGTTGACGTTTTAGTAGAAACAATATTTCCATAACACGAGTCAACATGAAACTTAGATGAAAATTAACGATGTCTAGAAAAATTCACAGTGTCACAAGGATGCAAGTGTTTGAATTTAGAAACGGTAAAAAGCGATTAACCCCAATATTATCTATCAGCCCAGAACATCAGGGATATATATGTTACGCTCAGAGTATCTAGTTTTATTAGATTTTTGGGGTTTAACATCCGCCTTTAAAATGACATTTTTAGAAACTTGCAAGGAATGGCTAAAATGTAACCGGGACAGTAATTACATTCACTGTCAATGTACTACTCGTTTTAGCTGGACTTTTCAACGTCATTACTACTGTCCCACTGTTTCTCAAGGTAGCGTAGCACTATCTTCCCCTATACCATCTGGTGAGAGAAATATAAAGTGGGTAGTGCACAGCTCATGCTACATGTGTATTGCTTCCCATTCCAATGAATTCACCAGGCCAGAAACTATACAGTAAATAAACCATGAAAGCTAATTACCTGCGCAATTATTTCACATAGGCAGATAATTACTAGGCAAAACGTTATTCGTGAATAAAATATGTTCTATAACATTGTTTTAGCAAAGGATAAGGAAAAATATTTTGTGGGTTAAGTTTTAAATTTGAAATTTATTTTAATTGTTAAAGTAGAATACTTGCGTATAATTTATCTTGTGAGGGTGGTCCAGTACTATAATCCAGTTCGTTACGGTATAGCCGACATACATAAGCAGCTATTGTTATAGATAACAGATAAATATAAATCTATTAGTCGCTACTTTTAACCGTAAAACAGCGGTTCATCACACTCTGAATCCTATCTATTTAGAAGCATTACATACACCAAAATGTGGAGGCGATGTCAATTAATAATAAGCAAATATGATGTGCAGAATGCAGTCTTCCTGACAAGAAGTATACGTATGTGCTTCTCAGCTACAGCCGCCATCATATTGGCTTCTCAATCCAACCCTGAGCTCGATTCCCTGCTGGCGGGACGCTCTCTTTAATTAGAATAATTTATTATTCTCTATAAGTTGGGATGTATGGATGCGAGCGTGTTTCAGTATTTGAAGTAATTAAACTAAAAGTAAAATGATATACAAATTCAGAAATTGCTCCAAAGTCACTGTTATGAAGGTAACAATGAAAGGCTGCTCCCTTAGTGAAATAATTAACTTTAAACACAAGAACAGGTTTCAGTTGTTTGCTGTAATATAAGCAAAACGGCGGTGTAACATACAGAGGGCTGGAAAGCCCTAGTGTGACCTACAAAACTGAACAACTTCCATCAGGAGAGGGGTAATGTAGCAACAAGAATTTGTTAAGGTGGAACAAAAACCAGTAGCAAACAGTGTTGAATATATACCTATCTAATAATTGCCTGTCTCAATGCCAAGTTTGCGTTACATAATTAGATGTTAATAAATGCATCATACAACAAGTGTTTTAAAGGCTACTATTCAGTTATGACGCTTACAAGTTCTACCAATTAGTTTCTCTTGCATGTTACAAAATCTTTGCATAAACAGATTCGATACTGCCTACAACAGAGAGATCTGGAGATTAACCCACCCCGCTGTTTTGTTCTTCGGCTTGCCTACCGTCTAAGGAGCTTCTGTTGTATTAACACTGTGTCGCCGTGAAGTCTGACCACTCCCAACACAAGAAGTACGAGGGAGAAAGAAGGAGAATGACATACTGGTATGACAGACCTACAACGTTACATACATTCTAATAAGAGAAAAATGTAACTGAAAGCTTTGATCTAGGCTAGTCATATTAAGATAAATTAAAATCAAAGTTTTCTATATTTGAAGTTTGTTGCTTAATTTATGAAAGTTTGGACTTGCACCAATATTATATCGTCACCTTTTGACCAGCATTTCTTATTGACGACTTTAGGAGTAGATGCAAATTTGTTTATTTAAGTTTCCAAAGATTTATCCAATAGAAAGTAATAATACTTCACCTTTCTCTGTCGCTGCCTATGACATAGAAAATGCTCCACCCAAGCATTTGCTCTTGAGATTTTACCGAAGATACGTTCCGTGTGTGTGTCTGTGAAGGAGGGAGGGAGGGAGAGAGAGAGAGCATAATTAAAAAAATGAGAAGTTATAACAATGTCAACTTTCATGCCTAAATCAGGCATCCATTTAAGTATTGAAGACGAAGATCATAAAATCTCATACCTCGAACAACCTTTTACATGAATAGTTTTACTTACTTCTAATTTTAATGGCTCTAAAGCGCTTTTATTTAAATATCACATATCACATATCTCTTATCCTGAATTTTCTGTGAAATCTTCATCATTCTCACTGAATAAAGAGAGAAAAAGACACCTACTACTCAAAATCTGTAAAGTTCATCTTTCGTAGCGTACTGGAACACGTTTAAAAATAGGCGACCCCTTTTTTCCCCGTATGAGTTTACGAGTACCAAAAACTGAAACAAATAGGCGGCTTGGTTTTCAAAACGTGTAAGCTAAAAGGTCCTTATTACCTAATATTAATGTACTACTTCTACCTTCATGCTTTAGACATGTTTGCCTGTTACAATCTACATATTTTGTTCATATCATCTTTTAATAGCTCTTCGTAAACATTTTTCCTCTTGGTTTATTATTCATGAAGTAATGTAGTAATCTTTAAAACGTCATTTGTACACGTGGGTTATCCATATTATTGTATGCATGTGCTTTGTTATTAGGATATACATTCCTAATTCTCTTATTTACTTTGATTCGTTTTTCTAAATGCTGCAATTTCTCTTAGCAATTTTATTTGACTTACCTGAAGCCTGTTTTTATTTATTTTGGTTTTAATCCAAATTCCACTACTATATGCTAATTTTGGTAACGACATTTATTAAATATTATTAATATGCTTTTTGCTTTGTTCTTCAAAGAATTATTTAAAATACCATTCTTACAATTACATCTTTGTTTTCTTGGGTATCGGTGCTATTTTTATATCGCATATGCCATCCCAAAAATGTTTGTTCATCTACTTGCTCAATTATGTTATTTCCTAAAACAGTTTTTTGTCTTGTATTTTCTTTTCCTATAAAGTTTAGTGTTCGAAACCATCATATTGTATTGCACTGCTATTTCATGAGTAAATATTTGTAGTGACATCGAATTGCATTTATATGAGTAGTGAGTATGTAAGAGATACTTGTGAACCGTAATGAGTAGAAAAAGTTGGGAAAAGATACGAGGGCTGATCAATAAAGATTGAGACTGATTTTTTTTCACAGATATTTATTACTCCATTTCAAGTTGACATGATATATTTCAAAGTAGTGCCCTCTTTTTTTTTTTTTTTTTTTTTTTTTTTTTTTAATGGTGTGGCCCCGCCTCCGCCACACCAGGTGACGATCATCCGAAAGGGATATACATCGTCTCCCCTACCATGCACTAGTAACTACTCTACGGTGATGGAAGGGAAAGTCGAAGGTTAACTGGTGTCCGGTACCGCCGAAGCAAACCGAATGTTAGTGGGTGATTTCTATAAAGGCGCCTGCATACAAGGGAGTATGCAGACAGAGTGGAGGTTAGGTACTGGCCTTGGCATAGCCCAGACCAGGAACCTATGGTTAGTGGTGGTAGTCATGCTCATGCTAAGAGGATGTGCCCTCCTAACTGAATGCACATTTTATATCGTCTCTGCCAGTCCTCGAACACATGGTGCAGGCCATTCTTTGTCAGGTCTTTGAGAATCGCCTCACTTTTCTTTAGCACTGCTTCAGTGCTCTCAAATCGAATGCCCCGGAGCTTTGCCTTTAGTAATGGGAATAAAAATAAATCACAGGGGGTAAGACCAGGACTTTAAGGCGGATGCGCCAAAACTTCCTGGACTTGATTTGCGACGTGAGGCAGCGCGTTGTCGTGATGAAGTCACCACCCATTCCGATGATGTTCTGGACGTTTCCTTGTAATGTGCTTCCTCAGTGTAGCCAATACTGACGTGTAGTAGCTGCTGTAACAGTAGTGTGAGGGGGGAACTGCATGCTGGTAAATCATTCCATTCCGAAACACCAGGCCCACCTTGCTTAGCACAGAGGACTCGCCCTTCTTTGAAGTCCTTGAACCATCTAAACACCGTTGCACGAGGTAGTGCATCTTCACCGTATGCTTGCTTCAGCTTTTCTAAAGATTCAAGGCTGTATGATTTAAACGAAAATAAAATTTTATTGTGCTGTATTGCTCCTCTCGTGTCACCTCCATTTTGTGGTATGCGAAATTCAAGTAGGGTCAACAATGTACAGCATTACTACCAACCTACCGTTACGAGAGTGCTGTCGCATATGGACATTATACATGAAACCCTACTCTTTTCAAGTATTCGTGGTAGAGACATAAAACTATCAAGGAAACTACAGAAAAAAAATCAGTCTGTCTTTATTGATCAGCCCTCGTACATTAAGTTTTTTGCATATTTTCGTACGTTATGAGCTATACGTTTCTTTCCGTCTTTTGAGAGTTCATCTCTTTTCTACCTCTGTTTTTATTACTTTCTCTATTACGTATAGTAACTAGGAGAAGTATTGCATTCCATCCAGTCATTCGATATCGAGATATCACCGGAAATACATGTTTTAAGGTCCGCTGAATCAAAAAAATATTTTTAGAAAAAGGTCCGCGAGTCTGTGGGGTGTGTGTGTGTGTGTGTGTGTGTGTGTGTGTCTGAACAGCATAACTCAAAAACGAAAAGTCGGATAAATACCAAATTTGGTATTTAAGTTCAGTATCTTTCAAAGATGCGACACAAGATTTTCAAGAAAACTTCTCCACTCCAGATAACCGTTTATTGGAACATTTGATTTTCTCAAAATGGCCCTAATGATTTTGATTAAAATATCATATGTTTAAGATACTCTCATTACAAATGAAATGTATATCTTGAATTTTCTGGAAATGTCCCAAACGTCCTCTTAATTCTGAATGAATTTTACATAACTGGTAAACGTAAGAGATAGACAAAATGTTACGAAACAAAATATGTAGAACTCATTGAAACACACAATTTATGTCATGTACATTCTTTTTGTCGAGTGAACCATTTCCGAAATATTTCTTGTTATTTGTTTGAATTTTCCAACACGTATAATTTTTCTCAAATGGGAATTCGTTATTCTTTTTTATGTCCTGGATGCTGAATGGGATGCTCCACATAGCGACCAGCTCTTAAAATATTTGACTATCGCTTAAAGCCTATCATATTCCCCTTACACCTATAAGAAAATTAGTAATAACATAGTTTCTGAAAATTTTTATATTGATTAAGATAAAGTAGATGGAGAAAAAGCATTTGTAAAAACAGTTTGTACAAGGGTAGAGAAACCCGTGTGAGTGTAACAAATCAGATTTTTTAAAGTATTTATCCGTACTTTCTGTGTAGTCGCTACGTTAAAGTTATTTAAATAGAATAAATGCTTCTTTGCTGTTATTGGTTTCGATCGCGCCGCTTGAATTTGTAATGTCTTTGACATCGCTCCGCTGGAGGATCAACTTAGGCTCAATCACTTCTCATTCAAAGGCAATTGCTTGATTCGTTTCCTCGCCTTCAGGCACTCCTACTTAAGGAGAGGAATACACACAGACACGAGGCGCGAGGGCACTGACATCAAGGTGGCTGTGAAATGCAGATGGGCACATACGCTCTTCCTGGTAAATCATTTGGCAAGATTGTGGAGTACCTACCTCACGACCAACAGTTTCCAGCCCAAAGTTCTTGTGCCGCTAGTATCAGTTTTGTAGCAATATTTGTACACTCCAAATCTACATTTTATTACTGTAAATATTCAGTTAATTGCTAAAGTGGTACAGCAAAAGCTTCAACAGCTTTATTGCAAATCAATAACTGTTTTGGAGGCATAATAGAAGCTTACGGCGTTCTTGCTTTCAGTTGTTTACGCTTCCTTCCTGATGAAGCCAGATTTATACTTTTAATTAGTTACGTTAACCCGGTGTTACATGGAGGCATTTTTAATTTTCGCATGTCGTTTTTATTAACTTCATTTAAACCTGCGATTTAGTTCTCTAAATAGGTATGTTTCACAAAAACTGTGACATCTGTCAGACAGTTCAGGTAACCATACAGATCTGAAATACAAAACATTTTCATTTTTAGCTCTTCTAACAGGTACGACAAATGTTAATGGATGTGACATCTACATTTAAACAGCATGTGTGTCTATTCTAGAAAAGCTAAATCCATAAAAATATTAAATTGCATAGTCATATTATTTCACTTATTACAAGTTAAAAGTTGTACCAGACTAGACAAGATACGAAATGAATATAACCGAAAAGAGTTAAGATTATTTAATATGAATTAAAAACTAACAAAAGTGGAGTAGTCATATAAACGCTTGGACAGCCAAAGAAAACCAACGATGATAAAGGTGTATCAGCCAAAAGGGAGGAGAGTTGGGGATGCAGTAGAAAACGCTGAGAATGATTAAATAGGCATGGTTGAAGACGAATGCAGGCGTAGCTACCTAATCCATGTGGTGAAGAAAGAGAAAAAGTTTAAAGTTATAGATAAGATTTATTAAAGGTGTAGTTTCAGAAGTATTCATTACTAGTTTTGTCAGGGGTGTAATATACAGGGTGGACCATTTAAGTTGAGACTGTACAATATCTCCAAAACTAAGCGTTGTAAAAAGAAATGTCTTGAATAAAGCTTACTGAATATTATGGGGGAAAGTAAATATCATTAGTCCTGTTTTGTTTAGAGGACGTTACGACGGTCATTTTAGTCAATTTAATTTTTTAATGGGAACCTATAATTATTGTCAATTTAAATTGATCCTAAAATGACCATAACAACGTCCTCTAAATAAATACGACTAATGGCATTTACCTTTCCCCGTTATAGCAAGCAACGTTTATTCAAGACATTTCTCTCTGCAACATTTAGTTTTGGAGATATTGTACAGTCTCAACTTAAATGGTCCACTCTGTATTTTGGACATGACTTTGGTATACACTGGTTTTGCAATAAAAATCCAACAGTCCTGCAGTATGAATCGGTTGTCAGGTAAAACAAACATTTTATGTGATAAAACTTTGGTATTGTGCCTTATCAACTTAGAGGTATCGGGCTCGATTTCCGGCTGGGCGCTAGAAGTTTTCCGTAACTAGAATCATTCCTTGCCCTCCACAGAATCTGGAAATATACGTGTGGAAGTGAATATGTGTGCATGTTTCATGATTAAAATAAATATTTATCTACAGTTCAACATCAGTTGCTTCTCAAGTCAAAGCCCCATATAATCATAGATAAAGTAGGCTATAAAAATGATTGGTAGATACACTACTTTTCCACTAGGTAAGCTTAAATAGAAATTCATACTTGCCTGGTATTAAGAAAGTCCATTTAAAACGTTTCAAGAGTGATAGAAGTAGTAAAAAATACATATTTTTTTATCTAATGTAACAAGAAAAATCTTAAAATTATCCTGCAGGCCCTTCGTGTTCGTAAGTGTTGTTACAAATTTCTTTTCGTACTCCTGTTAATTAAATACATACGATGTGTGAAATAATTTTGGTTAGAGATGTTCAAACTACCTTCCATTTAACCGATTCGTGCCTACTATTTATGATGCCCATAAAAATGTCAGGTGGTGTTTAAGCTCCTGTCCATCGCTAACTTGCAAACAATATATTTTGGCTAAACCTCGGAGGCTTTAGACTTTCTCTAGGATAGTATCCCGAATTCCAAACTTTAACGCAAGTGTTCCTTTTTATTATTGTATACGCTTCAAGGGAGGATCTGTCTTATTCGCAAATTTGTCATTTTATTTCATTCGTTAGAACAAAAATCTTATAAGATACAGTTGCACAACTTTCTTTACTCAGTGCACAGCTTTCAACTTTTCCGTGGTTGCCTTTTATTCCTGTTGCAATTCTCTAAGTTCTTCCTGCCACTGTCCTTTCTCTAATCCTCTTCTCTGCATAGCTTTATTGACTCCATCCATCCAGGTAAGACGTGCTCCGCCTTCTTTCTACCAGTTGGTCATCATTGCTTCATTCCCTTTACGTGCCCGTATCATTTTAGAATTCTTGCTTCTAGTCGATCAATGACAGTTTCTTTGAATCCATTTCCAGTCTATATAATCATTCCTGATATGCTGAATTCTTGTTGTTCTTATTCTTCTTCTTAATCCATCAATTTTTGTCACCAACGTTTTCCTATGCATTTTTAATTTCTCTATTACGTACATAGTAAAAAATTCGATACTGAGATTACACCAGAAAGAGATATTTTGAGGCCCCTTGAATTCAAAGAAAGCATTTTTAGAAAACGTTCCGCCCGTCCTTCTGTCTGTCTGCCTGCGTCTGCCTGCCTGCCTGCCTGCCTGTCTGTCTGTGAACAGCATAACTCAAGAACTAAAATTCAGACAAACGTCAAACTTGGTATTTAGGTCCAGTACCTTCCAAAGATGCGACACAAAGATTTTCAAGAAAATTCGCCCACCCTAAATTACGCTTTACATGGAAAATTTTTCGAAATTCTTTAATTTCTAAAAAATAGTTCTCAGGATTTTCTTTAAAATACTATATATTAGATAAAAAGTATGAAAAAATTATATCTTGAATTCTCTGGGAATATCCTTCGAAGTTCTCTTCATTTGGAAGAAATTTTGTGTAATCTTGTATAACTGGCAAACGTTAAGTGATAGACGAAAACCTATTACATAATAAACATGCATCCCTTTAAAACACACAATTTATTTACAATAATTTTTGTGGCATTATTAATTTCCGAGATATCCACTATTAATGGTTCAAATTGTTCAATATTTAGCCATACTTTTAAAGTCGATTTTCAGTTGTTTCTCGCGCCGTCATGGAAAAAGTATGGAACGTTAAAGCCAGCATAGACTCAAGTTCTAAAACATTTCACTTTCACCATTCTCTTTGTATCTAGAACGAAATGTGCAATGCAGCTACTTCTGGAAAGGTTTATCTAGATTAAAATGAAGTGGATGGGGAAATAAACTTTCTTAAGAATAAATTTTATTCCCACTAATAGGCGATAGGGAAAGTCATTTAAACGTAACACATCGGAATTTTTAACCCCCCGATATGTTAAAATACTTTCTATTATTGCATTTATTATATTTAGCTTTGTTTTCCTTGTCAAATTTCTACTTCAAAAGAATCCACTTAAGGCCTAATTGCCTTTCTTGCAAGATTAATTCTACTAGTGGGCTCTTTTTCACTTGTACCGGATTTGTTAATATATCCAAGATGTTTGAACTTTTAATTTATTTGATTGTCTTATATTTATTTGAAGATTTTCCTTCAGTCCTCCTATGACCATACATTCTGCCTTTTATTAATTTATTTTCACATATGTACATATGTGTATATGATTATGTGTGTATGTATATATATATATACACCTCATATATTATTGTATTCGTATACATGAGTATTCTTGTACACGTTACGACATTCGCATTACAAGTTTATCTAGAAATGATTTTGAATTAAAAAGTGCTTAGTTCCATACCACCTGCAGATATGGTTTTTGCATATTACATAAATTTATTGAAGGAACGAGTTCTTTCGAAGGAGGTAGAAAAAAGACACCTAAGAAGACATAACCATACAACAGAAAATTTTAAAGAATCTGGTCCATTGCGTTCACGTGTCTTCCTCTACTCATTCTTCTACAAACTATTTTTACAGAAGCTTATTCTTCTATCAACATCTTATTAATGAGATAAACCTTTATTACACATTCGCTGTTGTTATGAAGGATACAGTAGGCTAATGCGATGTCAGATTTTTAAAAAGCGGTTACGTGATGCCGTTGAGATTCCATGTTCTTTACATGACTACAAGAAAGAACGAACAACGACTTACCACTTGAGAAAAGTATAGTATTCGAAAATTCAAAACAATAACTAAGAATATCTCGGAAAATGGTTAAAGTTACAAAAATATTTGACGTAATCGTGTGGTTTAACCAGATACATGTTTTGTATAGTTAGTGTTTCTGTCTCTTACGGTTTACCTTATTTTACAAAATTCATTCAGAATGAAGAGGACTTCACAGGATATTTACAGATAATTAGGGAAATTTACTTTGTAATCTCGGTATAAAATTTAGGGTAGAACACATACAATACTTCCACTAATTACTATAGTTAAGTAATAAAGAGAGAGACAGAGAGAGAGAGAGAGAGAGAGAAAAGAATCGCAGACTATTAAGCATGCCCCCTTAGATGACGTGCTGACACCTTAGAGTAAACATACAACATAGAATATTGCAGAAGCGCTGTAAAAATATTGTTACAAATGGTGTATTTTCATGGGCTTTACCTTTTTCTTTTAGTAAGTTTTTTGTCAATCACTTATGTTTTTCCCTATTATAAAACTCGAAGACTATGAAGACGACTTCATAGGCTATTACAGTAAATTCACAATATACGTTTTATACTTTGTCGGTATCTCAAACATTAGATATTTGAATACAACTCATAACAACCTTTTTGAGAAAATAAATAACAAAAACTTTCCCGTGTAACGAATGGTTTGGAGAGTAGGAATTTCATGAAAATCTTGTGTTACACTCTGAAAGGTGCTGAACTTAAAATATGAAGATGTATTCGACCAAATTTTCATATTTGATTTGTGTGTCCACAACACTCCATATATATATTTCTAAACATAGTATTTTTGAGAAAGGGTGACCTCAACTGTATTTCCGATATCGAGTTTTTGGGTTAAATATAGTACTTCTTCCACCTACTGTACGTAAGGGGTAGATAAAAGTAACAAAAGAAGCAATCGTCCTATTCGTGTCAATGTCTTAGGTCGCCGAGTAAAGTAGGCTATTCCTTCTTGTGTCTCTCTTGCGACTACTTGACCTTCTCCCGACCTCCATCAACGATCACGTCTACCCACTTCGCCTTCTATTCATTACTTACTGCGTCTTTCCCCCACAGTTGTCATTATTTTACGTGCTCACACATTTGGCTCTTTTCTCGGCCCACTTTTCTGTGCTCCTCATCGTCTCTGAAATCTCCAATAAGATAGAGCTGCTTCCGTCAATGGATTCTGCGTTCTCAGGGGGTTTTGCTTCCCTCTGCCTTCTTGCTTGATTAAACCGGAAACAGGATCCACACCTGCATTCCAACTTTTTCATTCTAGGCAGCAGGTCGTGGAGAAAGAAGAGATTGAAAGAATTTGGAAACTACACTGAGATAATTTATTATCACGGTACAAAACTAAAAAGGCTGAACTCTTGAGGTCTGGTGAAGAGGGATTTCTTTTTGAAATAGATTCATACCGCACAATTATTAGAATCTACAGTTACGAATGCGGTGAATTCAGTAAATGCAGATAATATTATCAGGCCCCGGATTTTGTTGACTTAAAATGTTTTAAAAATTACCTATATTGTTTTTTAAATAATGACACGATAATTACATTAAATTATAAACGCTGAGGTTTATTTAATTTATTACAAATAGTGCACAGAAAGTTATAAAAACAATTTATACATGGGTATAACTGCTATACAAGCAGAAAGCGTAAGTCTAAAAATAATTAGATAATTTGGAATTAAAGGTACATATTCTTTTTTTGCTTTTATTTGAAGAATCGTAAAAAATAGTAAAATTTATTTTTGAAACCGATCTTACAAAACTTACTTTTCGAATTCTCAGATTATAAAAGTTTATTGCAAATCAGAGTACTTCACATCCTATTAGACGACATAAGAACAATTGCAACCTGACTGTGTCCACTCAATTAAAGCAAAAAAGGGAAAACTGACCTTTTTCATCCCTATTTTGGGACATGAATTCATAATGCAATTATAGCTGCTCCCCTGATAATAACCCCTACCTATAAGTAACCCTTTTCAGGCTAACCATTAAACACGAATGCGAGTAAAGGATAAACAAAGTTGCTCGTATTTCTCAGCTGGATACTAAGATTTCTGATGTTTGAAAGATTATCCTTATTTAAAATGTGAAATACAAAACACTCTATATCTCAAAGTAAATGCAAGAAAATTACTAAACAAAGATGCAAGAGCAAGAAATATAAAACAATGACGTAAAATAAAAAATGTCCTAAAATTGAAAACAATACAAAATTATCAAAAATGACGTACAAATATGCAGTTTCATAATCTGGGGCTCATAATAAAGATTTATGAACATGTTAGCAATACCTATGATGTAAATGGCATCAGGATCAGGATCCTGATAATAATATTCCAACTTCTATAACTTATGAGGCACTATTTGTATCACTTAAATAATATCATTCTAATTATATAATATAAAATTTAATAACAGCCCGAGTTAAAGCAATGTGTGTATAATATAATATATAAAATATATATTTCGGTCATTATATTATATTTATTTTATTATGTACATGTATTAAAATGTTATGTGAATGTATTATGTAGTTTAACAATGTAGGAGCTGTGAGAATAGAAGCAAGCTGCCTTTAGTAGCAAACAGAATTACAAAGTAAAAGCCGAAAGTTGCTAACACTGAGGTAACCTTGAGACAACAATTAGAAAGTTTAAAAAGGCTACTAATAGTTCTTGGAACAATAATAATGTAATATTTAAAACAGTTTATAAATAGCCAAACAAAAATTAGAAAAGCTAAAAGTTAAATAAAGGTATTCTATTCGAGTAGGCTTAGCCAATCAGACACTAGAAATAGAGAAAATGTACAAATTCAAACGGTAGACGCTACAAGAAAGCGTACCCAAGCAGTTCGGTTCAATACGGGTTCAGTGTGAGACATGAAAATTCATTGCGGTGAGAATAATATAAAATTTACCTGTTAAAAGTGAAATTAACAATAATCTCACAGTTCTATAGTAGGATACGTCAGTGAAGTGTCACTTAATCGTGTGAAGAATTAATAATAATTAATAAGAATTAATATAATTTGTGTAAGCCTTCATTCTTTAGCCGTACCAGCCCCGTTAAGAGATACGTGCTCTACAAAATACTACTAACGAAGCCGAGGCATATATACATACATAAATAAATAAACATTAAAATAAAAAGTTAGCTCTTAAACGTGGGGCGAAGGCCACCGGAAAGTTTGTACCGTACGTGGGGCGAACACTCCTTAGAAACAATCTCCCGAAAATTAGCATCCATTACGTGTGTGGTCTAAAACAGCTTCAAATTGGTGCCTAAACTTGGTGCAACCGCTGCAACAATTAAACCCCTTCACTTAATTGAATAAATGTACTCTAAAAAAAGAAATACTCGCAAGTGGTCGATTAAAAATGCATTTTATAATATTGTAACTTTGTCCAGTTTTTCAACTGACACTTCTCTGAGTTCTCACAGTCACTATTCCGTTTTTATGTAGTTCACCTTCACTGGGAGTTCACTTCAATAATGTCACTTCACTAAGGTGAACCAGTTCAATTCTCCATCACTTCATTTCCTGCGATGTAGCCTCTTCACGCTAGACGGTTCACTTCACTCGGGAGTCGAACACAAGACCTCCACAACTCGTCGCCCCGCAATAGCATTCGCTGCAAGTAATAGCAGTTGTCACTAACTCTCTTGGAGAATCGCTCTTGATGCTGCTCCAGAGATGCACTCGCTACCTCGCTCGTTCGCTGTCTGACTCGACATCTCTGACTGCTCTCGCGAAAACGCTCGCTTGTATAGTCAGTGGATTCTTTCCACAAGGTTCTCGAACGTTCTAGAACTATTTCGACACATTTTCTGGAGGACGGAGGGAGAAGAAACTAACAGAAGGTGGTTATCTGCCGATTGCGAGCCCGGTGTTTAAGCTGCGAGCGGAGTTATCGACGTTTAATCCGGCGCAGACCTCCCGATAACCTTGGGCTAAGGTCGCTGCGTCACAATTAGTGGTGGGGGATTTTCTTGAAAATCTCCCTTGGAAGATGCTGAACTGAAACACCAAGTTTGGTATTTATCTGACACTTTCTTTTTTAGTTAAGTTTTTGACATACACGCGCGCGCGAACCTTTGATAAAAAGGTTTTCGAGCGGAGGGTGGTTCAAAGGATCATAGAACAAGCATTTTAGGTGAAATATCGAAATCGAACTTTTTATTGGAATACAATACTTTCTTTACATGTTATTGCCACTATTTTGCGAATGTTTTGAGTCTTTTGCTTCAGTTGTATACTATGGCTTTTGCTATCCGAGCCCTTTAAAGCTTAAACACGTGGCCATTTAAATACCCAAGAGCACACGGTTTATTGGCTCTATTTACGAAGTAATTTGTAACCAATCTTGCTCAAATTTTCAGCAAAAACTTAGAGAGAACAACTTTAAAAGCTGGCATATGGTTTGCTATACTTTTAAATTGCTCGATACAATTAATTCGACCACTTATTACGAGAGGTATTTTTAGACTAAGTGCCGTTTTAATAATTTGCCGCTGCAGTCGCGATTTTGAGCATGCGCAATCACTTCATTCATTAAGAAGCCAGGCGCAACTGTGAGCGATCGCTTGTGTTTTCCTGTTAGAGCGTTTCGAAACGTTCAAAGCAAACGAACGACCCGCCGACTGTGAAGTCAGATCAGTGATTCGTTTTTTGAATACGAGAAATGTTACGCCAGCAAACATTCATCGCCAATTGTGTGAGCTTTATGGGGAAACTATAATGACTGACAATACCCGGCCACACACAGCCAAACAAACTCAAGATCTGATCGCATGATTGTTCGGGAACAATTCGATCACCCACCCTACAGTCCGGATTTGGCGCCAAGCCAAATTTTCATCTGAAGAAATTCCTTGGTGGAAAACATTTCAACGACGATGATGATGTGAAACAAAAAGTGCAGACTTGGCTTTCATCACAGGTGGCATCATTCTTTGATGCAGGCATACAAAAACTGGCTTCCTGTTACGACAAGTGCCTGAATAATGCGGTGACTTTGTGGAGAAGTGGTGTTAAGTTCTAAGTTGAATGCTAATAAAGTATTTGGAAAATAATGTTCTGTTATTTTTTAAAAAATTATCGGTACTTACATTAAAAACAGCCTCGGATAATTTGGTAATGTGTTAATTATTTTTTTTCAAAACCATTAGATATGTTTGCATTCTGCGCAACATCTGATTAATTACCATAATAGAAGTAAAGTAAAATGGTTCTCTTAAAGGATATCTGTATGAAATTTAAAACACACCTTACAAATGCAGTTGAAGTAGAATTTATTAGCTTTAGTGTGGATAGAGTCAATGAGGTACCGCTGCTGGATCCTGGTGAATCTTCTAGAATTCTTGAAGATACGGATGTTGTGTACTCTTAAATTCTCTCTTTGAATTTACCGGCCTCTCACACAGTTAGTATGGCAAGTTTGTCTAGCGTGGTAGAATTGACTTCCTGGCGAATAATTTTTATTCAGTAATTGTTGTGGATTCTAGCAGTGTAACACGCTGTTTCTTTTTGTCTGTTATATTTTAAGATATTATTAAAAGCCTATTAGCTATAAGTCGTGAGTGTTTAATGTTATTTCACGTTTTCTTTGTTTGGAGGGTAAGATATTTATTATATAAATAAATAAATGAATCAATCCAACAAGTGAACTTTCGCTATAATGTGTTTTATTCTTTTACTCAACTACTTTACGACTAACAATATTTGACATTTCAATCAAAGATTTACTTACACATTTGCTACTTGTAGAAATTCTTTGTATTATAATAATCAAATCTTTGTTCCTTCTTATTACAATATTTGATAGTTCCCAAGAGATTTAATACCGTTATTTCACTTTCACCATAGCGTCTCCTATCTCAGTGAAATTTTTCTCAACAATCACAATAGTTACATCTTGTTTATTTAAGCTATTATTTGGTTGCAATCGATCCTAAAACAAATTAACATAGTTGAAAATTCTTACATGAATAAATAACATATTCATAAGAATAACATATTTACGGTCACATTATACCCTATGAAACATAATACTATGAAATCTCGCTGTTTGTTACATATTCTATATTATCACAATATTTTACTGCGAAGTCAATCTATTTCGATCACTTTATTTAACGTATTTTAAACGTTATTCAATTCTTTTTACCTCTCATTATAGCAACAGATGCAATTCTAATTAGCGTTTAAAATATATAAATGCTCCAGGCAACGTTGTTGACAGAAATGGTGTTTAAAGCAATAATTCATTAATAATTTTGATACACAATGCATACGTAGTAAATATACAGTGCCTAAATTTCCCTATTCATTCCATTCGATTCCGTTTTACCATTCCTTAGCAAATGTTAGAAATTAAATTTCGATCCTTTTACAGTTATCTACTTTACAGTAGAGTAATATGACAAAATTTTGAAAACGTTTAGATAAAAACTGCATGATTTATAAATGTTACCTCTGGATACCCTTAAATATTTTAAGCTAGTAAATAAATGAGAGTTCCGAAATAAGGTAATTAAGGAAACATTCGCAAAAAATGCTTAAGTTGAAGTACTGCGAATACACACAGGTGTGCCATAGTTGAATAACAAGGAAGATAACAGAATTTCGCTGGTGTAAGGAAGTATCTCAAAATAACAGGGGAGAGGGTGAGAATTTGCCTCGAGGAAATGTTGATCTTCTCCAGTTTCCAATATAGGGGTTGTAAATAGACCCGCTGATTCAGGGTGAGCAACCTTCTTCCTGGAATTCTGGAGAAGTTTGGTTTCACAGGAAGCTGTGCGGCGATATGCCGTAATTGAATTATGCACTTCAGTTTTACACTTCTGCAGATGAACCGCACAACATTTTCTGTAGTTACGGTGGTAATAGTTTCGAGATACTAAAACTCGGTAGGGAATCAGAGGTTATAGACTGTATTTAATATTAAGTATGTGATCCAGGAAGTAAATATTACAATAGTGCAAGTTTATAACAAATGCTTATCAGTGAAACTAGCTAAAACGGTCAAGCTAGAAAGCTATCCTGTTCAATATGTTCTGTATAAAAGGTTCTTCGGCTTTCGTGTTTAAACCAACCAACCAACCAACCAACCAACCAACCAACCAACCAACCAATTGGTCGACCATTAATTTATGCTTAAGGACAATCTTTAGTATCATTTTCCATTTTTCTCTTATTCCGAATTCACCGTTTCTGCATGTGAACCGTCTTAACAAGCCATAAGAGCATAAATTCAAACCCCATCATGTCCAAAAAGAAAAATGTTACAGGAAATCCAAAAATCTCAATACTCCTAAACTATAAGTCCTACTGAAATCTTGAAAAAACTTTTAAATATTACTAAACGTTTTTATTTATAAGGTACCAGAATGAAATCACTTTTGAAATGCATTTCATGAAAATGGGGAAGGGGTTGTGGACACAACATGATTTGAAGCAACTACTGGAAATATTACTGTTGTAGAATAGTGCATGATTTATTTTTGTATGTTCTTAACATAAACACATTTAGAGAATCTTGATACACTATGGTAAGTATTTAAACGAAGAAAGTGGCTAATAAATAGGATTATGAGAATTTTGAAATAACATATGGTATGAATTAAACATAGAACACAATAACATAATAAAAATTCTGAAATTAATTGAAAGCAACAGTTATTGAATTATCAATTTTAGAAACTTGAATAATACATTCAAATATCTTTTACAATCTATGCATTCCACATTCTTCTTCTAAACAGTCGCACAGTTCACGATTCTGCTCTTTGTAGTGGGAAAACGCTGGGCATCTATTGTAGCGGGAAATCGTTGATCCTCTTGGTTGATGCCCTCTGCTACAGTGTTCTGGTCTCCGACTACTTCTGCTCAGCCGCTGATGATTTCTCCATTCCTAATAAATTATCTATCTAACTTGTTTCACTGATCTCAGAGTATTTGTAGGTGAGACAAATTAAAATACTCTGCATTTCCCTTAAAATTTGGTTTATTATCAATAAAATACTTATGGGCAGGCAGCTTTTCCCATCCTTAACAATTCCCAGCATGTTAATAATAATAATAATAATAATAATAATAATAATAATAATAATAATAATAATAATAACAATAGGAGCCTGGTCTAACTGGCACGCTTCCCACCCATATGCACACACGTGCATCCATCGTCCAGAGAGTATCACTGTGTGTCGACGAGATTCTATAAGAGTGAAAATCTGGAGCTTTCTTCCCCCTTTTATACCCAAGCCTAGTGACGCTCACCTTCGCGCCTTAGAATGTAACGACATTTCTAGTTGATTTTCAGACCGCGTTACTTTATTATGTATGAAAATATTCTGCCCCAAAACTTATCACACACTCGTCCCAGTGACGCGTCCAGCAGCAAATTCAATATCTCTGTCTCTTTCTTTTCTATATCTGTCTCTTTCTATTTCTTGTTATTGCTCATTAACTTGGTGAAAGGTGGTGGGCTCTACCTAGAATTACCTTTTACCTGGAATTAGCTAGCTCGCCCGTCCCTTACTTATCTAAGTTACAATCTGTTTTGTACATTTCTTGGTTGCTAAATATTCTTTCTTGCTGAATTATATTATTATGTACAATTCTTGTTTGATATTGATGTATATTTTCTACATATTTTTCTTTTGTTGAGTGATCGTGCATCTGGCGGCAGGTATAGCTATAGGTTCTACAATCAACTGTGCCACCTTGCCTCATTTCAACACTGGAGAAAAGTGTTTGGTAGTGTCATCACTACGATATGTTGGTTCCATCTTGTAATGTAGCATTTTCCATCCTTCGTGGTTTTCTGAAGGATTATGCGTTTCATCTCGCCTGTTCTTAAAATGTTCACTCAAAGATTTCAAATTCTTTATAATCCAATCCTTTCCAAAAACATGAAGTGAATCTGTTTCCTTATAAATTCTGTAGTAATCACTCGGTGTTAAAATCTCCGAATGCTTTCTTAGATTTCTTTCGGCGACTCTGAACACCTGTCTCTGGCAGGAAAGAATTGCCTCTTACTGCGAAGATGATAGTAACAGTTTTCAAGTGATTAGTAGCTTTACTGTGGAGGTAACAAGCAAGGGCATTTACAACATGCATATTCTTGTTTTGACCTCCACAGCCATCTGCAAAAAGCCTTAAATGCTGCACATTTTGATTGAATTCAAATTTTGCAAGGAAGTCGAAAGAGCTGACAATACATCAGGGGTTTCTCTTCCAGCCTCATTCTCTGCCCATACATAGAATTGAGGGTTCTTATTGGCAATATCTGTGATACAGAAAGCATAAAATCCAATTTGATGAGAAAAGTAGTTTTCATTGATAACTTTGGAATAGGTTGCACTTGCTACAAAACAAAGAAGAAAGTTGTAGAATTCGGAGGTTGTTCCTTCATTATTTTGTGCAATGTTTTTGCTCGCAGCCTGTGGGCACGATTTCGGCTAGAACCAAGCTTTTTTCGTTCCCATTCATATTGTTCAATTTACGTTTTATCCGGAGGCAGTAGCTGCAAGTGTTAGTTGCGGGAGCCCGAAAACGAGATTGAATTTCGCGCTAAGAATTTTCTTGAAAAACCATTTTCTCACTTGAAGTTCTTGTGGCACATTTGCATTATACAATTTAAATAACGTATTAATACTTAGTTCTGAGGGAAGATAAAGCCGCCTAGAAATCAAACTGATGACCTTCTCTCTTCTAGCTCTGTATTGGTCCTTGTTGCGGTCACCGTCAATACGCTCTTTGCATCCTTCTCCTGATTTTATGGATTTAGTAATTGTATTTAATCGCCACTGTTCACATACGAAGAGTTTTCAAGGAACTTTGAACATACTGGTTCTATTCTACTATTTACTGAAATGTGCATAATAATAATAATAATAATAATAATAATAATAATAATAATAATAATAATACAGTATATGTTCATTATGAAATAACAGTTTTCAAGAGGACCTTGCGCTACTCTATGAATAGACTGATGTAAACCCTTTCAAAATTATTCACAACTTTACATTTATTAATATTGCATTACATTAACCTGATAATTCAAAGTCAAGAAAGTTGTTGTTCTTTATCCTTCCCCCGTTGGCCTGCGCCTTTTTGGTGACGAAACCACCTTCATCATTAAAGAAAGAGTTCTTGCTCGCATTTGTTTCTGCAAGTCAATACGTTTTCCTTAGCCTTGGAAAGAAAATGAGTGGGAATGCTGCAACAAAATCTGCCTTCCTTGTGCTCACATGGCGGTACAAACTCCCTCAGGTCTAGATCTTTATCGTGATTTCTAGTGAAAATGAAACAATAAACTCCGTTAACATAAGTTGGGAAGACGTAAGCCTATAAGTATGTTTTCATATCTTTCAACATAAGTGCGTCTTGCCAAACATAATGTTATTATAATATACTTCATGATATTATGTAGCTTTATTAGAATAATATATAAGTACAGAACTTACCTTTCCTCAAATTGAAGCTGTTGCCTTGTTATCCTTTGCTTTTGTCTCTTTCGACCCTTTGAATTACCTCCAACCAAAACACCTTCATCCATCTTTAAGCAGAACAGTACTATTATTCACTGACAATACGTCACATTTATAGCCCAACAATAATAATGCACCAGTATAACCAACATAAAACAATTAAATCCTCAGGGCATGAAAACGTTGATAAAGAAGGACAAACTGGGTTTGCACCGGCCAGTAATGTGGACATAATGGGATTATGAAATGACCACCACATTTGAAGGTTAATTTACACAGAGACAAAACAAGATTTGAACTGATTTAGGTTTATATATTAAAAGATCGCTTAAGAAACGGTGTGAAATGATATCAAACTCAATTTTGTCCAGGGATGGACATAATGAGGTTTGAAACGACGCTCCTCTCCCAATAAATATCTTAGAAAGCAGTTTCTTCTTATCCACTGTGTCAGATAAATTATTTTGCTCTTCCTACGGTTTCAGCATTAATCCATATCCATATTTGAAATAATTACCAAGTTTTTCTTAAAGTACTTTAATAGTTTATTCAAGGGTCCATAAATGTCCCTTCTTTTTATATTATGGGTAAAATCTCTTCTTTTACCGTTTATATTCTCTCGTTAACTTCCTAACAACAGCTTATGTTAATACCTGTGGTATCTAGATACCCACCTATTTAAAGCTGCCCACTTGCTCAACCACCTGATCTCGAATTGGTCGGTATATCTTCTGTGTATATCGGATATAATACTGCAGAATGCTTACAAACCACAATTTAGCGCTTTATTCGTATTGAAAATTACTAAAAATCCATTGTAACGTTTGTAATATTATGAACGAACATAAAGTTTTCTGAAATGCTGCACTGTGTACAGTAAGTTAAAATACTGCAAAAGCCGTAACATCATTTTAAATGTCAAGTGCTCTAGGAAGTGAGCTGGTATTTGCAATTTATATTGAAGTAGCTGAACAATAAAGCATACTACCTACGAAATTTCAAATTATTCTTCCTATATCACACATTTTTCCCCACGTATAGCGCTCTTCCATGTATTAGGTTAAGGTACCTTGTACGCATTAGCGGGTTTATATTCTAACTTATATTTGCCGTTTGAATATTTTTTTCTGGCCCTGAAACTACCATTTACTTGGTTTCTCTAAAGTTTTGCTGCATTACTCTGCCAGTTTTTGGTGCCGCGAAGCTGGTACGCGTTACCTAATAAGTTGCACGCCAGTTTTCACCTCTCCGTCGATAGAGCTACTGCGGTTGCACTGGTAAGGAGTCGACTTTGGCCAGGTTCTCAGCACCTCGTGATACCGTCATGTTAAAACGCAATGTTGCAGCACCCAGATTTGGTAAAGCAATTTTGACCTTCTCTACCACGTGCCTAGTAGAGGAAATACTGCATTCCACCCAAAAATTCGATATCGGCATTTCACAGGAATATATATTCTGTGTGTGTGGAGCACAATTCAAAAACGAAATGTCGGATAAACACCAAAACTTTGTATTTAAGTTTAACATCCTCCAAGAATAGAACACAAAGATATTCAAGAAAATCCTCACCTCTCCAAACTGCCCTTTACATATAAAATGTTAAATTGCTGTAACAATTAATTAAAACCCCATATGTTTAAAATATTTGCATGAGAAATATATGTATATATACATATATATTGAATTTTCTGGGAATAACGTGTGAATTCCCCTTCATTAGAATGAAATTTATCATTATGTTGTATAACTTCGCATATCTTTAAAATATATAATTTATTTAAAATAATTTTTGGGGGAACACCAGTCATTTCCAAGTTATCCGTTACCATTAGTTTGAATGTTTCAATACTTTATCATTTTTAAATGCTGTCACTATTCAGTTGCTTCTTCCCGATGTCATAGGAGGACTATGGGAATTAAAGGCCACTGTATTTACCAGCTATACTATTTGATTATCTGTACTCCCTTTGTACCTAAAACAAAATGTTTAGTGAAACTATTTCTGCAATTATTTATATACAGGATGGGTCATTTAAGTTGAGACTGTACAATATCTCCAAAACTAAGCGTTCTAGAAAGAAATGTCTCTAATAAAAGTTGCTTGATATTATGGGAGAAAGTAAATACCATTAGTCTTGTTTTATTTAGAGGACGTTGTGAATGTCATTTTAGGATCAATTTAATTACTTTCTCTACTACGTATAGTAAGTAGGGGAAGTATTGTATTCCACCCAAAAATTCGATACTGAGATTTCACAGGAAATATATGTTTTGAGACCCCCTGAATCCAAAAAAAGCATTTTTAGAATCATGTCCGTGTGTGTCTGTGTGTGTGTGTGTGTGTGTGTGTGTGTGTGTGTCTGTGTGTCTGTGAACAGCATAACTCAGAAACGAACAGTCGGATAAACACCAAACTTGGTATTTAGGTTCAGTATCTTCCAGAGATGCGACACGATGGTTTTCAAGAAAATCCCCCACCCCGGATTACCGTTTACATGGAACATTTTTCGAAAATGTTAATTTTCTCAAAAATGACTAACGATTTTGATTAAAATATCATATGTTTAAGATACTGGCCTGACAAATGAAATGTATATCTCGAATTTTCTGGGAATGTCTCCAAAAGTATTCTTCATTGTGAACGACTTCTGCATAACTGGTAAACCATAAGAGATAGACAAACTTTTACTACACAAAAAATGTAGATCGCGTTAAAATACACAGTTTATGTCATGTACATTTTCTTTGTAGAGTGAACCGTTTTCGAGATATTGCTTGTTATTCCCTTAAATTTTCCAATACTTACACCTTTTCTCAAATTAGTTATTCATTTTTACTTTCTCTACTACGTATAGTAAGTAGGGGAAGTATTGCATTCCGCCCAAAAATTCGATACCGAGATTTCACCGGAAATACATGTTTTGAGACCCCCTGAATCCAAATAAAGGTCTTTTTGGAAACATGTCCGTGTGTGTTTCTGTCTGTGTGTCTGTGAACAACATACCTCAGAAACGAACAGTCGGATAAACACCAAGCTTGGTATTTAGGTTTAGTATCTTCCAGAGATGCGACACGAAGTTTTTCAAGAAAATCCCCCCCCAAACTACCCTTTACATGGAACATTTTTCGAAAATTTTAATTTTCTCGAAAATGGTTCTAACGAATTTGATTAAAATATCATATGCTTAAGATATTGTTATGACAAATGAAATGTATATCTCGAATTTTCTGAGAATATCTCCAAAAGTATTCTTCATTGGGAACGACTTTTGCATAACTAGTAAACCATAAGAGATAGACAAAATTTTACTACACAACAAATGTAGATCGCATTAATATACACAATTTATGTCATATTCATTTTTTTTGTGGAGTGAACCATTTTCGAGATATTACTTGTTATTCCCTTAAATTTTTCAATACTTATTTTCTAAATGGCAATTTGTTATTCATTTTTTTGTCTTAGATATGCAAAGAGTATTAATTTGTGGCAAACAGAATGGTGCTGCACATAGTAACCATCTATGAAGAGATATGTATGTGCTTATATTGTCCTTGCAAATACAAAACAAGGGGAACATATTAGGCCTTAAGCGATGGTTAAATATTTTTAGAACCGTTCGCTATGTGTAAAATGTATATCTCTTTGCATGTCAAAAGATCGTTTCTGCAAATGTTTATCTCGATTAATATGAAATAGATGGAGAATAAGCGTATGTAAAAATAGTTTATACAAGAGTAGAGAAAGTCATGTGAGTGTAACACATCAGATTTTTTTATATCCTGGACATACAAAGAGAATGGAATGCGCCACATAGCAACCAGCGCTTAAAATATTTGACTATCGCTTAAAAACCTACCATATTCCCCTTGCATCTACAAGAAAATTAGCAATAAGATTGACATCACGATTAACATGAAGCATATGAGAATAAGCGTTTGTAAAAATAGTTTGTACAAGAGTAGAGAAAGACATGTGAGTGTAACTCATCAGATTTTTTTAATGGGAACCTACCTTTCTACATTGTTTTCTCACTTCTCATAAAAAGCTAAACAACATTTGTATAAAGCACTTTACAGTTGTTCTTGCATCAACGTAAAAAACAAGCAAATTCTGAATGGCTGTGTATGAATAGTGCAATGAATGGTTGGACATGGATGGTCATTTGAGGATCAAGTTTAGTAATTAGGAACCAACATTCTTTATTTTGTTTGCTTATTCCTCGTCACAAAATAAACAGTACTTTATAAATCATTTTCTAATGAGAAAACGACATACAAAATGTAGGTTCCCATTTTAAAAAATTAATTGACCCTAAAATGACCATCACAACGTCCTCCAAATAAAACGCGACTAATGGCATTGCTTTTCTCCATAATATCAAGAAACTTTTATAAAAGACACATCTTTCTACAAGACACCTCTTAGCTTGAATATATATGAAGTCTCAACTTAAATGGTCCATCCTGTATATTAACTTGAGAAGGTAAAAGAATAAGCTTTTGCAAGAATAGTTTTTAGGCATGTGTATAAAAATAATGATATTGGGTAAAGAAAGTTAACGTATATGTAACACATCAGCTTTTTAATTATTCTTCTTCTTCTTTCTATCTTTTGTGATACCAAACAGAACATGGTTAGTAATGTAACCCATTATTACTTCGAAATTCCGTTGTGAGTTCACAATTTCTAAACTTTTTCCCTCAAAAAAAAAAAAAATCTTCCTGGTTTAGGTGGTGCTGCACTATGTTTCACAAAAGCAAATGGTCAACTTCAGCGAGACCTGCGCGAAGGGCATCTATTTCTCAGGCGTTCTTGAATAGATGGTATGAGAATGAAATTTGTCATATGCTTCCCTTGCTGTGCAAAGGCATGGCAGCCATCGGCTCACCTCGCAGTTTTAAAAACCAATATTTCAAAAATCATTGTAAACTAACGGGTAAATATTGCAAATTCAACTTCAGTATACCTGTAGAAAATATGTTGTTATTGTGTTTCGATTAAGTAGTGGACCAAAAATAAAAACGATTCCAGTGCTGGGTGCTTTGTTTACAAACGTAAGCTTAATCAGCAACGTTATTTCTGTGCTTAAGGTAGCTGATTCGTTAAAGCACGTTTCTGCTGATCCACCGTGGTGGCGAAACGGGGATCAAATCCCAATGTAGCGCGTGGATTTCTGTTTTTATTGTAGGGAACATTATTTATATAACCTGTTATAGAGTCTATAGAGACTAAAGCAAAATATTTCAACCCTTTCTCAGAGTGCTACGAACTTACCGCTTTGCAATACAGTTAGTTGCTAGACTGAATAAAACTTAATATCATATGAATAGAGCACAAATTACCCAGCTGAGGAATAGCTGGGATCATTGCACCGCTATCCGTAAAATTCAAAAGTTGGTAGTTCCATTCTCGCCTTCCGTATACTAATTTTTGGAAATGGAAAATTAACAAACGTCCTTAATAAAATTCATCCAAATTCTTTTATCAGGAATCGAGAATCAGGATAAAGGACATACTTCTAGAAATTGAGTTAATGAGGACATTGCAACATTGTATAGTGTTTGAAAATAAACAAAATGGCAGCGCTGCTAGGTGCCAACGATTGCTTCACGTTCAAGTAATCTACATTGCACTGTGTTCTGTTTAATACATCATTAATTACTTTATTCCTGGCTTTCAGCTCCTGTAACAATGCGCTTTTGTAACCATTAATACCGTTTTTTACTTTCTCTACTACGTATAGTAAGTAGGGGAAGTATTGCATTCCACTCAAAAATTCGATACCGAGATTCCACCGGAATTACATGCTTTGAGGCCTCCTGAATAAAAAAAAACACTTTTGGAAACATGTCCGTGTGTGTCTGTGGTGTATGTCTGCCTGTCTGTGTGTCTGTGAACAGCATAACTCAGAAACGAACAGTTGGATAAACACCAAACTTGGTATTTAGGTTCAGTATCTTCCAGAGATGCGACACGAAGGTTTTCAAGAAAATCCCCCACCCCAGATTATCCTTTACATGAAACGTTTTCGAAAATTTTAATTTTCTCAAAAATGGCTCTAACGATTTTGATTAAAATATCGTATATTTAAGATACTTTCATGACAAATAAAATGTATATCTTGAATATTCTGGGAATGTCTCCAAAATTGTTCTTCATTGTGAACGACTTTTGCATAACTGGTAAACCATAAGAGATAGACAAAATTTTACTACACCAAAAATGTAGATCGCATAAAATACACAATTTATGTCATATACATTTTTTTTTGTTGAGTGAAACATTTTCGAGATATTGCTTGTTATTTCCTTAAATTTTCCAATGCTTATACTTTTTCTCAAATGGGAATTCGTTATTCATTTTTTTTGTCCTGGTAATGCAAAGAGATGGAATACTCCACATAGCAACCAGCTCTTAAAATATTTGACTATCGCTTAAAGCATACCAATTCCCCTTGCATCTACAAGAAAATTAGCAATAAGATTAACATCTCGATTAACATGAAGCATATGGAGAATAAGCGTTTGTAAAAATAGTTTGTACAAGAGTAGAGAAAGTCATGTGAGTGTAACACATTTGTTTACTATTAAATACTTTCCTGTGATTGTGAAATGTATTAACTTCATTTGCTTTGAGTCTTACTCTCACATAGCATCGATTAATTATTGCGTAATTAACTATAAAGTAATGTAATGGTATCGAGTTCACTAAAAACTTCTAAAATAATTGTTTTCGTTTCTTTCGAATGAAATATTTAATTTCCTTGGTTGTCGCGGCCTTCTAACATGAAGATATAATACTGTTATATCCATTGTAAGCTAATGCAAACATTAAGTGCATTACCGAGGTAAAGTCTATAACATGGTAATAGTCTTCGAGATTTACAGCGAGATGCCTTTGAATGTGGGTATTTAAAGTAAACTGTTATTAATTTCGGGAGGAATGATCGACAGTTGAGGTAGGCTATTCCCCGCTTTGTTTGCAGCAATCGCTTAATATTAAAGCATTCAGTTGTGAAATTTCAATCATGCTACACCTTCGTAAGATTACAACTCTATGAAATAAAAACAGTCATGTAATTTAGAGCTCTCAAGGAGAAGCTTTATCAGAAAAAGTTTCCATTTAATTTCTTTAATTTTATATTTGGCACGGGGTATATAAATAATGATGTTCCCTATAAAAACAGAAAGCCACGTGTTACATCGGACTCGATTCACGTTTCGCTACCACTGTTGATCAGTAGTAACAAACATCCTTTAACGAGTTCAGCTATCCTAAGCACAGAAATAACTGTTGCTGATTACGCTTACGTTAGTAAGCAAAGCACCTAATAATGAAAACGGTTTTACTTCTTGTCCACTACTTAATCGAAACACAATAACATTTTTCTACAGGTATACTGAAGTTGAATTTGCATTATTTTCCCGTTAGTATGATTGTTGAAATATTTCTTTTCAAAACCGCGAGGTGAGCCGATGGCTGCCATGCCCTTGCACAGCAAAGGCAGCATGTGACAAATGTCATTCTCATATCATCTATGCCATCTCGCCTGAGAATTAGGTGACCCTTCGCGCAGGTCTACTGAAGTTGACCACATACTTTTGTGAAAAATAGTACGTGAATGTAGATCGAATAGGACTCAAAGGGTGTAAAATTTGTTTCATTTTGGTTAAACTAGTAATGTGTCTTTTCTTATTCTTAATATTTTTAACAGACTTGGGCACTTTGTAAGTGTACAGTCTAGGAAGTTTAGTCTTAAAGTTGTCGGTAAATGAATATTTTTTGCTAATCATAAAATTAATATATATGGTGTTTATAATAGTGATTAATAAATTAATCGGGCGGTCTCGGGTTCAAATCCCGTGGTCCGACCAATCAGTCTTGAGGATTTTTCCTGGTTTTCCTCAGTCGCCGAGGTAAATACCGAATTGGATATTTAATACCACGATCCAAAGTTCCATCTTAAGCCTAAAACAATAGTAAAATGAAAAATAAGTGGTAATACCGAAAGTTATGCCATCTATTTACAGACAATGTAAGCAGTTAGACTGGACGGCACCCTAATGCCATCTGAACGGCATAAAGCAGGGGTTACAGGGATTACAGGAAGGCTAACTGTCCGCCTTTCTGTGTGAGGGCGGCGGTTAGACTGGGCGGCACCCTAATGTCATCTGCACAGTATGAATCAGGGGTTACAGGGATGAGACCTAACTGTCCATCACATATCGTTCTAAGAGATATCCACCAACAGATCCGTCGCAGTATGACTAAGGAGTTAAAGCGACGTAAAATAAAATATAAAAAATATATTAATATTTTCTTTTTATGGCACAAATTATGGGCGATTTAATTTAAAGATGTTTTCTTTAATTTAAAGATGTTTTTTTATTTTATCCCGCAATACAACATTGTTAATTTCTTCATTCATTTTGAAAGTCGTGTTTCCATTCCGTTAAACTCTGACTTTTTGTATTAAAAGTAAGCCTACTTTAATGGAAAGTGTATAATCACTTTTCCATATGTTCAATCCCATTAATTTTTACTCCGGTTCTATATAAAATGTGGATAATACACTTTCCCTAATTAACAGATATATAAATAACTGAGAATTTCCTTGTGTAATTAATGAATATTTCATCGGCTTCCTTTTATTCTTATCTCCAGTATGGGCAATCAGCTATCTTTTGTTTGATCTGGAACACAAATCATTGCCTTACAAACAGTTTCGGTGTATTACAATTATTGCTGAATCCTTTTTATATTACCCGAAATGACATTTTATTGCGATACAATTCATCAAAATGGAATACCTAATAAGATCCCACACATCTTGTGTATTGTTTTTATAGTGCAACACATGAATAAATAACGGCGGTTTAATTAAAATAGCTGCCTGTTTTATGAATGGATGTTTGCAGGGTGTGTTTGTGCAGCGGTAACATTTCCATACTGCATGGCGTTATATGCCAGGCATCATCAAACATTCACTCTTCTGTGTACGCTGCTCTAATGGTACTCGATGGGCACATTAGCATTTAGCTTGTAAACTGCCGTCGAATTTAGTATGAAAACAAGTTTTTATCCCATTCGCTACATTTTCCCGATTACCACCATTTCCGCTCTTATGCTGCCTGTTTGTCATGAAATGTTGCGCACGGATTTAACACTTCCCCGACCTTTTCGTCACCGGATCGTTCGCATCGGCGTAAAACATATAACACATTATCACGTGGAACTGTTGTAATTGGCCTTCTTGCTTGTTCAGATTGTTTGGCCGTTTATAATAGCGATGTCAGGGAGAACGCATTTTATTGGTGTTGCATCAATCTGGAGATCTGTTTTTCTATACAAATTAACAGACTCTAAACTCTCCAGAGCAAGGTGCATTCGAATTATTATTGGTGCTCCATGGTAATAACAGAAACACTACCCTTAAAACGATTTAAAAATAATCTCTAGCCCTGTAACCAACTTCACGCCTATAGGCGAATGACACAGATGAGCGATCAATCCAGTCGATATAGAAAGATGATCTGGTAAGCACCAAACTTCCCCCATCCGGATTGCTGGTGTTCGTGACCTATAGATCGCTAGCTATCGTAGTTCCTCAAATGTATCACGAAACTGAACAAATCGCATCCCCACAGATGGGATCGAACCTATATACACTACGTGATCAAAAGTATCCGGACACCTGGCTGAAAATGACGTAAAACTTCGTGGCACCCTCCATCGGTAATGCTGGAAGTCAATATTGTATTGGCCCACCCTTAGCCTTCATGACAGCGTTCACTCTCGCAGGAATACTTTCAATCAGGTTTCTTGGGGAATGGCAGCCCATTCTTCACGGAGTGAGGAACTGAGGAGAGGTATCGATGAAGGTCGGTAAGGTCTGGCACGAAGTTGGCGTTCCAAAACATCCCAAAGATGTTCTACAGGATTCAAGTCAGGACTCTGTGCAGGCCAGTCTATTACAGTGGTGTTATTGTAGTGTAACTACTCCACTACAGCCCGTGAAGTATGAACAGGTGCTCGATCGTAAAGATGCAATCGCCATCCCCGAATTGCTCTTCAACAGTGGGAAGCAAGAAGGTGCTTAAAATATCAATGTAGGTCTGCACTATGATCGAGCCAGGCAAAACAACAAGGGGTGCAAGACCCCTCCAGGAAAAACACGACCACAACATAACACCATCACCTCCGAATTTCACTGTTGGCACTACACACGCTGGCAGATGACGTTCACCGGGCATTCGCCATATCCACACCCTGTCATCGCTCGCCACATTGTGTACCGTGATTCGTCATTCCACACAACGTTTTGCCACCGTTCAATCGTGTAATGTGGACGCTCCTTACACCAAGCGAGGCGTCGTTTGGCATTTTCCTATGTGATGTGTGGCTTATGAGCAGCCGCTCGACCATGGACTCCAAGGTTTCTCACCTCACGCCTATCTGGCATAGTACTTGGAGTGAATCCTGATGCAATTTGAAATTCCTGTGTGATGGTCTGGATAGATGTCTGCCTATTACTCTTTACGACCCTCTTCAAATGTCGGCGGTCTCTGCCAGTCAACAGACGAGGTCGGGCTGTACGGTTTTGTACTGTACATGTCCCTTCACGTTTCCACTTCATTATCACATCACTAACAGTGGACCTAGGGATGTTTAGGAGTGTGGAAATCTCGCGTACAGACTTCTAACACAAGTGACACCCAATCACCAGACCACGTTCGAAGTCCGTGAGTTCCACGGAGCGTCCCCATCTGTTTCACGATGTCTAATAACTACTGAGGATACTTTTGATCACATAGTGTATATTGACTGCGAAAGCCACATCACACTAAGTCAATAAAAATAAGTTAAATTTTATTATACCTATAGCATATCAGACCACAAACTAAATAACATGTTTATTTTGAACATCCAGGTGGCGTGAAAGCGCGCACGAAAATGTTGCAAACAATATCAAAATGGTAAATTATCAGGTTAATAAATTTCAGTTATCTAGTGTTCATAATATGGTGTACTCTGTTTAGCCAGCAGTTCGTAGTAAGCACATTAACGGCTGTTAAATGAGGTAGTGATATCAGCCATAAATCGTATTTTCCCACAAACCTTAGTATATACGGGAATATGTTATTGGTGAAACAAATGCTATTAATACGTATCTGAATCGACTGTCATTTATTTAATATTTTATGCAATTATTTCAAGTATTCACAGTTTATTATACACTATAGGCTGTTCGCCGAACCGTATCAAAAAGTTTGTTAGTAAAGGATCCAGAATGACGGCGACGGCATGATTTACCCTTCATCGGAACACAAAGAAAACCCTCATTATGGTTTAAGATATTCCCTGAAATGTTCTGCCTTGTTGAAAGTTCCTTTTCGTTTCTATATTGTTACTTGGGAAAACCCGTGATGTACACATATATGAGCTAGAAGTGTAAAAATCGAGAAAAAAAATTAAATAACTATTATTCCGTTTCAGTTTTGTATGTGTTGCTGTTTATAATTTGTTTATATTGTTTAAATGTTAAACATAATGATACTGAGAACTAACAAAACAGTCGTGGATTCATTTACTGCTTCGCTATAAGAGCAGGTGATTACCTCTATAAAACAGATTTTCTATCCAACTTACAAGGAAACCCATGACATTGTCACTTCATATCTCAACGAAACTCCAGCAATACCTAGTAAATGATTATCATATCTATAAGTTGCCTCCCAGGTTTCACAAGCATTTGGAAAAGCATCAATTGACATTTCTTTGGCGAGTTAGACCGCACTACTACCGGCCGGGACATACGCAACCGAACTTTCACCAGTGACGTAAACAACCCTGAACTTTCGAGACGGGATTGTTCTATTATCAGCATGACCTATGAACGTTTTTGTAAGTGTATTGCAGATTCTGTTACTTCAAATGCACCACTCAACATTGGTTAGCAGCGGAAAAATATTAACTAATCTTATAAGTGTATGGATTGAAAAAGGAATTGCCTGGTGTCTCATGTTGATTTATGATAGGGCAAAACTGATGACATATTACCAAGCTTTTCGGATGTGGATATGCTTCTAAAAATCCTCGTTAAAACATCCGTTACTTTATGTGTGTTTCTTTTGGTGGTATAAGTTATTTGCATTAAGGGCATAAGAATAATCAAAAGCACCAAATCTGAATGATAGAATATTTATCTTTAAAATGTAATCATTTGAGCTCTCCATGTTACATACGCACAGCGAACAACTGACTACTTGTAACAAAATAGCAAAATTGTTTTCAAGAATATGCTAACTCAAATTTCAACGCCTTTTCTAAACGTGGAGCTAAAAACTGTGAATGTGACGTTGGAGTATAAAGTCGGGGCATATATGTATACTCAAAAGTATATAATATACTCTATATCTAACACATGCTGTTACATTATCGTGCACAGGAATAATTATTTTGTAACAATAAGTGTTCTAAATTGTTAATATGAGATGTTACTTTTATTACGCCCATATATTTTATACCTACTTCAGGCCAGCGCACCTGTTGGCCTATGCTATTGACACTGAGTTATTACAATGGAGTTGTTCATTGCTTGAATAAAGTAATAAATTCAAAGCGATTCTCTGTATTTATTTCATATCGCGCTGAGTTTTTGGTAATGTAAACAAAAAATTGCATGTAAACCAGGCGTCAGCAACGCGGAACAGCTCACATTAGTGAGTCAATTTTGGACGTTCCATGTTTTTGCAAAAGTAAGAAAAAGTAGGCAAAGGTGATGCATTTACTAAGCCCTGAAAAATCTTCTCAAGTGTTTGTATGTATCAGCGTATATTAATTTGATCCAAAGCACCATTGCTAAAAGAGCAGAAAATAATATATACAATACTACGATAAAGGTCGCTTGATTGTGCAGTAAAAATGACCACAGACGTGGTCCACTATCGTGAGAGCAAACTGGCGCAGTTTAAAGTAGATGGAGGAGATAGGCATAGACCAATCTAGCAAAAACTTCCTTCAAGTTCTTTTCACTTCATTGCCAACTAAAAGAAATAGCAACACCCCTAAGGGATCATTCACAATGAAAATTAAGCATTAACATAAGACATAAAGCTAAGGCGATGTGTTGTCATTCACATTGACAAATGATACTTAAGCAGTAAGTAAGGGCACTTAGGAGAGATTTGGGTTCAAAAAATTGAAGTTTGTTTTTTGTTGTAATGGATTATAAGTTGGATAAGGAACATACCTATTTAATTTTTTTGGTATTTGGACCTTTAAAGAGCTCTCATGGTCCCGAGATGATATAGTATATTTGTTGTAACAATGAGCTACCCTAGTTGTTTTATGTCATTCCCCGTAAGTTATATTTTTTAAACTTCAGGTACACTTTTCTCAAAATCTATTTAACTTAGAAGTTTGAAGCTTTTTATGGTTGTACAGAATGTTTTGTTGCATTTATTAGGTTAAAAAGTTTCGATCCTAAATTACGTGATCCACAAGAAGTTAATATAATAATACACCAAAAATTATTTTCCTGTCACTATTTTTTTAAATTAAATTAGTTCCCCAAATGGACGAATAGTTAACTGGCTATGTTAAGCTACTTATCAAAATTCATAATAAAAAAACTGACGGAGTTCTTGCCTTTATTTTAAGAGAAAAGTGTACCTAAACTAAAAGTAACATTTTTTAGAAATTATTTAACAATGTTTAAATTTTTTATAATTAAAATATTTAAACTTAGCTAAAAAGTCTTGATATCAGTATACTCGGAAAGCCTTCTTCAGTAAGCAGTAAAAAGTTCATTGTTCTAGATGGCGTAATTCTTTCTTTCAATTGCGAAAAAGCGTAAAAATTCCCTGCTACCTCAAGTGTACATAAAAGCTGAGCTATGGCGAACTAGGAAGCGATTACCGTCAAACGAGGTTATGTACTTGTAACAAATGAACAAGAGCCAGTTCCCCGATTAAAGTATGTTAAACTCACAAGAGAAACATCGCCTACAATAACAAGTTGTTTTGCTGCGATTTTTATATATATCCAGTGATTCCCGACCCGTGATCTTACGCAGAAAATGTGTTAGCGAGTCAACGCATACCGACGGAAAATACGATGGGAGACGGCAGAATGATCACGTGACGAGAATTGCTCTGTGATTGGCTAATTTTTTATGTTAAATGTACACATAGATTGGACCTTGCAAACTTCCAAATTTACGTCTAATTCAATTTTTATGTTTATGTGATTCATTATGAATGGTTCCATTACAAACATAGCATTTAGCTTTTAGCTTTACGTTCTTACGGTTGATTTTCATTGTGAATGGGGCCTAGCTCACTCCCTTGCGTTCATTGACACTGCAAATCCGCTACCCAGATAGTATTGCCACCTTTATTTTCTCTGTGCTTGCATCATATCCCATCACCCCCAGTTGGAAGCTTTGGCGCCTCCCCTGGAAATAGTGACAGTTTTTTGTCACTGAGATCAGAATGAAACACCGGTCCGTAAGCTTTAGATTTGGGGAAATATTGACACTTTAAAATACCAATTCTATGCTAATCAACATGGCAAAAACAGAAACTATAAACGCCGAGGCCACAACAATATTCCAAGCAATTCATTTTCGAGGCATACCTTTTGTTAGGGTGTTACCTGACATTTTGCAAACAAACCTCCGGATGAAATACATGACAAATTGATATCCCAGCTCATTTCCCCCAACAAATATGTTTTTACTTTTTATGATGACCTTTCGCTGTAATACATTTAGCGATCAGTTTGCTGCATATCCAAATATATAGTACCAGGCAATAATCTGCTCATCTATGAACTTGTGTGTATGTGCCTTGTTAGGATGGAGGCAGCGAAAATGGAAACCAACAGAGCAGCGATAATTAAGAGGGCTTTAAAACGATGATATGAGGTTACACGGCATGGGGCTAGTAACAGTGTTTTGATGAGCGAATTAGATAGGAAAAAATTTATTTAGTTAACACACTACGGTAGCCAGATATTGCCTGCATAACCCCAGTGAAGTTTATAATGAGCAATATTTCAGTTTAGTTTATAGCTGAATTTCTTGTTATCATTAGTTGCTCGTTATGGAACAGATATATGAGAGAATTTTATTTCGTAATTAGTATGTAAGCACACATATTAGGCCATTAAATAAAAACAGGCTATTGTGAATAAAATTTCGGGATTTAATGTCACCGCGGTACAACTACCACACCATTATTCAGCGAATCCAGGATACCCTCCATGTTTTATACGCTTCTGGCATTAATGTGGAGTGTGCTTGGATACCTGGTCACTTGGCTTGCCAGGGAATGAACTTGCGATTTGGCTGCTAAGGCGACAACATTACAACATCTAGGGTAATGTCGGAAGACTTGTGCTTGTTGTGCGGAGAGCTGTGCTGTCGTGCTGACGCGAGGAGTGGTTAGCTCTCCGCGGAAATAAGCTTAGAGTAGTGAAGTATATTCCGATAAGCTGGGTAACTTCCTCTCGTATATTTCGTCGTGAGGAGGCGATTGTGGCTCGGTTACGTATTGGCCACTGTAATTTTACGCACGGTAGTCTCTGCAACTGCCGGCCAATCTTTCAGAGGTCTTAGATCTACCACTTTGACACTGACTGACGGATTTGGTTTTACAGAATTGCTGCGACTTCAATATGAACCATTACCTAACATGTTCCAGTGGAAAATGTGGTTCCCTTCGTGTTTTCAACAAATTAAAGAAAGAAAGAAAAACGGATGTGTTGCATATGACTTTTCCACTCACACTTCAATCTATTCCACATACTATTCTTATGAAAGCTATACTATCTACTTCTTGTTGATCCAGATAAACTTTCAATTCACATTTACACATTTGTTGTACGATACAAGAGGTAAAGTGAGTCAGGTATTTAAAGAACGAGTTGCTATGCGATGGCTTTCAAATTCTATACTCTTTACATAATCACAAGAAAAAATGAATAGTGACTTACCAGTTGAGAAAAGCATAATTATTTGAAAATTCAAACAAATAACAAAGAATATCCTGGAAAGGGTTAATTCAACAACAAAAATGTTGATACATATTGTGTGTTTAATGACATATATTCTTTTAGAAAATTTTGTCTATCTTTTATGGCTTACCAATTATACCAAATTCATTCAAAATTAAGAGGATTTCACAGGCTATTTCCAGAAAATTCAAGATATATGGTGCGTTTGCTTCCCCCTGTGGCCGGGCGGGCGATTGCATGTAAGCGCGGAGCATTAGAAGCGAGGTGAATTAACCCTCAAGATTATTCTACTCATTTATTATTATTGTTATCCCTTGAGTACTAACCTTATCACAGAAGATGTTGAAAGTGGTGTCCATCTGCATTGATGCATTCTTGATTTCCTTTGATGAAATTTCCATTCACCCGCTGAAGTTCTTCTTCAGTAATTTTCAAAATTCAAAAATTTTGTTCTTAGTTGGAGAGGAGTGAATGATGCATTTAATTTGAAAGAGTTTTTCTTCAGTTAGGTCCCGTCTCATTTAGCGATTAGGGATCCCGTTGTTCTTAATTTATTACCAAGACGCCTAACAGTCTCTCTATTTGGAACTGGAACGTTAGGAATTTGTCTTGAATTGCCCACACACCGCTCTGCATGACTTGGTTTTTACATAAGTGTCATACATGAAAACTCTTTGTTCAAGCGTGAATTTCTCGGTTTCATACTAATGGATTTTCAAATAAACATATGACACGTCTTATACACTGTACTACGTTTTATATACTTTAGAGATAAACTGTAGGGATAAACGAAATACTGCACTACGTTTTATACACTGTAGAGATAAACGAAATACTGCACTACGTTTTATACACTGTAGAGATAAACGAAATACTGCACTACGTTTTATACATTTTAGAGATAAACTGTAGGGATAAACTAAATACTGCACTACGTTTTATACACTGTAGAGATAAACGAAATACTGCACTACGTTTTATACACTTTAGAGATAAACTGTAGGGATGAACTAAATACTGCACTACGTTTTATACACTGTAGAGATAAACAAACTGCGTCTTCTACACTGTGCAGACAAGCGTAAAGTTATTCTTTTACGGAAACCACTACCGTGAGGCAGCAAGTATGTAGGCTATATCACTGCTGCTCCGCGCTTGCATGCGATCGCACGGCCGCAGGGGGATACGAACGCACTGTACCTTTCATTTGTCGCGAAAATATCTTAAAACATGTGGTTTTAATCAAAATCGATAGCGCCATTTTTGAGAAAATAAAATCTTTAAATGGATTTTCCATGTAAAGGGTAGTTGTCACATCCTTGGAAAATCCTGAACTTAAATAACAAGTTTGCGTTTAACCGGCATATACACACGGATTTTTCTCTAAAAATGCTTTTATAGGGGTTTAGGGGGCCTTAAAACTTATAACTTGGATTCCAATACTTCCCTATTTACTATGCGTAGTAGGGAAAGTAAAAATCAGTTCTCTTCTAGACCTAAACGGATTCACCGACAGCTAAAACTTTTATCTCATCAGTAAAAGGGCCCTGTTCTACGTTGAACCAGCGCCATTGTCTACGATCTGAGGAGAAACTTCACGACTATTTACATAGTTTACGACACAAGGTAGTCCTCGTATAGTGTAAATAGTAGCCTCCAACCAAATTATTCTAAAGATTACTTCTTTGAACCTGTGTTCCAAATGAAGAACCATAAAGATTATACGTACTGCACAAACGAAGATAACAGCACCTTTGCCAACTAAAAATGAATTACTATAAAACCGAATAAAAGTTTAACGGGATCCAGGTAACGGTCTTATGATAAGGAAAAGGGGAATCAGTTTCCGTTTTTGTGTTCCCTATCAATGTCGCTTTGTTCCTCCGTCCGTCCGCCCATATGCATTTAAACTGCGCCAACCGCTGCAAGTATGGAGTGTTTACGAACCAGGGCTAAAAGCTTTGAAACATTGCTGTTTAAAAAATACATTGCAGTGGAATATATGCGATATATATACTGCAAATCAGCGGGAAGAAATTAACGCTATTTTTATTTGCATTTAATTTCATTACAATTGAAAGGGAATACGGCCATAATGGAATTCAGGGCAATGGTCTAAACGCTGCTAATGTGTTTATAGACTTATATTAAAAACAATGGTTGTGTGGGTAATGGATCATGCTCTTACTTGTCACGCGGAAGACCATTCCACCTCGGTTGTTAAAATAGTTATCTACCTTATTAAACATATTTTTAGTAGGTACAACACTATTGAAGGACACAACCACGATTTTAGTGTAAATTTATTGCCATTAGTATTAGAATTCAACGCAGAGGCGCCCTCGGGGAGGGAGGGATGAGGTGAGAGCAGACAGAGGGCGGCAGGACCAGAGGACACGACAGGAAGAGGGCAGGGTCCCTACCATTCGCAGATTTAAACTCCCCGAATGGGTACTGGTACAGCCGGCTCCCCCCTGTAGTCCTACACATCCCCTGGGGAAAGCAGAATTTGGAAACCGCTCCCATTCCGGGGGACAAAGGTTTCACAGAGCATTCTTTTCCCCTGCGCTGCACACGTCGAGACCTCCCGCCGACACATACAACCCTGAGAGAGACCAAGTGGATGAAAGGTGAAGTAAAATGAGAAAGCAGGTGAAATGGAGGGACAGGAAATTCGGGGGACTTTGATCCTTCTCAGCATTCGCCTAGCAACCCGGGGAAACCCCTAAAACAAAAACATGGGTCAAGAAGGTCGGTCTGGAAATGGAACCCATGACCTCCAGAACGCGAGCCACAGACATTACCGCCTCAGCTATCCCGCTCGCTTTATTGCCATGAATTGAAACTTTTTAAGTCTATCCGCTTGCGCCAGAAATGCCGGGTTAACACATCTTCACAAATTAAAACAATAGACAAGTTGGAAGTTGAATCAGACTTGAAAAATTCAAACCCGGGTCTTCGCATCTCCATGTCGATGCTCTTACTGCTTGAGCTACCTTGGCGAGATGCCCGTATGCGCAATAAATCCTCTCATCCGATATATAGTATTCCGGAAGCCTTCAAGGCATTCTCAAATGTTATAGATGTCATACCTCAAAGGAAACATAGTGTTGCAAGTGCTTTAAGTTTCCGGATTTAATGTATAATACAGCATAATTTAACCAAGCGGGATAACTCAGGCAGTAACGTCTGTGGCCGTATTCGGGAGGTTGCGGGTTCAAATCCCGTGGGCCGACCAATCTGACTGGTTTTTTTCGTGGTTACTCTCAGTGGCCAAGGTAAATACCGGATTGGATATTAAATACCATGACCCGAAGTTTCACCTTAAATCTAAAACAATAGTACAATGAAAAATATGCGACAATAGCGAATGCTCTGCCATCTATCCACAGATAATGAAAGCAGGTAGACTGGACGGCAACCTAATGCTATCTGCCCGGCACGTGTAGAAGCAGAAATACAGTTGTCTAGCACTAAGGTCTCTGTGGACGCATGTGGAAACTGCCATCTGCGGGCTACAGAAGCAGAGGTACAGTTTCTATGCTCATATCTCTGTGGAGATGTGACGAAATAATATGGCATAGTACGGGGATGAGACCTAGAAGGCTAGCTGACGTCACAAACCAATACGCAAGATATCTTCCTAGCAGATCCATCGCGATATGACTACGTAGTTAAAGGACGAGAAATGTATGTATGTATAATATATATATATAGTTACCACTATATATATAGTTACCACTATAAGGTTTAATTGTGTTTTGATAAATGGTTTCACATTAATCTGTGTAGGAAGGTTTCAAATCCCTACACACGGTTAGAGTAAAGGATCATCAAAATACAAACCTACCTTTAAAAGTAAATAAAACCTGAGAGAACCTCATAGATATGCAATCACAGAATTAACGCTAAAACCCCACTCATGTAGGCAAGCTTGCAAAATGCAAACTGTACACTTATGTATGTAAATAAATGACACATCTGTTATGTTGATATTCTTTAAATGACGAAAGAACAAGTAAAAGTCTTGAATTCATGATTAGCAAACACTAACCGAATATTCCTTATTTAAAGTAACAACTTACAATTGTTATCACTTTAATAGTAGTTTGTATGAGGAAACTGCTAAAAGTTCATATTATTTTGCCAAAATATCTACTTAATATTTAATAGCAACACACAAAATGTTGCACCTAAAATTATCACTGTGGTAGAATTACTGTTGCCTCTATTAGAATTTCCGTATTCTTATGAGGGCTGTCCCAGAAGTACCAGAACTAACAAAGAAAACACGAAAATTTTGGGTAAAAAGCATCTTTATTTCTCTACATAGTCTCCTTTCAGCTCGATACGCTTTTCCCAGCGATGTTCAATAGCTACGATACCCTGTTTATAGTGAGAACCGTCGAGTTCTGCAAAATATCCATCAACTGCAAACTCCACCTCTTCATTGTTGGCAAATCTTTTACCACCAAGCCATTTCTTCAACTTTGGAAACAGAAAATAATCAGGGGGGCTAAGTCTGGCGAATAGGGTGCATAAGGAAGCAATTCAAACTTTAACTCATTGATTTTGGCCATGGTGATAATGGATGTATGAACTGGTGCAATGTCTCGATGAAACAGAGCTTTCTTTTTCGCTAAATGTGGCCTTTTTTTGCCTGGTTTCATCATTCAAACGCTGCAATAAGTTTGCATGATACTTGCCATTGATTGCTTTTCCTTTTTGAAGATAATCGGTGAAAGTTATCCCACGCGCATCCCAAAAAAACTGACGCCATGACCTTGCCTGCAGATGGAACCTTGTTTGGAGCCGATCACCCCCTTTAAATTCACTGTTTTGACTGTTCCTTCGTCTCAGGTGTGAAGTAATGGACCCATGTTTCATCCATGGTTATGAATCGACACAAATACTGGGCTTTATTGCAGCGAAAACATCGCCGAACACTCGGCTGAAACATCCTCATGACGCTGCTTTTGTTCCATTGTGAGTAAGCGCGGCACCCATCTTGCGCACAGCTTTAGCATGTCTAAATTTTCGTTTAGTATGCGATGTACACCACTTTTTGAAATGCCTACGATGTCTGCTAGCTCGCGCACCTTCAGTCGACGGTTATCCAATAACATTTTGTGGATTTTCCTCACAATTTCTGGCGTGGTCACCTCATTTGGTCGACCACTGCGATGTTCCTCTTGGCAGCTCATACGGCCTCGCTTAAACTCTGTCACCCAATATTTTACTGTTATAAACGAAGGAGCAGACTCCCCCAGAGTAGAATCTAGCTCAGGTTTAATATTAGTTGGACTAATATTAAAGTATTGTATCACCTAACGATGGCCAGTTTTATCCATGTTTACAAATTCGCTGAGAGAGTTCACTATTGGTGGCTGGCAAACGATTACTAAACAACGTAGTATCATCAAACTTCAATCTTAAGATTTATAAGGGTGATTGGTACTTTCTACCATAGTCATTTGTTTGAAACAACAACCGCCAGGTCAAGTACTCCTGGGACTGTCCTCGTAATTTATTAATAGTAGGTATATAATTTGTATAAGTCCGTTTATAGTTCCCTTTCCTTATAATTCTGTCTTCAGAAACCAAAAGTTGACAGGTGCATTTAAGGAATTATATTTACTTTTTAAAACGAGTAATGTTCTGATTTTTTTTCCTCATTGGACACTTACTACCTAGTACTTTCATATAACGAATATTTAAGCTTACATAGAATATAATTTACAGTTTACCTATAGGTAGTTATGAGCCTCCAATTTTAATAATTATTGAAGCTTTAAAAACCAACGTTAGAAAATTGCACTCCAACTTATGTTATTAGCGAAACAAAAGTGGGAAAGGAGAGGTGTGATATGGGTTACCTGCTCCTTCTTGTCCTGGTTCGTCTCTGGTCCTGTATCTTGTTGCCTGGTGTTCTGCAACTTGTATTTACCTTATTTAAAAAAAGAACCCCGCTTCGGTAAATGTGTTATCCGCTAGCTGTGGCAAGCTTGTATGCTTTGGCGGTGTACAACTTTAGTGACTGTTGTTTCTGTCTAGCTGTCGTTATGTTATAATATTTCAGTGGAGCTTTTACATTAATTTAATTATATTTGTCTGGCTAGTTAATGTTTTTGAAATACATATTAGCTCATCGGTGTTCATGAAATTGCTTTAATCTACGTGTTTTAAGAAGGTAAGGCAATAAATTACGATGTCAATAATGGTTTAATTTAACATAAAGCTCTCTATTTCTTTTTAAAGAAATGTGCAATTTTAGTAATATAGCAATTACATTTTTCTGTTTACTATTTTACTTACTCATTCCATACTTTAAGCTCAATAGTTCATTTTATATCGTTAATGTTGATAACAATATTCTTTGTTACACATATATGGCGATATATTAACAATAATAACTGAAACTCATTTCCTTTGACTATTCCAACATGTCATCCTCCTTGAAAATTTTTGCAAGAATATCTAAAAAAAATTCAAAGTTGTCTTCTTTTACATTTGGTTACTATGTTTAGCGAAATATATCTTTAACTTATTTACAAATTATTTGAACTCAACATTTTTGCATTGAATACAAATGACGATTAACAATACTAATCGCTTATTTTATACATTTACACTTTAAATTTTTCTTTTAAATGCCTGTTTGCACTTTTGTTATGTATTTCTTTCTATAAAGGCTTTGTTCTCGTTCGTTTAGCATAATTTATTTTCCTTTTTATCGTCATTCAATTGTCTTATACTCATTTCTTTCAGGCAAAACAAATTAATTTAGAACATAAAACTTATTTTAAAGCATTTCAAATCCTTTAAAACAATACTTTCTAGGAATTCACAATTTAAAAATTTTAACATAATACCATATAACCTTATAGATATATTAGCATTGCAATCTCCTTGAATTAGAATTCTGGTTTGCTTTTATATGAATTTAATTTCTTATGTCACTTGTCCTTAGTGGTGTAGTGGTTACCATGCCAGCCTCCAGTTCCCGAGGACGCGGATTCAACGGAGGGCGATGGATTTTTTTCGGCGTAAAAATCCTTAGCATAGCTTCCTCCGGAAAAGAAGTAAAGCAAAGCCGGTGGTCCCGTGCCCTAGATATACGCATCTAAATGAACCTCAAGCCTGATAAAGAGGCTTCTGAGCAAAATTACCGGTCTTTTATGCCCAATAGAGAATGGGACGCTAAGGACCACAGCAGTTAAAGAGCGTCCATAAATGAAACTCAAAGAAATTTCACATATCACTTTCGACACATTTAATTTCTGCGTCAAAACTCACTTGTATAAGGTAAATTTTAGTTTCAGCTTGTCTGATAGGCCAACTTAAAACTTTAGGAAACGTTTGAGAAACAAATCCGTACTGACAGCAGTAATTAAAAAATAACTCGTGGCTGTGAAAATACTTTGTGGCAGTATTGTGAAAGCTGGTTAATGTATATGAGCTTTACACCTGCTTGTTTATAATGGCAAAGATGTAAAGAGAAGAAGTTTCGTTAGAAAAAACAATGTCAAGTACTTGGCATAATATAAACCACAAAACACTAGTTGTTTAACAAAGCTACATAAAAATGAAATGTGCAGCTAGTGACGTTGCCTAACAAGTGTTAAAAGGAACTTGGTGAATCATTTTGGCGATGTAAAACTTTATCTATTACTTCCAAGTCTTTTGTACAGATGTATTATGCAGAATACAGGCGTTGAAACGACAGAATGAGGATGGGAAGAAAGTTGAGGGAGGCAATCTTAAGATTTGAAAAGTTGAAGACTGTAAGGAATTTGAAAGTAAATGAGACTGGAAAAGGTTGGAGAACGACCGGAATCTTAAGCATGTTATTAGCACAGATATTGGAAATGTACAGATCGACGACAAAGTCTGTACATTCAACTTCGTTGTCAAGATGAATCTGAAGATTGGCTTCACTTGTATAGTTAATTACTTCGCGGCATCTGAACATACTGAGTTTTGAGGCAGTATTTTATATCACAACACTGTGAATGCCAGAGTGATTGTAGTGTAAATTAATATTATTGTATGACAATGATTTTAGATGTTTGTTAGCCATAAGCATTGTTAGGAAATAAGTTTACAAGGCCTTAATGAAACTGACAATAGAAGTGAGCAACAATGAACCGATGGGTTGAGTTGTTTATCACTAAGAAGAGACAAACAAATGACGTCAGGGTAGCGTGCCTTTCTTTAGAAATGGAGGGAATATCTTCCCTAGAGCATGTGTGTTAGTAATTGTGATTGGCTGACAAAACAGACGCTAATGTTGGCGCGATTTGGTAACCAATAGCAGCTCTATTATAATGTTTAGGCTTTTCAAGGAGAGGGAGTATATATTCTCGAGCTATAAGCATGTTTCGCGCAGTTCTATGGAATCATTCACGAGGTACACGTCATGCAGTCTCGAAGAATCTCTCGTGAATTGCACGTCATACAGTTTGGAAGAATCTCTCGCATCGTAAAATTAGTTACAAAATGTGAAGTACGCGGCAACTAATACGACATTAATTACATTCGGAAATATAACCGTTTCAGTCAGGCGTGTATAAAGATTAAAGATGTGAACTGCATTCCTGGTAGGTAATTTAATTGGCCCCGATCAGGGTTGCCAATCTGTCGGACTTTACATCAAAATTGACGGGTTTTCAAGTTGTATGACTGGTAAATAACGTATTTGACGGATGACGGATTTTTTAACGGAGGAGTTCTGAGTCATTTTGTATTTTGAGAGATTTCTGATGGTTAGTTTTTATTTTTAAAAATATGTTGTATTTTCTTGGAGTAATTCTTACGCACACAAGTTTTTGTTTTATTTCCCTACATGGGCCAACAAATTTATTGTAAAGGTCACAAGTTACTGTGATTATGCATCAGTGAGTGTTTCATCAAGCTGCCTAAGTTATAGAATAGGTTATCGTAGCATAAACTTGCCGACACCCCGGTTATTCCTCATCTGTAAACTGAATAATATGTTTTTGCTGTTAGACCAGGCGCGCGTAAAGTATTAATAATAACGTGAGAATTAGCTGAACGTTATTTATCATCACTGTTTGCAACTTCAATCTCAAATTCACACTCAGAGTTTAGCCAGTATGAAAAGTGCACGGTAAGCAGATATGTTTAAATCTGCTTTCTATTTTTATTGTAAATACAGAGTACTGTTTACTTTTTTTGGTTTGTTGATCCGAGGGTAAACAAACGAGTGTCATATTTAAAATAAGTTTTCATTATTTTTTTATTTTACATGAAAATACGAATATGTCTTATTTTGGCGGATTTTTGGTGGATTTTTGGTATGACTGGGATACGAATAATGCGTTGGTACACTGGTCCCGATACCCATAGAAGATTGAGTACGTCTGTGCGGTGATGCCTGGGAGGGATTATGTAGACGCCCTCATGTCCTCCGGCACCAGCCTGGTAGACACTGGTAGACAGCCAGCTAGAGTCTATTGCTCCACCGGGGTTCTTCCCTATTCTTCTCTTTGGGTTGACTAAGCGTAAGCAGGTATATATTTCCTGAGTAAGCAGACGGCCTTTTGATGAAACCAGATATTAGGCTCTGGTGGAAAACTCCACGGAGAGAGTCCTCGTTTGGTGCCTAGATGGGGCCCTCGGCTCTGGGTAGCTCTTGAAACACCCCATTCGGAGACACCAGTCTTAAAGTTTATAATTCGCCACTCGCTTATCCATTATAAAAGATAGAGCATTGTCCGCCTGTAAATTGTGGCATTAGGAACTATTGTCTTTCCTTTATTACACGGCTTATTTGCGAGTATTTTTGACCTTTGATCTACAATGCATTTAAGCAATTTGGCCTGCAGTTTAATTCTTAATTGGGATTTTACGGCGACTGATTCCACAAAGCAATGATTACAAGAAACAGAAGCTACAGAAGAACAGAATTTTTCTTTCTTTTGGGGAGGATGTTCGAAAGGGGTGAAAATCTCTGACACTACAATCAGCGGTTTTCATAGAAACGAATTCCAAGGATGGCTGATTCACCTGGTGTACTTCCGTTACTTTAATGACAGCATGAGGTGAGAAAAAGCACCGAGTTTCTGTTTGTGTAGCTGTAGACCATACCGCTCACTTCGGACAACCAGCTTTAAATCTAGAACTAACCTTAATGTGTCCTTATTGCATATCTGGTTCTTAGCCTTTGGTTAGCCAGTTTATGAAAGTCAAAACAAACAAACAAAAATCAGGAATGAGAAATTAAGCTTCCAGATTCGTAGCTGGATACTTATACCGTAGGTATGGGTAAAAAAAAAGTTAAGATTTTAGAAACGAACTGAGAGTAGTAAATATTCCACAAATAATAAAAGAATATGAATGTAATTAGAAGGATCACATAAACAGATGACGCAGCCACGCTACGTCCTCCATCCATTTGCCTCACGATTACTGCTTTTCTCCTCCTAGTTGATTTTTTTTATACTTTGCCACGGCTGCTCGAGCATGAGATCTTAATCTCTGGGTATGCGTGAGTGTATGTACATAGAAACACGAACGCTTTCTTGGAACACTTTTATTCACCATTAAAATAAGACTTAAGATTTGCCGATCACTTTTAAATTCTTACGATGTTACTGTGTCTTTTCCAAGACGGAAGATTATCAATTACATCTGATCGTTCGACCCTCTTGCAAGTTCGCACCCAGTCTTCGGACCCCGACGAGACCGTTGTTCCTCATCACACGAGCGTCCCAGCGAGAGTATGTCCTCACCACACGCGCGATACAAAGAAAAAGACTCCTAACTTCCCCTCTCTCCTCTTAACATTTCGTACCAAAACTCAGCGTCAAGAAGCTTCTAGTGACCTTCATATCCTGGCCAGTGCGACTGCACCCATTAATTCCAAGAGGAACTGGCTTCAGCGGTTTTACCCTTTATACCTGGGGCTGGTCCCTAATTAGCTAAACTGCGCCTGTCTGGTCTTTCTGTCGCTTTTAACTGTGAAAAATTCTCCCAATGCTTCTCCTTTTAATACGTGTACTGATTCTAAATACTTTATTATTTATTTTATTTCGCTATCCTTCCCAGATTATTTAGATAATTATTGACTGTATAATTTCGGATTCACAGACATCAAAGCGGCAATGAACTACAACGCCTAAAACCAACTAGATCAATTGGAAGAACAACAAAAGTTGACAGTATCAATTTGATGGAGGTGGAACAGACCAATAGGTTTGAAGGAGAAGGAGATTATGTTACTCAGAGACCACTGTATAACACATCTTTATGCACCGGTCCAATTAAGCATCACTTCGAATGCTGTTGCTCTCCCCCAGCTTGAGACATTTATAAAAGTAGTTTTCTCTCGTATATCAATATTACGTGAATTTCTCTTCAGTTTCTTGTACCTTAAATGCGAACAAAAGCAGCAGCTTCCCCCTCTTCCTCTTCAGAAAGAACTCTGCAGAAGTCGAGAACTCGCAACACTCGAACTCTGCAGTGAACTGCTTCGCACTTCGCTACGCCATTTTGTCGAGATCGAGCAACGCTTAGCTTTAACAATCCATTACTCTCTCCACCAATTTTCACAAACGTTGCTCTCTTCTGCCCCAGCGGAAGAAATAGCAGTGAAGTGGCAATTTTAAGGAAACATTTGTTTTCGTAGTTCAACTCCTCTTTCAAAATATCAAGCAGAAATGAAATTGTGTAGCTTTATCCCTCGAATCTTGTTTTATCGGATGCGTTGTTTATTTGCAGAATAAGATTTATTTCTTGCCGTAATATTCAATAAAATAAACTTAAATTTGTTTGTAAATAAAATAAAAAACAAAACATTTAAAATGTGTTTGTTGCATTACTTTTGTGGCATTTCTTTTTCAGTCAACTTACTCCACGCTGCAAGGGTAGCTTTTTAAACCTCGAATGACAATTTATTTAGTTTCATTTACCTTCCCGTATCATTTCTGAAGCTATTGTGCAAAGACTTATAAGATTTGTACGACCGAAGAAAGTGTTTTGTTTACGTAATTTATTTATTTGCGTAATTTTGAAGAACATTGTTTGTTACATAATATGCTGCTACATATATAAGGCAGTTTTGAATATGTATTTTTGTTGTTACACTCCAAGTTTAAAAAATATTATGTTAACTTTGTTATTAAACTGGTTCTACAGATATTATTTATGTTTATGTTGCCTCAGCTGCATCGGTAATGTTTGTAGAGACACGTTTCTCTTAGGCAGGGTGCGGTGCGACAAGAATGCAGGCTTGCACAGATTTTAAGTTTAAATTCACTTCTTTTTATTAATCCTTGAAACAAATTAAATAGCACTACACAGATGTTAAGAGCTGTGAGATTCTTTTACTTAATACTTGCATTTTGTTAACGCGTATACTTAAGATTCACACGAATACGTAAAATTTCTTTAGAGAACACATCTTCCACCCGGTCACTGCCAAGGTCTGCAGGCAACTGAGCATATTTCAACCGTAAAAATCCGTAAGCTTCTATTTTTCAAGTCTCTGATTGGCTAATCCTAGTCCAATACAATAGCGGCATTTTACTTAAAGCTTTTTCTGGCTGTTAATTGGCTAATTTTAAACTGTCACAAAATTTTCATTATCGTTGCTCTAGTCATGACTAGTAACATTCAAACTCTCAAACGCATTATTACCTCAAGGTTACCTCATTGTTAGCAACGTTAAACTTATTATTCTCACAGTTCTTGCATTATTAAATTACGTAATGCATTCAATAACATTACTGAACAGGTTTACAATAAAAATAAGCATATGCAATGACTATTACATACATTTTTACAAATTATTACATACATACTGTTTCCAGGCGGGCTGTTATTGAAATTACATATTATATAATTTAATTGAAATTATTCAAGTATTAAAAATACTGCATCACGGTGAATCCTCCTGTTTACGCCTTATAATGGTAATTTCGCAAAGCCTCTTGATATTCCTAAAAGCTAATGCAGCATTTCTTGATGTTCAAGAAAATAGTTATGAAATCGGCGAAAGTTGCATTTATAATGTCTGTAACCTCCGTCCGACATATCTTTTAAGTTCTGAGAATCATTTACATTTAACTGTAGGTGTCTTTTGCCGACGTAACAATCATCAGAAGGTGGAATAATTTTTACTTTCTCTACTACTATAGTAAATAGGGGAAGTATTGCAGTCCACCCAAAACTTCGATACTCAGATTTCAGCAAAAATACATGTTTTGAGGCCCCCCGAATCCAGAAAAAGCATTTTTAGAAAAAAATATATGCATGTCTGTGTCTGTGAACAGCATAATTCAAAAACCAAAAGTCGGAGAAATACCAACCTTGGTATTTAGGTTCAGCATCTTTCAAAAATGCCACACGAAGATTTTCAAGAAAACCCTCTTACCTCAGACTACCCTTTACATGCAACATTGTTTGAAAATTTTGATTTTCTCAAAAATGGATCTAACGATTTTAATTAAAATATCTTAGATTTAAGATATTTTCATGGCAAATGTCCACAAAAGTCCTCTTCCTTCTGAATTAGTTTTGCATAACCGGTAAACCGTAAGAGATAGACAAAATTTTACTACGCAAAAAAATGTAGATCTCGTTAAAACACACAATTTATGTTCATACTTTTTTTCTAGTGAACCATTTGAACCATTTGCAAGATATTCTTATTCTTTGTTTGAATTTTCCAAAACTTACACTATTTTCAAATGGGAATTCGTTTTTTTCCCCTTCTTTCTTTATTATGTCCCGGACATGCAAAGAAAATGGAATGCTTCACATAGCAACCAGCTCTTAAAACATTTGATTATCGCTTAAAGCCTACCATATTTCCCTTGCACCTACAAGAAAATTAGCAATAAGAGAATAATCGTTTGTAAAAATAGTTTGTACAAGAGTAGAGAAAGTTATGCGAGTATAATGCACCAGATTCTTTTAGCTAATGACAGTAGATTAAATGTTCCAGTGATCATTTAATGACGTAAAGTCTAAACAATATTCACAACGGCAAAAATTGTGAATATGAAGTTCCCGCGCTCCCAGACACCCAAGTTAAGTGTTTTGGAAATGATACATAGTCTGTAAACATCCAGAAAAATGATCTCAGTTGTTAATTATAAAACAGGGATCGACTTATTCGAGATGTCACACTGAAGGCAATTTTCTTTGTATGGTTACTTGTAAAGATAGGATTCTCATGTAATTACATATTCTATTCATTTATACCGGGAGAGCCAATGAACTAAGAACCGGCTGCGCGGTGATTTCCTGTTCGCGTTATCGGCGCTCGTTGCGTCTGCGGCTATTATAGAATGGCGCGGACGCAACCATACAACATTTGTAAAACTACTTTTAAAGGTTTTAACTTACCAATTTTATGAAAGGAGATGCTGAAACTGGCCTCCGTCATTGTCCATACATTCTTGGCATCTCTTTAGGAAAGTATCCATTACTCGCTGTAGTTCACATTGAGAAATGCTGGAAATTTACTGGCTGATATTTTGTTTTAATTCTTCCAGAGAGTGTGGATTTGTTTTACACGCTTTTTTTTTTAATTTACTCCACCGATAGAAATCGCAGGGGGTTAGGTCGGGGGACCGAAGGAGCCACACATCTCTATTAATAATTCTGTTCTCAAGCACACTTTCAATTGTTATCATCGAAATATTGGCCTATGAGCTGTGGCAGAGTCTTGTTGAAAAAGGCAAAATCACGCTCCTTGTCGGTTAATTCTCTAAAAAAAAAGAGAAGAGGGCAAAATTGTATTCACGTATGTAGGCGTAAACTGCTAAATCGATTTTTGGGGCAAGTTTCCAAACGATACCGATGTTGTCTAATGTTTCTTCGGTAAGAAGTGCTCTTAGATTGAACTCCTGCGGTCTGAAATTTATTATAAAGTGTGTGGATTGTTGTACGGCCTTGAATTTTTACACCCGCAAATCTTTCTGCAAATGGTATTTTCACTTGACGAGCTGACTGAGTTAATACATACGAATCATAAATAAATATACGCTGTGCAGTAGAAAACATATACTGAACCATAATATATACTTTCTGAGTAAATACAAGACACAATAATAACTGGAATACACCATAATACTGTCAACCCAATACTGTAGAGCCAGGGCAGAGTAAAGCCGCGTCAGTAGTGTGGCTTTGAGTGCTGCAGCTTAGTGAAAAAACACCACCCAGCCGGTTCTTAGTTTTTTGGCTCTCTCCGTATGTGGACACGTGGAGATAGAAAACCTCTACGAATTCAAGCATGGACATTACTGTACTTTTACATATTTTTTGCATAATATAATTCAAAATAAATATATTAACGTGCCTTTCCTTAATTATTTTTATGTTGATTTTTCTTGCTTTCTTTTTAAACCTGCCTATTTTTTCTTTAGAAATGCCAGTAATTAACTATTTAAGTTGAGATTAAACATAGTTGACATACAGTTGCGACGGTTTAACATTTTCTCTGTATATCAACTACGCAACAATTTAATTTGAGATTAATTAGTATTATTAGCGTTGTACGGTTGCGACGGTTAAAACATTTTACTCTATATTAACAATGAACAAAAACCAACCTAACCCGTCAAAACTGTACTCGTGGTTCTGAAATAAACAGCTCCAGGGAAAAAAAGTGTTATTTAATTGTGTGATATCTTGCGATATTTGAAATATATTCTTAATTTCTTCAGTTGTTGTTTATGAAGACTTTGGTATTTGGTGTTGGTTTATTCATATAAGTTTTGCGAACAACGTTTGAAGTGTTCGCAAAATAGTATGAAAACTATGAAATAAAACTTGTAGTCGCGATTACTTGATCAACAAATTAATAGTTTTAAGTAATGATTGTGGAGCACTTAGAAGCAATAAAATAAATACATGTGCTGGTACAAAGAATGGCCTATAAGTGAAATAAATTATTTTTCATTTAAAGTCCGGACCTTTAATGTAATGTTATTTGTTAATTTTTAATTAATTTGTATTTGTTATATATTTATAATTACATATTTAATTGATATTACATATTTTACTATATATTTCTCAATATTATGTTACATAAAATAACCGAGCTTTGGTTATTTATCATTAATGAATTCGATTACAACATACAGAGAAAATATAGCAAAATTTTCTTATATAAGGTGTGTTAAAATTTTGGCCTGTTATCATTATAAGGATTCTCTGTGTTTTTTCTGTTTTTTTCTGTTTTCTCAGTTGCTAAATCGTGACTTTCTACGTGTATTGTTTGGAATAAAATATCCGCGGATTTTATTTTATTTCACATGCAATTTCTGTGGAGTAACGATTTTTTATTCCGTGATATTCTCAACAAATAATCAAAACTCTTCTTTACAAATACATGATTTTATAAAATCGTATTCCTACACAGTCTTTGTAGATTCTTTTTAGTATTTTAGTAATTTGGTAATAGAAACTGCAAGGGCCTTATAGCCTATGCCCGTCAGGCAGAACAGTGTTTTAAATGGTGAAAGAATTGTTACAATGGATTTAGAGGATTTCGTTATTATCGCACACACACAAACACACACGCGCGCGCGCAAATTTTCACTGTTTATAAAATTTGTATACATGCAACATAAAGAAAAAACAACCAAAACCTGAAACATGTCATTTTTTGTAAAAGACTTCTAATAAAGGCAACTCAGTGCAATGTGATTATTAAAAATAGGCTAAATATGAAATTTCATATTCTTAACCAAGAATGCTGGCGTTATTGGAATAAGCATATTTAGGAATTTTAGGGCGTGGAATTAAACACCTCCATTAAAATTTTCATATTTTATAATGTTTAGGTGAAATGTTCATATTCATAAAATTTTGTAAAATTTTCATATTTCAGGAAAATCTTATTTTGTAAGAATTAGAAAATTTTGGCTTTTAACATTGGATGTTATGTCCATATTCGTATGATATTTTTGTTCTACCTCTATAAAAATATCGGTTAGCCGAATTTCAATTTTATTGTGAAATTTGGAGTTCAGTTGAAAGACAACGCAAATTATTCCTACTTTAAAGAAAACAAGTAAAAATACTTTAAAATAATTAAGTTCAAATTTGTGATAACTAAAGAAGCTTAAATATATTCTGTAAAATGTTACTTGTATTATGTAATACCTTTCTGCATGGGCACTTCAATACCACACGTGTTGCATTTAAAGCAAGCAGGGTAGTAATGGAATTGTGTCAGGACTGGAACCAATTAAGGACAACGATCTATTTTGTGCCGTGAAGAGAACCACGTAGCACACCACTTCCCCATTGGATATGAACCAACCCACTGATGTCTAAAAAAACAGTTTCTAAAAAGAGATGACAGTGTAGAGATAAAACAGGCAACTTTCCTTAGAAAAAATTATGTTACCTTCACATAGCTTTCTCTACCCTCTATCGATTATTTTTATACAGCTTGTACAAACTATTCTTACGAAAGCTTATTTTTCTACCTGCCTCATGTTAATCCAGATAAACATTTGCAAAAATAGTTTCATTACACATTTCGGTGTAGTTAAAAGAAAAACTCATCTATCGATTAGTCAGATGTTTAAAAGCGGATTGCTATATAATGGCACTCTTTCCGTGACATAGCGAGAAACAAGTGAATAGCGAAGGTAATAAAAGCATGAATGTTGACAAATTAAAAGGCAATAGTGTGGATACTTCGGAAATGGTTTATTCCAAGAAAAAACTGTGTGAAATAAATTGTGTGTTTTAAAGAGATCCACATTTAGTGTAGTATATTTTAGTATGTTTTTATATGTAGCATGGTTTACTAGTTATATAAAATTCCTTCCAAATGAAGAGAACTTCAGAAGTTATTCTCAAAAAATACAACATGTATATCTTATTTATCTGTAAATATATTAAATATACAGTGTCTTAATCAAACTCATTAAGAGCCATTTTTGAGAAAATAAAAAAATCCACAAATTATCCATGTAAAGCGTAGTGGGGGAATCTTCTTGAAAATCTCTCCCTATCACTTCTTTGGCAGATACTGAAATTAAATACCAATCCGAATTTTCGTTTGAAGTCAAATTAACCCACGCAAGCTCGGACCTTGTTCTAAAAATGCATATTTTGGACTCAGAGGGCCTTAAAACTTGTATTTCCGGTGAAATCACTACGTTCAATTTTTTGATGGAATACAATACTTTCTCTACTTCCTAGGAACGTAGTAGAGGAATCACTAGTACTAATAATTATCGTAACATTCAGTTTTATCGACTCTTTATATCTTGTTAGGCTGTTTCCATTCAGGAATTCCTGTATACATATCTGTTCACTATTCATTACACAGCTTCAAAACGGCGATATATTTATGACTGAAGTGCCTATTAGTCATGCTAGATGGTCTGATATGGCAACAGCATCGCTAACCAATCGAAGCGTTTACCGTGAAATGATAAATTACGTGTCTGTTTACGTTGGCATAAAAGAAGAGAGAACACACAACAGCTCGAAAGTATACAAGGCCGTCCTTGGCCTAAGAAGTTCTAGAAATTTAGAAAGGCTTAATGTTGTATGATTTTTCTGGATAAGGTACAATTTAACGAATGCTCCTAACATTATTTTTTAAAGTAACTGCTTTATTGAATTAGAACAAATATAGTATACTATATTCTAGCGATGCTATTTAATTGAATAACAATAACTTTTAAATCTATATCGGTACAGTCGTTCTCCGTGGTCTAGGGATAGCATGCTAGCATATAGTTCCCGAAGTCGCGGGGTCAAACCCGGCAGAGGACGATGGGTTTTTTTCGGGTGTAAAAATTCTTAACATGGCTTCCTTCGGATAGGAAGTAAAGCGGTAGCCCCATTTTGTAGATTTACGGCACATAAAAGAATCTCAAGCGTAATAAGGAGGCCTCTGAGCAAAATTACTGGTTTTTCACGCCAATATAGAATGGTACTCTAGGAACCATAGTTGTTGAAGAGCGTCCATAAATAAAACTCATTTTCTACATCGGTAGGTTCTCTCTCTAGCTAGCTCGTAAGCGCTAGCTGATGCTGCATCTCCAATTTGCTATATCTTTCTCTCTTTCTCTTTCTTTGAGCAAATAGTGTTTGTACAAATGTGCAGCAATACCTATTTAAGAAACTTGATATATGTAGACTCCACCAACCGAGATGGCTACACGGTAACGCGTGAGGCTCGCATTCAGGAGGTCCCGGGTTCGATTCTCGTCGACCGCCCACTCTGACCGTAGGTTTTTTGTGGTTATCCGTGATCGGTAGTCGAATGCTGATGCGGTTTCTCATTTACCACGATTTCCTTTCCAACTTTTCCGTTTCCTTCTGGTGTGCTTTCAGGATTCGTGGTGTATGCTTAAAGGAAAGCGAAGTCTCCGTAGAGGGCTGTTTGATCGATGGGTCGTTCATCGCCCTATCAGGTTTTCGAGCCTGGAATTGTTGGGGACCTCCGCGTGTCTCTGTAGCCTATCTGCCTGCGGCTGTAGCCTCCTGCGGTTCCTTCACTTCATTGCTTCTTCCTGGGGGAATAGATCTATGTAGGTCTAAGTGTGCAAGGTGTCCCCCTACGTTATATAACCTATACCCTAGATTCCCTTTATGGAAGTTGAAAGGAAGGAACTCATCTTCTTTAGCAGTGCAATCTTGAGTTCTCTTTTCTATCTTTCTGCACATCCCATAGCCATCATAATCAACCTAAGAGACATTAAGTAGCGATATTTTACTGTTTATATCTGTAAAAAGTGTGTTTTATAAAGGTAGCAGCTGTTTAACCAAGAACTAATCCCTAACCTCAAACCCAAATTTCTTCCCCTCGTTAGATAGCTTATAAACTAATATAAATGCAAAGCAGTTCAGCAGCTTGATGAGTCGTATCTGTGCATATTATATTACTTTCCCTTATATGTATTACAGCAAGTAAAGGAAGTGGTGCATTGCATTGGATGTCAAGATTTCGCCGAAAATGCATGTTTAGAGAACTTCTAAATCCGTAAAAGTCTTTTTATAAAACGTCCGCGTGTGTATCTGCTAGAGAGAGAGAGAGAGAGAGAGAAGGGGAGCTAAAACAAAATGTCCGATAAATACCAAACTTGATATTTATTTTCAGTAGCTTCCAAATAAAGATGCGACTGAATTTGTTAAAGGAAATCCCCACCTCAAACTACCATTTACATTTTAAGAATTGACTATTTTTATATTTAAAAACGTGGCTGTAAGGAATTTTTAGTAAAATACCATATGTTTAACACATTTACATGTCAAATATAATTTATATCCTGAATTTTGGGAATATCCAGCGAATCCTCTTCGGTTGGAAGGAATTTTGTATGATTTAATTTAACAGTAAACCGTAAGAGATAGACAAATACGTGCAACACAAAACTGCTGGAGATCTCTTTAAAACCCAAAATTCATTTAAAATTACTTATCTGTTGCACTAGGCATTTCCGAGCTATGCGTAGAAAGAGTATCACTTAGACGCCACTATCGACTAGCTTTTAAACATCTGATTATTCAATTCATTTCGCTTTTAAACATCTGATTCGGTTTTCTCTTATGCCTTCAACTAAATGTGTAACGAAACTGTCTCTGCAAACGCTTATATGGATTCGTATGAAGTAGATAGAAAAATAAGCTTTCGTAAGAATAATTTGTTAAAGCTATACAGAAATAAACATAGTACATAGAGAAAAATCATGTGAATGTGATACAACCTATTTGTTTCACTTTTAGCCTACAATTTTCTACCTCATTCAAAGAATACCCTAAAGGACCTAGTTTCTCATGCTCTGATAGTAATGTAGTACGTACATAATCATGTAGTGCCTTATCAAACCATTCATTCTTGCCCTCTCCATGAAATTTGCATCATCTGAGAATAAAACAGACCCGGCTACAAAGTCTTTTCACGTCCTCTGTGGAATCGGTTTTTGATCCATATTCCAAGTAAATTACGAAAAGGGAATATATTATTTTTGACTTAGATAGAAGCAGCCCTAAAAGCACCTCTGGTCAAATCCAGTCTGATATGGGATTGTCTCACTACCTTATGGAGCTTGGAAATATCCATCAAAGTAAAACTTGTACGGGTGCCAGGCGATGAGAGAATTGAGGACAATGAAAGAGGAGATAATCTAGCGACAGGATCCCTTTCAGAGACCTGAACTTATTTTTGGATCCCCAATAGGAATACTTAAAAAAGTTAAGAAGGACTTGGAGAATTAGGAACGGCAATCATTGCAAATCTGCATCATCTATAAAACATAAAAATATGGATAATCGCCAAAAGGTATGGTAATTAAGTAGGCACAGATTCACATGAACACACTGGCTTTGGATTGCCTAGACGATAGTTTATTAAACAACCAGTTAACTGATCATATAAGTTAACTTTTAACAAACATAAAAGTCCACAGTTTCCATTTGAGTGTGCTTTATTTTTTTATTTTATTTATTTTTTGTGTAGTGTTTAACGCCCGTTCTTACTTCCACCACAGATGGTGGACACTAATGATACATGAAATGAAAGGAAATGTTGGAAGGAAATGAACCAAGCTTAAGTGTAGAGGACCTTCCTGGCATTTGGCACTTATGAGAACTCGGGAAAACCTAAAAAATCCTCGGTCATGGAGGTTTTAGTGAGCTACCTTTCAAGAGTCCGTGACTTATCGACCTCGGCTACCTGTGTCGGTTTGAGTTACCTGAAATGTATCACAGTATGGTAAATGTAAGACTAAGGCCGTACACAACATTTCAATGAGGTGCATGCATTTGTTGCATAGATATTAATGTTTTTGCTCTGAGTTTAATTGCTTTGTGTTAATTAAAAATACCGCATGTGTTAAAGAGTTTGTTACATCCTATTCAGAATTTTGTTTTGCCTTTAACAGACCATTATAAAGAACCCCACATTGGAGGTTTTCAAAATTCAAATGAAGTTATGCTAGAAAAAGATAACTCCTATGCAATTTATGAATGTTTTCGTTTTATCAACATGAAACTATGAAAATATTTAATAAAAAGGTAACCCAATATACAATTTCAGAAAGGGCTATGTGGATCTCTTAAGTAATCTTTCATAAAATTAAGCTGAAAATTAATTTAATCGCAAATAATTTTGATGCGTGGAGCATTTAAAGTGATGAAAAATAAGGAGAAAATGTACTTTTTTTCTCATGACGGCATTTAAAATTGGAATGAGCATTGCAGTACCGTGTTCAGAAGCAATTAAAAGATCACCCAGGGCGTTAAATATTGCGGATTTTAGTAAATCAAAGCGAAAGTATGAAGAAAATGTGGAGTGTAAACATAAAAAACAAAATATACAACGTTCCTTTTCTTTTTCTCAATTTTCCAGATAGTTAATTTACTGTAGCTCAGGAATTAACTTCTGAAAAATACAGTGCTTGATGCTAAGGTCGAATGCAGATGCTTGTGTTCTTGCTTCGGTTCGTCACGTAATGCTACATCTGTATTAATATCAGCAGCAGAAAGAGGGGAGGGAGAGAGAGAGAGAATATTTCGGCCTATCTTAAGAGACAACCAATTTCTATAATTTTTAGATAAATTACGTGCAAAATTTTCAAGCCAGCGAATATTACATACATATTGGTAACTTTTTAAAGATTGTGTTCAGCACAAACATAGAAGTAGAGGAATAAGTTACATTTTAGCTTTTAAGCTTTAAAAGAGGATTGTTATTGGTTTTCAAATTTTTCATTTATTTATCCTCACTGTCCCCGTGTAACACATGATACATTGGATTTCTTTCTTTGTTTATTTCTTTCTCTCTCTATAAACGACGGCCGATTGTATCATATTTTATAGATTCTGCACTTCACAATCATAATTTTATTCCACCTGACTGCTGTGTTTCGATGGTAGAATTGAAAAAACTCTAAAATTTTTATATAAACCCGACGTATTGTATATGATACAACCTCTAAAACCCCTTTGAAGGCCCCCTCAAAATTAAAACGTTTGTTCTCTAGAATATTGATATTATTTTGGTACTTCACTTTATTCCACGGAATAAAATTCGCAGATATCTTAACCTCATTTTAGCAAAATGCACTCCAAAAAGCAACCTCCCCAAAATATTCAAAAAAGAAACAAAATGCTTATTGGAAATTTATTATATTTCGGCCCAGAGAAACTCATTAAGGACGCGAATATAAGCACTACTGTCTGAATTAGTTCTCGGGTCTCTAAACTCTAGGTTATTCAGATATTAAGTTATATACTTTAGGATTTAAAAAGAACCACGTAAATTTTCTATAATTAAATTATGTTTCGAACAACTCACTAGCATTAAATAAAAAAATAATTTTGTGAACATTCTTATGGACATGAAGCGTAAATTTTTCATTAGACAGTTTATGTGCAAGAAAGGATTTCAATTATGAAAAATTCATTTATGAGAAAAACGTAAACGAAGATATGTTGTAAGCATTTAAGAACCTACTCACTGACCTTTTCAATGCCATATTTAACATTTAAAAAACAACTGAATGGGAATAGGAGATAGGTATCACAAGCGGTGGAGGATTTCAGCATTATGTCTAAAATTTGCTTTCTAAACCTCGGGGAAGAAGAGATTAGACCAGAGTCTACGAAAGGCGACCAGAACTGAAGGTGAGGTGCCCACGAACAAGTTAGGACAGGTCGCCTGCCCTGCAACCCTAATAAATGAGAAAATATGAAACAAGAGGAAATGAGGTGTAGGAAAATTTGTTGTATATAATCCACCGCAGCAGTCGCCTATCGATCTGAAGAAACAATGAAAAAAGTTTAAGTCGTTACAACTTCAGCCGTTCCACTCGGTGAATACAAAAGGCAATAATGCCACATGGATAGGTACTCCTATATTGCCCAAAGTATATTTATATATAAAAATCTAATACATATTAGGTAGTTTTATCAGTTTTGGTTACAATTCCAGTCTAAAGTCCCTTAAAATGTTTCTACAAAGCTACTGTTTCCAAACTATTTTTTATTCATTATCTCTTTCAGATTGAATCAATTCATGGTGTGAACATCGCGCTAGATCATCAGGAAAATACGTTAATTAAACATCTTTCGTTATTTTCTATCCATGTTAAAAGTATTACTTGTTTCAATTTTTCATTCGGAATTTTAAGAAAACATTAGTTATCCTCTGCTCCACTCAAAAAGTCATTTACTATAACTGTTTTTTAATTAATATAACATGTAGAATCCTAAATGCTTTGTTTATCTGGGATGTCTATGGACGACCGGATCTATTTAATACATAATTATGTAGTTATTCAGAAGATATGTTTAACTTAAGATATTTTCTGCAGTATGCCATATTCTAGCACTAATTCTTGCAAGCATTGAGGAAATTTCACTGTTTTACATACACATAATATTGTTGATATATCTTCAAAATCACCAAAAAGAAATAATATCAAATAACCAAAAGATTCTGATAAAATCATAAGTTTAGACCTTGAACAAAAATTCTGATAGGTGTAACATCTAACATTAACAGCAGCACTGAGCTATTGACACGGAGCCTCCACTATAAAGATATGGCACATGCCAATCGGAAAGCTCTGCTGTTTGCTGTTTAATATTCTTAACAAATGAGAAACCAGTTGTTGCTAAACACACTTTGTCACTTAGGTGATCAGAATAGCACAAACTTCATACATGAGACACTTTTGGCACACAGTCAGAACAGAATACAACACAACTTATCCGTCGAATTACTACTGAACTGTTGAATAACAACTTTCAACTGAACTACACTCCCACTGTCCACTTTTAACTGTCCAAACTCTTCGACTTCTTGACTACACTTAACTGCATTAAACTGAACTCAGTTGTACGGACAAGATTGTAGGCTCCGCAACAAAGCGCAGTGTTCTAGAAAGGAGACTACTAGAACATGCCGAAAGGAATATTTTGGAACAGGGAAGCAACACATAATGGCTATTGCTCCGCACTAGCTATTGTTCCTTCCAGGTCGAAGGCCGCACCCAGGTCCCGGGCTGGGAGGTACTTACTGCCGCAGGTAGCTTTTCATGCGCGGTCACACTATATTGGTACAGTAAGATGAAGCTCCAATATGCGGTCATATACGTTCTGTGTAAGGATACCGTCTGTGAAATTTCAAATCTCCACAATTTCAGCTAGATTCATTTGAAATTTTAATACAGCAATTAAGATTTAATATATACTACTTAGACAAAATTTCATATATATTTTTAATTAGTTCGAGATATGTTGTTGTTTTATTATTTATTTGACGTTTTGAAAAATTGCTGCAATAATTACAATTTATTTTAAATCATGTTTTATAATTAAACTCTTCAATGCTATAGGCATTAACAACCGTGGAGATAAATTTTTAATTATCCTCCTGGATGGGGAGAAAGTAAATGTTATGGGACTTCAATGTTTGCTTAAATTTTGCACAATATTAATATTATTGTTTAATAACGTCACAACTAAGCATGTCAACATATTTATATCATCATTTTATCCAGATACTTACAAGGAGGTATGCAACATAACAATGTATAGCACACCTATCTAGAGAATTTGATGTTGTATGTACTATTACTGTTTAAAATATTGTATTTTCATTGTAATCTGTTCTGTATTCTAACGTTGTCACCATATGACTTTATAGTTGAAATGACAATAAAGAATACATAATATAAAAAAACATTCATTGATTTATATCAAAACTGTGCAGTACAATGCGGACCATTTCAAACCTGCTGTGTTCTAGCGGGTCGTATGACGCGCGATTACTGGGAAGATGCGAACGCATCGATACGAAATCCCCTTATATATGAATATCGGAAATTAGTCCTACCGTCCCATACAAATACTGCGCCAGTAGGAGGTAATAAAGAAACGTAACTTAGATCTTACATTATGCAGTAAAATTAAATGAATAATATTGGTTTTTAAATAATTAATATTAATTAATGTTAAATGATGATTAAAGTATTTTAGGGTGAAATGTTTTTAAAATATTTTAATTAATTATTAGTTAGTATGATGGGTTATGAGATTAAAGCATGTTGAAAAAGGCGTCCACCTGGGGATGACAAGATCACAACGACCTAGAAAGTTCTGAAATACTTTCTGCAACTCTGTATCTTCTGTAATTTCACTCTCAAGCTCTTGAAAAATGTGTGGTTTGTTTACATGCATTTACTGTTTTAAATCCCTTCCAAAGATAAAACTCGCATTATTTGTTGCTCGACACTATGCACCATTGTAAGCAAGCCAGTTACTTGCGTGTTTTCAAAAAGATATTAGAATGATACTCAGCGGTCGGCCGGCACGACGTGGGAGGCAATTGATTTTCTTCCCGTGAGGAAACGACCCGTTCTCCACAGTAAACGTGTACCTTATAGCCCGCTAGGGCGCCGATAGGTTTGATATGGTCCGCACTGTACATCGTGTGGAGCAATTTGAAAATGTGTGTGTGCCGACAAATGAAATCCTGAGAAAAGAAAGATTAAAAATTATAACACTAAAATAACACTGTTTCGGACTGTATGCCGTTTAAAAAACATTTTTTGCACATACAGGCCCTCCTTCGTCTTTTTCTGCTCCCTTGAAACTAATTTAGTATTTGAATATTCCTAAGGCTTCTGTTGAATTGTTTGCTATTGTTATACTATATAAACAAAAATTGTCGTTTTTGCTACAATCTAGGCTTACAGGCAACACATTTAAATGGTTGTATGACATACTTTAAAGGTTTGTACAGGTATACAACCTACATAGAACTAAAGTAGGAGCTTTGTAGTGTTTAATAACACTAAAATCCATATTCAAACTTTCACAATGTTTGGCTTTGTTACTTTCTCTACTACATACTAACAATAAGTAGAGGAGGTATTGCATTTTGCCCAAAACTTCGTTGCTGAGATTTAGATGGAAATACAAGTTTTGATGCTCCCTAAACCGAAAGAAGGAATTTTTAGAAAAAGGTGTGTGTGTGTGTGTGGGCGTGTGCGTGCATAACTCAAAAACGAAAAGTCCAATAAATACCAACTTTGTACATAAGTTCAGTATCTTCCAAAGAGGCGACACAAAGATTTTCCAAAAAAATTTTCCCGCCACAAAATACCCTTTACATGGAAAATGTTTGTTATTTTTTATTTTCTCAAAATGGTTCTAACGATTTTGACTAAAATGCTACATGTTTAACATAGTTTGTAGCAAATAGAATGTAATCTTGAATTTTCTGGGAATAGCTTGTGAAGTCCTCATTCTGAATTACTTCTATATAATGGGTAGACGGTAGGAGATAACAAAAATCTTACTACAAAAAATGAAGATCTCGTGCGTTCTTACCGGTCTAGGGTACCATGCTAACCTCTAGTTCCCTGTGGGTTTAACCGCGGGTTCCTTCGGAAGGGAATAAGGGTCCCATGACGTAGATTTGCTGTACTAAAAGAAACCCAAGCCTGATAAAGAGGACTCTGAGCAAAATTTCCTATCTCTCATACCCAATATAGAAGGAACGCTAAGAACGGTAGTAATTGAAGAGCTTCCATAAATAAAATCTGTTTAATTTTTTAGTTAAAGAACATTTACAGCGTTAACCATATCCGAGATTTTCTTTGTTATTTGTTGACGTTTTCAAATACTTTATAGGTGCTTTTTTCAACTGCAAATAGCGTTTTTTTTTCCTTTCATTTTGTGCAAAGAGAACAGAAATTCTAAGCCATCACATAGCGACCAGCTTTTATAAGATTTGAGCATTGATTTAGCTGACTGTATTTTCTTACTTATACCTACAATGAATATGTAAATGCTTTAATTATCTCGATTAACAAGAAGTAGACAGAACAATGAGATTTTGTAAAAATAGTTTGTAGCAAAGTGAGTAGAGAAAGTCGTATGAATACTAAAACATCAGTTTTGTTTTTTGTTTTTTTCACAGATAGGTACCTTTAATGTGCGGTAGTCTTTATTTGGAGAACAACAAACATAACGATCACTTCCCATAAAGACTTCATGGATAATGTAGCAATCAGTGAAATGAAAATAATCAACCAGCAATTACTAAATGGATTGTTAATACCATCCAAAAATGAATGTGCTATTTGCTGCCCAAAGTGAACATTGTGCAATAAATTCTTGGTGAATGGAAATTGAACATTCCTTCCTCATTACTCGACGATTAAACTCGATAGCGAAAGCACATACAGATGTTGCCGAAATGTCTGTCGACTCAGTGTTGTTATGCATTCCAGACTGTACCTCGAGAGATTGATATTTTCCCAGACGAGCGCCAGGACGGAAGGCTTGAGATGCTTATCGTTTTCCTTTAGCCAAACAATGGATCAGCAGACCCAGGAGTCCTGTTAGAACGGACGTATGTCCCATTTCAAAATCCCTCGGTGTATCACATTTGGGACTTCGTTGGCACAAACGTTACTCCTGAGAGAAAGCTTTGCCGGCCAAACTTGTTCAAACTGAGAAAGCTTTTTCTTTCTTGCTTTTTTAATCAAAGAAGTCATAGTAGCACTGCCTACTATTGTATTCAAAAGACATGCTCAAGTTTGAGGATCTTCTCTTTTAACAGTCAATGTTAGAGCATTCATATTATTGCCTCTCTAAATATTCACCTTTTCAACCATCACAACTTATTCGATTAAATAAGGCTTTCGATTCCGTAGAATAAAAAAAGGAAGGCATCGAGCGCCGCTTAGGCACAAAGTGGCAAATTTTGTAAACCCGCACACGTCGATAATGCAGTGACATAACCTGATTGTTCAGAAGCTCATGCCTGTTGATGATTCCGTATCCTTCTAACCATACCATTCCCTCTCCACCATCGTTTTCTTCATTTCACATTTTTCCCTTAATTTATGTTTTTATTACTAGAAAAACATATCAATTACTCCTCCTATTCGCTATTCTACAACATATAGCATAACTATTTTATTGGGAAAGCAATTTATTTCAAGGATAATGAATAAATAAATATTGGAAATCTAACTCGCATATACAATACAATTTTGAAATAGAAGCCATACACTAGAACTTTTTACCCCAAGGCAGCAGAATATACATTCTCCTGTAATAATATTATATAACAAACATCAGTTGTATAATTAACTCTCATAAAGTTAAGGATTTAGATTACTACTAATCTAATCGAGAATTGCATACGACTGCTGCATCAACTAAATATGGCCTACTGTCGTGCATTTTCACTTCAGTAGATCTGTCATGTTAAAACCAAACTAAACTACACGATTACATGGCGATCACTGTTGATTATATTGTAAAGCAGCTACTTGTCAAGTTATCAATTGGATGGCGCGGAGCGGCCGGCCGGTACGAGATGCGGAGAGATAAGTAGCGCTCTGGCCCAGAGAAAGCATCAGAAAAGCTACCAAGAGATAACTAGGAACTTTTAGAAGTTTCCCTTCTGCCCTTTCCCGAACATTGTAGAAGTCTCTGGAAAATTCCAATGGCTTAATAAGCGAATGTTCTCGTGAGTGGGCAGTTAGTGAGAGTTGGCGAGTGCGCTTCTGATGCAACATTGCTTTTCCACAAGTGAGTTTGTGACGCACAGTGAATACTGCTTCCGCAAGAGATTAGGGACGCCTTGTGTTTGATTCCCCAGCGAGTGAATCATTCGCTTCTTCATGCGTATTTCTTCACGCAACGACGTTGCAGAGAAAAGTGAAGTGACAGGGGAAATTGAACTATAAATTAACAGTGTGAAATAAGTGAAGTCACAATGAAAGTTGAACTAGATCACAGTGAAAAGACTGAGAACTCGGGAAAGTGTTTTTTTAACGTTTCTGTAAGCATTGAGAAGGGCTTTATAGTCCTATGTGTAGCTTGTGTTGTATTTGCGTATTTATTATGTATCAGTCTTTTATTGTGATCATTCTTGATCTGTATTTGTTTTCAGCCTTGAGATTTTAATGGCTACACATAAATGTGCACTCAGTGCTTTTCCTTCACACTGTGGCCATCGTAGCTGGGACGCCCGTAGTAGTTATAATATCCGCTCAACCACCTCACGTTCTCATACTTACAATTATAATTAGAAGATAAGTACATACCTTATCATAAGAAATGTGCTTCTCTAACCACACACTTGTGGCATCCTCTCAGAAAATGTTCATTTAGACTCGAGAGTTCAATATCTGAAACTGAGTGTATTTCTTGCCTGATATTTTCTTTTAGTTCTTCCAACGTATACAAGAACTATATATTGCTGAGCTGACAGGTTGTCTTCCTGGGATGATTGGTTTGTGATAACAAGCCCTCCAGTAGACTCAGGAGAGCTGAGTTAAGGTAGTTTCTCCTTAACTGTAAGTGTAGGTTCTTAAATAGCAATTTGGCAGTAACATGTGTGCATGCTTATTTATAGCAACGTTTCCTGCCATTCCATCAAAATGTCGAGTGCAGATTTCATCGGAAATGCACACTTTTGAGGTAACCTGAACGTAAAGAAATAGAAATTTGTGTGTGTCTGTGTGTGTGTGTGTTTGTTTGTTTACAGGATGCAACAAAAGATTAATCAAACTACCCTTTACATGGAAAATATTTCATTATTTTCTATTTTCTCAGAGGGTAGTTGAGGCAATATTTTTAACACTTAAATGATTTCAGTTTAATTATATAATATATAAATTCAATAACATCTCGCCTTAAAGCAATATGTGTGTAACAATATATAAAAGTGTATATTACAGTCATTTTATATGTTTATATTATTGTATACATGTGTAATAATGTTATGTGAATGTATTACGTAATTTAATAATGTAGGAGCTGTGAGAATAGTAGGTTAAAAGTTGCTAAAAATGAGGTAACCTTGAGGCAATAATGAATTTGAAAGTTTAATAATGCTACTTGTGATTCTTGGAAGCAATAATGTAATTTTTGTGACAGTTTATAAAATAGCCAATCAACAACCAGAAAAAGCTTTAGTTAAATGAACGTATTCTATTGGACTAGGATTAGCCAATCAGAAACTAAAATGGAATAAAAATTTACAAATTCGGAAGTCAGTTGATTGTAGACAGCGTTTCTAATCGGACGCGAGATGCGTCCTCGAGAAATTTAATAGATATTTTGTGTGAGACAAAAAATAGTTTACGTGTTAAAAGTGCAAGTATTTAATAAAAAAACAAAACTCACAGCTCTCTCTCTCTCTCTCTCTCTCTCTCTCTCTCTATATATATATATATATATATATATATATATCAGTGAAGTGTTATTTAAATCGTGTCGAGCATTAATAAAAGTAAAATTATAATCTGTGTAAGGTGTAAGCCTACATTCTTCAGTCGCACCACTCCCTGCTAAGACATTCATGTCTCTAAAAATAAATACTGACGCAGCCGAGGCAACCATAAATATATAATATTTAAAGAAACAGTCAAAATTACAAAGTTAATATTTTTTTAAACATTTGAGGCGAAGGCTACCGAAAACTTTTTACCATACGTGCGGCTGCAGCTACTTCAAGTTCGGCTCCCCAACAGCTGAAATATAATACATCTTCTTCAAACTGGCTTTCCATGCTTAGCAGCAACAAACCTTCTTCAGAGTTTAACGATATTGTTTAATCATCATACAGTTTAAGATATTAACACGAAGAAAGTGCATATAATGAATTTCCTGTGGATAACCTCTAAAATTCTGTTCATTTTGATTGAAATTTTCATTACTGCGAAACCGTAACGGATGGACAAAGTGTTACTAAGGAAAAGATGTAGAGCTGATTAAAACGCATGATTAAAGTTAAATAAGCTTTTTCGTAGCTTTATCCGTTTTCGAAATACCCTATTTGTAACTCTGATTCTAGGCATAAGTTTAGTGTGCTATTTTAAGAAATGTTTGAAAGTTTGCGATTTTAATTTTTTTCATCTTTTCTTCGCAAGATCTACTTCATGTGACTTTATAATTTCCATGAGAAATCATTTGAACGTTGATAGATGTAACCAACACTTCGAAATCATTTTTGAGCAAAAATGTTAACTCATAAATAACTAACGCTCACTTTTTATCACTACTGGTATGGCCAATCCGAAGGTAATTACTCCCATTTTTTGGAGGGGGGCCTTTAAGTGTCCGAGCCAGAGTGTGTTTTGTAGTATTAATTATTTAATTTTCCCGTTGGTGCCCTGTTAGTTTTGTTGTCCTGAGACAGATAGCAACAGCAGGGGAGCGTTCCAAAATGGCTACTAACATCGAGGTGCGCACAAAAGAGATGTGTGATTGAATTCTTACCGCTGAATAAATTGGACCAATTGAAACCCATCGACGCTTACTAAAATTGTATGGAGACGATACAGTAGATGTGAGTAATGTGAGGCGGTGGGTACAGCGTTTCAAAAGTGGTGAAAAGAATGTGCAGGTCAAGCCAAGCCCTGGTTGACCGTGCTCGACTGTTACAACAAATAATAAACAGCGTCTCGATCAAGTCATACGTAATAATTGGTGGATAGCGACCAAGGAATTGTGTGTAGAGCTGAATGTCGGCTGTAATGCCTTAGACAAGATGTTACGCAACCTTAATTATTGCAAAGTGTATGCGAGATGGGTCCCACGGATACTTTCGCAAGACTAAAGGCCGCACACCAGTTTTGCGACCATGGAGCTAATTACCAAATTTGGCTGGAATGTTTCTACCACACCCACCGTACAGTCCTGATTTAGCACCTTCGGACTCTCATCTCTTTAGGCCTATGGAAGATTCACTACGTAGCCAATATTTTCCAGACTCAGATGCTGTTGTAACAGCTGTAATACAGTGGCTAGCCTCAGCTGGTTCAAATTTTCACGAGCGTGGCATGCAGGCCCTTTTTCATCGTTGGCAAAAGAGCATAAATAATGGTGATGATTATGTGGAAAAATAACAGCATGTAGCTGAAATATTTCTCTATTTAACTATCTTATTGTGATTTCTGTATCTGTTGTAGTTTCCATGAAAATAAATATGAGGTATTACTTTCGGAATTATGTAACAGTGTAAGATATATATGTGAACTCGCAATGGATAGTGCTATTCGTACATCAGATTTTTTTCTCTTCTTTCCCTTGTGTTAATTTTTTTCGTGTCAAAATACTTAAATTCGACCATCTCCCCTCCCCCCAGGAAAATGCATTTCTATTTGCAATATTTTTCATCAGCTGTTGCTCTTCTTTGGAATTTTGCTCACTTTTGGCTTATAAGAAACTGTTACAGAATTTCATCTTCTTGCACACTGGACCGAGTGATGCCAATAACGCTCTACGCGCACACAAGAGGCTGAAGTATCTTCCAACCATAAAGTCTCTTTGTTGTCAGAAGTACGTCACTACGTCGGGCGTTCTTGGAGCATAATAATTTCACAGTCTAGTGCGAACGTTTAGTTGCAATAAAGCTGGCTTAGGGACCCTCTAAAAACCCCTGAATACCGTCTTTCACTCACACCTGCAAGGATATAAACTCGGACAGAGATTCTTCGTTCTTGTATCGCAGGATGCAGGACCTAATCGAATTGATAGATTAAAGATTATACTGTTACGGATTTCGAAACTGTTTTGTCATTTTACTGTTGACATGTGTTTCGTGATCAATTCTGACTTTCTCTAGTGCTTACACATAGTAAACAGAGGAAGAACTGCATTCCACCCAAAAGAAATTCGTTACTGAGACACTCTGAATATTAAACATAAAAAAAATCTGATATGATGCATTCACTATACTTTATCACCCCTCTATCGTTTATTAGTGAGTATACAAATTATTCTTACTAAGTTTATTGCATTCCAACCAAAACTTCGATAAGGATATTTCGCCGGAAATACACGTTTAAAGGTCCCCGCATCCAAAAAAGTCACTTTTAGAAAACGATGTGTGTGTGTGAACAGAATACCTCAAAAACGGAAAGTGATAAATACCACACATGGTATTTTGGTTCAGTACCTTCCAAAGTTGCGTCACAATCTTTTCAAGAAGGTCTCACGGCCCCAACTACCCTTTACATGCCATATTTGTCGAACTTTTGAATGTTAAAAAATAGCTCTAATGATTTTGATTAAAATATCATATATTAACGATATTTAGATTAAAAATTGTATATTTTAAATTTTCTACGAATAACTTGTGAAGTATTCTTCATTCCGAAGGAATTTTGTATAATCTTGTATAACTGGTAAACGTTAAGCAATAAACGAAAACGTACTGCACAAAAAATGTAGATATCTTAAAAACACACAATTTATTTAAAATAAGTGTTTTTGTAAGACAAACTTTTTCTGAGATACCCGTTATTAAAGTTCCGAATTGCTCATTTCTTGACATTCCCTTAAAGTCCTTTCTACGTTCAGTTGTTTCTCGCGATTGCATGGAAACAGTGTGGAATTTAAGGCCAGCATATAGCGCGCTGTGCTTAAACATTTGACTGTCACTGTTCGCTTTGTATCTATAACAAAACTGTCACTGTTTCTGCAAGGGTTTATTTGGATTAAAATGTATTAGATAGAAAAATAACCTTGATTGAAATAATTTGTACACCCACTAATAAGGAATAGAGAGTAAAGAAAGTCATGTGAATGTAATCACATTAGATGTGCTTGTAACTACCAAGTTTTAATACAAATAAACCTTTGTGGAATTGGCTGCATTACATATTTCATTATAGATACAAAGTGATAGTCAAATTATTAAGAACTGGACGTTGTATAGTGGCCTTAAAATTCCATACTGTTTCCAAGCAATCGCGAGAAACAACTGAAAATCCATGGGACTCGTGCTCCAAAAAATTTATTTTAAATAAATTGTGTGTTTTAAAGAGGTCTACATATTTTTGTGTGGTAGTTTTCGTCAATTGCTTAACGTTTACCATTTATACAAGATTATACAAAATTCCTTCCGAATGAAGAGGACTTCATAGGCTATTCCCAGAAAATTCAAGATACATACTTTGTTTGCTTTAAATACCTTTAATATATGGTATTTTAACAAAATCGTCGAAGCCGTATTTAGAAAATCAAAATTTTCTAAAAGTGTTCGACGTAAAGGGTTGTTGGGGTGGAGGGATTTTCTTGAAAAACTCCGTGTCGCATCTTTAGTAGGTACTGAACCCAAATACCAAATTTGGTACTTACCAGACTTTTCGTTTTTGAGTTATGCTGTTCACAGACACACACACACACACACGCGGACCTTTTTTTCTTAAAATATTTTTTTTATTCAGGGAGACTCAAAACATGTATTTCCGCTGAAATCTTGGTATCGAATTTTTGGGTGGAATGCAATACCTTCTCTACCTACTAGATATGTGACAGACAAAGTAAAAAGGTCATGAAAACTCAAGTCGAAGATTTTCAAGAAAATACCCCAACCCAAACTGCCCTTTGCATGGAGAAAATGTCCTTACTTTTTATTTTCAAAAAAGTGGCTCTAATGGTTTTTATTAAAAATTTGTCTTAGATATTTGCATGATAAAATGTATATATTTAATTTTCTGGGAATAGCCTTTGAAGTCCTCTTCATTCTGAATTACTTTTGATAACTTGTAAGAGATTGACAAAATCTTGTCACGCAAGAAATATATGCCTCGTTAAAGTATGCAATTCTCATCAAATAAAGTTTTCTGTGGCGTTAACCGAGATATTCCATTTTATTGCTTTTAATTTAGAAATACTTTTCTCGGCTGGTAAGCACTATTTGTTTTTCTTCCGTACAAAGAGCATACTGCAAAGCGACACGCGTTTTACAAATCTAACTATCGCTTTACCTAGCATCCTGCACCGCAGTCTGGAAATATAAATTCGAGGTCTATCTGAATTAACAAGGAATAGAATAAAAAACTTTGTAAGAACAGTTTTTGAAAAGTGAGTAGAGAAAGTAATGTGAATTTAACACACATTAACTTTTATATGTTCATTAAATCTTTCTACATGTTCCTCATTAAAATCTTCTGAATTATCATGGCAACAAGTAGATGTACTTTGAAACATCGTTTTAAAAGCTATGATTTTTAATTTCCGATCTCTGCCGTACGTAGATGGGCATGAGGGGCAGTCGGGTTGGCAGGCTCTTCGCAGGATGTAGCACCACAGGAGGCATTATGATTTATTTGTACAGAGGTTAATATTAATCGTATTTAATTTTCATGGAATTATAATTATTATTATTTTCATTAATTGTACTTAAAATAAATACACAGAGTAGTTCGCCTAAAACTACCACCGCAATTCTCTGAAACAAATATAGCAACTCAAAAACGGTCTCACGGAAACGAAAACCGGGAAGGGTCTCATTAAAGTAATGATATGGACTATTCAAAAATGTAAGGAAATGTGATTTTCAATACAAACGATTGTTTTTTAAATAAGGGTAAGGGTTCTGGTTTTTGGAAACAATAGTGAGAAAGGGTTAAGATATCGACAGGCATGAGATACGGGAATATATATAAAACAAAAAAATCTTTGAAATTTTATAGGAAAAGAAAAAGGGAATTAGTAGAGAAAGGTAATAAAAAAGCACAGTGTAATAAAAAAGGTAAAGAAAGGTTAGCTTGGATGAGAACGGGAACGAAATATTTAAGTGGTTTATGAGATAAGGATAAAACTGACTTATGGGGTAATGATAAAGGAGTGTGTGAATTTTTTAATGGTGAGGAAAGTGTAGAACATTATCTAATTGACTGTGAAGATTTAAAAAAATGGAGAGACATAATCTGGGACAAACTCTGGAACAATATGGGGATAACTTAGTTCCATTGAAAATGTTAACAAGCAAGCAGGAAATAAGAAATAGGAAACTAGGAGATTTCTTAGTAAAAGTTAAAGAAAATGTATGAGAAAAAGCAATGAGAAGAGGGAGGGAGATAAGATAAAATGAATTGTAGTGAGGTTTTAGCAAAGGGAAGTAAGTGTTGCACAGCAATGCTGAAGGCCAGGGAGCTATACAGGCATGTAAACATTAAAGTAGGAATATGATAAATAGATGTACCGGAATATTGTAATTTGTAAGCTGAAATGTGTACATTAAATTAAACTAAAATCAAATGGAAATTCCCTATTATTTCTACGCAATTGGTAATATGAAAATAGTATTAAGAATGCGTTTATACAACCCGAGAAATTAACACAGGTAAATCGCTGTAAGGGTTAATCTGTAAAAACTATCCCCATAAATATGTTTTCCGAAAAGAGGGGTCTTTCACAGAACTGAAGGCACGAAAAGATTCCTTTAGTCATTAGAAATGTATCTAGCATATATTCTTACCAGCGTTAGAGGGATTAATGTACCCTATTTATAAATTTTTATCGAGATTTATCGGCAGGCAGCGAAACTTGGTACCCATTACACAGATAAGTGTTACGTAACTCTATATGCAGATCTGTGGCTGCGCGTAAGTAGTCATGGTCAGCAGTGGAGAGAAGAGGCAAATTAATACTCCATCCCCTTCATTTACCCATGTCCGTGATATAAGCCACTGTACTCGTCCACTGCAAAACAAAAGTAAACAACAGTGTGTCGCCGTCTTAGTATAACAAATGAGGTACACTGTTCAACCTAGCCCGCTACTATGTTCAACGAACCATGTCTTGCATTGTACATACTGCACGTACAGATACTCTAGAACTTAGTTGACCTGAAATCATCTCTCTCTCCCATCGGGTACCAAGTTTCGCTACCCGTTTTGTCAAAAATGTACGTTTTAAGGTCCATAAACATAAAAAAAACATTTTCGTACGCCTGCTTTTGTCACTCCAAACAAATCTTTACAAGCAAAACTTCCATTATTTTTTCCCACAAAAATACTTAAAACGATTTGAGTGTTTTTTTTAATTCGTCGGTTAACCTGGAAATTCATATCGTTGAAATGAATGAGCTTATAATCAATGAACCCAAGGACAGCAGAGTCACTCGGTATTAGAACTCGGGCTTAAGAAGATAAGAGTATGATTACACATTATGGAGTAGGTTAAACTATCTTGAATTACATTTAAGACATGGGAATAAAATATTGTAGCGACCCTTAGGGAAGTTAGCCCCGAGGGTTGTTTATAACAGAGGGGAATAGGTTCAGATGATAGAGCTGGACGGTGTGGGGATGCAAGACGCCATAGGGGATATTTGGGTTTCTAGGGGGAGTTAAATAAGAACCCGGGAGTTATATAAAAAGCTAATGACTATGTTCTCAGATAACTGTATTGGGGCCCCTTGGTAGAGGGGTGGTGCATGCAAGAACGTAATCGTATTCCACATTCCTTACCTGTAGAGTTCTCGTCGATCTTGCTGATTACACGAGGTTAAATGTTAACTTATTAGGGTGGGCCGTGGGGCCCTTGACGGACGTGATCTCGGTGTCGTTCGAGTGTCGAAGAGAGTAGAGCGATGACCTACATTCATGGCCCATATATATGTTTCCGAGTGCCAAGTAAGCAACCTGGTGTCGTAACAGCCAATGCTTCCTATGTTACCACATCTTTCGAAACTTAATGCAACCTGATGCAATTCCCTGACCGTGGTTTGAACTCCAAACAGGGTCGCTACACTACATATCTTGACTTTTCTCAATCATCCTATAAAATACTCTCATTCTTAGATGTTTTATAAATTAGAAACTATAAGACAGACAAAACTTGCTACAGAAAAAAGCATGCAGAGCTTACTAAAATACATAATTTGTATGGAGTTTTCTGATAGCAGTATAATTTCAAAATGTTTGTTGTTGTATCTTAAGTTTTCCCAGGTTGAATTATGATGCAGCATTTATGAAGCATGTTTTTTGCCTTTTCTTTTTTCCGCATGGGCTCATTAGTTACAAACATTGGCTTGTGATGTATGAATAGTACATACAATAGAAATGGGGTACGTGTTAATTGGTAGAGAAAGTCATGTGGGTGTTCATACCCCAGAGGTTTTCGCTTTTACATTCCTGACTTTGATGTTAACTGTTGCGTGTTGTTTTTGCAGCTTGCATGTAATCAAACATTGTCTAATTTGAGACAATTTCATGGCAAATATTTATTGGGATTAACGTAAGAGTATAGAACAACATTTTTATGAACAGTACAGGTGATACGTTTTTAAAAACAAAACAATGCTGTAACGCAAGAATTACTTCCGTTTTCTTTTATGTAATTTGTAGACACACATACCTATTAAGTATATATATATATATATATATATATATATTACAGTTCAATTACGAATTCTTTGGTACAAACATAGGTGGCCCGTTCTCCTTGATTGTATCTGTGCGCTTTTTTCCGTAGGGTTTTAACGTTTATCTAACGCTACATTCTACCCGAGCCTTATAACTTCCCTCTTATAGCAGGCTTGAAGCAAATTCCAAGAAACAAATATGAACCAATGAGTGATTTTATATTCGGAGTGAAATGAAGGACGGGCCAGAAATACCCTTTCTTAATGAATTCAGCTCTGATTCGTATAAACAACTAAAGGTGAGTTAGACCGATGTAACACAATTAGCGGCTTGACCTTGGTGGGGGGGGGAGAGAGAGAGAGAGAGAGAGAGAGAGAGAGAGAGAGAGGTGAGTAAATTATGAGTTACCCGTTGTGTTAAAATTCACAACATTCGCATTGTTTATGTCAAGCGCTATTTCTGAAGTTGATATGAAAAAAGTTTAAAATAATTGACGACACCGTCGCTGGTAAATTGTGTCATATACCTTAAAAGAATCTCGTTGGTGAAAAGATTATCAAAAAATAAAAAAGTATTTGTCAGTTTCACAATTACTCGGGGTCATAAGCATTGTTATAACAATAACTATCTTAGAAAGGTAGAACCAGACGATTAAAAAAGTCAATGCCATAGCCGGGATTTGAAGATTCGTGGTTCAAATCCCGGCTGTGGCATTGAATTTTTCAGTCGTCTGATTGTACCTTTCCAACCTTATTCTACACACGGCTTGTGTGGAAGAACAATTAATTCCAATAACTATTTTAGTAAAATAAAATCGTTTTTATTATTATTATTATCATTATTATCATTATTATCATTATGACACCTTTGTCAAAACTGTTGGGATATAAATGCCTATTAACCTTATCATTATTAGGATTAGTTTTAGGTTTAGGATTCAATGCGGAGGGGACTTAGCACGTTGACCTATATAAATCTTTTGTACCTATGCCCCGGATGGTGCGCCCCAGGAGGCAGGGAAGTCGAGAGGAGAAAGAGGGCGGCCGGATCAGGGGGCACGACAGGCAGAGGGCAGGGTCCTTACCATTTGCAGATTTAAACTCCCCGGATGGGTACTAGTGCAACCGGCTCCCCTCCCACCTTGTGGGCTTATATTCCCTGAGGTACCCGGAACCCGGAGACCACCCCCAGGAGGTTTCCACAGAGTATCCTTTTCCCCTGCCATGCACACGCCGAGAGCTTCGTCGACACGTACAACTCTGAAAGAGTTCAAGGGATGAAAGGTGAAGTAAAATGAGAATTGAGTGAAACAGAGGGACAGGTAATTCGGGGAACTTAAGGTTCCTTCCCAGCATTTGCCTAGCGACCCGGGGAAGGCCCCGAAAAACCCATAGGTCAGGAAGATCGGCCAGGGGAATCCAACCAGACCTCCCGATACCGGCTGAGACATTCCGCTCGGTTTATCTTTATTAATTCAACAGCACTTAACTAGAAGGAACGTAGAGATCTCATTGGCAACGTTATCATCCATGTTTTAAGATGGAGTAAGCTACTTGTCAATCAAGTACATAGAGGGAGAGGGCAACACCTCACATTTCAGTGTCAACTTACATTGGCCCTTTTCTGTTAGAGCCAAGTGTACGCGAACACAGTGCACATCGCAGGGCTATTTTCTCCTACCCTTGTTTTAACATTTCAGGTGTAGCTCTTCCAGATTAGAAAATATTTCTTCTGAAATCTTGGATATCTGCGGATCCTGTGCATTCACAATATTCTTCACAAAATTCCAGAGAAATAAATATGGTGCTGTGGGATCTGGGTAATTTGGAGATCACATAATTGTTTCACATTGACTGCACCTCCGGAATAAGATGTTGAATGTGTAATTTAGATAATCAGGAATGCATTTTGCACACTTATATGGCGTATCTCATTTTGCAACACCGTATGCCTGTTATACTCTTGCTGAAAATATTGTACAACGACATACTTTTGAATTTAGTAAACTAATACACATTCAGCTCATTACTAAGCTATAAACAGCAATATGCACATTTTCAGCTATTGCTAAGTAACTTCTCTTACTTTTTAATGCAGAGGAAGTTTTGTGGATGCAAAAATCCCATCCGTCAAGAGTTGATTTACAATTTGCTGAAAAAGAAATATGAATAATTATATTTTATGTCTTTCTAGGGGTGATACCTGGTGGCTAAAGTCATGTGTGTGTGTGTTCGCATATCAATTTTTCCAAATATAATAGTGCATGAAATTAGATGTAATTACAGTGTCAATGTATTTTTTTCCAAATTCTAGTCCAAATAGCTAACGATGTATTCCTATATGAATATGTGCTATACACATAATAAAATTGCAAATAAAAGTTTTCCGATAATTTTCAATTTTGGATGAATAATTGATATTAACGTTTATGATGCGTTACATTGGAGTCAAAAAGCTCCTTTTAGAGGGAGAGGGAGACAAAGAGAGAGAGTGGGGAGGATTAATGGGACACAAAATCAAAATCCAAATATTCTCTTCTTCATTTCTTAGAAAAGTTTTTACATAATGAAAGTTTGATTTTTCCTTTTTCCTACAATTTATACCACCATTCCTTTATTTTAAACCAGTTACGAGAAACACGTAGAACGCTAAAAGTGTAAGGAAGAGGTAGAACTTGTGTAATGTTAAAAATATTACGTTTCTTTTAACTTTGTATAACATCCCAGGAACAAAAATGTTTATTCCTAGTTTCAAAACATGACATGAAATGTATGTTACACAGAGAAAGGGAGAAAGAAACTGAAAAGAAGGCGGAGGGGAAGAGATTAAGAATAGGAGATAATGGAAAGGGAGAAGGAGAAGCAAAGCCAAGGTAATAGTGAGAGAAAAAAGTAAGGGAAAAGACAGGAGAGAAAAGGGGAGAGATAAAGAGAGTTAGAGAGGAAGAGGGAGAAGAGTATTCACATTAAATGCATCTGTTCTACCAATTATTTATATATTGATTATTCAATCGACGCGATATGTTGGGATTATTTTAACGTGTGGCAATTGATATTCAATACACGTTATGCAATTCTGCAACGATTCTGCGGTTAGAGCTGTAATTGCAGATGACAAAATTAGAAGGCAAAATCAACTTTTGAACTCGTGTACACTTCTTTTCATTCTTAAAGGTTGATGCTTAGAGTTTCTGAACTTGTGTACGCTCTGGGATAGCTGAAGTTTGTAATTTAGGACATAAAAATTAAGCACATATTTCTTTAAATTTAATTTCGTTTTCAACCTTATAAGTCGAATGGAAAACACGTTTAGTTACTCGATATTTGACTTACAAGGGAAACGTCATACCCTCGTGCCGAAACTTACACTGAAATTTCTGTGGTCTTAGCGATGTACGAGTGATGGTTTTAAAGTAGGGTTTCTATGCAATAAAATAAGAACTATTGAATATTTCGGTTAACTAATTTTTACTTTTTCTACTACGTAATAAGTAGAGGAAGTATTGTAATCCACTCAAAAATCCAATACCGAGATTTCACCGGAAATACATGTTTTGAAGGCCCTAATACAAAGAAAGGAATTTTTAGAAAAAGCTCTGTGTGTGTATGTGAACAGCATAACTCAAAAACGAAAGTCGGATAAATATCAAACTTGGTAATTAAGTTCAGTACCTTCCACGGATGCGACACAAAGATTTTCAAGAAAATCCCCCACCGCAAACTACCCTTTATATGGAAAAGTTTTCGAAGTTGTTTATTTTATAAAAAATGGCTATTTTGATTAAAATATAATACATTAAAGATATTTATAACACAAATAAAATGTTTACTTTGAATTTTCTGGGATTAGTCTTTAAAGTCCACTTCGGTTCGAAGAAGTTTTGTGTAATCTTACACAACTACTAAACGCTAAGCGATATACGGAAAAAAATGTATATCTCTTTAAAATCTCACAATTTACTTCAAATAATTTTTCGTGGCGTAAGTCATTTTTGAAATATCCGTTAATAAACGTTCGAATAGTTCATTACTTGGTCATTCTTTAAAGTCCTTTCAGCATTCAGTTGTTTCTCGCGCTTGGATGGAAACAGTATGGAATCCTAAGGTCTGCGTATAGTGTCCAGTTCTTAAGCATTTGACTATCGCTGTTCCCTTTGAATACGTAACGAAATGTGTAATGTAGCTATTTCTGTAAAGGTTTATTTGGATTAAAATGTAGTAAATAGAAAAATAAGCTTTAGTAAAATAGTTTGTATACCCAATAATAAAAGGTAGATTATAAGCAGGGTTAGGACTTTTAGGTGCAAATTTCAGATGAAAAAAGGAAGGGAAAAGGTGCTCAAATAAGATGAAAGATGGACAATAAGGTGCTGGTTTATTTAAGGGGATTCACAACTGAAATTGCTATTTTCCAAACTATCCATTCAATTGGGCCAGCCAGCCGTCTTTAGATATAATTGTTTTGTGAATTTCAATCCAAAATCTTAATTAGTTTTCAAGTTATTAATTTTCAAAATATAAAACTATGTGTATATGCAAAATGCAACACAAGATGCATTTTTCAAAAAAAGTCTTATGTTGCTTCTATGTCAAGGAACTACAAATCTGTCATATAATTTTTTTCTACCATTCTTAGTTTAAGAGAAAAAAAAGTTTTGCAGTTTTATATTGCATTTTTGTTCGTTTTTTTGTATACATTGTTATGTTCAAAACTTAGTAGCGCAAAAACTATTCATTACACAGAAAAATTATATATCAGTTTTATTCATTTGGGTTTTCGAAATAAGCATAAAAAATATCGGTATGAATGGATAAAAACTACATCGTGTGGAACATTTTGAATATGCAGAAATGCTGAAAATAAGAAACGCCTTGAAAGTTTTCAAAATATAAACAGCTAGCAACCAAATGCGCAAGGCTATTTAAAAAGTCTCGTAACGATCCTGAAGCGTTCGCTAAGTCAAAAATAATAGTGGATTCTAAAACTATAAGCAATGGAGTATTTTGGGAACATTTTTTTAGATTTTTTTTTAGATTTTGGATTAATTTCAGTTGTGCCATTCCTTTAACCAATTCAACGATTTCTCTTTCCTCTATTCTAATTTATTGAACTACAAACTAGTACATCAAATTATCACTCATCAAAAGAAGGAAAAATCATGAAGCTGTTTTACTTCAAGACATTAAGCATCTCCACATTTTTAAAAGTAAGTCCGTTTCTATTAGGAGATAGAATGTCTTTGTAGATGTTAAACTTTCAAAATTCACATAAACCAGTGGGGCAAACCTTGTATTTACTCGGAATGGCAAATCTACAGATGTGGCGAATTCCTCAATATCTATCTTCTTCTGAAGACTAGATTCAAGTTTGTCTTTGGCAAAGCCATCTAACTGCTCCCTCACGGAAGTAAAAATATCCCATTGTTTCTCCTTTTCCAGACCTTGTTCTTCCAATCGTTTAATAGCTGCAGGCAGGTACTTGTAACTATGAACACAATATAGTTCTGGCTGCAAATTATGTATTTTCTCCGGTAACAGAAGTTGCTGTGCCTTGGAAATTGCACCTATGTTGGATAGATCCAAATAAAGCACAAACTTTAATTTTGTCAAAATTCTCACACAACATAGCAGCACACACTATTCAAGATCCCCAGCCAGTAATGACCGGGAAATTTGGAAGGGGCAGGCCAGTGATTTCCCTGTAGTAAACAACACGGCTCGGAACTTTCAGTAGAATCTTCTTCAGGACAGAGATGAATTGATTTGCGACGACGTATTCGTTCCTTATGGATTCACGAACTCTGTGAAGGGTATGAGCCAAGCATGTCACGCGCTTCAAGTTAGGAAATAAAGGTTTCAATTAGTTAACAGCTGAAACCATGTATGGAGCCTGGTCCATAACCACAAGAAGACGTTTTTCAAACTCGATACCAGTAGGCCAGAGTTTTTGGCAGAAGTCCATAATGGATTGCTTTACTGTACTGGTATTGGCTTTCTGCAGCTCGTAAATTTTTAACAACATGGGCTTAACTTTCTCCCCTGCTAAGGGAAAAACTAAAATGTTCAAAACATATCGTTCCAATGAGTCTATGGTGTCATCCACAATGATTCCCACATCGCAATCAGTCACTTTCTCCTTGATTCTTTCTATGGTTTCTTGGTAAACAGGCTCTATGTAGTTTTATTTTAAAGTACTCTCATCGGGCATTGACATCTTTGTGCATTTTTCAAGAAAACCCTTGAAGGCTGGATGGTTCACCTTATTGGGTGAAATTCCTGCTTGTGTAAGAGCTGCACACAAATCAATGTTTAATTCCTTCAAATTTTGGCTTTTTGAAGAACTTTGTTGAAACGCATTTCGTAATAGAGGTTGCCGTGATTTGTTTGCTTGAAGAGTCTTGTTCATTTGATACTTAGAGCTGGAAATTTGTTGTTTGATGCGATCTCGCTGGTGTTTTTCATCTAACAAAATTCCTGAATCACAAATAGTACATCGCATAACAGTTCCATCAGTGTCTATGAAATATTGTTTGAATTCCTCAGCCAGAACAATAAATCGAGCACTGGACACCTTTAGCATGGTAAAATCTAGTACTAGTACACTCGTTTGGTAATGTAACATAGAGCTAACACTAGTTCACTTGCTAACACAATGCGACTGTCACACAACTCACTCTTGCGCCCATTCGCTGTCCACATTCTCTCATAACACCGCGACAATTACCAGAATGTTCTCATTCATGCTGGAACTTCAGTCTCAGCGATTTCTAGTAGTTTCGAGCAGAACTCGGAACTGCGCGGGTGAGGTTACTGCCTTCTCTGCGTGCCCAGCTTTCGCCTCCACGCAAACAGATGACGTCTCTCATAGTAACAAACTTACATTCACGAACAGCAAGCTACTGATTCTGGTGGGATAGAATCACTCATTGTCAGTTGCATTATTCCGGGCTACTTTATGGCGCTAAAGCGAGAGAAAAAGGTTTTCGTCGAACACACAATTATTTTCCATTGTTGCGGATGTGCTTTCAATCCCCGCGCGACTTTTACTGAAAGAGGTAGGCTTATTATTCGCACGTACACAGCAAGCTGAGGAGACAATTGTAAGTTAAAGAATAAATTGGAATGAAACTTAAAAGAGAAAAATGCCTCTTTTCGCAACTAGAAGCAAAATTTCACACTGTGATATCTTTTCGCACAGCTTTCACTTACCCTAATAAAAAAGTGCGCACCTAAAAATCCTAACCCTGGTTATAAGAATTACTTAAAGCATTCGCCATCCCTGAACATTTAGCGCGTGGCAGTTGCCCTCTCTACCGATGCCTGAATTCTCTCATTATTATTCGATCCACAGTCGACTGAAAGAAATGTTGACTAGGGGTAACATAAAGTTTTCAGGAATATTCTCCATTGCAGGTTCATCTCCAACAAAGGCCAGCGACCGCAGAGTTTCACGTTATTTGTGTGAACCACATGCAGTACTTGCCCCGGTTATTGCGTTGAAGTTTTAACTGCACGTACCATTTTGTGTATTTGACCCTTGAGCCGTGAATTAAACATTTTGCACTGCTCGCTGTTGAACCGTGAGGGAACATAACGAGTTTTGCTGACGTCATCCAAAGAGTGGCCCTCGCAGGCAGGGTAATGGACGATATTGTTTGATTCGGAGTGACATGCCACGAACTTGCATACAGATTATAACAGGAAGAGACAGCTGCATGCAGCAGTGATAATTAGATGAGTAAACTTCATTCCCAACGTGGCACCATCTTTCTCAAAATCTGGCCCCGAAATTGCGAATCAAAGTATGTTCCGCTAACAAGAAGGTTTGTCGGAAGTATACTGGACATACCTTTGGAAATTTATGGAAGGATGGAAAAATACAGTGTAAAATAAAAGAAACAAAAGTACATCTTATTTCCGTTTTGCACCAAGAGCGTCAGAGATGAACTCCATATACAGGATGATACATTCGCTACCGACATCTGATTTTTACTTACAAAAATCTTGTTAAATTCACAGTACTTTCTCTAACTGCTATCGTTTCTTTTTATATAGCTTCCACAAAGTATGATTACGAAAGCTTATTCTTCTATCTACTTCATGTTAATCGAGGAAAACCTTCAGAAATAGATTCAATGTACATGTCGTTAAAGGTACAAAGAGCGCCAAAGAAAATTTCACTGCACCTCGGGTCTATGTCACATTATTTAACATTGTACGTGGTCTTGCGGAGCCATGGCTATTTCATTGGTTGCTTTAGGCCACAGTGCAAGAATGCGCCAGTCCTACTGCTAAATAGTTGTACCAATAACCCAACAAAGGTTACAAAATGGCGTAGAAACGAAATATATGTTTACTCTCTTGATCGTATTGGCTAAAAGAGAAAGAGGTAGAGTGAGTGCATTCAGTTTGCCATGCAGACCTCTTATTGTGTTTGGTACCCCATATCTTATCGGCTGGTGCAGGACACGCCTTTGAAAAGGTTAAAAGCTAAAGGCTTGATGAGCGTCCAGGTTAAGGAAATGTAGAATGTGCAGTGTGAGAAGATTTTCAAATTAAAACTTGAATGGTATTCATTAAATACCTGCAATACTTTATAACAAAAAAATAAACAAAACTGTATTCTCACAGAAGGTATCAATGCTTGTTGCTACATAGAAACAAAGATAACTAAATAATAAATAAATAAATAAATAAAGAAGCATGTTTTCCCTGTAATTCAAACTACAATTGGTTAATATACCTTTACTAACATAATGCTGATCATAGAAATACAAATTATAGATAAAAATATAACCCAATTTTATTGCTATAATATATATATGTCATATTCGGTAAACCATATACATATAACATTTATCTCTAGTTTCTAATTATGATTAGTGAATTATAGCAAAAGAGTAATTTGCATTCAGTAAACGAATATCGTCATCTCCGGATGTTGTACGGGGAGTGCTCACTTTCTGATGAGTATGTAGACCGTCTTCCCCACTTTCCTGAAATAGTTTTATCCAGAATTTACTATAAAAACACTTTTATGCACTATCGTTGCAATTTCTGTAACAATGCGACAGCCTCCCACATACCCACGATATGTCCACGAGTAATTTCTCTAGTATACGGCATGACTGGTTCTAAGACAATAAACATGTTTTGGTTTCAATAACACCGGAAAAGCAAATGCATCAACCTCCCCTCTTTTCCCCCTGTGTTATCAAGCCACCACGCTCTGCGATAGGTAAGGTGAAGGACACGCCTCAAAAGACCCCAGAAAACGATACAAAATTCGTCGAAGATTTTCTGAGGTGCAGTTTGTACAAGAGGGATAGAGGGAACCGAATCTATAGTCAGATGTTTAGAATCCAGGTCGCTATATGCTGGCCTAGAAATCCATATTCTTCCTACGATATCGCGAGTAACAACTGAAAAGCGGCAATACTTGAAAACAAATCACAAAGTTATGAAAATTCAAACCAATAACAACAAATATCTGGGAAATGGCTGATACCAGAAAAAATGTTATTTGAAATAAATTGTGTATTTTAAGGAGAGAAACATTTTATGTGTAGTACCTTTTTGTCTGTCTCTTATGGTTTACAAGTTATACATAATCATGCAAAGTTACTTCCGAATAAAGAGCGCTTCAAATGCTATTCTCAGAAAATTCAAGATATGCATTTTATTTGCCATGTAAATATCTTAAATATATATTTTAATAAAATTAAAGCCATTTTGAGAAAAATTGTTGTTTAGGGTGGGGTGATTTTCTGGAAAACATTCGTTTTGTATCCCTGGAGGATTCTAAACTTAAATATCAAATTTAGTATTCATCTGAGTTTTCAGTTTTGTATTATGCTGTTCACGGACACATAGACTCTCAAATAAACTTTTCCTAATTTTTTTTATTCAAGGACCTCAAAACATATTTCCGGTGAAATCCCGACATCGATTCTTCTCACCTACTATACTTAGGTATCAGAGGCAGTAAAACTCAAACTAATTTCCATAATTATTTAGTATTATCTACGGGCATACCTAAATTTATAAGAAACTAGGTGCTATTGTTTGAGGTGCTGCCATATAAACTATACGATACATATTACAAAACGTTCACCACGAATCACATACACATAAAAATAAAGATTGAATTAAACGTAAACTTGCAAACTCTCAAGTTTATGTGCACGTCAAATACAAGAAACTAGCCAATTAGAGAGCGATACTCATCACGTGATTATTCTGACATCTCATATCAGCTTTTCTGTTGTTGTGTGTTGACTCGCTAATTAGCTTTCTGTGTAAGATAACGAGGCAGGAATCACTAAGATATCTATAAAAATCGTGTAGCTACCTTGTTCACTTTATACATGCACGAGTCTGCGGTGAGAAGAGGAACTAAACAGTTACGGAACAAATGGGTGCGGTATCGGAAAGGCAGGCAGGTAATATCCGTAGTTCCAAGTTGCATGTATTGGCTGAGGCCTGCAAATGTAGTGCTGTTTCATTCTGCAACTTACATTCCCCTATCGCCTTGCCTCTCGCTCCCCTTTGATCCCTAGCCTTGATGACGTTAGGCATGATCAACAAAAAACGGTGGCCCCTTCCTCTAAGCACACTCATATCGTAGTCTACTAGTAACTTAGCCTCTTTTGTCGTGTGTACTGTCGGTGGTCGCTTCGCAAACCGCCACATTATCTCGCTGTTTCACGCTTTCTTACGATTTCTGCTGTTTATGTTTCCACTTGTCATCGTGAATCCAACATATCGCTTTATCTTTATGCTCAAGTTTTACATCGGTTTGTTCGTGATTAGTTTATTTGTGAATAGTCTCCAAGTCTTTCTACGTGTGGGTGCGCAAGCATAAATCTGGCATTAAAATTATAATCCTAGGAAGCATGCTTTGTTGTTGCAGTGTTGAGTTTCTGTTCCTGTTGTTGACACTGGCAATAGCTGAGTCTTTAAAGAGGATGTACCATACGTGTATAAGAATTGTACATTAGTAATAATATAATTCACCAAGAAACATGTTAAAATATTCAACAACCAAGAATTGTACAAAGCAGATTGTAAGAAACGAGCGAGCTAGCAATTTCCAGCTAAAACATAATTCTAAGTAGAGCCCACCTTTCACCAAGCTAATGAACAGGGAGCCGGTAACGGTAAGGAGAAATAGAAAGAGATAGGCAGTAAAAAGAAAGAGACGGAGATATTGAACCCGCTTTCCAACGCGTCATGGTGACGCATAAGCGCAAGATTCTGGAGTAGAATATTCTCATACGTGTTAAGGTAACGCGGTCTGAGGACAATTAGAAACGTCGTTACATTTTCAAGCGCAGAGTTAAGCGTCACTAGGCTCAGGTATATAAAGGCGAACAAAGCCCCAGATTTTCACTCTCTTCTAGGATTTCGTCGACACCAAGTGCTACGCTCTTGACGACAAATGCAAGTGTGTGCATATGGGTAGGGAGACGTGTGCAGTTAGTTTAGGCTCCTGATTTACTTAAATGGTGGGATTGGTATAATGGGAAAACCTAGCTGCCCATAAATATTTTAATTGATAATAAACCACTTTATTAATGGAAATGCAGTATATTTTTAATTTGCCTCGCCCACGATAGGAATGGAGAACACAGTAGCCGACGAGCATCCATAGCCGAGGACAAGAACACTGCAGCAGATAGCATCAACTAGAGGAACGACGCTTTCCAGATGCTACTGACCAACGATTTGCCGCTACAAATGTCGCCCAACAACCGTTTCTCCTACAATCTCTTTCTTTGTCGAGGGTTGAAATTGCTGAACATCAGTAATATGTATATTACGGAAGAAATCTTAATGAACTTTCTTTCAGGATAGAAAGCAGAGTTATGTAGTCTCCTACTATAAACATCACGTGCAGCATAGAGTGGGATGAGGTGTTAAAATTAAGGTTTGTCCTGAACTATATACGTGCAGCTTTGCAGCTCGTTAGCATATGCTTTTGGAAACCGCCATTTCCTGCGACATTCTACGCAAGGGCCTCTTTGTTGTGACCACTAATGTTTAATATGTGCCGCACCATTCTTTCGGGTAGTATTAGCGTTCTCCATGGACGCCAACATTGTTTCTGTTGTTTGGAGTTTCTTCATCAAATATTGAATGGCAGACATTGCAGGTAATTTCCGCAACCGAACTGCACAAAAGTTGTCGCTCACACACCTTTATGGGCTCCAGTATGTGCCGAGGATAACCATGGTGTTCCAGTGTTTCATACTGTACACAAGCAGCAGGACCAAGGACTTAAACCTGGGCCCTGTTTCATTATATTTACAATTTGTATATTAACAACTTACAAATAGCAAGGAAAGGTTCTAACGTATAGAGGTTATAATATACGAGAGGTTACTAAAGTGCAATTACAACATTTTTCCATCATTAGGGGTAAGTCACTAACTAGAATCTGTGATATTCGGATTGTTAGGCTCTATTATAACCTGCAACTCATTTAAAAATACACACCTGTTACATGTAATGTGAAGGTTACTTATATTGTATGTCTTACGTTGGCGCTCTGTTTTTATATTTACAGGTATTCATACTTTGCCCTTCGACGGTTTAGTCGCCAATTGACACACCGATTACAATATTAATTATGTTATTATTTATTATATGATATTAATTGTATTACTATTTATATTGGATTAGTTATATTGATTACCCAATTATATGAGCATTGAATTATTATTGTTATTATTGTTTATTATTAGGTTAATACTAATTATTAGGTCTTGCCGCTGCAGTTAACTAGAAAATTTGAATTATTTTTGCAATCTTCCATGTAAGCGTTGTCTGTCTGTGTCGGGTTTTATTTTTAGAGAAAGGAAATCTGCATACAAGAATCCAAGAAATTTAATTCTTTGGTTTAGGTAAGTGCGCCAAAATGGCATTAAAACGTAAGTTGTTCTTTTACAGTACAGCAATTTTCAAATTTTAATAGCATATGCGTGTTAAATTAAGTTCATTGCACGGTTCCTGCTTAAATTAGCACTTAAGGTGCATCCAGGTTATACATTATAGATCATCAGTTATATATATATATATATATATATATATATATATATATATAGAGAGAGAGAGAGAGAGAGAGAGAAAGAGAGACTTAAGTTAGAACATTAACCACCCTGACATGCGTATCAACCATCTTTATTTTTTAGTAACCTGGATTAGGCTGCGTTTCCTATATTCCCGTTTCGATGAGTTGCCGAGCGTTTGAGATGAAGGAATAGACTGACTCTGAATTGTAGCCATAGAAATTCTAATCACTGAATTATTATACCTGCTAATTTCTGCAATATCAACATTATGGTTTGGAATAACTGTTTCCGCAATAAAAGAAACTAAAGTGTTGTGAGTCGCTAAAGACTTCTTGCAATAACCGCGAAATCTTACTCACACAAGCCCGTCACTAAGCGCTTAAAATATCACACGAGCAGTGAGTACCGGTGCCGGTTCCAGAGAGAGTAACTCTCTGATCTAAAATTGCACGGCTGTATTACCTTTAGCTACACCTACTTCATTAATCCCCACAAACGTTATTTTTCATGCGTAGCCAATACTTAAAATCCTAACTGTGCCTCTGAACTTCGTTACCATGCACCTTGGCTAAAAGATCAGAATCTAAGTGCCTTTCCTTTTTTCCAAAATTCTGCCTATGTGACCCTGCAAAGGTACTTAACTTGTAACGTAACTGAATTCTCAGAATCTTTAAGCTAATGCGTTCTCTATTCTCGCTGATACTAATGACTTTTGCTAAACCTGACTTCCTAATTACCTTCTTCTTTCCGGACAAACGTTTCAGCTCAAGCTTATTACATTATACATTGATTTAATGTACGGGAATTATTTATTGCAATTATTTTGTTATCTTGTTATCATTTATTTATTTAACTATTTATACATTCCCGTCGATAATTAGGTATCACATTTATGTGTTTCTTTAACCTGTAAAACATTATATAAAGGTATTTAAGTGTAGAATGTGCTTTATTAAGTTGTACATCGCGTTTATCCGTCTAAGCGCGAGCACGCGATTTTCATCTCTAGGTTCAACACATCTTTTAAGGTCACAAATGAAAGGAAAATTGTTACTTTAATAAAAAATTAGGGACAAAAGATCTGTATTATTTGGTAGGTTTTTCAAACAATCACCAAAATCCTGAAAATTAATAAATGGAATGAAATCCAAATATGGCACAGGAACTGGTGAAGAGCAAAAAAGAATGGGCATACACAAGGGATGTATCCTGCGCTGTGGCGTAGTGAGCTGGAGCGTGATGCTCTGATTTACGGCCACGGAATGCGCCCGGTTCCCTCCCACTCATGGGGGTGCGAATTTTACGTTCCGGGATAGAACTGGTGCCCACTCAGCAACGTGAGGAAAACGAGGAGCTGCTATAGACAACGGTTATGGCCTCGTGAGCTAACTTTTGGCTGGGGGATGTGCTATGCTGGCCACGTCACCTCCTCGTATCGGTTGGATGATCGCCCACCTTTGAAGTGGTACGTGGGCGTGAGGCCGGCAGTCGAGTTGGCAGGCTCAGGCCTGTAGTGCCACAGGATTTATTTTACACAAGGGATGTGGTTCAGTTTCTAATGCTATCCTTTGCAATCTTCACACAAAGAATAGCAAATAAATCTCATTCATATGTGTTAATACGTTGGTTACTATTCACTCTAATCCTAATATTACAATTTTGAGCTAACAACTGCATTGTCATATTTATATACCTGTCAATTATAGTTTCTATGATTCGAACTTATGGAAATTATTATTTTAATTCATTTGATTTATTACAATGTTAGGGTGAGGCCAAAAGCTTTGCAGCTAGATATTAAATTTTAGTTAACCCAGCTTATACATTGGGAGCCATAGCTGCAGAGGCAACAAGAGGACCGAATTTTAAACTACACTTTCCAGAGCAGGCGCGGGATAATTGTAACAAATACACAGAATTTCACATTAATCACATTACCTGCGGTTTATTGAATATAAACACGGTGCCCCTACATCACACACAAAAGATAAAAGGAAGAAATTGAGGGGAGAGGCTACACACGCTAGGTTACATTCACACGATTCACACACATCCTTCCAGACTCAACACTCGACCTGAAGTGACGCTAACACACAACACACAAAGAAAATAACACTCACTACCCCCACTCTCCATCGCTAGTAGGCAGACAAACTTCAAGAACCCAGCCGAAAGAATTAACCCAATAATACTGTCGCTAACGACGCCATAATGTGTCTGGCGTGACAATACACACACTTACACGCCACATCATGTCAGCATGAAGCTGACAATCAGTTCCCATCCGTGCAAAGCAACACACTGTTGTAGTTCCGAGTTTAAGGCTCCACTTTTGCTTGTTGCGTCCTGAATGATATATATTGCAATGGCAATTCCTTTTCCAAAAGGACTCATTCGAAATCTCTCATCGTATTCATAAATGGATGGGAAGTCATTATCAATTCTGAGTCTAAAATGTTTACGTTTTCTACCTTCCCTTGCCTGAACATCATTATCTGAATCACTGAAACTGCAGCTAAATAGCAGTTTTTGTAGCTTTCAGCGATATTTTGCTGTATACTTACTAAAAATTGTATACCTTACAAATATTATTATCTGTACAAAATAAGAAGGAATCTGAGGTGAAGCTAGATAACGCTGGTGAAAGTCGTTCAGCCAATAGCGCTAGAACGAGGTTGCCTAGTTCAAGCGCCGCGCGGTCTCGCTGTAGGCTACGGTTTCTACTTTTCAGTTGTGCTGCTAAAAGTAATTAAGTAACTCATCATTTATGGTAATATAGCTGAGCAGGCCTGAAACTTTTGAATCAGACTGTCCAAAAACCGTGTTTCTACGACGTTTGAGTAATTGTGGTTACGTTCGTTCTGTTTGCAAGAGTTTAGAGCAGTTGAGTTCCGAGATTAGCGAAGTGAAGACATGTCAACCGCAGCTCTTGATTTGTTACTTGTAATTTACCCTTTAGACAGTGTATTTACACGTGAAAGTATTCTTTATATAAGCTTAAAGATTCAACGTTAGTGTTATAAGTGTAGTGGTTTTAATTAAGGGTTTAACAATGATAAAAGCATGCCCGCTGGACTCCGCACCACCGAGTTTTGCAAATTACCAACATAATTTACAAAGTTTGTAAACATTGTGAAACAGACCCCTCGTGTCACATTGTCCGAGAACGAAAACTGAAATTAGAACGGGAACGGAATGAGAAGGTGAATGCGCTGTGTATTATCAGTCAAGCACGGAGCAGAGTTTGACGATTGCAATTATAAGTTTCTAACGATATTTCACAGAAAATTCGGAAAGAGAAACATACAAGAAGGGAAAACGAAAGACTTGGGCGTTGTTGGATTTTAATAATTCACAATGAGCCAAGGATGGAAGGTTTAATTTATACATTTGAATACCATTTTTTAAAGGCCACCAATAATATTTTTCGCCTGAATGCAAGTTAGCCAAATTTAAAATTCAATTTTTAAAACGCGATAGTATTCGTTTGTGATTCTTAAACTAATGTCGCTTTCGACAGAGGAAACGAAAAAGAATGGTAGTACCTGCAGGAGTCATCTCGGATTTGTTTACCAAGCCTGCTACTATAGAGACCTTTAGCGGTGTTAAAGTCACGGCCTCAACTGTCGCCTATAATGAAAACAACTACTCAACAGCTATTTAAACATTCAACATAATGGGTTAAAACTATCCGATCTTACCTTTCTCTGAATCTACAATAGAAAATAACAATGCGACGTAAAGTATTTAAAACATGTCCATCGCAAACGATGGATCGAGTACGTAGTCTAGAATTAAGCGCGTTTTTCAGATATTAGCTCGCAAAAGTTATAATTTATACAAAACATAAACTCTAAATTGTGATTACGTGAATGTGAAATAGCAAAATATGAAGATCAGCTGCTCTTCTACCACAAATTTCAACAATACTTGCTTTAATCGCTCACTGTTTGAATTAGGGTGTCACATGAAACGCGCAGAATTTATTTGTCTCTGCTGAAATAAGAGCTCAAGGAGCAACATTGTATTTTAGTTTAGCAATCATATCTGCACATAAAATCACATTCTGTATACAAGGTGGACCATTTAAGTTGAGACTGTACAATATCTAGCGTTGCAGAAAGAAATCTCTTGAATAAAAGTTGCTTGATATTATGCGAGGAAGTAAACGCCATTAGTCGTGTTTTATTGGAGGATGCTGTGAAGGTCATTTTAGGGTCAATTTAATTTGACCGTAATTGTAGGTTCCTATTGAACCTAAAATGGCTATCATAACGTCCTCTAAATAAAATACGACTAATGGCATTTACTTTCTCCCAAGCAGCCAAAGAAGCCACTCGCCATTCATTAGTTGACAAATCCATCAAAATTCCGTGTCAGGATGCTGCATCACACTTTAAAAGAGCGATCCATAGCCTTTGGAAGCATCAATGGACCCAGATCTCAAACAACAAGCTGCAAGCTACTAGACAGGAAAACACCAATCCCTTCCCATATACTGCCTTAAACCGCCAAGACCAAACAATTGCTGCTGGATTACGAATCGGACATATAAAACTCACTCACCTCGACCTCTTCACCAAAGAAGCACCCCCTGAATGTTGTTTCTGTACTACAAGACTCACTGTTGAACATCTACTATGCAAATGCCAACAATATAACTGTCGCAGAACTGAAAAGATTTCCACCTCCCTCCAAACTACAATAGATACTCAAGTGACCTATTTAAAACTAAAGAAATTCCTGCAGAATATCCGTCTTTTGAACAAAATATAAAATGTTTCAATAAAATGTTTCTCGTTCATACCTGAATAGCAATCTTAATATAAATATTTATTTGACGATATTAAAATTAACGCTGTAATTCCATTATATATTTTATGCTCTTTATATCTAGCTGTTTCTTGTGGTATACTATGTTACAATTCATTTGTTTTATTAATTTTTTGTAGCTGTTTGTCTAATTATGAATTAATGTAATTAATTGATGAGTGGCATATGACCATGTAGTTAGCGCGACTTTAAATAAATAAATATTTATATATCAAGAAACTTTTATCCAAGACATTTCTTTCTACACGCTTAATTTTGGAGATATTGTACAGTCTCAACTTAAATGGTTCACCCTGTATATATTTGTGAACGCGTAAGAGCCCTAAAATGCGAAGAAAACATTCGGGCATACTTCTTTTTAGAAAGGAAAAATAAAAATATAAAAATAGAAAGAGCAGGTCAAAAGGTCATCACGTTACGATTTAATCTTCGATTAATATGTAACCAACAATATTAAAAATCCGATGTGTTACATTCACATGACTTTCTCTACCCATTGTTCTACAAACTTTCAAGCTTATACTTCTATTACATGTTACTCGAAATTTGTAGAAATGGTTATACTACATAAATTCGTTGTAGGTATATACAAGGCAATACATAAGGCTTAAGTATATTTTTTCAAAAGCGGGTTGCTGCGTGATAGCTTTGAGATTCCGTTCACTTTGCATAAATGACCACGAGAAGAACGAAGGAAAGAAACAAATAGAATAGAAACTGCCACAATGACAAACCAAAGCAATAAAAGAGTATTTCTGAATAGTTAATACCACAAAAAATGACAAATTGTTTGTTTTAAAGAGATCCACAGTTTTGTATAGTAAGTTTTTTTTTTGCCTATCCCTTGCGGTTTATAAGTCATAGAAAATTCAGGAATGAAGAGGATTTCACAGATTATTCGAAGATAATTCAAGATAAAAGTGTTATCCATCATGCAAATTTCTTACACATATGGTATTTTAAACAAAATTGTTAGAGCTAATTTTGAAAAAATAAAAATAACGAAAACTTTTGTTTTTTTTTAATTATGCTGTTCACAGGCATACAAATACAAGGGTCTTTTTTAATAATGCTTTTTTTTGGGATTCAGGATGCCTCAAAAGTTGCATTTCCGTGAAGTCTCAGTATGGAATTTTTGGGTGGAATATAATACTTCCTCTACTTACTACAGGTAGACAGTAGAGAAAGCAAAAACTGGGTTTCTTTTTTTATCATAAAACAATACAACTACCAAGATTCAATGTAATTCAATATTACGCATTAAATAAGCTGCAGGATTCGTGCAAGTTTCACTCCGTCCTCGCATCGAACATTCCGAATTGCTCATGACTAGAGCTCAGATTTTTAGGCTCTTAGCAATTGATTTTTAAGCACCAAAAATGCAGTTAATATAGAGCTAAATATTAGATTTTATTTATCTAAAATGTATTTCCACCTTCTAAAAGTTTAAAAATGAAATTAATTAGTGATAATTGAAAATTACATAGCAATAAGAGTAACTTTGCTGAATTATTATCTCTAGAAATATTTTATGTCTTAAATTATGAATTTATGGTTGGTAGTACATAATATGAGCTTAAAGTTTAGAAAAAGGCATCTCAAAGCTAACTGAATAGATCTCAGCGGAAATGCGCCATACACTAAACATAACTTTGTGACTTTAATTTTCTAGAGCTGACATGGGCCACCCCGTTAAGAACAGTAATATAAAGGAACTGTTTGAAATACAGAGTTATTCAAACAGAAGGAACAGACTTTAAATATTTATTTCTAATGAACGATAATAGATGGTGATACATGCGATACTGAACAGAGGACAGTTCAAAATTTCATCTTATATGTTCAAAATGAACACCATTTGTTATGTGAGGACGACCAGTGCTTTGCATACGCAACCATCTTATTGCATCAATTGTAAATTTTTATCAAGAGGCGGCTCTTTGTTGAACTTACAACGAAATGCACATTGCAATGAAACAATGGATTCACTCTTTGCATAATGCAGCACACAAAACAACTTTCCTGTGGCGTCGCCATTTTCTCGTAAACAAATCCAGCGCCGCCATAGGCACTAAATGGGACAAAACGGTGTGGCTTAAAACTTTAAACTTTCCTCTATTCAATGAGATGTCGTATATGTTGCTATCTATTGTCGTTCATTAAAAATGAATATTTAAAATCTGTTCCTTCTTTTTGAATAACCCTGTACATTTGAAAAGCAGCAGTGAAAACATGGAGAAATCTTGCAAATTTGTGCATATCGACAGTTAATGAATGGGAGGATATACTGAGTCACGAAACAATGGTAAATATGCCATTTGAAGGGAATTTCTAACATACTGCAGTCGTCGACCAAAATCAAAGTATGACAAAGAGACCTAAAGAGTCAAGTATTCAGTTTTTGATTCTACAACACCTGCTAAAGCGTTAAAATAAGCCAGTCTTTTTCCCAGAATTTACCATTCCTTCTGTAAATAAGATTTTTAATCAAATCAGCTTCATTATATCAATTCTTTATCCTTCATTGCTGAATGGAAAAATGAATGGAACAAAACAAATAGTAAAATAGACATTTTAAGCCTGAAATCTTAAAGTAGGTGTTAATGGTCAAAATAGACCTTTTAGGCACCACAAACCCCTTTTCATGGATTTATATTTTATAATTAACTAGTTTTAGTTTATTCGTGCACATCAAACTATGCATTCAGCCTAAAATCTGAGGTTTACTCATAACTTTCACAACTATATGTGCAGCCTAACCTATATGCCTGCTCATTTACTTGCTCTTACAGTGCTCTAATATTTTAGCCTTACGTTGAAAATATTTCAAACAGAAATGCGCATCATAAGCGTAGAAGGGTTATTCAGAACGCGTAGCAGAAAAACAAACAAGAGTTTTCTTTCATTTCTGTACAAACTGCATATCTCCGCAATTTATTAATGTGAACATTCTGTGTAGAACGTTTTATTTGAAGAGCCGCTTCAGAATACAAGCACTCTGCCGTCATGTATATATTTACAGTAGATAACCCATGTAGACTGTTGGGATTTTTAGAACTCCGCTACGTCATTGTAAAATGTAAATATTTGTGCTACGTGAGTTTGCGCTGGATTGGTAGCCTTCCTGCTTCGGATGCAGAAGACTTCTAATGCTATTTTGGAATCCTTCTTTCGCTGTATGCATGGCTGATGAGGTCTGAATTTATTAGGCTGCAAGAGGCGCCGTTTCTAAAGGCTAAATAAAATGGATACGTACTTCAGAAGTTCAGAGCAAACCTTATTGACGTTACCTCATCCCACTGCATATTGTAATCCTAGTTTATTCAGCTTTGTTTCCGGGAGGAAAGGTCGCTAATGTTTGTCCTATAATATACTTCCTTAATTAGAGCTGATTGCTCGTTTTATCGTAATAGTGGCTTGGGAATGATTATTAAATGGAGAAGGGAATGAACAAAAAATACCCGATGCTTAAACCTTCACGGTATTGTTAAAATGACTTTTTAATGTCACCCTAACTCCGAGAACATATCACGACAGACCTGGAAGTTCTTTGACACATATTGTGATTTTGTCCAGTTTTTCAACTGTCACTTCTGTCAGTTCTCACGGTCACTGTTTTGACCTGGTTCAACTATCACTGGGACACTTCAAGCTGCTATATATCATATAAAACATACCAATCTGTAGATCCTATAACGTTAGGGCAGCTTAAGAGAGAGTCAGTCTAATCTTGTGCAGATTACGTCAAAACTACATAATTACACTGTGCACATTTGAAAAATAGATTGTAACCTTTATGTAGCGTATGCCAGAGCTAAAATCACAAATCAATGTTATTTATATTCAAAATATTTATAATGGTCACTGAAATATTTATATTTAGTATTTACAAAACTGCATCAATTTTTGGACTAAAATTAGTAGTACACTTATTTTTTGAATGAATGAAATCCTTCTTTGCATGAAAGGGTGAGTGATACGATATGTTTTTAATGCTAACTTGAATTTATTTTTATTACTTTTTAGTTCCTTTATATATGATGGAAGTGTACTGAATAACACCACATCATTGTAGTAAACTGCTTTTTGGAATACCTGTAGGTTATTGCTTGGCCTACGTAAGCCCTGCCTGTGTCTGGTTTGTTTGTTGTACTTATCTGAAATTTTATGAACACTTCTGGGTGGTCGACTACTATTAAATGTAAAGCCAGAATATACTCGCAGGCTAATGGTAAAATTCCAAAAGTTTTGAATATGGTTTACAAAGAGTTGATTGTTTTACACCTGCCATTATTCTTATTACCTTTCTGTTTTTTGCAAAAGAAATATTTTTTAGCACATACTAAATTATAATTTCCCCAGAATTTCCCGTTGCAATGGAATTAAAATAAAGTGATAAAAACCAATATTAGCAAACTTGTAGACATGACCGTTAGATGACGCTTTGGAAAGATCTAAACTTCCAATATGAATATTTCACAATAATTATAATAGTAATGGACTATATTGACAATATCATATTGTCAATGTGTGTGTGTTCCTTATATTTTAAATTTAGTGTAATAGATCAATTCTAGTGATGTTTTTGTTTGTCTTATACATATTAGAGCATATTCACTGTCTTGCCATGATACAGGTAACATACTAAAAATCGGGGACTTCATTACGCTCAGACTATTCATACAAAAGAAAAGTAAATTAATTCTGAATACCATTAAAGCTTAATTCTCAAGCTGACTAAAACTCATGGACGTTCAACCTGTGATCTGTTCAGCTACGCCATTCTATAATTTTAGCTATATACTAGTATGTATGATTCTTGTAGATAGAAAATCTTCGCAGTTTTGTTTACAAAATTTACTTTACGTTATTCATCAGCCACTTAGTTGTATTTCAATTATTATTGCATCAACAACGAACCGTCAAATCAAAGCCTTTCCTAACTCGGAATTTAATATTTTATTCTATTTTATTTTATACATATCTATTCATTTTGTTCAGTGCTCGAATTGGTTCATCATATTAGAGCTTGGAAGACAAATAATGTATTTAGTTACTTTATGTATGAACCTCAAGTAATGCAATGCTATGAGTTTGTTTTATTTACTTAGCAGGTAATGAAATTGCGCACAACAAATTCAACCAAAATCGCTTCATTGCTAAGCACCTACCAGGCTTAGTCTACTTGTCTTGTTTTATTATAATGTTAAATGTTTCCATATTCTTTCCTTAACTTAAAACGAGATTGTAATTTCCCCTTAAATTTTAATTTCTAAAATCAAACAGTTAAACGTTTAATTTCATTTTCTTACAGATAAAAGAATAAAAGATGTTTTATTAGGAATGTGTTCTAACTATTTTGTTACGCTTAAAATGTTACATATGCGCTTTAACGAGAAACGAAACAGAAAACAAAAAACTCTGCAAGCGCCACGTGTAACACGGAAGAGAGGAGGTCAGGCAGTTGACAGTGACATGGGGAGAGGTAAAAGAAAAAAGGTAGCATGAAGTAATACACAACGCTCCTAAAGGGCTCTCTCCGGAACCTAAGTGGCGATGTCGGAATCGTTGGGAGTCAATTTCTCTAGTTAGCTTTGTACACTGTGAATCGACCAGTTGCCAAACCCTGTGCATAAAAAGCAGCTTAATGAGCATCGTGAAACTCAAACTGCTTTGTAATAAACATTTCTACACACTAAATATTGTCCTATAAAGGATTTTATGCACTTTTCTGTAATATTCAAATTAATGCGAATTCGCGTATCGCGAACGTTTTGAGTTTCTAATCACTGTACACATACTACAACAACAACGATCATTGCTGCAAACACATTCATTCCACTGATGGATAAGATGGTGTGTTTCATCCTTGTAGAAACTTTTGGGTTGTTAATAAATCCACAACGCTGCTGAATTTCAAATGACCTCGCCCGACCCGCATTAAAGCAATGTCCATGAATGTCCTTTTAAGATCTCTCACAATTATCAGTGGAAGCATACTAATGCTTCCATTTATGGCCAAACCAGAGCGATATAGTGAATCGTCGGCAAAGTCAATACGTTCTTCTTCAAGTGCAAGGTCCCTAACATTGTGGGGCATTTTTTATCGTAATCCGGGATTGTATAATTCGGGATTGGACCGAGAAAACAATATCTTTTGCGGGGGGGGGGGCTTTGGTCAAGGACCAATTAACCATCAACAATCGTACATAAAGTTCAGGGCTTTGCTTTACTGAGCAATTTCTTACAGAGACAGGTAGTCGTGGACTTTGGTAACCGGACGAGGACATATTATGTGACTGGGTAAGATTATGAATCGTAAACCAAAACACTTTTATAAGAATCAGACTGAGAGTTCGGTCTCCCAAAGGAGAAAGCGTTCTAACAGTTGTGGAGATTACTTTCCATGAAACAAATGTTCATTGAAGCTTTTTAGAGTTTGAAACATTTTCATTTGGCTGCTTTCATATTTTACCACCTTAAGGGCCAGTGGTGGGACAAAAAGGTGAGCTTTGGAGACCTCTGACACCTAATTTGAATCCACGTTAAGCCTATTCTAGGATGGATACCAGTATTAACTCAATCATTACGTATCTTTTTAAATGTTTGAGTAAGTATTTGCTTAAAATAATGAACAATAAGGAATTTCTACCAATCTCTCAAGAAAATTCCGAGAAAGAAGGCTAGTATTGTCCTTTTTTCGTAGTTACAAAACAGTGATAATTTATCAGAAAAAGCGAGAACTTTCAAACAACATTTCCTGAATTGCTCAAAATGTTAGGAATAGCTGTAACCATTCCTGCATCAAGTTCTGGAATGTAGGTTTTCGGTTATGAGGCGAGTACAAACGCTCTTGAAAATCAACATGGGTGATGTTGCGGTGATCAACAGATGAAATCATAGATTCGGAAGATGTAATAAATGACATTGACTCTTCTCATAACAACCGGAGATAACATTTTTTCTTTCGTTACATAATTTTAGTAATAATTATTCACAAGACTATTACGTTCCCAAAATGTGTACACTGGGGAACATATAAATGCACTAGGGTAATTAATTTGATCAATACCCACCACCCAATGCTTGCTACAAAACATGTATAAGCGATGCTAAAGATCACTTGACTAGGCAATACAAAATGACAAACTATTGTGTTTGTGTGAAAATTAATAGTATAGATAAAGCCCTTTCTCCTCCATTTACATCGGCACTTTATTTCCTCTGTGCTCAACTCGGAGCCTCTTACCCCAGTTTCGAAGTTTTAGCGCTGTTATTATTGTGGAGTTTCTCAAAACACACACACACACGCGCGCGCGCAAAACAACACACACAGCTTAATTATCTACACTCTGAATTTATCATTATGAATATTTTTTGTTACATAAGTTGTCTTTAAAGTAGAAAAGCTATCGTACTATTCTTACACTGAGTAATTTTGTTGAACTAATATTTTAACACGTTCCACCTATACGTTTTCAGAATAACAAAATACTACTGCAGCTGTTTTTAAATCCATAAAAGCGATTATGATGATGTATTTTCAGGTGCATAAAAATGACGTTTACAACTGTTTAAAACTATTCATATTTTTCATTCAGCATGTCTTAAACAGCATAGTAAATGTGATGTAACATATCCAAAATACGTGGGATTTCCCAATTTAAATGGGATTTCAAACTACTGTACAGAGGTTAGTAAAGGATAACGTGAGTAACGTTGCGCCTCTTTGTGACATACGATACGAGGTGTGATCAAAAAGTTTCCGGAATGACGTCATAAATACCACACAACAGTTTGTTTTGTCTAATCTGCACTGTCACCCTCGAAGTAGTCTCCTTGGGAGTTGATACACTTGTCCCAGCGCTTCTACCGCTGCTGGAAGCACCTCTTGGAAGTCCTCTTCTTTCAACATGTTCAGAGCCTTCTGCGATTCGCGATGGATGACATCAATGTCCTCAAAAGAGTGTCCTCGGAGGCGCATTTAAGTCGCGGGAAAAGAAAAAAGTCCACTAGTGCCAAATCTGGAGGATAGGCGGGATAGGGAACAGTATTCATCCTGTTTGTATCCAAAAATTGGCGAACAGAAAGGGATTTGTGCATGGGCGCATTGTCATGATGCAGGAACATGTCCAGATTGTCTTTCAAAATGCTTTGAATACTTCCAAAGGAGAGTCCTAATGAGTCAAAAAGTTCTCTTATTGTAATGCGCCTATCATTTAAGACATTTCCCTCACCTGATTGATATTTTCATCAGTTTGCTGGAACAGGGTCGCCCCGAACGATCTGCATCTTTAACTGATATCACACTACTTTTAAAATTCGAAAACCACTCAAATGCTTGAGTTTTGCTCATAACGTCCTCCTCATAAGCTGCCCTTATCATTTCATAGGCTTCTGTTGCAGTTTTACCGAGTTTAAAGCAAAATGTGATGTTCGTTCTTTGTTCTGTGTAACCTGACATTTTTGTTACGCGGAAAAATCGCAGCACGTGCAAAACACGTGTTCACTTCAGAGCGTCTACCTCGTCACTGTATGGTCACGTCACGTGAACTCTCATATTTTTATCGGGAAGGAACGCTGCATGTACAGTCTGGGTAAGAATTAAAGAAATCCCAGCGTCAGCATTGTTGTGAACATTGAAGCCATTCCGGAAACTTTTTGATCACACCTTTTATTCCTCACCTTCGTTAGGGAACGAATGAGATGACTTCGGTTGGTTTTTGGTGTAGCACACACTTCAGTTCAGCATGTCGGAGAAGAAACTTACAGAATCTTCAAAACCACGTATTTTAAAGTTCTTGCAAATCTGTGATAGTTCTGCCTTGTTTCATACTTGGGTGTGTGCAACATAAGCCCTATTGGAGCAGATTTTGATGTGAAACTACCTACATAAACAGATTTATCGGCTTGCCAAGCTGCTGCATTCTGCTTTGTATACAGGTTGGACCACTTCAGTTGAGACTGTACAATATCTCCAAAACTAAGCGTTGTAGAAAGAAATGTCTTTCATAAAAGTTAGTTGATATTATGGAGAAAAGTAAATGTCATTAGTCTGTTTTGTTTGGAGGACGTTATTATGGTTATTTTAGGGATCAATTTAATTTTCTTAAATGGGAACCTACTATTGGAGTAAATTTAAATTGACCCTAAAATGACATTCACAACCTCCTCCAAACAAAACACGTCTAATGGAATTTACTTTGCCCTATAATATCAAGCAACGTTTACTCAAGTCATTTCTTTCTATAACGCTTAGTTTAGGAGATATTGTACAGTCTCAACTTTAATGGTCCACCGTGTATAATTATCAACCACCTCCTTTGATGTCAATATTTATCCATGACGGTATTAACAGCGAAAGATAACATTCTGCCAGTCAATTTTCTAGTGTTTTGTGTAAGTCAAGTTTTAGGTATTTAGTATTTTGCTTCTTATATAAGCAAAACTATAATCACAAATTTAATTTTGTTCCTTTATTTTGTCTTCTAAGGGTAATTTTCTCCAAAGTGATTTAAACATTGTATAAACAAAATCGGTTTAACATCAGAAATCTGTTTTAACTACGGTATGTTTTCCCCAAATAGTTTAGTTAATACTAGGAGCTGTCGTTAAATTGGGCTAAACTGAATTATTGTATCGACAACCAGTTGCGAATCAGAGTGGCGTTTAGTGCTTTAAGTTCAACATGTTAGCTTTTCAGAATGCTACTGCAATATGCCCTTAACGGTGAAGCATTTTCTCACCCAGTGTCGTTACTATTCCACCCTTCGCGAACGACTTGCACTCTCTCCACGGTTTTAGATGACGACTCTGCCTCTATCGCCAAGCTTTTTCGATATGTTAAATTCAGTGGTATCCTTACAAAAATTTAATCGTTTAGTTTCTGGTGTGTTAATGACTTTCAAACTGTATTAGTACTGATTTAATTGCTTGTGTTTGTTGAGGATTACTTCTCGTATACAGAGTGTAACAAAAATGTACGGCACAAATTGCAGAACATATTCCTTACACGTAGACGAAGAAATTCTGTTATATGAACATGAGTTTGGACACGCTTTGTTACAGCTCATTTTCTCCAACTCATTAATCATGGAAGCAATAGAACGTATCGGCATACCACATGCAACTCTCTCTCACAGGAGATGTTCAATATGCCCTACGTGAGCATTGGTACATGCATCAACCCGCCATCGTAATGAATCCCGGATGCGCTGATGTATCCCTGGAGTATCGCATATGGTTTCCCAGCCTTTCATAATACAGTCACGGAGACACTGAACATCTGGTACTGGGGTTCGGTACACAAGAGCTTTCAAATGCCCCCACGAATAAACGTCCAGTGGGTTTAGGTCCGGGGAGCGTGGAGGCCAAGCAATTGGTCCACCTCTACCTATCCATCTATCACCGAATCTGCTATTTAGAAGCGATGGACATTGACACTAAAATGAGGAGGTGCTCCATCGTGCATGAAGTACATGTTTTGTCGCACAGCTAAAGGCACATCTGCTAACAGATCAGGTAGAATATTCTCTACGAAATTATGGTAACTTTGTCCGTTGAGCCTGGGTGGAAGAACGCTAGGCCATTCACCATTCACCAACATTCCGTTGATGACTTGCTTCAACAGTTGCGTGAGGATAAACGTCAGCCCATGCATGCCGATTGTGATAATTACAATCTGATCTCGTTGAAACGACGTCTCATCTGTAAACAGCACCGTTGCGCTAAAATTAGGGTTGACACTTTGTTACATAAACCATTCGCAGAAGCTTACCCGTGCAGGAAAATCGGCTGCTGATAGCGCATACACACGCCGTAAATGATATGGATACAGCCAACCTCGCGGAACGCTCGCCAGACAGTCATGTGGTCAACATTCATTGTTGCAGCTACTTGTCTTTTACTACACTAGGTTCGTCTGCCTGAAGAATTGCCGCCTCCCGTTGCGATGTGCTCGTCCTTCTAGGCCTCTCCGGTTACGAGTATCAGGCCCATGTATAATGCCCATGTTCCCTTAGACGAGGATCAATGGCTTCAAACCTTTTCCTGTCGGGGCACCTTCGTCCTGGAAATCTCTCCCGGTACAAACGTTAAGCCTAAGCGCCATTGCCGTCTGCTAATCCATACATCAAATGGGCATCTGCCATCTCTGCATTTGTGTACACTGCCATTGCACAAGTCAAGTCTGTGATCAACTCTACTAGTACGTAGTAACCCTTGTGTTTCCCAAGGTCGTGCTACTCTCTGGAACAGTTGATGTTACCTGCACACAAACAATGACGTAAGTTGCATGACAACAGGGACATGAAAAACAAAACACTGCCGGTGCACCTACGATAATGACGACGTAACCAAGAGTGCATGTTCCCCATGATTCTAACGTTCTGTTTGTGTGTGTTTCCCATGATTAATGAGTTGGAGAAAATGAGTTGTAACATGGTAACAAAGCGTTTCCAGACCCATGTTCATATAACATAATTTCTTCGTCTATGTGTGAGGAATGTGTCCTGCATTTTGTGCAGTACATTTTTGTTACATTCTGTATAATGATTTGTGAGTTTTCTTTTAGTGTATAACTTATGTATTTTTGTTTATTTTTTTATACTTTTGCAATCTCAGTTGCTTAATCCTGTAATTGCTTTGTATGTGTTGCTTATGTATTCGAGATGAATAAATCTATAGCCAGAGGATGGCGCTGATAAAAGTTTCTCGCCACTCAAACAGCTATCAGTTATTATTATTATTATTATTATTATTATTATTATTATTATTATTATTATTATTATTATTATTATTATACTGTTCTAAAGAGAAAAACGTTCTTACTTTCGCTCTCTTTATGCCTAGGAGAAAAAGAACGAAAAGCTACCGTCTGTGCTGTACATTGAAATTATAAAATTTGATGGAGAATTTAAATTTTGCCAATTTATGCGTGAAAGGATCATAAATAAAACGACTTGGTGTTACATTTAACCTAATGTACTTTTAACTGTCTTGAATATCCTATACGTGTTCTCGATTGGTCAAAATATTAATTAATTTCTATAATTACGCTGAATAACAGCTAGAAAACATTTCATTGCTGTCACAAACCGTATGTTTTCTACACTACTATGTCATGTGTCACGTATAAAACATTTTCGTCAATAAACTCTATTATAGATTGTTCTGTCTGAAAATCCACTTGCCATGAAGTTTAACATAACAAGTTTATGATTTCTAACATCTCCAGTTTCCTAGAAACTGCCTTGGAAGCAACATTAAATCCATTCTGGTAAAATAGCATTGTTAAATACTTTTGTAGGATTTTAATTATGTCTTTCATATATAATGTAAAACAACATATGCAACAGGAAATTATTTAAAATCCATTTCAATTGGAATTTTCGAAATAGTTTACGTTCTATGGTTAGATAATAACACCTCCAAATCATAATATTCTTCCTGTTATTATTAACAAATATCCAGGGATTTCTAAATTTTTCTTAAGCGTATGTCTTTTGGCAAATACAAAACACGTAACTAAACTGGAATAACAACTATTTTCGCCGACATCATGACTATTATACATACGGTTTTAAAAGGTTTAACTTAAACCGTGGTTTAAATCCACCAGAAGGAAATTTAACTCTATATCTCAATGTAAACCTCAAGAATAGTAACCATACTAGCTTGGAGAAAACCATTTCTTGCTTGTAGCTCTCTTAACCTAAGTTCAGGTTTTAACCCACATGGTGAAAATAGTCCTTGATGAGTTTAAAATTTTAAATAATTATCTTAAAACTTTAAGGATTTTCTTAAAAAATAAATTTTATTTTTGGAACATTACAAAAATAGACCGTAGGTTATTAATCCATTCTACCTATGCAGAAATTGATTTTTTGTGTTTTAAAGGGAAAACTGTATTCTGCATAAAACCTATATTGTTGTATGCTGAAAAGTTTCTCCTTCGCCGTTTCTGCCTCACATGAAAATACCAGCTGCTTCATTTCACTGTTGGGCACTGCTACTCTCTTTTAGAACATCAGGTTTTGTTTTCTCTACATAGACTTATACCTTCTGGTCTGCTTTCTACCTGGTGACGCGGTGAAAGCCATCTCGGTCTCACTTTCTAATTTCGATTTCTAATTGGTCCCCTCTCCCAAAATATAAACAACCTAACTCGGTCCTGTAGGAGTCCAGTTCATTTTAAAGGATTGGGACTTTAAGCAGTCATCTATAATGACTGCAAAACAGTATTGCGATTTCTGTTTCACCGAAATCGATTTTAACCGCAAAATCAGGTATTATATAAAAAAAATTTGCTAAAAAATCTACTAAATGTATGTAAGAATTTTGTAAACTCCACAAATAAAATAGTTGAAAAATCCAAGTCTTATTAAAAAAATTTAATTCTAATCAAATGAAATATTTTGAAAAACGCCAAAATATATAATCTATAATAATGCTTATTCTTTTGTGAAGAGCTACCAGCAATGTCGTGGTCACAATGAACTACTTGTGCTCAATGTCACTATCGATTTTTCGCAACACCACTTTACATTTCACTATGCTAAGTGTATCATTACGTTTCATTCTCTATCCTGCGTGCTTGATTGGGTTTTTGACACTATATAATTCGTGACTGAGTTGGGCTGTTGACAGTATATCCTGCGTGATTGAGTTGGGTTGTTGACAGTATATCCTGCGTGATTGAGTTGGGTTGTTCACAGTACATCCTGCGGACTGAGTTGTGATGTTGACAGTATATACTACGTGATTATGTTGGGTTGTTGACAATATATCCTGCGTGACTGAGTTGGGTTGTTGACAGTATATCCTGCGTGACTGAGTTGGGTTGTTGACAGTATATCCTGCGTGACTGAGTTGGGTTGTTGACAGTATATCCTACGGACTGAGTTGGGTTGTTGACAGTATATCCTGCGGATTGAGTTGGGTTGTTGACAGTATATACTGCGGATTGAGTTGGGTTGTTGACAGTACATCCTGCGGACTGAGTTGTGATGTTGACAGTATATACTACGTGATTATGTTGGGTTATTGACAGTATATCCTGCGTGACTGAGTTGGGTTGTTGGCAGTATATCCTGCGGACTGATTTGGGTTGTTGACAGTATATCTTGCGTGACTGAGTTGGGTTGTTGACAGTATATCCAGCGTAACTGAGTTGGATTGTTGACAGTACATCCTGCGGACTGAGTTGTGATGTTGACAGTATATACTACGTGATTATGTTGGGTTGTTGACAGTATATCTTGCGTGACTGAGTTGGGTTGTTGAAAGTATATCCTGCGGGACTGAGTTGGGTTGTTGACAGTATATCCTGCGTGACTGAGTTGTGATGTTGACAGTATATCCTGCGTGACTGAGTTGGGTTGTTGAAAGTATATCCTGCGGGACTGAGTTGGGTTGTTGACAGTATATCCTGCGTGACTGAGTTGGGTTGTTGACAGTATATCCTGCGTGATTGAGTTGGGTTGTTGACAGTATATACTACGTGACTGAGTTGGGTTGTTGACAGTATATCCTGCGGGACTGAGTTGGGTTGTTGACAGTATATCCTGCGGGACTGAGTTGGGTTTTGACAGTATATCCCGGGACTGAGTTGGATTGTTTACAGTATATACTACGTGACGTAGTTGGGTTGTTACAGTATATACTACGTGACGTAGTTGGGTTGTTGACAGTATATCCTGCGGGACTGAGTTGGGTTGTTGACAGTATATCCTGCGGGACTGAGTTGGGTTGTTGACAGTATATCCTGCGGGACTGAGTTGGGTTTTGACAGTATATCCCGGGACTGAGTTGGGTTGTTTACAGTATATACTACGTGACGTAGTTGGGTTGTTGACAGTATATCTTGCGTGATTGAGTTGGGTTGTTGACAGTATATCCTGCGTGACTGAGTTGGGTTGATGACAGTATATACTACGTGACGGAGTTGGGTTGTTGACAGTATATATCTCGTGACTGAGTTGGGTTGTTCACAGTATATCCTGCGGATTGAGTTGGGTTGTTGACAGTATATACCTCGTGATTGAGTTGGGTTGTTGACAGTATATCCTGCGGATTGAGTTGGGTTGTTGACAGTATATCCTGCGTGATTGAGTTGGGTTGTTGACAGTATATACTACGTGACGGAGTTGGGTTGTTGACAGTATATCTTCTGTGACTGAGTTGGGTTGTTGAAAGTATATCCTGCGGGACTGAGTTGGGTTGTTGACAGTATATCCTGCGTAATTGAGTTGGGTTGTTGACAGTATATACTACGTGACTGAGTTGGGTTGTTGACAGTATATCCTGCGGGACTGATTTGGGTTGTTGACAGTATATCCTGCGGGACTGAGTTGGGTTGTTTACAGTATATACTACGTGACGTAGTTGGGTTGTTGACAGTATATCCTGCGGGACTGAGTTGGGTTGTTGACAGTATATCCTGCGGGACTGAGTTGGGTTTTGACAGTATATCCCGGGACTGAGTTGGGTTGTTTACAGTATATACTACGTGACGTAGTTGGGTTGTTGACAGTATATCTTGCGTGATTGAGTTGGGTTGTTGACCGTATATCCTGCGTGAATGAGTTGGGTTGTTGACAGTATATACTACGTGACGGAGTTGTGTTGTTGACAGTATATACCTCGTGACTGAGTTAGGTTGTTGACAGTATATCCTGCGGATTGAGTTGGGTTGTTGACAGTATATCCTGCGGATTGAGTTGGGTTGTTGACAGTATATACCTCGTGATTGAGTTGGGTTGTTGACAGTATATCCTGCGTGACTGAGTTGGGTTGTTGACAGTATATACTACGTGACGGAGTTGGGTTGTTGACAGTGTATACTACGTGACGGAGTTGGGTGGTTGACAGTATATCTTGTGTGACTGAGTTGGGTTGTTGAAAGTATATCCTTCGGGACTGAGTTGGGTTGTTGACAGTATATCCTGCGTGATTGAGTTGGGTTGTTGACAGTATATACTACGTGACTGAGTTGGGTTGTTGACAGTATATCCTGCGGGACTGAGTTGGGTTGTTGACAGTATATCCTGCGGGACTGAGTTGGGTTTTGACAGTATATCCCGGGACTGAGTTGGGTTGTTTACAGTATATACTACGTGACGTAGTTGGGTTGTTGACAGTATATCCTGCGGGACTGAGTTGGGTTGTTGACAGTATATCCTGCGGGACTGAGTTGGGTTTTGACAGTATATCCCGGGACTGAGTTGGGTTGTTTACAGTATATACTACGTGACGTAGTTGGTTTTTGACAGTATATCTTGCGTGATTGAGTTGGGTTGTTGACAGTATATCCTGCGTGACTGAGTTGGGTTGTTGACAGTATATACCACGTGACGGAGTTGGGTTGTTGACAGTATATACCTCGTGACTGAGTTGGGTTGTTGACAGTATATCCTGCGGATTGAGTTGGGTTGTTGACAGTATATACCTCGTGATTGAGTTGGGTTGTTGACAGTATATCCTGCGTGACTGAGTTGGGTTGTTGACAGTATATACTACGTGAAGGAGATGGGTTGTTGACAGTATATACCTCGTGACTGAGTTGGGTTGTTGACAGTATACACTACGGGCCTGAGTTGGGTTGCTGACAGTATGTCTTGCGTGATTGCGTTGGGTTGTTGACAGTATATACTACGTGACTGAGTTGGGTTGTTGACGTTTTGCTCATGAAGATAAAAAGTCAGAGTTAGGATGTGTTCAGGTGAACACCTCTCTCCACGAAAGGTCCCCTTTAATGATTAATTTTCAAACCGATTCCATGTTCTAGAAACAATAGCAACTCCTACAAATATCGTAAGCAATTGGTTATTAAAAGCTAGACTAAATGGCGAAAAGTACCGAATCAGTACATTAAGTAGTGCTAGTGTTTGTGTAGTCATATTAATTGGAATTTCCTGTTTAATTTGAGATATATTTTATCATTGTATGCACAATAGTTACGTATAAAATACACTATTTTTTAAAAAAGTATTGTACTAATCTGTAATTATGTACTGTGAGAACTACTGCTCAAAAAAGAAAACACAATTACTCTTACACACTTTGAAATAGAGCTAAACTTTAGCCTATCTTTTAGGGGACGTTTAACCGAGCGGGATGGCTGAGGCGGTAACGTCTGTGGCCCATTTTTGGAGGTACCAAATTCGATTCCCGGCGACCGCCCTGGCCCATTTCCATTCGGAGGTTTTCCCAGGTCGTCAGGCAAATGCTGTGGTAGTTTCTCTTATACCCTAATTTCTTGTCCTTCCATTAATCGTTTTATTCATCCTTCTCCCCGTTTAGTCTATTTAAGGGTTTAAAGTGTCGGTGATGGTGTTTTGGTGCAGGTTGCAGGGAAGAAGTACACTCTTTGACTTTCTCCGGCCCTCGGCCTTCGCTGATTGCCGGGGTATAAGGACCGCACCCTGGGGGTCGTTGGACCCTGTGTGGGCAGGGTCTCCGTATTGCCTGTCCGATTGTCGGAGGGTCTATATATGGAAACTGTAGGGATCCTGCCATTTATGTGCCATCACTCCTGGTTTCAGCCGCCCAGTGTCTTCTTTCACCTCATCCTGCCCTCCCGGGGGCATCCCTTCGTAGGGCGTCAGTACAATATCCGGATTCACTGGATCGGTGCGGAAACCCCTACGCTTCACAATCCAATCCCAGGGAAAGTTTTGCCCTAAAAATCAGTAAAAATGTTAAACATATACAGCTGTCATACCTAAAGTCATGTGGTTTCTCTCTTTGCAAACATATGCGAGCTTGTTTTCCCCATTTTTTTCTCTGAGCAGCTTTTTTTCTAGGAACGACATATTCTGGTATAAATAACTCGTTTTATAGGAATCTAATTAAAATGGCTAAATTAAAACCCAGGGATGGTAAAAGTCCTTTGTAAATGCTATTGTGGATCTACGTTGGTGTTAATAACAGGTTTGGTTGTTTCAAAAAAAAATGATTGCTGATAAATTTTATTCTAAAGCAATATAATTAAGAAAATAATTCCATCTTCCCTAGTTAACAAACCTTTCATATAAAGTAGATTAGTGAACTCAGAGGTAGGCCTCTATCTCCTGTAAAAAATCCAGTCAAATATCTTAAGTTTCTGAGGTCATGAATTTGGCATATTTAACATTAGAGAGATAGGGCTTTTAATCTCCCTTTAATTATTTTCATTCTAATGGAAGCAGGTCTCATGGTAAGTTGTATTAGGGTGTCCTAAAATTTATGAATATAGAGCAATATTGAAGATAACATTATTTCTCATTTCAAGAAAAGCTCTGCAAAAGTTTCATTATTTCAGCGCAAAAAAGGAAAGCTTTGAAAATGTTCTCCTTTTTAATGTAGGAATTAGTAATAGACGTTTTCGTAGTGGATTCAGTCCTCAAGAACTTAATGTAGTTACCTGTTACAAAGTACTAGAGAGAACCTTTTAATGTTCCTTATAACTTCTCAGGTTACCGAGCTATGAATAAATTATGAGCATCGAGTGCTTCAGTCACCAAAGTGTTCAAAGAGCTAGAAATTGCGAAGCGTGTTTTTAAAGTAAATATCGTTTTAATATTTTGCCTCTGCAGCGCTGCAGTCGCGACTTTGAGTATGCGCGATCACTTTCTCCATTCATTAGGAAGCCAGACGTAGCTGTGAGCGATTGTCACTTTGTGTTTTGCTGTTGTTAGAAGTCGAATTCTTTTTTTCCTCAATGCGAGAAATGTTACGCCAACAAACATTCATCAACAATTGTGTGACGTTTATGGGGAACAATAATGAGTGATGGAATGGCGAGGAAGTGGGTTAGACACACAGCCAGACAAACTCAAGATCTCATCGCATCAATTGGTTAGGAATAATTCGACCACACTCCTTACAGTCCGGGTTTCGCACCAAGCGATTTTCATTTGTTTCTTCATCTGAAGAAATTCCTTGGTGGAAAATGTCTCAGCGACAATGATGTTGTGAAACAAAAAGTGCAGACTTGGCTTTCATCACAGACGACACCGTTCTTTCTCGAAGATATACAAAAACTGGTTTCCCGTTACAAGTGCCTGAATAACGGCGGTCAGTATTGTGCCGTTTTGGCCACCCCCATGGGCATGGCTTATGCAACCAGCACGTCACAATGCTGCAGAGATGGTGACGTCATTCATCGAAAGTAACATCTAAAGTCGAACAACATATCGCCACGAGCGACGTCACACATCACCTCACTATGTAAAGCATCATGGACAAGTCATCATTGGCTGGTTTGCGACACGCCACTGACGCCAGCGCCATCATGCATGACGCCGTTTCCAGCAATTCCTGCGTAGGCATGCACCAGCAGTCGATCTTCGGCCAGGGACCGAGCCAGGAACAACTAGATATCGTGACAGCTAGCTTTCGGCATAATTCACCAAGAGTCATTCTTACGGCCGTTCCAAAATATCTTTTAACTTTGTTCGGTAAGATTTTGAAATTTAACTCTTGGGGTTTTCTAAATTCTTGTACGGAGAAGCATTTATATATTTGCATTTCGTGTAACTTTATTGTATTCGTTGTTCTTCTATAAAATCTTTAAATTCAGATCGCAACTTTAAATGTAGTAAAGCGAAAGAGAATATCACATTGTATTTGAGCGTAGCATTTTGTAACACAAAATGGTAAGGCACGCTGACTAAAGCATTGTTAACTGATATATCACTTTAAAATAAATTGTTAATTTATGTGTTGGTGAACGTTTGCAATTTCCTAGCTCGTAAGCAATAGTCCCTTTTCACAGTAACTTTCCCCTCTGAGAAAACCAACCAGTGGAGTAGTGTAAGGTAATGGAATTATGAAGTATTTGGAAAATAGTGTTGTGTTATTTCTAAAAAAAAAAAGTATCGGTATTTACTTTAAAAACACTTAAGAATAAGGGAAAATACTAGTTAACCATACAACGAGATTTGAACTCGCATATCCCAGTTTATTTTACGAAACTCCACGGAAGTGAATTTTAAAAGGGGATTCTACGTTAATGCAGATAGATATTGATGGTTACAAACTCTGCACATTGATCTCTGGTATATCCCGCAAAGCAGTGGTTAATACCACGAAAGCAATAATTGCAAAGCCGAATTTACCCACAACCTTTAATTGCTAACATGGGTCGTGCAGCTTTGTGATTTCCCACACAATGTATCCTTTTGGTATGAAACATGTCAATATTGCGAAGAGATTTAACCTAACGGTGAATGTAGTTAAGAGTAATACCTAACTAACGACAGCGACACGGGTGGCCGAGGTAATTAAGCGCGGATTCGTGAACTGGAAGTCCGTGGTTCGAATCCCGCAAGGACAAACTCCCTGACATTTTTACTTTCTCTTCTACTTGCGTCCTGTAAGTAGAACAAGTATTGTATTCCATCCAAAAATTAGAGACAGAAAGCATTTTAGATACATATACATATGTGTGTGTGAGCGCGCGTGCGCGAAGGTGTAACAACATAACTAAAAAACAGCCCACCTCTGCGGTGTAGGAGTAGCGTGTCCGCTTCACATTCCAGAGAAGTTCGAATCTCGATTGGGTGAGTTACCCCAATAAGGTTATTTTCCGTGATTTTTCCTTTACTCTAAGAAGATGCCTGTCGAGTAACTCTAAGACCTAGGGACCCCGGACATCAATTTACCCATTCTTCGAGTGTCCGATAAGACCTACCAGGTTAAAGAACTTTAAACTTAAAAAAGCACACAAGAACGAAAAGTAAATGAAATACGAACTTGGTATCTAGTAGGGATGGCACCTTGATACTGCCGATACCTCGATACTCTGTGGTATCGAAGTATGTCTAATACTTTGAGATAAACATTAGATACTTTTAAGTTTTAATTTTTGCATTACTGAAAGCAGTTGCGTTAAATTTTATGCTAGATAAGGAATGAAAGTAGTCGAGACTTCACACTATTGCCTTGTACGTGTCCCCCAAAGAGCTGCTCGAGTATAATTCTTGATAGAGCTTGACTGCGTTTCCTGTGAGTGAAAGAAAACAACCTTCCATAGAGCATACACTCGTGTCCAAATGAAAACACGGAATAATAGAGAGAGAGCAAAGGTATTCATGCAACGCAGCATTAAATGATTGTGAATAAAGTTGATTTAGCTCACGCACTAAATCACATTTCTGCAATAGTTTGGTTTACTAACTCAATCTCAGCTGTATCATTTATCTACTCTGGTGACCAAAATCTGTGAATCCATGTAGAAACAAATCATAACTTGAGATATGAGATAAAAAAGGGTCTTTCAACAAGAGTGTCTTATCTTTAACATGTGATAGCTGCCGGTGTTATTGAGTTACTGCAGTCATTTTTTTCATGTGGTTACAGTTGTTATTGACAAATAGCCATGGAACGTTACAGCATTCAGCAACGCGTAGAAATTGTGAAAATTTATTATCAAAATGAATCATCTGTTCGGCAAACCTTCTGTGTATTGCGCGAAGTTTACGGTGGGCATAATCGTCCCTGCGAGAGAAAGATTCGGCGTTTGATCGATAAATTTGAAAGAAGTGGTTCTGTCAGCGATCAAAGAACGCCTGTACGTAATCGACGTAAGCGCTCCAACGAAAACATAGGCGCCCTTCGTGAGAGTGTACGCGAGAACGGAAACAAATCAATTACTCGTCGAGCGCAAGAATTGGGGCTTTCGCCAACCACAACTTAGCGAATTCTGCATCTGGACTTGAAGTTTCACGCTTACAAAATGGTGTTAACTCAAGAAATAAAGCTCAAGACCATAGATTGCGCCGTGTGTTCGCTGACTGGGCTATGGAGCAATTGGAAGCTGGCCCGGATTTTTATCGAAAAATCATCTTCAGCGACGAAGCCCACTTTTGGATGGATGGTTGTGTTAAGAAACACATTTGCCGCTATTGGAGCAATCACAATTCAAAGGAGATTCAAGAACGACCACTTCATCCCCAAAAGGTTACTGTATGGTGTGGATTTTGGTATGGTGGAATCATTGGTCCATATTTTTTTCCAAGATGAAGATGGAGAAGCTCTGTCAATGGAGAAAGATACCGGGCTCTTATAAGGGACTATTTTGGCCTCAATTGGATGGTATGGATCTCAGAAACATCTGGTTCCAGCAAGATGGTGCCACATGTCATACTGCCCTCGAAACAATTGATCTTTTGAAGGAGAAGTTCAGAGGTTTCATTTCCAGTGGTGGTGATGTTAACTGACCCCCGAGATTAAATGCCGTTGGATTACTTCTTGTGGGGTTATGTTAAATCTCGAGTTTATGTCAACGAGCCAGAAAAAGTAAATGATCTTATGAATAATATCACGCGTGTTATTCGTGAAGTTGGACCTAATTTACGTTCTTCTGTCATTGCAACCCAACGAAGTGGCGGCGGTCACTTAACTGATGTTCTCTTCCACACGTAACGACATTAATTATGTTTCAAAATAAAAAATAAACAAACCTCTATCATTTATAGAACGTGTTTTATTTAAGTTCAAAAATCGGACGCTCTTGTTGAAAGATCCTATATGTGCATGGATATATTTGGTTTTTTTTTTTTTTTTTTTTGCCCCCTTCCATCTATTAGTTTGTGTCTATGCAAATCAACCGACTCACAAGTGTAGCTTACATATGACTAATTTTCGTAATCCTTTAAAAAAAAGTTTTAATCACAAAATATACAAGGCGTGTTTTTAAAGTAAGTTCCGATAAACTTTTAAAAAATAACGGACCGTTATTTTCCAAATGCTTTATTATCATTCATTACCTTAAACTACTTCCCCACATAGTCACCGCCGTTATTCAGGCACTTATCGCAACGGGAACCAGTTTTCTTATGCCTTCGTCAAAGATTGATGCCTTCTATGATGAAAGCCAAGCCTGTACTTCTTGTTTTATATCATCGTTGAAAAGTTTTGTAACAAGGAATTAGAAACAGATGAAAATCGCTTGGTGCCAAATCCGGACGGTGGTCGAATTGTTCCGAACCAAACGATGCCATCAGATCTTGAGTTTGACTGTGTGTTGCCGAGCATTGTCATTCATTATTGTTTCCCCGTAAACCTCGCACAATTGGCGATGGATATTTGTTGGCGTAACATTTCTCGCATTCTAAAAAGAATAACTGATCTGACTTCACAGTCAGTGGGTTTTTCCATTGTTTTGAACATTTCGAAACGCTCTAACAATAGGAAAACACAAAGTGACGATCGCTCATAGCTACATCTGGCTTCCTAATGAATGGAGGAAGTGATTGCGCATGCTTAAAATCGCGACTGCAGTGCTGCAGCGGCAAAATATTAAAATGGTACGTACTTTAAAAACACGCCTCGCATCACAAAGCGAAACAAAGAAATTATTATTATTATTATTATTATTATTATTATTATTATTATTATTATTATTAGCCTTGCCTAACATTAGGGGCATGATCAAGATAAAAAATTACCGCCAATTGGTGAATGTTCAACAGGAACAATTTCGGAATTAGCATATAATACAAAATTGATTACATGTGTTTATACACAGAATACTAATAATAAGTTCTCGGGGAACAAGCTATCCCCTTTACATTTTTTATAAAGTAAAGAGAGTAACGAGTATCGGTGCTTCAAAAATCAGTATCGAGTATCGAGAAAAAGTGTCCCATCACTAGTATTTAGGTGCAGTATCTTTCAAGGATGCGAAATGGAGATTTTCGGGAAATACCCCATCCCAAACTACGCTTTACATGAAATAATTTTATTTTTTTAGATGCTCTCAAAAATGTCTAACGATTTTGAATTTTCTGTGAATAGCCTGTGAATGATGACTTGTGTATAATTGATAAACCGTAAGAGATTGAAAAAATCTTAATACACAAAAAATGTAGAACTTGTTAAAGTACTTTGCATGTAAAATTTTTGTGCCATAACCGTTTCCAAATATTCTGTTATTGATTTGAATTTTTACACACTTATACTTTTTTCATGTGGTAAGTCTCTATTTGATTTATTTTACTCTTGGTTATGCAAGGTGAATGGAATTTTAAAGCCATTATACAGGATCTGCTGTTTCCTTTTTGTACCTACAAACTAATATGTAATTGTGTAAATATGTGTACCTCGATTAACAAGGAGTGTGTGGAAGAATAAGCTTTTGTAAGAATATCCTGTGGAAGAACGAGTAAAGAATGTAACACATTAGATTGTCTTTCTCTTCAGGTTTTCCTCAGTGCTCACAACTAGTGTGAGGCTCGCATTGTCAAGTCCCGGGTTCAATTCCCGTCGGACCGGCCACTGTGACCATGGACTTTTTTCGTGGCTTCCCCCAGTCGGTAGGTGAATATCCACGAATATCCTGTTTATTTCCTGTGTCCATCATTACGTCCCGTCTGTTTCAGGATTAAAAGTTCAGGGATTCGCTGAGTTGTGGCAGGACACCGGATTTTGCGCTTTGAAAAGTTTTCTCCCTGGTGTTTGGTTGGTCTGCTGGGGCTCTCTTCCTGGGTGCGTGTCTGGGGCCAACGGAAATCCCAGGGGACATGGGGCTGAGGTATGGCTAGTTGGCGCCAGGATGTGTTCTATCTTGAAACATTAAAGACCCCGTCCTTACTAGCGTACATCGTAGTACGGATCTCGTCGCCCTTCGGTTTCCTCCTCATCCCTCCATCCCAGGTGTCAAGTTAGAAGCAAAAGATTTCAATGTGGCCTACTAGCGTACTCCAGTTTCAAGAGGCCAGTTCATATGTGTACTCCTCATAGCTGGCAAATGTCGGAGAAGTGCCCAAAAACTAGGCCTGGAATGTTTTCTTAGCAAGTTTCCTTTCCCAAAGTATCATTTCATGTATCAACAGGGTGCTCCGCCTATGGTGCCCTATATAGTATGAGCGGGCTTTAAACACTATTAAAATAACCCATGACGTTAAGAGATTTCTGGTTAATCTGTGCTGCACTGCTAGCATTCGGACGCTAAACATTAAATACGTTGTTAAAGTGCTTTTGTCGAAAGGAGTGATAATTAATTAATGTCCTCTGATCCAGACTGTCAACTGTTAGATGTACTCTCAAGAGCCAGTTTCTCTCTTTGTTACCCTAGTAGCATATGCTTCTTTTTTCGCTCATGACATGACATTTGGAGACCACTGCACCGTATCCTGGACTGGCTCTAGAGAGCAATCGGGCGAGGAATGTTATCCTAGGGAGTCATTCTGCTTCATAACAACACGTCACTAGCACGTGTTGGGACACTGCAACTGTTCGGTCGGGAAATCCTTACCCACCCTCCTTAGAGCCTGCCACTTTACCATCTACATATTTTCTGTCACTTTTCTGTCTCTCTGATGCTGACATCGATTGGTGCATTTGCTTCATATCACACACATCACTTGTTCCAGGAGTTGACTAACTCTAAATGTGATTACATTTCTGGTAATTAGTCAAGTCCAAGCACAAAAGAAATACAGAAATGCACCTTTGCCAGCTTGTAAGGAATTACGGCATCTCATGGTTCGAAAAAAGAGGCACACATGTCTGCAATATTTTGCGTAAAAGACATCGTGCTCAAAATCCTAACTATCCACCCCTTGTGCTAAAGAATATGCCAGTTAATGAAGAGCTCAAAAACTCTAATTTTTGTCTATCATCGTTTAAATGCCTGGAATCCATTTTGATGAGATTTTCCAGCTATTATGATCTTTTACTTAGGCATTGGCGCAACTGGTACTCACCGTGGAAGAAATCTGTTATCAATTAACAGTCAACTATTAAGGTCATAGACAAATTGGTGATTTTTGCTGTTGACCAATCGGCCCACTTATTTCCAGCAGTCTATCTTTCCTCAATGAATACTTTGTAACATTCACACACGGCACTTCACGGACCACCTACAATTTCAGTCATATGAATCGTTGTTTTTGCAAGAAGCATCACTAGATATTAATTGCGCAAAGGAAAACTGTAGCATTCCCTCATTCATCTTACTGGGACTACCAGGAGAATTGGAAGTTGTTTCGACGAAAAAATGAGTCCTAAGATATCCTCAACGAATAGTCTCTGGAACCAATGAGGGCACAGAATTGAATTTTATATACAAGTTCACTTGCACCTTTATTAATTATAACACTAATTGTACTTTTAACCTTAGAATCTGCAGTAGCTGTTATTCAATCCTATGGCTTTGCAGTATTAAGACCACTTTATTCCAGAGAAGTAAATTAATAATGTCAATACATATAAATCACCCATATCATTAAAGGCATAAATCATATTGAACTTAAAAAAAACACGGGGGTTGGAAGAAAACGTATCAACACATTTTAAATTTGTTTCAAATGAGCACGAAATTATGGTGGTTTATGTAGAGGACAGGGGCGTGCGCAAGGGAGGGCCTCGGGGCTGAAACCCTTTCCTCAATAATGTCAAACCCATAATAAGCACTGCTGTCTCATTTTTTTTCTGTAACTCTTTTATAGTTAGAGAGTTGGCATACCACATTTGTACCTGTTAATAAACAGATCAATAAAAATACATTAAATCTATTAAATGTTGGAAATTGGTGGAATTAATCCATTATTTTGGAACATTATATCTTATGTTGGATTGCAACATTAATTAAATAGCTCGCTTCGCTTATTTTATTAAGTGCACAATTTTAGTTAAATACATTTAGTATAAATGGTTACAGAGCACTTCTGTAGTGAAGTGAAAGTGGAATTTCTGAGTCTGCTGGCTCAGTCGGTAGAGCACCTGCCTGTTGCGCTAGGGTTCCTGGGTGACCATGGAACGAAGATATATCTCATTTCGTGTGTTTGTCATTCCTGTTTCACACCTCCCTCCATATCAACACTCTTGTTTCACACTGGCAGAGGGTCTCGTATAATTAAACCAACATTTCCCCCCCTTATAGCGTGAAACAAATGCTTTCGATCTTCCTAGAAGGTGATTGTGTGGTTTTAGATTGTGTCTACCTAAATACTGGCTTGTCTTATATGCTGCATTAAAGTGGTGGTTATTGGACTGTTGAAGATGGGTTGATAGATATTGTTACGACTGAAGATTAAGACTACTTATAACTACAATACACGAGGTCCTGAAGTCTGCAATAAACTGTTTGCGCTTCTGATAATATACGGGAACAGCGGGTGTAAACTTTGGAAGCTCATACCAAGGGTATATCAGCGGATATTAAACCACAACGGAAGCCATAATGTTGCGGTAACAGTTCGATACTACGAGCAATGAAAACTCCAAAACGTGGCTACCGCCTGGTGCAAATACACGCTTTCCTATATCCTCCCAGATTGTATTATTAATGAGCGCGGTTGTAACTTTGAGACACCCGCAAAGTTTTCTCGATTTCCCACGTCTGTATAGGAAGATGAGCCGTTTAACACCAGAAAGCCATTTAGAAGACGGTTAGCGTAATTAGGGGCTCCCATTTTCATTGTGAGGGCGAAGTTACCCGAAAGGGAGAGTAACAGAGATGGGGGTAGATAGGATATCATGCGTCTCTGTTGCCAGCATATGCTTAAACACTGAAAATGCACCCAGTTATGGAATGAGTTCCTTTTAAATTTTGTGAATAATTCTGGTGCCAACATATTCACGCTTGTTTTAGTCCTAATGTGTTTATTTGGCAAGTAGAACCTTGACAGTAGCGAACAACATTAAAAAGCCAGTTTAACAAAAGAAATTAAAGCATTGGTTGAAACAGTAAATTTGGAAATGCACTCACACAATCGGTTTATCAGGAGACGGAGTCCCGCATAGGCAAAATGCTTTGAAACTTGACTCCTCCTGTGAGTACGATTTACATAAATCATGAAGACAAAATGAAGCTTGTCACTTTCTCTTAGTTTCATTGATAAAAATGGTAACCACTCTGGCACCATATCAATATCTATCGTTCCTGAAAACAAGCGATACACATAGTATACGCTTGCAGTTCAGGGAATACCATCTACCCTTAGGTGTGAATCTATTAGTATTTGTGGGAAAGGTAGAATCAGATGACTGAAAAATTCGGTGCCATAGCCAGGATTTGAACTACGGGATCTGAGCTAGTATGGCAACATGCCGGTAGGACATTAAATGCCCCAGCTGACTCGCATTTTTCCTGGTAAACCCCCAAGGAGATCTCAAATTGTTTTGAGATGATATACCCCAATGGCGACTTACAGTGCTGTAAGTACTTTAAGTCCCAGGCTTCAGTAGTTTAGCCTCTATTAGGTCAATTAATGGAATGAATTGTTCTCCCACACAAGCCGCGTGTAGGACAAGGTCAGAGAGGTACACTCAGACGACTGAAAAAGTAAAATGACATATAAGGGATTTGAACCACGGATCTACCATGGTTAATCACTTCAGTGTAGGTATAGACGGACACGGTATGAATGCATTCAGTGGAAAGAGGAAGTAAACAGCTACAGAACAAGTTGACGTGGCATCAGAAGCGCACAGTCAGGTAAAATAAAAAAAAATTCACAGTTCCGAGTTGCATTGTGAAGCCGAAGCGGGTAAACGTAGTACTGCTTTCATTGTGCATTGTACATTCTCACTATAACTTTGCTTCTCACACCCCTCTGATCTCTAGCGTTGGTGACGTTACGCATTGTCAACAAAACAGTGGCACCCTTCCACAAGTGCACTCATATCGTCGCCGACTAGTAAACAGAGAAAACAAAAACAGTTGCAGTACTGTTGGGATCTTTAAATCATATTCTATACTTCCGGATCTCTGCTTTAATTTCCTACAAACATTTCTGTACCATCGTGCTTCCAGATCTATGAATTTTAACGCAGCTTCAGCTGATTGCGCACAGGAATAAATGATTTGTTACGTGAATCCTAACTTCACTGTTTTGTAAAGCGGGGTACATTTTCAAGTAAGATGAACGCATTTATATTACTTAAGTAGAGGTACAAGTATTCAATCTGCTCCTGCCTATGCCTGCTTGCTTAGGCAACACGCACAAGACCTCGTCCTGACAAGAGGGGAGACATTATTTTGTTTTCACCAACTATCCCCTTCTCACTGAGCAGTGTGATCAGGACCTACCAGTTGCTGTGCTATAACTGCAGCACCTGGAACCTTGCTGGGCGCTGAGGTTTGTTGTCCAGTACCTACACTGGGGCGTCGAATAAAACGAAACATATTTTGGATATACATACATTGGGAGTTAGTGGAGCGCAAATATTCCCATTATATTTTCATCCTAACTTAATATACGGTATGTTATTTTACCGAAAATCTTTAGTAGCGTGAATGATTTCTTTCTTAGTAACTTTTGAAAGAATTTTCGATTTTTACTTTCTCTACTACGTATAGTAAGTAAGGGATGTATTGTATTCCACCCAAAACTTCGATACCGAGATTTCACCGGAAATGCATGTTTTGACACCCCCTGAATCGAAAAAAAGCATTTTTGGAAACATGTCTGTGTGTGTGTGTCTGTGAACAGCATAACTCAGAAACGAACAGTCGGATAAACACCAAACTTGGTATTTAGGTTCAGTATCTTCCAGAGATGCGACACGAAGGTTTTCAAGAAAATCCCCCCACCCCAGACTACCCTTTACATGGAAAATTTTAATTTTCTCAAAAATGGCTCTAACGATTTTGATTAAAACATCATATGTTTAAGATACTTTCATGACAAATAAAATGTATATCTTGAATTTTCTGGGAATGACTCCAAAAGTATTCTTCATTGTGAACGACTTTTGCATAACTGATATACCATAAGAGATAGACAAAATTTTACTACACAAAAAATGTAGATCGCGTTAAAATACACAATTTATGTAATATACACTTTTTTTGCTGAGTGAACCATTTTCGATATATTGCTTGTTATTCTCTTAAATTTTTCAATACTTATTTTCTCAAATGGGAATTCGTTGCTCATTTTTTTGTCTTGGATATGCAAGGAGTATTAATCTGTGGCAAAGAAAATGGTGCTGCACCTAGCAACCAGCTATTAAGATGTACGTCGATGCTTAAAGGCTACTGTATTCCTATATTACCCTTGCAATTAAAAAACAAGGGGAACATAGTACGCCTTAAACGAGTCAAATATTTTTAAAACTAGTCGCTATGTGTAAAATGTAATTCTCTTGCATGTCACAAGATCGTTTCTGAAAATTTTTATCTCTATTAATATGAAATAGATGGAGAATAAGAGTTTGTAAAAATAGTTTTTACAAGAGTAGAGAAAGTCATGCGAGTGTAACACATCAGATTTTTTAGAATAATTTTCCACAATTTTACAATTAACCTTTTACACTTCAACAAATTGTCCTTTTGGTTTCACATTATTGTACATTTTCCAACTTTGTTAGATAATTTAACTTTGCTTTAATATAAATGTTTTGATCATTTACAATTATGCGTTTTCGACCCTTCTATTAATATTCATCTAGTTTAAAAGGATGTATTTGCGGTGACAGACATCAACATATTGAGCACTTTCTATGTGATTGCTCATTATTAAAACTACAATCATGAGATAAGAATACTTGATCGTTTGTGCGTTTTGTTAAAAGCATACGCTTTGAACAGTTGCAAGTACAAAGATATAACACTATTAATAATGATAATAATAATTATAATTATTATTATAAAAACGCTAAGGAATACATCTCAAACAATTAGTGTATAGGAGGAGATATATTTTGAAAAAAACTTATGTTTTTAATGCAACATAAATAACTCAAACATTGTCAAGACCAACAAATGAAACTTTTATAGCTTTTTTAGTATGCTACAGAAAAGTTGTGTGCCAAAAACGAATCTTCTACCTCAAATACTATAGAAAATATAAAATGTCTCCCACTTCCCCCTTAGCAGCTAAGGGGAACAGTGAGGAGCGTAGTTACTACACAAAGAAAAATAGTCTTGAGAACAAAATAATCCATGTGTAAATTAGTCTTAAACGCTGCCAGTTTTTGAGGGCCTCATTAAAAACAGGCCCGGAGCTACGGAAAACAAAAAAGAAGGGTTGTCAGGGGGTCTAGGCTCGGGCAGCTTTATTATTTTAGAGATTTGTCAGTGGCTTTTGGTTAACTTTAAATGTTTCTTTATTCTAAAGTAAGAAACGTTTTATTTCCCTAGAGAGCATATTGTAGGTAGGTCATTCTGGGATGCATATCATCCATTATCATCAATTTCCTTATATTAATCATTCCGAGAGAATTTTTGCTACCTTCTCTACTGCTTACCCATAGTAAGTAGAGGTAGCATTGCATTCCACCCAAAAATTTCGATACCGAGATTTTACTGGAAATACTCCCGGAACCCCTTCCCCTGAAAGCATTTTTAGAAAAGGGTAAACTACCTTTACATGAATCATTTTTCTTAAGTTTTGATTTTCTCAAAATTAAAGATATTTACATGACAAATAAGATGCATACATATCTTGATTTTTGGGTGGGGGAATACTCTGTGAGGTCCTCTTCATTCGGAAGGAATTTTATATAACCCTGTATAACTGGTATACGTTAAGCGATAGACGAAAACGTGCTACACAAAAAATTTGTAACTCTTTAAAATTACACAATTTATTTCAAATAACTTTTGTAGTATAAGTTCATTTCCGAGATATCTGTTATTAATTGTTCAATCCTTTGCCATTGTGTTGAGCCCTTTAGATATTCGTTGTTTCTCGCGATGTCGTGGGAAGAGTGTGGTTTTTAGGACAGCATATATCGTCCAGTTCTTAAACATTTGACTATTGCTGTTCCTTTTGTATCTATAACGAAATGTGTAATATAGGTAGTTATTTCTGCAAAGGCTTATCTCAATAAAAATCAAGTAAATGGAAAAATAAACCTCTGCAAGAATAGCTTGTATAACCACTAATATACAATAGAGGGTAGAAAAAGTCGTGAATTTAACACTTCAGATTGCTGTATTCTACTTGAGTTATTCTGGAGCTCCCATCGATTGTTTTGTAAGAGTTTGGAATGGAAACTTTGATAACTTAATCTCTCCTTTTTCCTGGACTAAATACTCTTTGCTGCAGTCAATGGTCTGAAGAACATGAACTTCTAATAGTATTTATTTTGTATTATTAGTTCATTGATGTCCAAATTTTGCTTGACATCATGTAACATAGGTATTTTTACTTCTTCTGCCACCTATCTATAGTAGGTAAAGGTATGTATTGTATTTCACCCAAAAATTTGATGTCGAGATTTCCTGGAAATACGTTTTGAGGCGCCTGAATCCAAAAAAGCACGTTTAGAAAAAGATCCGTGTGTGTCTGTTAATACCAAATTTGATATTTCGGTTCAGTATTTTCCAAAGATGCGACACGAAGATTTTCAAGAAACTCCCCCACCCCAAACTACCCTTTACGTGGAAAATCTTTCGAAATTATGCATTTTCTCAAAAAAGACTAACGATTGTGATTAAAATACCATTGCTAAAGATATTTACATGACAAATAAATGTATTTATTGAATTTTCAAGGAATAGCCTGTGAAGCTTTGTTCATTCAGAAGGAATTTTATTATCTGGTAATCATAAGATATAGGCAGAAACGCACTATATAAAAAGTGTAGATCTCTTTAAAGCATACAATTTATTCCAAATAGCTTCTTCTGTTTTATCAGCCATTTCCAAGATACACGTTGTTATTGGTTTGAATTTTCAAACTTTTGCATTATTTTAAAGTACTGTCGCTGTTCATTGTTTCTCGTGATGTCATAAAAGAGTATGGAATTTCTAGGCCAGAATATACCAAACCGGTGTTTAACATCTGACTATCGATTCCGTTTCTTCTTTTCACCTTGTAACTTCAAACAAATGTATAATGAAGTTATTTACGCAAAGATTTATCTCAATTAACATGAAGTAGACAGAAAAATAAGCTTTCGTAGGAATAGTTTATAGAACCTATACAAAAGTGAATTAAAGCAGATAAATCATGTGAATATAACACATCAGAATTTCTTTTGTTTATTAAAATAGCATGCAACGTTGGAATTACGAAAGTGCGAGTAAAGAAAGTTTACCGGAGTAACTAAAACGCGCAAATGTCGATTACAGCTTTTAAAAATAGACACATCCAAAAATAAAAGTAGTAAATTCTGTACTGCCTTCAAAAACCTGGTATCGCATTTCCTGAATGTGAATAAGCATTTTCAGTGCAACTAATAAAGGAATTGATAAATGAAATCTAAAGTATACAATAAAAAATTATGACGTTATAAACTGTTAGCGCTGACTATACTGACAAATATTTGGTGTGCAGCAGTATTTCATTCTTTGGCTTCTTTTGCTTCTTTTCTTGGTGCATTTATTGTTGCTGCATATAGACATAACTTAATTTTCTTAAGTTATCCACATAACCTGATTAGGACATAAGAGAAATTATAGTAAACTTTCAAGAATTAAATCGAGAAAAAGGACCAAAAACATTTATTGAACTGTGCGAAGACGGTATGGGTCTTTGTGCTGGTTTAATATTTTAATCTACATAAGGTATTTCTTTTATTATTTTGACAGTTTTTTTTTCAAATTTGGAGGAATGACTACACGAGTTTAAAATGCTAATGAAAGTCGAAGTAATATTAAGATGGAGATAGACTTCGTTCTTTAAAATTTCCATATTGTAACTTTTTTTTCATTCTGGGAATTCTGTTTCAGAAATTTTCGCCAGGAGCCAAAACTTAACGATTTGGTACTGATTTCAAGGAAACGATGAGCGCACGTTAACTCCATACAGTTGTCAATGTTTGGAATTCTAAATTGACTTGCGTTTTAATGTAGCAGTAACGTATTATTTCTGCAACATGAAAATAACTCGCTTTAAAAGAGTTATGAGATACGCCATTTTTCTGTTTATACGCGATATAAATTAGCCACATTAGTAAATAAAGGAAAAAAACTGAAAAAAGCAAACTTTGCTATGTTAGAACGTCGCAAACAGGGATAGAAGAGATAAGGTCACATACCTTAAAACCATTATTGGAGTTTCTCAAAGGAACACATCACTGAATTCGTTTATTCGTTTATTAACATGCTCTACTCTGTACTTCGGATGACGTCGTCGAGGGATGCGCAATATTTGAGTCTATCCTTTATGGTTGTTCACTTCTAAATCATAACAGCATCATCACAGAGATCTGAGGTCCGGACGCACCTTGCATCACATTGTGTTTGGTGCACAGTGAACTACGAACCAACATGATTTTAAGTGCGCCACGACCTCAGATCTCGAACTGATAAAATATTAGTTGCGCCAAGACTTCTTAATGGTCTGTTAACAACTTACAAAAATTACGTAGGGTGACTTATTCATTGGTTAATGGTCACTTTCAATTTTAATTACAATGTTTCAGTGAATGCTTTTCGTCCACATTGATGCTCTTTACTAGTGTTTAAGTAGAACTGTTTTCTTTCTTTTCCCCCCTTTTTAAATCCAATTTTATTATTTTATTTCAGGATACCCTATAAATGATTATAAGAAGACTTTCTAAAAGCAATGTCCAGTTTATTGTAATAATACTTGGTCAGCTTTTCTAATTCACATCACCTCGGCTCTGATATTTTTGGCCATTGGAACGTTTTCGGGAAGGTTCCTTCCTATCTTCATCGTAGGAGGTCGACCTCCTACTGAAGTTGGGAAGGAATCTTCAGAGCCGAAGTGACGTGAAGTATTACTACAATCAGTATACCCTTTTCTCAAAATCACATTTTTATACACATCAAAGGTCTTGGGAATTCTTCTTGCTGGCATTCATTAATCACTGCTTCGATTTTTAACATACCTATTAATTTGCTGACCCATGGAAGCATCATTTCTCCGTTTGTAATTTTCCCCTTCAGCCTAACAGATATGTTTGATGTGGCAGTTTAGCTTTATTTTTACGGTTGTATTGCAGAGTCTACTTTGTATATTTATTATTTCTCTCTGCGCAGCCTTTGTTTATTATTTACGTGTTTGTGTATTGATTAAAATTCAGAACCATAGCGTCTTGTCGAAAACGAAACATGAAACAGCAGTGAACTAATACAGTAGCTCCCTTTTGCCAATATTTTAATAAACATTGCAAACTACTCCTACACAGCTGTTACGGTCGTAATCATCACAGAGTGGCGTACATAGTATGTCAGAAACAATAAGCTAATGCCACTGCTTCAACTATATTTGCCAAATGAACATTAAGTTGTTTCTCACTAGTACATTGACCATATTTTGTTGTTTTAAATTCAACTTCGACTAGTTTTAATGCAGTCCACTTAAATGTAGGTGCAATTTGCACTTATACAGGTACTAAATGTGGCACACATGTTATACACCCTGATACCGTAATTATTGACCAGAAGATACAAATAATTAAATAAAGAAATTATAGATATAGAAATAATTGCAATAAATAATATCTGTACCATATTAAATCAATGTATAATGTAATAAGCTTGAGTTGAAAGATTTATCCGAAGAAAAAGGTCATTAGCGAGTTATGTTAGGCAAATACATTAGTAACAGCCGAGTAGCAAACCATTAGCACAAAGATTCCTGGTATACAGTTAAAGTTGAGTTCACTAGGTTTGAAAAGCCACATAGATAGAAATTCTGTAAATTATAAAGGCAATGAAATTCTGAAATTCGAGGAAGCACCGCATAGGAGCAGTTTCAGACACTTCTACGTAGAGTTTTGGATTGCATATGTAGGAATGTTGGTAGGGGTAGTGATAGGTAAATGGATCTTAAGTTAAGAAAATAAATTCAAAATCAGATTTACTTAATCTTACTTACTAAACCAAATAACTTAGTCGTGTGACAACGCTTGTGATTACTCGTGTGGTATTTAGTTTCATTTTAAGTTGTGTAGCGCCCAGTGACGCGTTTGTTTTAGAAAGATTTATCGCTTATTCCGAGGCCTCTTTCCGAATATTTTCGCGGCTTATAGCAACTGCCACTTCGCTTCGTTGTTATTATTATTATTATTATTATTATTATTATTATTATTATTATTATTATTATATAGATAATTTAATTATTTAATTCAACAGTCGCTGTTCTTTTCAAACACAATATCTCAGTCATCATTAAAATTAAACTTCCAACTAAACTCTGTTATCCTTTCACACTATACTCACGCATACCGTGACACAAATAACTCATAGCTATACCACTGTAGCAGCTGTCAGACTAGACAACACAGAATGAGCTAAGAGATGACGACATCGTATAACCGACCATAAAGCAGATAATATTAAACGTTATCTAAATTGATGTATCTTCGAGATAGCAACATCAAAATTTGAAGCAAAGGATACGGCTTCAAAACTGACCCACCACGAGCAGATACAACCCCTTAATACCATGCAGAATGAAATTGTGTATACCGAATCTGTACCAACACACCATCCAAAAGATTGAGAGTTAAAAATAACCATTTACGAACCTCATTCTGCCTGGGTGACTGCACTCTATTTTTGAAGATGGTTTGGGGAGCAATTCCCTCTCCAACTTAATATATTTTAGGTTTTTTGTTATTAAAGAAAAGTATTGTAAAGTGAACTATAAATTCGGTTTTTATATTTAAGTATAGGGTTAAAAAGTATATCAGTTTTGAACAAACGAGCAGCGGCAATTATTCAAAAGTACATAAACAGATGCAAAACATGCGGCTGCTTTAATATCTGTATGAACTGATCTCCGGTTCGAATGTGGTTTATCTTGCACGAAAGATAGTATTTTATAAGTCCCTTGTGAGGAAAGAGAAGCTTCTAATTTCTTTCCTTCTTTTCCAGGAATGGAGAAATCGTCTGCTGAAAGAATGCCAGAGCGAATCCCTCATAGGCTTCTTAAGTAGAGTTATCGGTATTCTTATTATTGCCTTGATTTTCTACACTTCTCTTCACTGAAAGAAAGGACTGTGCGTTGTAAGATAATAAAGGAATTGTCTTATTTAATGCAAATCAAACCCTCGAAATAACCAAAAAAATTAAGAAAGTCTGTGAAATGCCCTATTTTGTACAATAAGTGAGATCAGAGCATATAAAGTATACACTGCCGTTTGTGGAAATTGCAACACCAAGAAAGAATTTCCCGAATAACTCCAAACTTGGTGGAAGTGTAGAAGAATGTGCAAGCAATAAGTGAGTAGGTTTGCAGAGAGATAAGGTACACATAGGCCGAGCAGAGCCCTCTCGGTTGGTTCGACAAGGTCAGTATTGCGCCCAGTGTAGTCAGTGCAGAGCTGTCAAACAAGGTGGAAACAATAAATAAAGTGCCGGTATGCCTCGTCGACGTCAAAGGGAGCCATATAGGTATAGCGAGTTCGAACGGGTCAGAATGATTGGTCTCCGGGAAGCGGGTTTGTCATACCGTGACATTTCGGCTCGTACAGGGCATGCTGCTACGACAGTGATACGTGTGTGGAAGCAGTGGGTAGATGAAGGTTGTACGCAGCGAAGAGCGGGTACTGAACCACGGAACATGACCACAGCACGGGATGACCGTCAGTCTTATCCGCATGGCCATAACGGACCATACAGCTTCATCCACAGTGTTGGCTCGACGCTGGATCACTGCATCAGATGTGAATTTGTCTGCATCAACAGTTCGTCGCCGTCTGTTGCAGGTTGGACTGGTTGCATGCATGCCATTACGTCGGCTTCCCTTGTACAGGAAACCACAAGCTCCTCCGACCTCAATAGGCACGTGAACGCCGTCACTGGGGTGCTCAGTGGCAAAATGTAGTCTTTTCGTACGAGTCCCGCTTCAACGTGGCCTACAGTGAGGGCTGCATACGTGTCTGGCGGTACCGTGGTGAGCTTAACCTGGAGGGCTGCATTGTTGAGCGGCATCGCGGACAAACACCAGGTGTGATGGTTTGGGGCGCCATTGTTTACAACAAGCGATCTCGTCTCCTACGAATTGAGGGCACTTTGAACAGCAACCGGTACCTAGCGGTGGTTGTAGAGTCTGAGTTACTACCCTGCTTCGCATCTCCACACGCCACATTTCAACATGACAATGCCCGGCCACATATTGCGAGGAATGTACAAGCCTTCTTCTAAGAGCAACGGGTGCCATTGCTTCCCTGGCCTGCACATTCGCCTTACATGTAGCCCATCGAACATCTCTGGGATATGGTTGGTCGGCATCCGGTGCTTCACGGTCCTCCAGTAACTAGTGCCACGGATTTGTGGGCTCGAATACAAATTGCGTGGAGGGAAATTCCTCAGGAACTTATTCAACATTTTTGATTCAATGGCACGGCGTATAGCAGCTCTAATTGCAGCGCATGGAGGCCATACCAAATACTGAATATTAGGGTTCAAAGGTCATGTATAGATTTGAAAATTTGTCATGTACCTAAGCTGCAGTATTAAATTCGTTGAATTCATGCGTTTCCTTCTTGGTTTTGCAATTTTCACAAACGGCAGTGTATTTAAAATAATATATTCATAGTTTAAAGTTAGATACAGCATTTCTAGACAATGCTCAAACAAGTTATCTCCATTCTTAACATGACTGATTTTATAAATATAAAACATTTTCATTCTTGTATAGAGACTCGCCTTTATTTTCTCTCTTACTGTCCAAAAGTGACCATTTTAAAATCCCCGCCCTGATACATCTCGCTCATTTATTGCATTTCATATTTCTCCCAAAACAAAAATGAAAAATTTAAAAAAAGAGAAAGCATTTTCTGGACATTTGCTGTCTTTTACATAGTTACAGGAATATTTCACTAGTAAACCTTATTAATTTCGTTAACATTAAAGAGAGATTCGGCTAAGACAACAAGATTGCTATTACTGCTGTGATTATTGCTCTACCACCTACCTACTCATATGAACCACCTAAAAGTTCGTTATCGAAATTTCACCGAAAATGCACGCTTTGAGATCCACTGAAGCCAAAATAGACATGTTTACCTTCTCTAATACTTATAGAAGCAGATGAAAATTGAATATCAAGATTTCGTTGGAAATACTTTTAGGGCACCCTGTTTTATAAAAAACTGCGTGTGTGCATATGTATCTATCTTCGAACAGGTTTAAAAATCAAAAAGTCGGTTAAATATTATAGTTTATACCAAAGTCCGCAGCCTTCCAAGGATGCCACGCTGAAGATTTTTCAAGAAAATACCTTCTCCCGAAACTATCCTTTAAATGGAAAATGTTTGGTTATTTTTTATTTTCCCCCAAAAATGGTGCGAAAGATTTTGATTAAAATATTCTATGTTTAAGGTGTTTGAATGACGAAGTAACGTTCTTCTACCAAAATGTTGTGAAAACCTCTTTATTCTGAGTTAATTTTGCATAATTTTGTATAACTGATAAACTATAAGAGACAAAAACCTACTTCCAAAATTTTAGATTTACGAGGGCTGATCAATAAAGACTGAGACTGATTTTTTTCTGTAGTTTCCTTGATAGTTTTATGTCTCTACCACGAATACTTAAAAAGAGCAGGATTTCATGTATAATGTCCATAAGCGACAGCACTTTCGTAACGGTAGGTTGGTAGTAATGCTGTATATTGTTGACCCTACTTGAATTTCGCATACCACAAAATGGAGGTGGCACGAGAGGAGCAATACAGCGCATTAAAATTTTATTTTCGTTTAAATAATACAGCCTTTGACGCTGACCTCTGACGCATCTGTGTTGTTCCTGGCAGTTGCTTCAGTGGACTCAGAGTCCTGGGTTCGATGGTTGGATGGCAGGGATTTGGAATTTGTGTTTGGTAGAGCTGAGGTTCTTGTTTTCAGGGGTGGTGACACTGCCTTGATGATATTAATAATTCTGCCGGCGAAGTTTGAGTTATTTCTTTATTTTGGTTACGAAGATTCCTAACTGGTCAACCCGCCACCTTCGTCGTCGAAACCACTGTTATTCTTATCACTTTCGAAGTCGCTGCTTATATGTTTCTCCGACTAGCCCTCGAATTGTCTAGGTTTCATAACTTCATTTTTACACTATAAATTTCCTGATTATTTTCTTCTAATTTCGTTTCGTCGACCGTCCTCATGGTTAGTTTGTACCGGAATATCCCTCTGCGTTTCTCTTCCTTTTTCACGCCTTTCGCCAAACTTAGAATTTTCCCCCACCTTTCTTAAGTTTCGTTCCGTTTTAAGTTCAAACGTATCATGTGATGCCTACGCGATCTTTTGATTGGCTATCATTTTGTTTCATGATTTTTATTATTGGCTACCCCCACTTGACAACTTTCACATCTGCTTCTTACAGCTTATTTTGAGTTTTAAAATCTTCCCACGAATACTCTTAGATCGTAGATAAGGCACGTATATTTCCTGACCCTTTCTAAGCTTTGAAACCGTTGTAAACGACCTGTCCGAGCCAAGATACAAAGGCGAAACTTCCGGTAGGCTTGTTGTCGTCCAAGCAGGTAAAATACCTTGGAGGACAACAAACTTTGTTTCTCTATCTTCCCTACAAAACCCATTCCTAATATGAATTCAGCACATTTTCGTCGCTATGTTCGATCGTATATTATTATTATGATTATTATTATTATTATTATTATTATTATTATTATTATTATTATTATTATATCTCCTGGGTCTCGATAACCAGCTTCATATGCCCTGACGGTAAATTTATCATCGGACCTTTAGGTTGGATGATGGGTTTATCGTTAATGTCCCATCTAAGCTAATCTGATGTCCCTCTCTCCCTCGGTTCCTTTCATTTATCATTTTATTTATTCATTTATTTAGTGGCTTACGACGATTTGATGGCGAGCCCACCGTTACACATTTATTCTGTTCACAATACATTTCAATCACTGAACACAATGCAATTTCAAATTTGACACAAGTATTTTCACAAAATAAAAGAAAAACAATCTACATAATATCTGGCCGTCAACAACCAGGCTACAAAACATTTATATTTAAGTAATCTGTATACACACACTATACATTCTTCAAACAATTTTTTTTAATTATACATCTTAGTTCATCTCTCTCTCTCTCTCTCTCTCTCTCTCTCTCTCTTGCACATTATATACAATACTGGTTTTCTTGAGGCTATTAGCTGCCTCCACACTCAGACACCTTTTGGTACATTTTTCTGCCAGGTATACATTCTGTCCGGTTTTCGTACTGTATGTCATTAACATCGTGAATGTCAAGCACACGGTTTTAACAGGACATTGCTATCCCAAAGCTACCAATTTGTTTGTAAACAATGTTCGCATATATGACTTTCCTTACTCGTGTTCCGAGTGCGTTTGTACATTTTCCCTATCCGACTCTACTAAATTTCTTTGGTCCTGCTTGAATGGACGAATCAATGATAAATGGTACCTACCGATTATTTTCCCGGTCCGCAATTGTTGGAGTTGAAATACCTTGTCCCCGAAGGTTTGTGATATCCAATAAGGACCTTTCCAACACATATGCATACGTCTGTATTCCTTATTTATCTTGGTGGTTTAAGCAGTCTGTTGATGCTACACGTTCGTGTATACCTGATAGGGACATGTTTTGATCACTGACTACCTGCGAGTCGTCCGGTCTCTCACTGAAATAAACACTTTCATTTTCTACGTTTAACCCACAATACTGGGGTGCATGACCTACTTCTGACTCATCAGCTGACTGCAGTGGCGTGTCGTTAAAATCTCTCCCTTCGCACAATTGTTGCGTAAAAATTCTCACCACATCAATGCCTCCCCCAATGTGCAAATATTCAATAAAAACTTGTTCTTCTTGTATTTTTGTTTTCGTTCCCTGTGTAATGCGAGAACCTGCGCGCATTCTCTGAGGTTGAGCCTGGGAACGCTACGACTCTTCCTGTCTCCAGTTTTCCGACCGTCGTGGCCACGATCCTTGACTGGGATCTATCCCTTGGCCTATGCTTTGTCCTGCCATGGTCCCGCTTAGGTGACCTATCGCGTCATCCATTTCGCGGTGGACATTTTGCGGCTGTCGTGTCTGTGATGGGTACCCGCTCGGCGTCAAAACGTGACTGTACGTAGGCATGCTTAAGAGCTCGTGGTTCTCATCTCTGCGGGGTGGGGTCACTGGCCGGCTTGGAGGTGTTCTTGGCCTGTTCGGAGGTGTCCTTGGCCTGCCCGGGGTGTTTCCAGGTCGGTTCGGGGGAGTTTCTGGGCGGTTCGGAGGCGTTCTTGGCCTATCCGCTGTTCCACCGTGGAGGTTATTTCCCCTGTGTTGCCTACTATTCGCTGGGTACCTGGAGAATCTCATGTACTGAACGGGATACTCCTCATGTTGCCTCGGTGGCCTACCCGTGCCCGTTTGGTTCCAGGGCCTATAGTTTCTCTCCCGATTTCTTGTAAATGGCTCTTGATAACGCTGTCGGACTGTGGAATAGTTGTTCAACGCACCTTGTTCCCTCGTCCCTTCATTACGATGCGAATGTATCCGATCAATGTGTCTACCTTCAGTCCTGATTCTGGGCCTATCTTCTTCCCGCGTTCCGTACCCCTGCAGAGCGGTAAGGAGTTCTATGGCTTCGCTCAGCGTCCTCGGACGTGCTACTACGAGGTGATGACGTATAACGTCTGGGAAGTGTCGTGTCAGGAGGGATACAAATTCACCTTCGGGCATCGGTGGGTCCAGGAGTTGACTTAGTTGGCCGAGTCGCAAGAAGTAGTCGACCATCGACTCACGCTTCTCTTCCCTGTATCGGCCATTATTTATTTCTGCGCGCACCCTGTATTGTGCAACGCCACTCCAATATTTTTCTAAAAATGCAGACCTAAAATGTTCATATGGTGCATGCTCGCCCACCGTCAATCGAAACCAACTCAGGGACGGGCCTATCAAGCTCCTTTTTATAATTACCATTTTGAAACAGTTGGGAATTCCCCTAAGCGCGAAATAAGATTCGAGGTCATTAATGAAATGCTTCGCATTATCGAATTCACTGTTGAACTTGGGGATTGGCAGTTCATTCAAAAATTGTAAAGGTATATTGCATTGTTGCAGGGGCCCTACGGTGCTTGACATTTCACTTGCCGTGTGCGGTGAGGCCGAAGGAAGGCAGGCAGGTTCGTTCGACCTCGGTTCGCTACTCGGGTTCTTACACTGGAACGACGAAATCGCGGAAACCTGAGAGGTAATTCGCGCATCCGTGGCTCCTTGGGATCGCGGTTCGATTTGTTCTACCGCGTCCCTGCGAGCATTGACGGTCTGTGTCAGTTCCTCCCTTAATTTGTTAATTTCATCATTAACCCCTGCTTCAAGTGCCTGCTGCTTGATCTGTAATGATACACAGACTGTCTTTGCTTCTTCCCTTGCCTTATCACTAATTGTACATATTAAGTTTTCATTGCTTACAATTTGTTGTGCCCTGATTGCGTCTATTTCCACGACAAGTTCCTTCCTTACTACCTCTACACTATTCTTTGTTGCTTTTATTTCGTTTCTTATGTATTCTACATCCTCGTAGATTACATTTTGACTTGCTCTAATTTCTGACAAGACACCCTGTATTTTATTTTCTAAGCCCTGACTGATTTCCTTATGTTGGATGCTTAATTGTGCGGTTATCTGCTGCTGCAGTGTTTGTTCCTGTACTGTTAATCGTTGATTCAGTGTTTGCCCAAGTGTTTGCTCTTGTTCTGATATTTTAGTGTTGAGGAGGCTCAATTGAGCCAACATTTGTTGCAGCATTTCGCTCGTGTTAAGTGACCCGGTGACTTGGTTTTCTAATGTTTCGCTATCTCCATTTTCTACACCTACCCGCGTGCTGTTGTTAGTGAAATTTTCCCCTTGTTCATTGCTATTACCTTCCATATCGTTGCCGGTTAATTTCTTGCTTCTTAACAGCATTTACAAACATACATAACCCAGTTTCTTATATCTATTGCATATACACTCCCTTCCAAAATTTTATTAACTTATGTATCATACAGTTAACATTTACTCGGTGCTGGGTTGAGCTGCTGCGAAGTGTTGTAATAGTTCACTAAACACTTCAATACACTTACACACTTTTTGAACACTGATGATGTCTGCGCTGAATGTCTGCTTCCTTGTTGTAATGGAGCGGCGTCGATGTCGCTTGTTGCCACGCGTCTATCGGTACACTCTGCTGCTGGTGGTTGCTGATGTTGTCATCGGCGTCGTCTTTCTGTCCCTCCTTTCGTTGTCGGTTCTCCGGGTGTGTTATCCGCTGGCAGTATTTCGAGCCCCAACGTAGTGGGCGCCATATGACGCTGACCTCTGACGCATCTGTGTTGTTCCTGGCAGTTGCTTCAGTGGACTCAGAGTCCTGGGTTCGATGGTTGGATGGCAGGGATTTGGAATTTGTGTTTGGTAGAGCTGAGGTTCTTGTTTTCAGGGGTGGTGACACTGCCTTGATGATATTAATAATTCTGCCGCGAAGTTTGAGTTATTTCTTTATTTTGGTTACGAAGATTCCTAACTGGTCAACCCGCCACCTTCGTCGTCGAAACCACTGTTATTCTTATCACTTTCGAAGTCGCTGCTTATATGTTTCTCCGACTAGCCCTCGAATTGTCTAGGTTTCATAAATTCATTTTTACACTATAAATTTCCTGATTATTTTCTTCTAATTTCGTTTCGTCGACCGTCCTCATGGTTAGTTTGTACCGGAATGTCCCTCTGCGTTTCTCTTCCTTTTTCACGCCTTTCGCCAAACTTAGAATTTTCCCCCACCTTTCTTAAGTTTCGTTCCGTTTTAAGTTCAAACGTATCATGTGATGCCTACGCGATCTTTTGATTGGCTATCATTTTGTTTCATGATTTTTATTATTGGCTACCCCCACTTGACAACTTTCACATCTGCTTCTTACAGCTTATTTTGAGTTTTAAAATCTTCCCACGAATACTCTTAGATCGTAGATAAGGCACGTATACTTCCTGACCCTTTCTAAGCTTTGAAACCGTTGTAAACGACCTGTCCGAGCCAAGATACAAAGGCGAAACTTCCGGTAGGCTTGTTGTCGTCCAAGCAGGTAAAATACCTTGGAGGACAACAAACTTTGTTTCTCTATCTTCCCTACAAAACCCATTCCTAATATGAATTCAGCACATTTTCGTCGCTATGTTCGATCGTATATTATTATTATTATGATTATTATTATTATTATTATTATTATTATTATTATTATTATTATTTCCCCTGGGTCTCGATAACCAGCTTTACCTTGAAACTTTCGAAAAGCTGAAGCAAGCATACGGTGAAGATGCACTACCTCGTGCAACGGTGTTTAGGTGGTTCAAGGACTTCAAAGAAGGGCGAGTCCTCTGTGCTAAGCAAGGTGGGCCTGGTGTTTCGGAATGGAATGATTTACCAGCATGCAGTTCTCCCCCTCACACTACTGTTACAGCAGCTACTACACGTCAGTATTGGCTACACTGAGGAAGCACATTACAAGGAAACGTCCAGAACATCATCGGAATGGGTGGCGACTTCATCACAACAACGCGCGGCCTCACGTCGCATATCAAGTCCAGGAATTTTTGGCTAAATTCAACATTACCTGTGTTCCGCATCCGCCTTAAAGCCCAGTTTTACCCCGCATTCGATTTGAGAGCACTGAAGCAGTGCTAAAAAAAAGTGAGGCGATTCTCAAAGACCTGACAAAGAATGGCCTGCACCATGTGTTCGAGGACTGGCAGAGACGCTATAAAAAGTGCATTCAGTTAGGAGGGGACTACTTTGAAAAAGATCATGTCAACATTGAAATGGAGTAACATCTGTGAAAAAAATCAGTCTGTCTTTATTGATCAGCCCTCGTAGATATTTAAAACACAAAGGTTTTCCTACTTTTGTGACATTAATTCTCCCAAAATATGTTTTATTACTGGTTTGAATTATCAAATACTTCATAATTTTACTTTCTTTATCACGTACATAGTAGATAGAGAAGGTATTGCATTGCACCCAAAAATTCGATACCGAAATTTTGTAAAAATATATGTTTTGAGGCCCCGGAATCCAAAAGAACCTCTTTATAAAAGTCTGTGTGCGTGAGTGTGTATATGTGTATGTGTGTGTGTCTCTCTCTCTCAGTCTGTCTGTATGTGAATAGTATAACTCAAAAACGATAATTAGAATAAATACCAAACCTGGTATTTAGGTTCAGTACCTTCCAACGAGGTGCCACGAAGATTTTCGGGTAAATCCCCCTACACCAAACTACGCGTTACATGAAACATTTATCGAAATCTTTTATTTTCTAAAACATTGCTAACGATTTTGATTAAAAGATATTTATATGACAAATAAAATGTATATCTTGACGTTTTTGGAAATAGCCTGTGCAGTCCACTTCATTCGGACCAAATTTTGTATAATGTTGTATAACTGGTAAAACGTACTACACAATGTAAATGTCTTTAAATCATACAACTTACTTCAAATAACTTTTTTGTGGTATCAGCCATTTCCGAGATATCCGTTTCGAATTGTTCAATACCTTTATCAGTCTTTTCAAGTGCTTTCGATATTCAGTTGTTTCTGCGACTGCCCGCAAAGAGCATGGAATTTTAAGGCAGCATATAGCGTCCAGTTCTTAAAACATTATCGCTGTTCCCTTTGTATCTATAACGAAATGTGTAATGAAGCTATTTCGGGAAGTTGTATCTCGTTTAAAATAAAAAGATAGGAAAATAAACTTTCGTAAGAATACTTTGTAAATCACTAATAAGCGCAAGAGGGTAGAGAAAGCCATGTGAATGTGACACATCAGGTTTTTCTTAAGTGTTAAGTCGCCATCCATATTTTCTCGTGGTCATGCAAGGAACACACAATTTCAAAGCAATCGCACAGCGAACCATTTTTTTTTAAAGATTTGAATATCGCTTCAGCGTACTGTATCCCTCTTGTACAAAGAGCGCCAAAGAAAATCCCACTGCATCTCGCGTCTGTCACATTATTTATCGTTGTACGTGGTCTTGCGAAGCCATCGCCATTTCATTGGTTGCTTTAGGCCACGGTCCAAGAGTGCGCCAGTCCTTCTGCTAAATAATTACACCAATAGCCACAACAAAGGTTATAAAATGGCGTGGAAACGAAATATATGTTTACGCTCGTATTGGCTAAAAGAGAAAGAGGTAGAGTGGGCGCATTCAATTTGTCATACAGACCTCTTATCGTGTCCTGCACTAGTCCATACCTCATCGGCTAGTGCAGGACACGACTTAGAGGGGTTAAAAACTGAGAGAAAACTTTGAGTGGCCAGGCTAGCGAAATGTAGAATGTGTAGTGTGAGAAGATTTTCAGGGGTTGCAAATTAAAGCTTGAATGGTATTCATTAAATACATAGCAAGGCAGCACTTTATAACAAAAAATAAACAGAACTGTATTCTCACAATGATACCAATGCTTGTTGCTGCATAAAAACAAACATAGCTAAATCATAAATAAATAAAGGAGCATGTTTTCCCTCTAATTCAAACTGTAATTGGTTAATATACCTTTACTAACATATTGCTGATCTTAGGAATACTACAGGATTGTGGACAAAAATATAACCCAATTTTATTGCCATAATATGTATGTCATATTCGGTAAACCATATACATATACAGATTTATCTCTAGTTTCTAAACATGATCAGTCAATTATAACAAAGGGTAATTTGCATTTAGTAAACGAATATCATCATCTGCGGATGTTTTACGGGGAGTGCCCACCTTCTGACGAGATTGTAGACCGTCTTCCCCACTTTCCTGAAATGTTTTTATCCAGTATTTTACTATAAAAACACTTTTATGCACTGCCGTTGCAATTGCTGTAACAGTGCGACCAGCTTCCCACATACTCACGATACGTCCACGAGTAATTTCGCTAGATACGGCATGACTAGTTCTGAGACAATAAACATGTTTTCGTTTCAATAACACCAGAAAAGGCAAAGACATCAACCTCCCCTCTTTTCCCCCTTATTGCTGTGTTATCAAGCCACCACGCTCTGCGATAGGTAAGGTGAAGGACACACCTCAAAATACCCCAGAAAACGAAACAAAATCCGCCAAAGATTTTCTTTGGCACTCTATGTACCTACAACGAAATTTGTAATGGAAGCATTTCTGCAAACGCTTAACATGAATTAGATAGACGAATATAATTTGTAAGAATAGTTTGTATAATAATGAGTAATATCAAAAATTTAGAAAAAGGCCTGTGTATATGCGCGCGCGCCTTTCTGCCATCTGTCTATGAACAGCATGAAGTCGGATAAATTCCAGTGTCGCCCAGAAAAGAAAAAGAAAGAAAGAAAGGAAGGAAGGAAGGAAGGAAGGACCCCGCAAAATATGTCCAGGATTTATATAGTTATGCGCCTCCTATTCTGAGAGAGTCTTGAGTTTTCATTATTTTTCACTCTAATAGAATTTCATTATTTTCTCCACAGGAGGTACAGCAGCGCTGGAAATTAATGAATTATTGTCTCTGTATAGCACTTTGTTTTTAATAATCCTTTATCAGTGAAGAGAAAACTATGCGCTTACACGTTAATCACACAACAGAGTCTTTGTATCGTAGAATGAGTGGAATAAAATTAGAGTTAGGTTTTAAATTGTTTCTAAAATTTTCAAATTTTAACAAACTTGCCTTTCTTTAGATTATTTTCGTTCTAATGAAGAGCATCAGAGATAGGTTAGAATTGCGTTTAGAACCCTCAAGGACCAGAAATGTGTATAATTGCATTTTGAGAAAGGTTTTCTGAAGTTTTCAGAAAAAAGATTTAAAAGAGGTTTATATTTTACTTCTTGAAATTGTGAAATTAATTTCCCCTAGAAATAAATTTAACAGATTCTTATGTTGGCAATGGATAATAATACACAACATTATACAAAGCTATGCAACCGTTAGAAAAATTGGGCGGAAAAGACCTATAACCGTACTTTAAATGCTGTGCGGTTTCCTAAAAATATAACATCACGAATAAATGAATGATCGCAGAAAAATTTTTCAACCCTAGGAGATTTCGGGCTATTATGAGCATGCTAAGGCTTATTTGTACCAATAGAGAAAGTATACACTTCACGACGTATTCTCTATATGTGAAACAATTTTTATGCCGTCTCCAATATCTGCTGATGAATCTGCTGCCGGCTGCTACAGTGGTGAGCTATGGGTTTTTTCTTTGAGGATATGCGTGGATGGATGTGAGAATAGACAACACCAGACAAGTTGACTTATAAATTTAATGAAGAATAATAGGCGAGCTATTTACGAGTTGCCTACAGTTTTAGGATGAAGAATTAAACTCTTTCTGAATCATACAGAAACTGTAACTAATTAATTGCTATATCTGCCAACTTTTAAAGTATCAAGAAATTAACGGTGTAAAGTAACTGTTTCCGTGATAACAACGAGAAGCGTAAGTTGCCATGAATTGCTGAAATCCTAAACGCTGAATCCCCTTGCGGCTACCAAATATGTGAGAATCCGAGCGCGGTCTTTAGGCACTGCGGACTACCTATAATCGATCACAGCAAAACACATCTGCATCACGTGAAAAACTGTAAGCCATAATTTTAGAAATACACGCTCTTTTATCAACTTACGTCCCTCCTACTTTATGATTACCCCACCAACGTTCCTACGTTATACGTTGCCAAATCGTAGGCTCCTTATTCGCATCTGAACCACAACATTTACTCTTTGACTTGCTAAATTCTAAGCATTCCTTTCCTTTCTAATTTTCAGAACTGATATACGTGCATTTTCATATAACTCTCTAATTTCTGAAGGTACTAAGTTGTAATTACCTGCACCTTGAGCTAGTGGTTTTTTGTTGAATGAGTTCGCCGAAACACCAAATTGTCTTAGCTACTCTTGACTTCTAATTGCTTCGCCTAAAGACATAACGTGCCTGGTAATGACTTTTTATTCACTGATAGAATTCTAATCGTTCTTCTTACATTATGCATTGATTTTAATATGTGGAAATTATTTATTGCAATTATTTATGTGCCTCGCTATCATATCTTTATAAACATTAATCCTACAAGTCATCACAAGATATCACATTTAGAAATAATACAGTGGTCACAAAATATGCTACGTCATAATTTAAAAGTATTTTTTGTTCCTTTTATGTTCCATCTAATTTGAAAACACAAATAATAGTAATGGCACAATATTTATGTAAATTTAAGGATCAGGATAATGTTGGAGGAAGATTAGACTCAATACAGGAGAAGAGATTTTAAGTATTAAAGTAGATATTTTGTTTACGTAATTTATTTATATAATTTATTAGCCTCACACTTGGGAAGCCAACTTGAAGATATTGTCTTTACGTTGGAGTTGTTTATTTATTTAGCTCCATGTATGGACGCCAGTTTGAATAGTATTGTTCTTGGAGTTTTACTTTTGCTTTTGTTGAAGGAATTTGTACCACGCTTTGGTAAGCCAATTTGAAAAAAGATTGTTTGTTACGTAATATGCTGTTATGTATGAGAAGCCGATTTGAATATGTAATTTTGTTGTTACGCTCCAATTTTAAAAAATATATTTTAACTTTGCCATTAAACTGCTTCTATAGATAGTATTTATGTTTGTTTTTCCTCGGCTGCGTCAGTAATGTTTGTAGAGACACGTTTCTCTTAGGCAGGGTGCGGTGCGACAAGATTGTAGGCTTACACAGATTTTAAGTTTAAATTCACTTATTTTTATTAATCCTTGACACAAATTGTATAGCACTACACTGATATTAAGAGCTGTGAGATTCTTTAATTTAATACCTGCACTTTGTTAACGCGGATACATAATTTTACGATTCATACGAATACGTAATATTTCTTTAGAGAACACATCCTCCATCCGGTCACTACCAAGGTCTGCAGGCAACTGAACATATTTCAACCGCCCAAACTCGTAAGCTTCTGTATTTGAAGTCTCTGATTGGCTAATCCTAGTCCAATAGAATACCTGCATTTAATTAAAGCTTTTTCTGGCTGTTGATTGGCTATTATTTTAAGCTGTCACAAAATTTACGTTATTGCTGCCCTAATCATGACTAGTAGCATTTAAACTCTCAAACTCATTGTTGCCTCAAGGTTACCTCATTGTTACCTCATTGTTAGTAACTTTAAACTTATTATTCTCACAGCTCTTACATTATTAAATTACCTAATGCATTTACATACAATGATTGAACATGTTTACAATAATATAAGCATATGCAGTGACTGTTACATAGATACATTTTTTTAAAAATTATTACATACATATTGCTTCAAGGCGGGCTGTTATTGAATTTACAAATTATATAATTTAATTGAAATTATACAAGTATTAAAAATACTGCCTTAATGGAGGAATATTAACACTTGAATAGTAAAACAAGTAATTTAATGTAAATGTATTATGGTTGGGTTCCAAAACTATCAATTCTACTTTTGTCTCGAAGATGTTCGGTAATAGAATTTCTCCTGGTTGTGCTACGAGATCAACGCAAGGTAAGTTTGGTGGTACAGTTGCCACCTCATGCCTCCAAATATGCAGAACATCTTCAGCTTGCTGTCTACCTAGATGTATTACCCTCTCCACGGCTGTTGCGTTCAGTCTGCCTGTTACGGAATACTTTTGACTTCCCTTCGTTTTATGCCATTTCACTGAATCCTGCTACCATGATAACGCAAATATATTTGATCTAATAGAAAAAATAGATGAACTGAGAAGAAATGGCAGGAGAATTTAGCCAGAGTACTAAAAAAACAGAAATTAAAGATAAAATACCCATACGACTCTGTCGAAATTCAAGCAGAGGTAGTCCTCCACTAAATGGTAAGTTCAATTCTCTTGAAGACCGAACAGGTCAACATTTATTCCTAGAAGAGATGGTGGGGTCTACAATACATCAATAACCTGGAGCTATGTCTTGGGACAAATTTATAGTCAAGCTGAGTACAAAAAGACGTTTTAGAGAAATGTACGTGTCTCTGTCTGTGAATAGATTCAGTTAAAAATGAAAAGGCTGATAAACTAACGTCATACTTGAGTCAGACACTGTTTCAACATACCTGACGAAGATTTTGAAGGGAATTCCCCATCTTAAACTATCTTTAACGTAGCAAACGTTTTGTTGTTTTCTGTTTTTAAAAATTGCTTTAATAACCTTGATTAAAATATAGCACATTTGAAGTATCAATGTGAATAGCCTATGCAGTCCTCTTCATACAGATTGAATTTTGTATAACCTTTTATAGCTAGCAAATAATAGAAGATAGACTAGGAGGAAAATGTAGAGCTCAAATGCACAATTTGCGTTAAGCAGTTACTTCTTTTATTCGTGGCGTTAGTTTTTTTTAAATTTTCTTTATTGCATATTTGCACTTTCCTAAATACTTCATTAGCGCACAGATTCATAGTTGTGTGATATTTCTTTTTTGTTTCAGTCGTTACGAGGGATTATACATTGGAATGCGTTTCCATATATAACTAAACACGTTTTTTGTTTTTATTTTTATAGAATTAACCTTGCGGCACTTATAGTGGTGTCATGTATTTGTGTCAATTGTACATTAACGCCATATAAGTATATGGCAGAGTTTGGTATTATAGATATACGTTATACGACGAAGGGGAACACCTCACGCACTGGACCTATGTATTCCGTCTAACCCCCCCCCCCTAAGGGAAAGGGAAGAAGTAAAGGAACCACTGGAGGTTATAGACCGCAGGCAGACAGGCCACAGACACACGCGATAGTTCGTTTACAGTTCCAGATTCCCGTCCCACTGCTGGAGCTGCCTAGAGGGGGCGATGAACAACCCGTCGACTAAAAGCAGCCCTCTAGTGTCCACGGGGAGTGCCTACTCTTTCCTTTGAGCAAGCATACGCGCCACCTATCCGCACCGACATACACCACGAAAACTAGAAGCATGCCTGGAAGATAAGAAGGGAAATGTTGGAAAAGAAATCGTGATAGATGAACTCCAACATTTCCAGAGAAAACCACGAAAATCCCAAAGTCAGAATGGGCGGCCGAACGGGAATCGAACCTGGGACCTCCCGAATGCGAGCCTGAGAGTTACTGCGGAGCCATCTCGTTGGGTCGAGTTTGGTATTAAATAACCAATTACACACACACAAGACTTTGAGTATACCGAGAAACCTTGTTTAAACAAAACTGTCTCGAACCCAGTCGGGAATAGAATCCTATATGCCTCGACTGAGAACTACGGGACCAGTTACTTACTGCTGTATTTTAAATTACTATAAGGAAAATTATATATATATATATATCTTAAATAACGTAACGTGCATAAAGGAATCATTGCTTGTATGAATACTATAATGCATAATGGAATATACATACATATGTGAATTTGTCACGGATAGAGAAACTCGTGTGACTGTTCGTCAGATTTCTTTCGCTGTGAACGAGATCATTGATGCGAGAAAGAAAATTCTGAGTGAGCAGCTTATCCTAAGAGAATTGGAATCCAAGTTCTACTTTGGTATCCAACCAGCTGTTATGGGTACATTCACCACTTCCTGTAAAGACAGTCCTAAATATTACGAAAGAAAAGCACACATTTTAGCAGGAGAAAGAGCCAGGTTATGTTTGTTGTTTGTAACAAACTTTAGTTGACACTAAGTAGCGTTGGCAGTTAAGCTTGGAGAGATCCCTTTAAAGAAAAAGCAAGCCGCTAATGGTTTTGGATTTACGAGCCACAAATGAGACAGCTAAATGAAGCGTAACTCGCCAGACTCACACGTGCTGACATTTAGAATTGTAAACACAATTAAGATCCCAGAGCCCTCCCCAACCGAAGATGGCTCCAGCTCCGGGCTACCCTCGCGCATCCAGGGGTGAAGACGCCGGCTACATTATTAAATACGTACCAGGCGCAGGGGCTCTGCGTGAATTGCATTAGCAGGATGGGCAACCTTTCTCCGGTCTTGCAAGCTCCGCGCAGCAATTTTCTCTCAGAACCGTTTTATTAATCTTTATTACATGTTGAGTCCTGAAGAAAAATCAATGTTTAGCAAACGTAGTTTTTCATTTGCAATGCTTGTACACTGCAAAGTTGATTAGAATTCATGAAAGGTCAAGTGTAGATAGGGGCGAAATAAGAAGCTCTTTCCTTTGCTCTTAGTTCCTGATGCTTCGTACAGAATCACGTTTCACAACGAGCTACTTATGCTAACGTATGAGGAGCTCGTTTCTAAAATGTCAAACATAATTGAATAAATTTCCCAACTCATGCGTAACAATCTACACGTTATCAAAAGAGAAGAGTCACAAATTGTGTTATACAGGGTGGATCATTTAATTTGAGACTGTACAATATCTCCAAAACTAAGCGTTGTAGAAAGAAATGCCTTGAATAAAAGTTGTTTGATATTATGGGGGAAAGTAATTGTAATTAGTCGTGTTTTGTTTGGAAGACGTTATGATAGTCATTTTAGGACCAATTTAATTGGGATCCTACAATTAGCGTCAAATTAAATTGACCCTAAAATGACCATCATATCGTCTTCCAAATAAAACACGACTAATGGCATTTATTTTCGCCCATAATATCAAGCAACTTTTATTCAAGACATTTCTTTCTACAACGCTTAGTTTTGGAAATATTGTACAGTCTCAACTTAATTGGTCCACTCTGTATACACAGTTATAAAACATAATAATTTAGTGAAAATTATAGCAAAAAATGCATTAAACATAATAATAAATGCATGACAATTGTAAAGAAACTAAATCAAATATTCATATTGTTAAAAGCTAAACACATAGTAAATGGTAGTAAAATAATTATATAAATAGCAACCACGTTAGTAAAAGAGAAATAAAACATTGCTATATACAGAAAGAAAATACAATAGGTTATTTAGGTACACAGAACTACATTGACACAACTTGTCACTATGAACATAATAGAAAATATAAACATGTGAAACTAAAAAAGGAAAAACATACTAATAGGAAAAAGGATTAATAAAATAGCAGAACAGTATACATATGCATACAGCCAACAGAGAGCACTACAACAATAATAATAATAAAATAAAATTGACAAATTACAAATAATGTAAATCCAATATTTATACAAATACAAGTCAGGCATAACTTCCATAAAGTAGATACCCAATACAACGGACATGTCGCAATCAAGCTTCGTGTTAAAAATCATAACAGCGTAAGGTATGAAATATAAAATAACAAACATGCAGTAAAAATAAAATTAATAAAATAAAAATAAAACAGCAAGGTCAATAAAAGCCAACAAGGCTTTGGAAGTAAACATGAATAAAACAATATACAACAAAAACCATATCTAACTGCTCTACACGTGTAACATCAGTTCATACACAGTGAAACCTAGCAATGTGACAATACATACAGATGAAACTCTAGATAAATTAAACTCCAAGAATTCGCCGAAAATACACGTTTTGAGGTTCCTTGAACCTGAAAACTTACTCCTAGCAAAAAATTCCACGTGCGCAAATTTATTTAATTTTTTCTGTTTAGCTTTGAACAGTATAAGTCAAAAAGAAATGTTTGATGGAAAAATTAATATTTAAGGAACGGCAGAAATGCATTTGCCGTTTTGCTTAAAACACTTTTACCGCGGCAAAACATGCGTCATACTTTTTCACGAAATGTTATTCTTCTAGGGTAGATTCAACTCGTGTTTTAAGATTGTTTTTAAGGTTAAATAAATCTGTATGTCAAATTTTAGAGACATTTTTCTCCTTCGATCTTCTATTTTCCCAATTTCAAAAGCTGTCCTTTCTCACAAAAAATGGAGATTCAAAAATATCCACGATGTACTTCAAAATGTGTGTAAAAAAGGGTTCGATTTCAATTTTTATGTCTTGATTTATTAAAAAGTAATGTGTATAATTTGGGGGTTTTGTTTTTCTATCCATTTTACATTAAGTGTGCTCCATATGAAAATTACTTTTGGACGTTTTCTTAAATAGGTACACACTTAAAAATGTGGTTTTGAAAATATGATACTAGTGGTTCAATACCTTTGAGAGCAGGTACATTTCCATTTTAGTATAGAAAACGTATCAATTAGCATCTCAAAATTCAGTTTAAATATTAAAATAAACATTTTGCTTATTTAATTTCTAGCAACGTCTGTGAAAAAATGTAAGCTCCCATAATTAAAATATTTTACACGTTAACCCATGTATTAAGGATTCATAAAATAAACTGCAACGTTTCAAGAAAGTTTCTTCTCCTCAGAAATCTGGTGCCTGACTGGCATGTATCAAAGCCACAACTTACTTCAAACGTTGCACTATATTTTATTAATCCTTAAGATGTGCGTCAAATTGTAAAATGTTTTAATTAGGAACAACATCGACAATAGTAAGTTGGCTCATACAATAATTAAGTCTTTAGCTCTTATAAATTATAAATAAACTTTTATACTTTTAGTGTCTCTCCCACTTCAGACATTATTTAAGCATACAAGGTGAGGATTTGAATGGAATTTTGTGCATTCCAACCATACATTTTTGTTATTTGTTGTTTTCTTAATAGTGGCTCTAACCTTTAGATTAAAATATTATGCCTTCATTTTTCTATAAATTTCCTTTTAAGTCTCTTAATTCTCATTAAGCTTTATATGCATGTGACATCAAAGAATGGCTCCTAATTTGTTAAAGGAAAGAGGTAGATTTCATTTAAACATGCAATTTGTAGCATCAATTGTCTTCGAAAGTATTATTTTATGCTTAACTTCTCTAGGTTTAAGGGCGTCATTTACACCCAATAAGTTGTTGTTCCTAACGCTCCCCATAGGGCCTTAGAGGCTACCAAGCGATGAGTGGACCCATTTCTGAGGTGGAGACATCCAGAGAACAGAAACCGTTGCCTCTGATGGTAGGGTGATGATGAGGATGGCGTTGGAATGAGAGGACCTACAGCTTTTACCGTGGACACCGAACCACGTTGGGCCTTAAGGAAACTTTACATGAGCAATACAGAGGTGAAGGCGTAGCTAGGACTGACTTAAAATCGCCACCCCAAAACTGGGAATCGAACCCTAGTTCCTCAATACGAGAGCCGGAAATGGAACCGCTGCGCTACCCCGGCGCCCACGAGCAATAAGTAAATGGCCCACGTGTTTTCCGGCAAAAACAATTTTGGACATGCGTGTTTTAGGAAGCAACTATTTGAAGTTTTCCGCGTGTATGGGTACAGTTTCAGTTTCATCCTGCAAATAGTGTAGCAGCAGGAACCTTTTAAATTGGCGTCTGTGAGAGATACCCGCTACAAACAACCTGCAGCCATTGAATTTCCCATTGCGGAGAAGGAAAGGCTGGGAATATTCACAACTGTTTATGTACAAGAATGCCTATGCAGTCGATAGGAGTGCAGTTGGCCTCTAGGCACAGGGCGAGGGCATCAGAAGGCGGTTCTGCAGATCTCCGAGTTTTGCCGCGGGCGAGAAGACTATCCATGGCTGTCATGCCTGACTTGTAGCAGCATGCTGACATTTTCATTCGAGAGGATCGACTATGGCACTGCTGCTACCAGTGAGCAAAGGAAGTATGCATGCAATTATCCTTACTCTTGGATAGGCACTCATAAGTAGGTGCAAGATGGGTTACCTACTTACAGTGGAACCAAATTTCAAAGATAAGACATTTCTTCTGAGTGCAACGTTTTGAAGCTGCGGTTGAGGCCTTTTTGTTCCGGATTGTGACAGGCGATGAAACCTGAGTTCATCATTTTAAGCTCGAAACAGAAACATAATCAATGACACGGTGGGAAAATATAAAGTAACTCCTTCAGCTGGTATAGTGATGATCACAATGTTTTGGGCACTGAGGGGGTGATTTTCATTGATGTGAGTTTGTTCAGTAGAGTTTCATGCCCGTTCTTAATAAATGCGCCACCACAGGCGGGGTGAACACTGCTGATATACGGATGATAATTGGGAAGGGAAAATGGGAAGGAAGCTTAAGTTTAGGTACCTCCCCGGCATTAGCCAGTTATGGGGACTGAGGCAAACACCTCGGCCAAGGACCTCCCTTCACGAGTCGTGCCTTAGCGACCTCGGTTGCTAGTGTCCTTATTGATCTGATGGCAAAGGGGAATACTATTAATTCAAAATCATGTATCAGCGCATTAAACACATTCCAACAGTGCTGTTTAGGTGTAATAACAACTCGAGAAACATTTTGATTCAACACGATAATACTCGCCTCACATAAGTTTGAGAATTTCCGAACACATCACAAAACCGGGTTGGACCACATCCACCCTACGTCCCTGATCTGCTCCCTTGGACTTCCGCATGTTGAGGTTTCCATTCGTGAAAGACATTTTCAGAACGACAAGGATGAAATTCGTGCAGTAAAACCTGGCTTCTTACTCAGAGCAAGGATTGGTACCGACAGAACATGCATTTCCTTGTATTTCACTGGAGATTATGTACACTACTGGAGTATGAGAGAAACTACAGTATGTAGATAAAACTTAATTATTTAATGTATATAAATTGCATGTTTATAGAATAAATACTTTTTGAGAAGAAAAATGTGGGATGTTACTTATTGGTCGACCTCCGTACGTATTAATGAAAGTCCGTATTGCCAATTTAAAAGACAAGCCGTGTGCCGGCTAAAGTTGAAAAGTTAGAATCAGACTGAAAAATCCAATACCATAGCGAGGAACCGTAGTTCAAATCCCGGCTATTGAATTTTTCAGTCTGATTCTATCTTTCCTAATTCAATATAATTTATACAGCCAGTTTTATCATGACTAACTTTAAATGGATAGGCGTAAGAGATTTTACATCAGTGGTGTAGGTCTGAGAATTAGTAATGGAACAGAAAATCGTGTAACTGTTACATACAGATTCTTCTCTCCATTATACAGTAATCAAGTCAAGCACCTGCAAAGAAATAGTTTCAATACAACGGCACACTACTGCTGATTGAGGGCTAACGTTCTTGTCTCTTTATGCAGTGGACCTGATTCGAATCCGGTTTAGTGCTGGCATTTTTGCCTCGGGCTTTTGTGCACAGCACTATTTGATCTTTAAGAAGTCTTAAGGAGCATATTCTAAAGTATATCGTATTTTATTTTGGAGCTGCTTAGAATTTCGTGTAGGATTTTGCATCTTTTCACACAGAAGTTTGGAAAGCAACTAGGTATTGCGAAAATAGAACTGGACTTGTTTTGCTGTAAATGTAAACTTGTAATGTAAGTCGGCCTCTGATTTGCATTACAAGTAAGTCCGCTGTCGATTATAATGACGATGATTACGTTTTAATTCCAAAAACTACTATACCGGGTAATTCAAGGTAACACCAACTTCCTTTGGTGCGTTGTGCAATAAGGCAAACTGATATTTTTTCTGAAGGGGACTCATGTTGGGGAAGAGCACTGCTTTAGTCATTGTGGTGGCCTTCATGCTTTATACATATATATATATATATATATATATATATATGAGAGAGAGAGAGAGAAAGAGCATGTGTTTGTTTTTAATTAAGAGTTCAGTTGATGTAAGAGAAAAAAGAAATACAATTGTTTTATATTTCCTATTTATGACTACATCACTTTTCTTGTTGAGAAACAAAACAAACACTAGAAGCGGCAAACCCAGCTAAACCGAGATATCGATGCGAGGGGTTATCGAACTAATAGATTAATTAGGCACGAAGAGCAGTGCTGCAACGTAAATTGAGGTGGAATGCAACATATTGGCTGATGTAATGGTGTTAACGGTAGATCGGTAGTTCAATCTTGATTAGAAAGCTCCGCCGAAGCAGCAGCCACGAAGAAAAAACATATCAATTAGGCAAAGGAACCAACAATGGAAAACTTATTTTCAGCTTTTGCGAACAATTGTCAGGAAGTGAGGAAGCAATAGCTTTATTAGAATAACACAGTAAACGTGGTAAAACAGCTAAAAATGTTTATCCCAAATGTTCGTGTCACTCTGTGGTTAGTGATATGAGATAAAGGTAGATCAAGGATTTCTTGTGATGAAATGAACAGTGTTAAATAAAAATCGTGTGAAAGGACAGCTTGCTCAAGTTATTAATTATTAACTAATAACAATAATGTCAGGCATAGGAAATCTTAAGTAGTTGGCTTCAAGTTATCAACACTCAAACTATTATCACGCGGACAACAGCGGTGACGGTTAGACAGCACTCAAACCGGTTTTTAATATACCTGTGTGCCTAAGGTCTAGTAACAGCTTAACTTTATTCCCTTCCGCCTGGCGTTAATGCTTAGGAATTCAATGCCTGACCATTATTATTAGTATTATTATTATTTGTTTGAAATATTCCAGAAATACATAAACATTGTGGAGAGCTTTTGTGTCTTGCATCAGTTGCAAAAGTGCCGTTGCTCCTGTTAAGTGAACATTTACCCAAATGTCAGCAATCTATCCGTAGACTATGCAACCTCTACTTAAAGAAATCGCATATTTGCATTTTCCTATCCATATTTCGCTACTTGTCATTAGGGAAATCCAAAAGCCTTGGAAATTTAAATCAGACTTGAAAAAACCTCATCTGACTCAAACATCCCCGGTAAACCTTCAAAGCGATCTCAAACATTCGAGATATTTTTCCTAGAGAGGACTTGCAATATTGCAAGTACTTTTGCTGTATATTTATAGTTAACTGCCTTTCAGTTGCTTTATGTATGTTAACTTTTCTCGTACACTAGAGAATCTTTAGTGCGCGTACGGGCAATTTGGCATGGTAGCTCAGCGATAGAGTATTGGCACAAAAAGCCGAAGATACGTATGTAGAATCTCAGCTGTGGCACTGAATTTTTCAGGTCTGATCAACTTTTCAACTTGGTGCCTACACCGCGCTAGTGTGAAAAAAACGGTTAACTAATATAAACCATACAGGGTGTTCAATTCCTTATCAACCTCACGTTTTCGCTCGTAAAATCAAACTAATGCTCATAATTTAATAAACTTTGCCATGGAGATACTTTGGATGGTGACTACGTGGGAGATAGCTCTGTAATTTTTCTAGGTTTATGCGCGTGTTTTTTGTCCCTGGTTCTGCTGTTGACAATAACTGAGTCTTCGTATGTCGAGATATTGCAACTTTGCACAGCAGTAGTGTGATAAACATACGGCTTTTCTTGTTTTGCAGCAACCGCTCTTTCTGTCAGTTTTAATCGTCCTCATAATGGGTTTCTAATAATGTTTCGATTTTCTGGGGAGAGGTGTTCACTAAATACTGAATATAATGCAGGCGGTTTTTGGGCCTCAAATTGCGCAGAATTTTGTCAGTGGTTTGCTGCACTAGACTCCATTTACCAGAATTTGTGGTCCAATATGTGCTGTTCCATTGATACGGACTCATATTTTACTGTATCAAAGCTCGATTCTCTTTCATTACGTCAGAATTGCTGGACCAGGAAGCCAGACTACAGAATGCATGCGAAAGATCTGAACTCATTGTCTCACTCATGAATATATAACTCCAATGATAGCTGTAGCATAACGTGTCAAATGGTAACCACGCTTCCCAAACACTAGAGTATAAGCATAGCAAATGTTACTACACAATGACCATTAATTCGATATTTATGAATGAAAATCAGAGGCAGTGAGCGAGTGGAACAACCTGTATTTCCTGCACACTGTAAAAATAAACTAACAAACAATTATTATAGAGGGCGTGTTTTCTCTCTCTCTCTCTCTCTACACCAAAACGATTTTATGTAAACTTTCCTTGTTTTTATGTTAATGGGTGGTACAAAGCAGGTGTTATGAAGGTGTGACCAAGCAGCACACTTCGAATCGGCGTAAACTACCGAGCTACGAGTGCTACACTCAAGCGTTCAGTCTACAGCACCATTTGCTTCCCACCCTCTAAGCTTAAGCTGGTAATACACAAAGAGGTTTATGATAGCTAAGTGCAAGTGAGGTTGCTGAAAAGTTACTTATTGTTGTTCACCAGCGCAGAGGCGCCGTCTTTACCTAAATAAAAAGCTGTGCTGAGTGCATTACTACACTGTAGTGTTGCCATTTGCAGGGATATTTATTATTTTCTTTCCTCATAGCAGTTACATAAAGCAGTAAGGAAGTGTTGTATTGTGGCCAAAAATTCCATATCGGCAATACAGATTTTGAGGTCCACTCAACCCAAAAACAAGCATTGTTAATAGATTGTCAGAGATTTTCTGTCTGTAAGCAAAATAATGAAAAATGAAGTCTGATAAATACAATTTTCATATATGAGTTAACCACACTGAGCGAGATGGCACCACGGTAACGTGCGAGGCTCGCATTCGGGAGGTTCCGGATTCGATTCCCGTTGATCGTCCTCTCTGACCATGGGTGACCTGGTTGACAAAGGTGGATATTTGTATTCTACCACGGATTTCCTCTATCCACCAGTTAATATTATTTCATTTCCCTTTCATGTTTCATTGGTTCGATCGGTGTAGGGCAGATGGCAGAGATGCTAGCCATTTGGAACTACTACTCGGCCATGCTAGAGGGAAGCCTGTAGAGATTCCACTGCTGGGTTTTATTTTCCTGGTCCCACTAGAGAAACGTCTCTGAGCGACACTCCCTAACTGGGTGGTCAAGCCTGGGACTAATAGGGAACTTGCGCGTTCTCTGTCGACTTGCGCCGACATTTCTGCAACCCATACGTCTCCTACGGTTACCTTACCTCACCTCATCCTTCCTCCCGGGGATGTACGCACAAAAGATCCATTAGGGGTCGTGGTGCTAGGTGTCCCCTTCGTTGACTAGTCTTATCCTATCCTATGGGTCAACCTCAGTTTAAGCACGTAAAATGAAGCTTTCGTGAAAACTTCCCCACCCGAATTACACTATATACGGAAAATGTTTCGTCATTTCTCATTTTCTTAGAAACGCCTTTTAATGATTTTAATTAAACTACTGCGTATTTGAGATCTTATAAGTTTTCAAAGAATAGTCAGTCCTCTGATTGAACTTTGATTAATTTTGTAAAATAGAAAATCAATAGACCATAAATGTCCGTAGAAAAAATATAAAACTCTTTTAAAATCTCAATTCGTACCAAGTTGTTAGTAGCGTTAGCCATTTTCGAAATAATATATGTTACCTGTTTAAACTTTCCCATGTACGAGAGAGCGCCACTGACTATGCTTCAGAGTTTGCTTCTGTTTTTCCTTTCCAACTCAAGGGCTTGTTACCACAAAGGTATATTTGAATCTTATATATTCGGCACGTTGTATATAACTAAATACTTATTGCCATATTTGAATGTTCGTTGGCAAAAAATATAACTTGAATGGCCTAACATGGATAGAAGAATCGTTTTTATATGAATACTCCAATATGTAAAGGAAATATATTATTTGTATAAAGTCATGTGATATACATCACATTTTTTTTCATGACCGTAAAAATGTAGAAAGTTTTTGGAAACCGTAGGTATTTTTTAGAAAGTTAAAGCACGATAATTGTAAATTAGGCACTGGTAATATTTGCAATAAAAATTTAATGTTCTCCATTATAGATGAATTTGATCTCTTATTCTCATACTTGGCAGCTTGGGACAAAAACTGCAATAACAATAGTATCAGCATCTTCCTGTTGGTACTCACGAGGAAAATATGCATGTTCATAGGCATTTTCCATTCTCCTATATTCTTTTGATGTTGAAAATGCCAAAGCACTTTAGAAGTGTCATTTTAAATCAACTGGTTTAAACCGAATGGTTTCTTAAATCTCGAATGACGATTAAATGAATTTCTTTTACCCCCTCCATATTCTTTATGAAATTACTTTGAAGATATAAAAAATCTTTACGTAAAACCTCTCCTTTGCTGCTTATAACTGAAATTTTCTTAAGTTCCCTGATAACCTAATTGCATATGAAAAACCCTCTGCTGTTCATGAAAAGGTATATGAAACATCGACGGATGTTGTATTTCGGATTTCTTTAGCTTCACCCTCTAGCAGTCTTCTAGATTCTAGATGTTGTATAGCTTTTGGGAAAATATTCTTTAATAATGAATGAATTAACAGAATATTTAGTCATTTTAGATAATTGCAGTAATTGAAATCTTAAACCTCTGTGTTTAATAACATAAAGGCTATACAGCTTTCACATAACACAGAAACCGCCAGCATTAATATTTAAAGAATTTAACGGTGAATATGAAGACTACACCTGCAGGCCACAAGTTTAAGCATATTGGATATGGCACACAATCTGTAATCCCCCAGCCGTTAATTAAAAATATTGTTAGAGATTATCTTATATTAAGCTGATCACAATTTTCTCTCTTTATATTATTACAAGTCCATTTATGAAAGGATTATAAAACGTGGTTTCCGAGATTACCCTACCTATATACAAAATTGTTCTTAATATAATTAGTATAAGCAAGGACAAAATAAAAACAGTAATCTCACTTACTTTACGTCTCTTAAGAGCTGCCTTGAAACTTTCTTCTTCTAGTCTTAAGAAACTTTGCACTGTTTCCGGGGCAATATTGGTAATCTTATTTTACAAACATGAGTAACAAATGAATATATTTGGCGATATTCAGACTTCATTCAGCCTATTCATTTGTGATGTTTCGCACACCTAACGCTAGGTGGTGTAAGAGCCGCATTCTCCATTCTCTAAAGCATCAAAGTAAATGCTATTCTTTTACGTACATTCGCTAATTCAGGCTTTGTAAATAAGATTTTAAATTTTTAGTCATTATGGTGCAGAAATTAGAACCTACCGTATAGCCTATGTGCTTTTCAACGGTGAAAAATTAGCAATATCAGTGATTTCACGCTACGCACACACACAGAAGTCTTCTCTCTTTATAATCAGTATAGTTTGTGTTATTAGGCTGTTTGGTCGTTCTATATTATTAATTTAACTAAAATTGTTCTATAATAAATAAAAAGTTGATATCTGATGAATAAATATCTATACTAATAGATGTATAGAGGAAATGAAATTGTAATTTTTGTTTGAAGGTATCTCGGAAACTGCTCAACCAACTTGAACCATTTTATCATTGGTGGATAGCTTATCAGAGATATAGATTACTCCAACACAAAAAAGTCTGGTTGTTAAAAGGAAAAAGTATGATTAAAATAATAGTAATAATAAAAATATGCAAGCATGACCAATTCTGACCAAGGGAGCTGCTCCGTGGTAATGCGTGAGAGATTCCAGTTTGAATTCCATTCGGCCGGTCACCCTGGCGGGATTTTTCGTGGTTTTCCCAGGTATGTAGGCGAATGCTGGAGTCCTCTTCTAACACGAATTTCATATCATTTTCTTTCATCTGTTTTACCTACATATGTTTCAGAGTTGTAGGACCAGGCGACGGTGGGCGATGGAGTTTGCGTTGCGTAAAAAATTCCTCCCGCTCACTTGAATGGCAGTCTAATGCCCCTTCCTGAGGGGTGCTCGTTTTTGGGAGCCCCGGATTGAAGGTGGCGCCAGCGTCAGGATTAATGTCACTCTGGAATCGTTAGGGGCCCCGTCCTTGGTAGCGTCTTCAGGTTTCCTCTTCATGTCTTCCTCCCCAGGACTACTAAATTACCGATGTGTAGCGCTGAGATTCAACGACTGTGGGCACATTCGTGTGGTTATCCTATCTTGTTCTGTCACCGATTCTGAGCGCTCAGGTTCCACGACCAACTTCATCATCCTGAGCGGCTTAGTGTTTTTAAGTCTGCTTTATTTGTGGTGATTAGATTGGCTATCTGAATTAATTATGGTAGCCAATTTTAAAAAACGATTTTGAGCTTTAACATGAAGATTTTTTCTTCTTTTCGAGATAGCTGGTTTTAATTACGCCTAATTGAAGAGTGTAGCTTCAGAAATGTTCCGATACCACATTTACCTGGGAACTTTAAAACTGTTGAGGCTGTCACGCTAGTAAGACTATGCTACAAAAGAAATGGAATCTCTCAAACATAACAGCTTGCAAGACTCGGAGAGTACGCAGTAAAACGCAGAGCGAAGCATAGGAGTCTACTTCTCAGGTCAAATCAATCTCGCATTAGGTATTGTTTGCGCAAACTAAAGTAGCGAAAAAAACTGGTCGTATACGTACATTTTCCCTAAATGTAATGCAAAATAGATTGACAGGTCAAATGAGTTTGTAACACCGCGGGTAAATGACCCCGGGACAAAGAAGAACCCGCTTTCCCTATGTCTTATTGACAAGCGTTCATCTACTATCATCCTGTCTAGCATTTGAATGTGCACTGCATTAGTTTAGAGGATGTTACTTGTTGGCAAAGAAGTTTCCAACTTTATGGTTACTTTTAGAATTCAAAAGAAAATTTAGTATATGATCCCGAGTTTACTCCCAGATAGCCATAGGTTTACAAATGTATTGTAATCCTGATTATGATCAACTTAGCTCTGAGAGTATATACGACAAGCATCGGTTGTGCCATAGATAAAACACGAGATATGAATATCCACGCGAGCGAAACGACAAGTAAGCCTTGTTTAAATAAAAATCTGATGAGTTACACTCACGTGATTTTCTCTACTCTTGTACAAACTATTTTTACAAACTCTTATTCTCCATCTATTTCATATTAATCGAGATAAACATTTGCAGAAACGATCTTTTGATATGAAAAGAGAATTACATTTTACACATAGCGACCAGTTCTAAAAATATTTGACTATCGCTTAAGGCGTACTATGTTCCCCTTGTTTTGTAATTGCAATATAGAAATACAGTAGCCTTTAAGCATCGACATATATCTTAATAACTGGTTGCTAGGTGCAGCACCATTCTCTTTGCCACAGATTAATACTCTTGCATATCCAAGACAAAAAAATTCTGATGTGTTACACTCACATGACTTTCTCTACTCTTGTACAAACTATTTTTACAAACGCTTATTCTCCATCTACTTCATGTTAATCGAGATAAACATTTGCAGACTTTATCTTATTGCTAATTTTCTTGTAGATGTAAGGGGAATATATATTTACAAGGGCAATATAGAAATACAGTAGCCTTTAAGCACATACATATCTCTTAATAGCTGGTTGCTAGGTGCAGCACCATTCCCTTTGCCACAGATTAATACTCTTTGCATATCCAAGACAAAAAATTAATAACGATTTCCAATTTCAGAAAATAAGTATTGAAAAATTTAAGGGAATAACAAGTAATATCTCGAAAATGGTTCACTCAACAAAAAAATGCATATTGTGGCATGTGCACAGATTATAGTAATAGTAATACGTCCTCTGGTTACCCAAGTCGAAGGTTGGCAGTTTATCTGAGGAGGGGCGATTGAGAGGAAACAGTCTCATTGGTGGGGATATGGCGTTAGTGACGCCAAGCTTAGCGGGGTTTTCTGGGCATTCTGTGGCTAGTCTTTGCGTGAGCTGGACGGATAACTGTCTACGACATGGCGTCCTCGCCCGGCAGACACATGGGGTAAGCATTTGTTAAATAAATCTATTAGTCATCCTTTCTTTCAATTTTAATTATGATAGTAGAATAGAATCCCTTGCCTCTCCCTTCAGCCAGGAATTATGTTAGTGTAAGAATATTTTTGAGATAACTTTAGCTGCGTCCTCGTCGTTGCCTCTTAAATTAAAGTTTCCTTTGTTTGATTCACGTTCCCTCTCACAAGCGAGTTGCCCTCCTCTGAAGTTAAGTAATTACAAAATATTGAGGTACACGACAAATTGGTGGAGGCGCCGGGTAATTGGTTTGATTTGTTTTGAGATTTTAAGTGCAATTTTTTTTCCTCCAAATTTAACGGTTTGTGCTCCACGTGGTCGTGAAAAATGTAAAGTTCTTTCTGGCTGAAGGGTAAGGATTTTTATGCTTTAATTTGTGATTCTCTTCTTCTAAATTTTGTTTCCATCATTTCTGAAAGTCTGGTGTCGAAATTTCAATTTTGAGTTCATTTTTGCATTTTTTCCCATTGTCTGCCGGGTGACGCTAAAACTTCTGACTCCATTTTCCCCTTGTTTTGGCTTCATTTCCTTTAAATTATATCACTGTGTTCCGTTCTTTGTGCTGGTTATTTTCAAAAAAATGTTTTTGTGAAAGTTGAGTTGTGAAACGAGCGATATAGTTGTAGTTTCAAAATGTGCTCGTCACGTGTTGGCTATCTGTTTGCAAATCTTGTTTTTGTGCTTATTAGCAGTGGTTTGGAAATGTATAACTTTATATTCCAGTGCTTGTGATTTCTAGCTATTTACTGCACTTTTCTGGGACATTTTTTCGTGTAACTTTTATGTACGCACGTGTGTTGTGTAATTCCCGCGTGGTCGTGCATTTTAGCAATAATTTTAGCTTGTGAAACCAGTCTTCCTCAGCACGTGTTTTGGCGCGTTTCTTTGCGTGTGCATATCAGATTATATACATTTGATTTAAGAAAAAAAAAGTTTAGTGTGCTAGTATAAATTACAAGTCTGTATTCTGCTCCTTTTGAGAATATTAGCGGTGGTCACAGTAAGTGTGACGTAGTTTTTTTTTTAAGTTCCAGTTCGAGGTTTCTCACTGAAGCTATCATTTTGTTTTCTTCCATATGTTCATTCTGATTAAAAATCTTGGTATTGTGTCCAAGTGGCTTGTGTAGCCGTGTGTTAGTATAATTTTGTGATATTTCGCCGCGGGCGCTTACTTGTATTCTTTCTGCAACTGTTTTATTTGGCTATGTTCTACTCTTGCTACTTACATTCATGTGATGCTATAAGTGTTTAGTTTGGTGTAATCTGTATTGCTTGGTCCTACTGTTTGTTTATTGGTTGCGTTATCTTTTGTGCTGCAATCATGCCTAAGCGACGTACTGCACAGAAATCTGATATAGTAATTGCTCCTGTTAGCGAGCACAGTGACGTAGACTTTCTGTCCAGTGTTGGTTCGCCTGTTGTTGCAAAGCAATCAGCTGTCGGCCGCCCGGTCATTGACCCCTCTCACGTGAAGAATCCCAGTAGGATGTCGGCGTATGAGTTACTTTAGAATTTTGAAATGTTCGCTACTACTGCTAATGGCCGCTCTGAGAAAATCATAATGATGATAATTTTGCTTTACCGTTGCCTAGTTTGGTTTAATTCCGCAATGCATATTTTTAAGGGAAAATCTTTCGCAGTTACTCATGTAAGTAAAAGTTTCAGGAGCTACCAACCTTGCCAGTATCTGCACCTAATTAGATTTGATGTGCTTCTGATGTGGACCAGTACGATGTGGATGTTGATGAACCAGCTGTACGTGTGTTACCAGATTTTGGACAATTTGCACGGGAATTTTGTGGTAAACGAGTAAGAGAAAAGAAAAAAATCACCTGTAAGTATGTAATCATTGTGAGTGCTAAAGTTTGGATGAATGAAACAGTTTTACGACTCACACAGGTATGCTAAATTTATTGTTTCACTGACTGATGCTTAATTAAGCTTTGTTTTTCAGGAATACTGTGCTATGAATGTCTCTGCTAAATTACGAGTGTATTATTATTGTGGGTGTAATTTAAATTTTGAATTGTGTTTTGGTAACTGCAAATCATTTGTTTTGTTGTATTATGCTGCAGGAATGTGTTTTAGGTGTACTATATGCTTAATTGAGCTTTCATTTTTAGGAATGTTATGTGACAATATTGTTTTGAGTAATGATGTGATGTTGTTTTGTTGCATTCGATTTGATTTGATATGATATGATTTGATTTTGACTCGATTTGATTTTGGGTTCCATAATGATGCTGTGATCTTTATTTGCAGAAAATTGTTGCATGAATAGTGTGTGTATGTATGTGTGTATTTGAGGTTATGTGATATAGGTGAGATTTGCCTCGGTGGGAGTGCCAAAGAGTAACCCCGATGGCGTAGTGTGAGGTTATGTGAGAAATAAGAGTTGAGATTTGCCTCGGTGGAAGTGCCAAAGAGTAACCCCGACGGTGTTGATGTGAGATGAGGAGAGACGAGATGTCAGCTTCGGTGGAAGTGCCACAGTGTAACCCCGACAGTTGTTGTATCATTTCAGAGATTTTGCTTATTGGTGTTGCTGTAACGTGCCCAGTATAGCGTGTGTGATGAATTCACACGAGAGATTATATAGATGGAAGTGAATGTAATGAAAATAATTTTTTTTCTCTGTTTATGCAACAAGTTTATTACCATCTTAGATAGCAAATGTTAATACCACCTGTTTTCCAGCTTAAATTTTCATTTTGAGGATGTAGATGCAACATTCTAATGTCATGTTATTTGTGTAATTCCTGAATTGTTAATCTGATTTCTTGAAGGTTATGCCTATGTCAGATGCTTTGAATTTACAGCATGTTAAATGAGACACGTAAGTGCATATGTTTTGTTTTGGAGAGAAAATTGAAAGATGATGCTTGAAGTAATGATCGAGATTGCACTATTACTGCTGATGATGTTCATGATGATTATGATTGAGTTGATGCTCATACTGCGATGAGAAAGATAATGATGTGGACAAGAAGTTGTATTGGTGACAAGAGTAGGACACTAGTAGTTGAAAGCATGTCACGTGGCGTAGTTTAGAAATGTATTGTGGATGTAGCTTGTAGTGATGCATACACTAGTTAGAGTAGATAGTTAAGTCAGTGTTGTGTGTAATTTGGGGCCATGGTCAGTGTGAATGAGTTCATTTCATCGTCATGTGTGATTGTCTTGTAAGTGCACTTACTTTCTTTTGTTTGTGATACCAGCTGGTTATTGAGATGTAATATTGGGATCCCAAAACAAGGTTATGTTTCATTTCTGTCATTTTCATGTATGTTGATTCTGTTTTACTGTTATTTGGATTGTAAAGCATTGTAAGTTACACTTTGGATGGCAACTCTGTAAAATTTCTTTCTTATGCCAATTTGTACTAATTTTTTTTCTCTTTCTTTGCCCCATGTCATAAGAATTTTTTTTAGTGTACATTTTTCAAACTTTAAAATCTTTAATTGTAAATGACATACCCTTCTTTTATGTGTGATTCTTTGTGGGAGCATCCTGTTTATTGTGTGGTGATTTTGTTTTAGTCTTTCGCTGTGGCAGAGAGCGAGAAAGTGCATCAGCATCCCCAGGGCACACCAGAAGTCAAGAAACACCACAGGGAAGCTGTCGGGCAGCCACTACACTGCCGTGGCATAAGGAGCCACCATGTCGGGGGGCAGTCCAAGCCAGCGACTGCCCACCCTGTTGTCACCACCAGAGACCTGCGGTGCTAATTCTACACCAGGACAAATCGTCGTTGTGGGCACTGTCTAAATCCACCCACAAACAGTTACGGCAGACCATCACCATTTTGCGCAGTGTAGTGTGCCTGTGAACTAAGGCAGCGTGGTGTGTGCGTGTGCGGGATGCTACAGCTAAGTGCATTAACAATACTAAGTCGACAGCACTTACGTCGCTCGTCTCTCCACATCACCCAGCACCATTGTTTCTTCGGCTGGGTGCTTACCACACACATGTCTATTGTTATATTTTACTTCACACATTTGTATGTCATTTATTTTTGGTATGTCTTTGTCTTGTTTTTTCATGTTTATTGTATTTATTTCTTTCTGTCGACGAGGACGTCGACTTCGGTGGCCAGGGGGAGATGTGGCATGTGCACAGATTATAGTAATAGTAATACGTCCTCTGGTTACCCAAGTCGAAGGTTGGCAGTTTATCTGAGGAGGGGCGATTGAGAGGAAACAGTCTCATTGGTGGGGATATGGCGTTAGTGACGCCAAGCTTAGCGGGGTTTTCTGGGCATTCTGTGGCTAGTCTTCGCGTGAGCTGGACGGATAACTGTCTACGACATGGCGTCCTCGCCCGGCAGACACATGGGGTAAGCATTTGTTAAATAAATCTATTAGTCATCCTTTCTTTCAATTTTAATTATGATAGTAGAATAGAATCCCTTGCCTCTCCCTTCAGCCAGGAATTATGTTAGTGTAAGAATATTTTTGAGATAACTTTAGCTGCGTCCTCGTCGTTGCCTCTTAAATTAAAGTTTCCTTTGTTTGATTAACGATCCCTCTCACAAGCGAGTTGCCCTCCTCTGAAGTTAAGTAATTACAAAATATTGAGGTACACGACAATATGACATAAATTGTGTATTTTAACGCGATCTACATTTTTGTGTAGTAACATTTTGTCTATCTCTTATGGTTTACCAGTTATGCAAAAGTCGTTCACAATGAAGAATACTTTTTCCCAGAAAATTCAAGATATACATTTCATTTGTCATGAAAATATCTTAAACATATGATATTTTAATCAAAATCGTAAGAACCATTTTTGAGAAAATTAAAATTTTCGAAAACTCTTCCATGTGAAGGGTAATCTGGGGTGGGGGGATTTTCTTGAAAACCTTCGAGTCGCATCTCAGGAAGATACTGAACCTAAATACCAAATTTGGTGTTTATCCGACTGTTCGTTTCTGAGTTATGCTGTTCACAGTCAGACACACATACACACACACGGACATGTTTCCAAAAATGCTTTTTTTGGATTCAGGGGGCCTCAAAACATGTATTTCCGGTAAAATCTCGGTATCGAATTTTTGGGTGGAATACAATACTTCCCCTACTTACTATACGTAGTACAGAAAGCAAAAATCACTGGTTGATACAAGCAAAATATTGAAAATTACGAATATACTTTTTATAATACAACATTGTTTTGTAACCACAATACTAGATTTAAAATGTTGTGACAAAATTAATAACATCAAAATAATACAATTAATTCAGTATTTATATAAATAAAACAAGGCGCACACAATCAATATTCGTTGCACTAGAGCGATATTAGAAATGCTGCTGCGGTTACAAATGATTAAGTATTAAAACACATAGGAGGGGACATTATATAATTTTCCTTCACAGTCACATTAAACTGGAGCTATAAGATTACTCGTGTTGGTGATAATTCACAAAGCACAAGCAATCTGATTTGATTTATTTACTAAAAGGATCCAACTATGTAGACACCTAGTAATACAGTCAAAAAGGGACTCGATATTCCTCTGGCTATGATTATAAATTTAAACAGTGATAAACATGGAAATATAGAATCATACTGAAAAATTCAATGCCATAGGCGAGATATGAACCATGGATTTTCCTCTCTCCGTGCAGTTGCTCTGAGTTATTATGGCAATATGCCAGCGCGACATTAAATACCCCAAATGACTCTAATTTTTTCCACTAAACCACAAGGAGATCTCAAATTCATTCTGAGATGACATACTCCAATGGCGACTTACAATGTGATAAGTACTTTTAAGTCCCGGGCTTCATAGTTAACCACATTTAGGAGTTCGACTAGTGCAACGGGGCAGCGAAGGTGTTTTAAGTTTTTTTGTTCTGTGTAATTGTGGTATCACAGGTACAGAGTTGGCGCTGTGCCGTCTATTACTTCCTGGTGATGGCGCTACGGTCAGTAATAGCGTGGAGAGGTTGTGATGAAACGTGAGAGGGTTTGTTGCCAATGGTGAATGGTCTTGTATAGGAGAGGCAACTCACTTCTGGAGTTGGGTCTGACCTTCATTGCCATGGAGGTGTCTTTACCTGGGTAAGTGCTATGCCACTGTATTTTCGTTTGGCAAATTAATATGTTTAATTCTGTCCATTGATCGAGTGGCGTGTTACTTGCTTAGGGTTATTGGAGCTTTCCTATTTTTGGCGTATCAGTTTGAACCGACAGTTTTAGGTGGCATGGGTTTAACACAAGAGACTTCCTGGAGTAATAAATAAGCGTTAAATTGGGCGTGACATGCCGGGAACTTGTGTCTTATTCACCTTATTGTTCAATGTTCAAATTGTGTTCTAAGGGAATACAATGATCAGGCATAGGAATTTCCAAGCATTAAAGTCAACCACATTTAGGTCAATTAATTATCAATGATAAAACATGTTACCACATTAATCTTGAATGAAGAGAAGCTAATACACTGCATTAACTCTAAAATTTAATAGAACTTCTACGTAACTACAAAATAAGCCAGCTCTTTTAAGATTAATAGTTATTTTAATTCACTTTCATAATTTAAAAAGAACTCGTGCAGAAGTAAGCATTACGCATGAAGCATATCTCCTTTGTTAGTACTGTATCGTAATTAGTTTCCAACCTTTGTCCTCAATAAGCTTGGTTTACCCCGTAGATAATACATAGCTGGTTTCAACCCTAGTAATAGCAGTTAATGCAAAATATACTTCTGTTTTTATGCCTCCGAGCTGACGGAGATTTGTTATGCGTTGCTCTCATTATATTGTAATTTTTACTTTCTCTACTACATATAGTAAATAGGGGAAGTATTACATTCCACCCAAAAATTCGATACAGAGATTTCACCGAAAACGCGCGTTTTGTGACCCCTGAATCAAAAAACATAGCATTTTTATAAATAGGTCCATGTATGTGTGTCTGTGAACAGCATAACTGAAAAACAAAAAGTCGAATAAATACCAAACTTAGTATTTTGTTTCAGTATCTTTCAAAGATGCAACACGAAGATTTTCAAGAAAATCATCCCACCCAGACTACCCTTTACATTGAATATTTTTCGAAAGTTCTAATTTTCTAAAAGAAATAGCTCTAACGATTTTGATTAAAATATCATATGTTTAGGATATTTTCATGACAAATGAAATGTATATCTTGAATTTTCTGGGAATGTCCCCCAAAGTCCTCTTCAATGTGAACGGTTTTTGTATAACTGGTAAACCGTAAGAGATAGCTAAAAGTTTTGTACACAAAAAAATGTAGATCTCGTTACAACTCACAATTTATGTCATATACGTTTGGTTTTTCTTTCTTTTTTGGTGGAGGGAACCATTTCCGAGATATTCCTTGTTACTTGTTTGAATTTTCCAGTGCTTATACTGTTGTCAAATGGGAATACGTTATTCGTTTTTATATCCTGGACATACAAAGAGAATGAATGCTCCACATAGCAACCAGCTCTTAAACGATTTGACTATCGCTTAAAGCCTACCACAATCCCCTTGCACCTCAAGAAAATTAGCAATAAGATTAATATCTCCATATCTCGATTAGCGTAAAGTACATGGAGAATGAGCGTTTGTAAAAGTAGTTGTACAAGAGTAGAGAAAGTCATGTTACTGCAGCACATCAGATTTTTCTTTTAAATACAAAATATCATCACTCTTTTCCAGTAATCCCAGATTTTTATGAAATGTCACCAATTGTTCACAAATAAAATGATTTGAAATCTCTAAGTATTTTCTGTAATTACAATTGCAGCGATATCAATCACGTACTTCTGACACACATAAACTTGCGTTTTTCACCACTCGTAGTATGTAGGCGAAAGTGCATTTCTCCATTATACACACGGAGCATCCAAGTTGGCGCCAACGGATAACCAAAATATTTATGGCGGGGCAATAACATGCGAGGGTTAGCACCGCCTATAACATCTTGGGAGTTAAAACACCATGGGAACAAGTTACATGTACTAGATGTAAGACAGTGGTCGGCAAATTATGCTTCATGCATACGTTGTACCAGGGCAGTTTCTAATTGGTGTTTGCCCATTCAGCAGTGGTTCTAATAAAAGACTTAGGCAAAAGTTGGAAACAATGCGTTTACAAACTTTTTAGAGTCGTGGAGCGCTTTTTGGAATCAATTTCTAAGAGGGACCCCTTAGGCCTAACCATTGGTGTAGCGTGAAATTCTGGGACCTGTTAACGGCTTTTAATTGCTTTATATTATTTTTTTTATTTATTTAAAAATCGCATCGTGCCTGCTAAGGGTTCGAAACTGTCCTTATTTTCAAATAATATGTGTTCCACAAGGCACTTTGATTTGAAGGCTACATGGTAGGTAAGTTGACACTTGCAGATCCAAGCATGATCTAAATACCAAGGAATGTTAAAATGCCTGTTATAACTACTCATCAAACTGGAATGCTTTTTCTACAAATAAGTGCGAGCCTAAAGATTATTTCAAAATATGCTCAGCAATACAATTGCACAATTACATGAGCGGATGTCATTTTTAACGTCCTTTTATTTGTATTGCCCCCTCTAACTTAAGGATAATATTGGAGATTTGGTCTTGAGGAACCACTGATGGTGTTTTTAACTTGAATTTGTATACACTTTTGGTATGAAACTCATGCTCTATTTTCATGCCTTTGGACTCTGCGTTGGGTAGAGAATGACCTAATTAAAGACAAATTCCTCCGCTGCAGCCGAGAATTCAACCTGGAACCTTTGCGTTATTGTTATGAAACCAGAAAGATGACTGCTCTATCATAGGGGCAAACAGGGCCCCACTGCTTACACAAAGTGTGGAGAACACGTAGACTTCCAATGTAAATAGAAAGGTATCCTAGATGAGTGTTCAGAAAATATAGGAAGGCCAAATGGATTGACCAGCTTGGAGTCGCAGCGGATAATACCGAAGAGGAAAAAGAACTTACTCTTCATGCACAGAAAAGCAAGCGAGAGAACAAAAAAGCAAATAAATCACACCTCTCCGGGTAGCTGTCACGGCAACATCGGCCTCTGTGCACTGTTGTTTTCTATGCTAGAGTCAACATCTCAGTTTGGCGCTTTGTAATTTTTTTTAAGGGCCGGCCCCACACTCGCCATCGGGTGATCATCTTCGGAGGTTACATCGTCTCTCCATGCACATGCTGTTAGTAACTAAGAGCATGCAATGGAGGTGCCGTGTGTTTAGTAGGGATGCATGCAAATTAGATGGGTCGGGTTCCACTTGAGCATCCCAGTTAGTAGCGTTAGTGAGCGTATTCATGCGAGCGTGTCATCGAGATAGCTGAGCGACGCTCATGACAAGCTTTACTCGCGCCCTGAGTAAAAGTATGCTGATGAGATGAAATGTGTGCTGTGGAGGGTTAGTATGGAGTTGGCAACAATATTCATAAATAAAAAACGCAGCCCACCGAGTTTTAAGGTTTCATTACTTCAAATTACAAATAAAAAATTTTATATTATTTTTACACTGTTAACGCCAGTAATATAGTAACGTATGCGCCGCGCCTCTGGGCCTATCCTATAATTCCCAAGTTAATGGCGATTTGGAGTAGTGTGATTTAGAGGAGGCGCAAACTTTCGTTCAGAATGTGATTTCTAGTGTTCGTATTTTGATTGTACATTCCCTTTCTTTTTAATTAATTTCATTCGTTATTTATTTAATTTTTATGGAGTCATTGATCCCTTGCTCTATGATATGGTCTGCAAAACAACATTATTTTCTCGTTATGTCCTCGTTTTTACTGAAAATAGCCAATCATAAAATTGTTTAGTATATATTGATTGCAGCAATCGCTCCTATGTTTTCTTTTAATACAACAGTTGAATCATCTAACCCTAAGTGTTGTTGGATTTATGCAATATATTGAACCAGGGATGTGACTTACATCCACTTCGCTTCAGATTTTATAGCTTATATACACACTTAGCTAGAGGAGGGCTCCACACTAGCTGAGAAAACGATTTAAGGGACACGAGTTATTTCGGGCTGAAATCCATCTCCAAGCCTTATACTAGAACTACCCGAGTTTTCTACCGAGCGGGATGGTTCAGGCAGCAACGTCTGTGGCCTACATTCGAGAGATCCCGGGTTCAATTCACGGTGACTGCGCTCTCTCTGAACCTAGGTTTTTCGTGGTTTTCCCCTGTCGCCTAGGTGAATGCCGGGGTGATGTATTCTACAACGATTTCTCCTTTCCCCATTTCTTCTCATTTTATCTCTCCCTTTCACGTTTCAGGTGTGTCTTCGAGTCCTGCGGTGCTGGCGATGTCAGACAGATGGCGTAGTTTCTTGCGCATTGAAACGATTTCTCACCGTGAACGCCAGGATGCGTTGTCCACTCGTTAGGGTCGCTTCGTCGTCCTCTCTCTGGATTCTTTGCCTCTACTGGTGCGCGGGTGTTCAAACTGGAAATATTAGGAACGTCTTTGTGTGCCTGTCTGCGTGCAGAACTGCTACCTCCTACGGCACTTTCACCTCATCCCTGCCTCCCGGGGGGATGTAACCACAATAGATCAAGCTGATCGCAGTGGCGAGATGTTCCCCTCCGATAAACACGAGCTTTGCTATCCACCTCCATAAACTTTCGTGTTAACGAAACGTCTATCAGAGGGACCCAGTGTTAAAAATCAGTCAGAAAGTAAACGGCAGATCCAACTACAAGAGAACCCAACAAAACCAATTAAGAGACGTGTCTATGCCAAAACAGCTGACGTGTTACATGAACATAATTTTCCCCAGCCATACCGTTTGTTTCTATACAGCTTATACAAACTATTGTTGCAAAATCTTATTTTTCTATGTGTTTCACGTTAATCGAGATAAGAGTTTGCAGAAATAGTTTCATTAAATGTTTCGTTGTAGATATAAAGGGAATACAGGGGGCTGAAGGATAGTCAAATCTTCAAAAAGCGGGTAGCTAATGCTTGACTGTAAATAACATACAGTTTCCATGGCATCGCGAGAAACAACTGAATGGTAAACAGCACTTCAAAAAACGGCAAACGTATTGAAAAATTGAAATCGATAACAACGAACATCTCGGCAATGTCTAATATCACAAAAAATGAAATTAATTGCGTTTTAAGAATGTATAATTTCATTTAATAAGTTGTCTATTTCTTAGGGTTTATAAGTTATAAAAAATTCATTCTGAATGAAGAGTACTTCACATCTATTCACAGAGAACTGAAGATATACATTTTACTAGTCATGTAAATATCTTAAATATATACTATTTTATGCATAATCTAACAGGTATTTTTGAGAAAATCAATAATAATGAAAAATTGCCCATGTAATGGGTAGCTTGGAGCAAATCGTCTTGTTGCATCCTTGAAGAATACCAAAATGAAATACGAGATTGGGTATTTATTCGACTTTTCGTTACTTCCTCTACCATACACACAGAATCCGATAAATACCAAATTTAATATTTAGTTTAATCATCTAAATATGTGACACGAAGAATCTGAAGAAAACTTCCCACCTTAAATTATCCTTTACATTGAAGACTTTTCGATTTTTTTCTTCAAAATTAACTCTTAACCATATTAAGATACCATATATTTAAGATAGTTGAATGAAAAATAAAGTGTTTCTTCAATTTTCTGGGAAGGCCTCTTCGTTTGGGGGAATTTTTGTGTAATTTTGTTTAACTGGTAAGCCATAAAAGACGGGCAAAAGCTTACTACAGAAAAAGTGTAGTTCTCTTTGAAACACACAGTTTATTTCAAATAACTTTTTGTGACCTCAGGCATTTCCGATATATCTGCTGTTGCTGGTTTAGGTTTTCAGCACTTCATTTCTATAAAGTACTGTCACTATTCAATTGTTTCTCGCTAGTCATGGAAAGAAAGTATTTCAAGGCCAGCATATATCGACTCGGTTCTTAAACATCTAGCTATCGATTTAGTTTCCTCTGAACCTTGTACCTTCAACAAAATGTGTAATGCAACTACTTCTGCAAATGTGTATCTCGAATAACATGAAGTAGGTAGAAAAATACGCTTTCGTAAGAATAGTTTGTAGAAGTTATATAAAAAAATGTGATGTGTTACACTCACATGACTTTCTCTACTCTTGTACAAACTATTTTTTACAAACGCTTATTCTCCATATGCTTCATGTTAATCGAGATGTTAATCTTATTGCTAATTTTCTTGTAGATGCAAGGGGAATTGGTAGGCTTTAAGCGATTGTCAAATATTTTAAGAGCTGGTTGCTATGTGGAGTATTCCATTCTCTTTGCATTACCAGGACAAAAAAAATGAATAACGAATTCCCATTTGAGAAAGTATAAGTATTGGAAAATTTAAGGGAATAACAAGCAATATCTCGAAAATGGTTCACTCAACAAAAAAAATATGACATAAATTGTGTATTTCAACGCGATCTACATTTTTGTGTAGTAAAATTTTGTCTATCTCTTACGGTTTACCAGTTATGCAAAAGTCGTTCACAATGAAGAATACTTTTGGAGACATTCCCGGAAAATTCAAGATATACATTTCATTTCTCATGAAAATATCTTAAACATATGATATTTTAATCAAAATCGTTAGAGCCAGTTTTGAGAAAATTAAAATTTTCGAAAAATGTTCCATTTAAATGGTAATCTGGGGTGGGGGGATTTTCTTGAAAACCTTCGTGTCGCGTCTCTGAAAGATACTGAACCTAAATACCAAGTTTGGTGCTTATCCGACTGTTCCTTTCTGAGTTATGCCTTTCACAGACACACACACGGACATGCTTCCAAAAATGCTTTTTTTGGATTCAGGGGGTCTCAAAACATATATTTCCGGTGAAATCTTGGTATCAAATTTTTGGGTGGAATACAATACTTCTCCTACTTACTATACGTAGCAGAGAAAGTAATAAACGATAGTAAGGAGAACGTCATGTGAATGTAACACATCAGATATACACTTATCTCTTTCTAAATATGCTTTTTTGTATCCGGGGACCTCAAAACATGTATTTACGGTGAAATTTTAAAATACAGCTTTGGGTGTAATGCTGTATTTCCTCTGCCTACTACTATAACTCGGTGCTAAAGTAAAATGAATAGTGCTCAGTCACATCATACTGAAAATTTTAAGTGTTATTTAAATTCTGATGCGAAATCTGCCTCGTATGTTTTATATACGTACCTTACGTAAACGTTTGTGTATTTGATTAATAAAGATGTAAGCTCTGTTACAGTTTTAAAGGGCTATAGCATAGAAGCGAAGTTTTCAATTGGCAACAGGCGTTTACCTAATAAAAGCTACATTAAAGCTATTTGAAAGTGAATGAAATTCAATGTAACAAGTGACTGAGTGAAAAAATCATCAATTTTTCAATGTTAGGAAGAGAGAACGAGGGTTCAAAAGTTACACTGTAACTTAACATTCTGCACGTTTTCTTTTTACATATATGGATTGATATTCCTAAATAATACATTTTAAACATTTAGAAATAAGTTCCACCATTTAAGATGTTAAGAAGTTTGGTCAACAAATTAAAGTAATACTTATGATGGTCTTCTCTGTGCAGTTGAGTAAGAATTTGCATTAGATAAATAAAATGTTTCTACACCTTCACATAACATACATAACAATAACAATTGCGTGATCAAAATTAGTGACAAAGCACTCGGGTGACAAAGCGTTGAAAGGTAAATAAATAATTTTTTTTCACGTCAAGAAGTTTCAACTATCGATCTTCGAGTCCCTCGCTATAGTTTCAAAGCCCCGATCCTCAAGGCATCTTGTGGATTATTATTTCATTGCAAAATAATGTAAAACGAAGCATATCTTTATCGACCTGATATCAGATCAACACAGCAATTGCTTTTTAAGCGTTCTATAACCTTTTGCGTTCCGGCAAATGTGGTTACGTGCTCGAACATGGATAGCGAGGCTGTCCTTCAGCCTTAGCCGGTGCGGCGGCTTTAGGGAGGGAGGGAGGGAGGGAGGGAGGGAGGGAGGGAGAGAGAGAGCAAGAGAGAGAGCTAGAGGAGGCGTTCCCAGCTTAGGAAGCACCTGGAAAGCTAATTGAGAAGAATGGCGAAAACTCGAGATCTCCCTATCTTTGACAGCGTAAGAAGTTTCTCGAAACTCGGATGTAGAGAGGAGCCAATTCATCCCGGCACGAAAAATTTAGTGTGACTTAAAGTGCTGTGTGCTCTTCTGCGAGCGTCAGCGAGTAATAGAGCGGGAGAAAATGAGTCCTGAGTTTTATAATCCAGCAAGTGACCGGAAGAGAGAGGGATTGACACTGAAATCAGCTATCGCGGAAGAGAGAAGAGGAGTCCTATGTTGGACACTAGTGAAGGCTCGGAAGAGAAGAGAGGCTGCTCCGTGCAAGATTTACAGCAACATTACGCGCAAGGATAAGCTGGTTTGACTGGGGAAAAACTAGACAAAGACACAATATGTTACATGCAGCGCAGTTACAGAGGAACAATATACTTTATAAAAGGTTCGATGTTTTCAGGTAAGGCTATATAAACTACAGATTGCTGGGGTGGCTGTTTCAACTGGAGCTCCCTTTGAGAGGAATGTTTTGTGACTATGTAAATATGTGTATATAAAGTTACTGGATTCAAAGGTAGTACATATAACTTCATATTAGATTCTCTTCCACGGAACTTTATTCGCCGCTTCTATAGTAGTGAAGTCTAACATAGGAGCTGAAACCGTAACTGTGTTGTTAACAAATGGACCCTAAATACAATTGTCTGCTGTCGAGAGCAATTTCATATTTCAGCAAATTACTTGCTTGTAGTTTACAGTCCAACATACCAGAAACTTCATAGAACAATGGGCATTAGGAAGAACGAGACAGTAACATTTGTTCGTCATCTAATTACCGCGGACCTCTACCGTAAACTGGGGAAATGTATATAGGTGGACAGTAAGTCAGTGCTTGTGCAAAACCGTATAGAGCTGTGCTAGCATTCCCTTCGCGATTCCCTAATAAAATTGTCCTCCCTCCCAGACTACCTTTTTCCATTTGATTTTTATAGGGTCATGAAACAAATTGTCTCTCAATAAAATTTATATTTATTCGGACGTCACATATACGCAATAAAGCTAAGTAGAAGTTAAAATATATTTTAGAGTATTTTACGTAAATGAAGTCGAAATTTAAAGCGGAAATTCTATTACGATTAGAAATGAAAGTAGTTTTATTTTAGTTTTCTAATAACATGGGAGCGAGGCAGAAAGGATACGCGCGTTCATAAAACAACGGGCGAAGGCTTAAATATCTACCAAGAATTTTCCCTGGTTTGAGTGATGCAAAATTAAAGGAAGGAGTATTCTTTGGGCCTCATATTAAAAATTAGTGTGGCCCTCATTTAACTGCAAACAAACATGCAGCGTGAACGTCATTTAAAAGCGTTGTGAATGGGTTCCCGGTAATAAGACGGAAAAAGTTAGTGAGCAACTAGTTCAGAGTCTCCTTCAAAATTACAAGAATTTGGGATACAATATGTTTCCTCAAAATTCACTTCCTGTACTCTCATTTAGAATTTTTCCTACAAACGTGGGTGCAGTGAGTGATAAACAAGGGGAACGCTTCCACCACGACATCTTGCAGATGGAACAGCGTTATAAAGGGAGATGGAATCCATCTATTACTGCGGGATTCTACAAAGACAGGATACAACACAAAGAGAAAACGCATTTTAAAGCAACACCTTCCTTCCATTACGTAAATGTAAGTAGCTAGCGATTTATATCACATAACATGAATGATTATTTATAGTATTCACACAACTATTATGTTGGAAGATTATATAAAGCATTCTGCATTATATATTACAAATGTGGAACTTCTTGGTTAGTATCGAATTTTTCAGAAGTGCAATAGCTGAGAATTTGGAAGTACTGTTGAAAAATGGTCCCATTTTTTGGATTCAGTATGATAAATATATGGATAATAGGAACGTTTCACATGGCAAAATTTTGAAAGTTGTATGGTAATTATCATCATCATTAAGATAGATTATGCAGATGTGGCCAATGCAGAAAAATGACCACATTGCTATTCTGCCTTCATCGGTAAATTTATCTACAAAAAGGAGCTTGCACGTCGATGTATTCCTCACTTCCGGCGTAATAATAGCAGTAGTTAAAAAGGCCCTCTTCATGGCTTTGTAGAGAGGTTTATAGGACAAATGAACGCGAGGGTTGATAAGGAAGGGCTGAACAGCAGTTGCTACTTCTGTGTGTTGGTATCGAAGTGAAAGAGATATGAAGAAGGGATTAGCATTTTCGATAAAGTATGTCCAAGCCTTCCCCTTCCATATACTTCCGACTGCGGCAATTTGCTCTCAATAAGGTGAGCCGCGGCTATACGAGATAAGTGTGAGTAGTCAGCGCCACCTATGTGTTAAAATTAATCTGCATCAAGAAATTATTTTTGTGGTTATAGCTTCCTCCCCGGCGATGGACATATGTGGTGAATAAAATATGTTCGGGGCTCAGTCAGTATAGCGCCTGTCTGCTGTGCGACGGGTCCCGGATTCCATTCCCAGCTGAAGGGTAGGAATTTTTCTCTAGCTAAGATTATTGCCTATCCTCCCCGGAATCTGGAAGTATGAATGGTGTGTGTGTCTCTGTGTGTACATAATAATGCATAATACCCAAAGTTTACCAGAAGTCCAACCACAAGCGAATACCAGTTACACCATTGCCTATAGCAATAATGTGTTCCAAAGGAAGGGCCGCCGATAAGACCATTGTAGTTAAAGGTAGGGGATAAATGGAACTTTATATACTTTCGGGAGGCAGTTTTGGGCTTGATGGCTCCTAGGAATTTGCCCTTCATGTTGAAATTGGGGTAAATAAACTAAAACAACTGGTTTAACTCACTTAAACATAAATAAATAAATATATGGAATTTAATGAATTACTCTTTTATTTTTCCAAAGCTGTCAATATCCCGAGTAACGTCGGGTATTTCAACTGGATACAAAACCGCTTACAACAAAACGTCACGCTTCATAACAATAATCTACAATTTCCTTCCATTACTCTACACATAAGACCTCGAACGTTTTTTAAAAACACAAAAAGGCCTTGTGTAAACGGCTCCAGATAACAGAACTTTGAAGTAGGTGCTAAATATATATCATAATTAAACGTGCAAGATGTCACCTCATCTATGAATTACGCTCCAGATAGATCAGATGTAACATAGCATGAGTAATTTACCGCCTGAACCATCCTGCTCGGTTTGTAAACCTTAATAAACAGACAAAAACACAAAAAATCTCGTTAAAATACACAATTTATGACAAATGAATTTTTGTGGCAGTTGCCATTTTCGCGATATTGTTTATTACTAATTGTCAAATACTTCATACTCTCCCTCGTGATCATACAAAGAGTAGAATTTCAAAGCCATTACATAACGATGCATTTAATCATACTAGTGCTTAAGCCTACTGTATTCCCCTCGTAGCCACAAGAAATGTATAATAAAACAATTTCTGCAAATGTTTATCTCGATTTACATGAATCAGATAGCAGAATAAGCTTTGTAATATATTTTGAATAAGAATGGGTGGATAAATTCTAGTGGATGTAACACCGATAAATTTCTTCCCCATATACCTCCTACTAATCATGATAAACATTCCTCAGAAATCTTTCAACGCACGTTTTGCTGCAGGCAATCAAGATCATACAAGAAGCGGAAACAGTAGTCGAATATATACACTGCCATTGCAGTCGGAGGAGCTTGCGGTTTCCGGACAATGGAAGCTGACCAGTCCAACCTGCAGCAGGTTGCGACGAACCGTTGGTGCAGACAAATTCACACCTGTTGCAGTGCTCCAGCGTCGAGCGAACACTGTGGATGAAGCTGTACGGTCCGTTATGGTCATGCGGATAAAATGACGGTCATCCCGTGCTGTGGCCATGTTCACTGTTCCAGGTCCGCTCTTCGCTGCATACGACCTTCATCTATCCACTGCTTTCACACACGTATCACTGTCGTAGCAGCAAGCCCTGTATGAGCCGAAATGTCACGATATGACAAACCCGCTTCCCAGAGACCGATCATTCTGCCCCGTTCGAACTCACTCACATGTCGATATGGCTCCCTTTGACGTCGACGAGGCGTACTGGCACTCACTTTATTGTTTCCACCTTCTTTGACAGCTCTGCACTGACTACACTGGGCGCAACACTGACCCTGTTGGACCGACACGAGAGGGCCCTGCTCGGCCTACTTGTACCCCATCTCTCTGCAAACCTAATCACTTATTGCTTGCACACTCTTCTACATTTCCGCCAAGTTTGGGAGTTATTCGGGAAATTCTTTCTAGATGTTACAATTTTCACAAACGGCAGTGTATTATAATTATATAATCTGTCACGCAGATTTACCAAGAGATTTACCAGAACAGAAGAGTAGTTACAAATATATTTAAACTGGGTAAATTTCTCTGTAGAATAATAACTGAAAATGGTGTAAATATTAATAAATCTATTTTTCATGTGGAAAGTTGAATCACTGAAAAATCCAGTACCACATTTGGAACTCAAATCACAGATATTCACTCTCCATGCTCATGCTGTTACTGCTGAGCTGCCATGTCTTTCAACTTCAACATCAACATCAACTTAGAGCCTACTACACTCGACTAATGTGAAAAATCCTCCGGCCAAAAGAGAAAAAAAGACGAAAGCTTATGGCATGATCTCATTAGAAACAAAAGAGAGAATGGATGCTGCTTCTGTGGTCGAATGGTCAGGGTTCTAGCTTCTTAACTCAGTGTTCAATTCCTGACAGGGAGGAGGGAATTTTTCTTTGAGAAGAATCATTCCCTACCCTCTGCAGAGTCTGGAAATATTTATGCGGGTGTGAATGCGAGTTTGTGACATCATAAAAATAATTAAAATTAAACATTAAAACAAAGTTCAAAGAGTTAATAACATTATCAGTTGTTTCTCAAGTAAAATTCCCCAATAGGACCATAAGTTATAGGGGACTAAAAATAGGAAGAACATTTTAACACTTCCAAATGCTAAAACAACATCGAAAAATTCAAACGAACAAGGTGAATATTTTAGTCCATCAGAAATGATTGTCACGAAAAAGGTTTTTTGACATACATTGTATTTATTAATGAGATCTGTATCACTTAATTACTTTCTCTGCCTCGTACATAGTAGGTAGAGAAGGTATTGCTTTCCACCCAAAAATTCGATACCGATATTTCAACGGAAATACATGTTTTGAGGCCCCTGAATAAAAAAAAAACATTTTTAAGAAAGAGGTAGGTATGTGTGTCTGTGAACAGCATAACTCAAAAACGTAAAATCGGAACAACACTAAATTTGGTATTTAGGTTCAGGATCTTCCAAAGATGCGACGCGAAAATTTCAAATTTTCCCACCCCAAACTACCCTTTACATGTACATTTTTGACAGTTCTTATTTTCTATACAATAGCTCCAATGATTTTGATTAAAATACCGTACATCAAAGATATTTACATTAAAAATAAGATGTAAATGTTGAATTTTTTGGGAATATCCTCTGAAGTCCTCTTCTTTCGTAAGAAATTTTGTATAATTTTATATAACTGCTAAACCTCAAGCAATAGACGAAAACGTACAACTCAAAAATTGTAGGTCTGTATGAAACACATAATTTGTCAAATAACTTTTTATGGCGCAAGCTATTTCTGAGATATCCGTTATTAATGGTTCGAATTTGTCAATACTTGGACATTCTTTTAAGGTCCTGTCTAGATTCAGTTGCTTCTTGCGATGTCATGCAACAGTATGGAATTTTATGGCCAGCTATAGCGTCCAGTTCTTAAATAATTGACTATCGCTATTCTCTCTGTATCTGTAACGAAATGTGTATTGTAGCTATTTCTGCAAAGTTTTATTTGGATTAAAATGAGGTGGATAGAAAAATAAGTTTTAGTAAGATTAGTTTATATACCCACTAATAAAGATGGAGGGTAAAGAAAGTCATGTGAGGGTGTCATTTCAGATTTTCTTATCCGTATAAGAAAATAGCAAATTTTCCAGTTATAGCAAATCCATAGAGAAGGAACGCATTGCAGACTGTTTACCAACGGTTAAATACGGTTAAATATTTCAAGTTATACTCGTCATACCAGCAGCTCAAACATACATTTTAAATCGTTATAGTTAGTTATTTAGAAAATAAAAAGTAACCAATGTTTTCTGTATAAGGAATTTTCTTTGCTTGTGGAATTCCCTTAAAAACTTCGCTTAGGTCATTAAACATAGCCTGAATTAAACAAGAAACTTGACTTTTTGTAAGACGTGGTCAATTTTTAACGGCTGAAAATTATTTAGCGTATAGTAGGGATTATGAGGTTTTGCTAACGAAATAAGAACTGTGCAACATCGCATTATTATTGTTATAATTATTATTGTTGTTATTATTGTTGCATCCATTAAGAAAAAACTGTTTTTACGTGCCACACAGTAGATTTAAGACATTATATACAACCCTGCGTGTTTCTTGACACTTCAGGAAAACAAAAAGTTTTTAAGCAATCCTAAGAGGTTCATTCCACATCAATAATAATGGAAAATAAATTTTTTCCACAGAGATTTCTAATAGTTGTAAAACATCTGGCACGAATATACCGGTATCACTGAACGTACATCAACATGCAAAGACGGAGCAAGCAGAGCATGCAATAATGAAATGAGAGGTGATGATGGATATTGGGTTACTTTAGCAGTGTAACTCTCAATCACGCAATGCACTGGCGACACAAAGCAGGCTTAATTATGGCTGAACGAACTAAAAGTAAGAAATAAATAACTGTGGTTTGCGTTAATACTGGTTACATGTGATCATGAAAGAAAAGACCCCGATAAGAAAACACAGTCAAGCAAACGTTAACTAGGTGAAAAATGTTTACCTAATAACAGTTCAAGTAAGAAGTACGCTTTCTTACAAAGAGGGTCCCGATTTCTTAAAATCTGTGTCTTTATACACGATGGAAGTGGTATAAGTATGCAGATTCAAGAGAATGATAGGTTGTTTATATGACAGATTGTAATTACATGCATAGTTAATTAATAAATCGGATACAAAGTTTGTAAGTTATGGCAGCGTTGCAGAAGCCTAGAGATGTCTTCAAACAGAGGCGAGGGTTTGTGTTATTCCGCTAGCTTGTAACAAGAAGTAGGGAAGAGCTTAAGATTTGCATGTGGATAGATGGAATGGGATAGGATGGGGTATCTTATTTGGCTTCAAATTATTGAAGTTATTTCACAAGTATTAGTGCATGGGTCATTGACCGTACATGCATATTTTAGATACAATAAGGTGACAAAATAAACAACAGAGAAATAAAATACAAAAAGGGAAATAGAGATAAATTACCTTTGTCTAACTGAACAAATTTGACCTAGCTTCGCGTACTTTAGCCAAAAAATTGCCCATGTTTTGCCAGTTCCTCTGGTCAGCCAGTAGCTCCCAAAATGCCAATCTCATTCTTGAGGACTTAAGAATTTTTCTTTCAGTTTCATCGTTCGCTGGTTCTCCCACTGTGCACATTCCGCCAACGTACCCAGTACTCATCCAAATCACAGAATGGGCAGACTCTCCTGCCAGAATAGTCAGTCATTTTCTCTGCCCACCAGCACCCCAGTCTAAACCATGCCTTTCTTCCTAAATTAAGTATATATGCCTCTTTAGCCCAGCTCAATTTTATTTCATTTGCTAGACTTAGAGAAGGTTTAATTTTACAAACCGATTCTATTTCCTGTTGGTTGATGTCTCTTAGTCTTCTTTTAACACCTTTCCATATGTTTTTGTCATTTGTTTCAGCTCTTAGCCATACTGACCCCATTCCTATTCTCCTCAAACCCCTTTCCAAATCAGCTGCCCAAACAGGTTTTCTCGCTGGTATTTATAACATTTGGATCGTAGTTTGGAGTTATCCTCATGCATCAGCCTTAGCCAGTACTTCACTGCTCTTATTTTGCATCTCCCATCTCCCTCAATACCCCCGAATTTGTGTGTAAACAAACCAGCAGGCGCGTATGTAACCTTTCGCTTCCTCGCTGCTGTGTATTGGTAATGACTGATGATTATGAAGACTCGTCAACGGTCAGATTACATAAATTGTGTCAAAATACTGGTCTAAAGTCCCTAGGCGTATGCATACTCTCTAATTCGTGATACTAAGAATTGCGCAAACTGTGCTGTATTTCATTTTGCCATTTCTCTTCGAGCATTGTTTTATTAAGACTGACAACATTGTTTACAGTTTAGTTTCACAATATGAATAAAAATAAATTAATGCTATCTCTCAAATGATACGATTACTTTTCACCTAAATATCAAAGTACCTTTAACAACTTCAGATATGTGAGCTGGCTTCAACTAACAGTATCTCAGCAGATGTTCATTGGGCACCGCTTGCTTGTGTGCATGCTTCGCACCTCTTCTGCCATTTGAAGAAGATGCCAAAATTATTTCTAATATCTTCATCTGCTCCGAAGATGCGTTGAAGAAATTCCTCCAAGGAGCCTATTTCACCCTTGTAAACTTTACTTTTCATGTCACTCCAGAAGTAAAATTGCAGGATGAGACCTGGAGATGTTACGGGCCATGGTACAGGTCCAAATCGTCCAATCCAACGACCAGGAAAGCCTTCGGGTAGTCACTTATGTGAGGTGGTGCACCATCGTGAAGATATCACATCGTTTTTCCAATCATCAACGGTACACCCTACTTCAGACTGGGCAAATCATATTTTTAAAATCTATGGTACTTTGCACCCGAATATGCTCTAGAAGAACGAAAGTTCCAATGAGAAGGTCTCCAATTATACCTGCTCAAACATTAACGGAGAACCGGTATTGAAAATCCACTTGTTTTATAGCGAGTGGATTTTCACAAGCCCACGTGTGCGTAAAAAGATCCATTGGGGGTCACTAGTGTCTGTTTTGCTAACTAGTCCTATCCTATCCTATTAGGTGTTCGGGGATCGCCGCACTTCTCATTTGGAAGCTTCCCGCATGCGCTGAAGATATTGAGGCATTAGTGGCTCCAGAAGACGTCAGGCTACGAAGGTCTTGCATCAGAGAGGTTGCAACCATAACATATATACCTACGCTTACGGTCCAGATATTTAAATTGTTGAGTTATGGTACTGAATTGAACACCATGCGGGCTTTTAATGTACTTAGTATTAATGTACTCGCCCAGCATATTAGGTGTCATTCCTAACACACTAGCTCCTGATCCAATTGTGGTTCAAGTGTGATTAGAAAAAGAAAGCAATATATAGCACGAGAATTTAAAGGAACATTCATTCTGAATCCCAGCGCTAGTTTAAAAGTATGTGTTAACATCATATTTAAAACTAAACTGCCATATGCAGTCTACAAGATATTTCCATACTCTAAATAAATTGAGAATCAATAATTCCGTTTGCTAGGGCTATTTCAGGGATAAAACGGACTAATAAAGCCCATAAAATAAGACAAAATGTTTACAATAAAATATAATTAATTAATCTCAAAATACTGGTCAGTGCAGCGATGACTTAATGCATATAACATATTCAGTGCATATAAATTATACATTCAAATCCTTATAATCTTCTCCATTTCCCTGTTAGCCTCACAGTCCTTTAAAATGTTTGCAATCTTCTGTATTGATGTTTACTTTCCCAATTGTAGTCTATCACTTGGTTTATTTCATGTTTCGTACCTTGGACAAATATTCCAAATGCTGTTTTGTGTTCTGAATTTAGCACTAGTTTCCAATACAAATGTTCGTTATACCTAATCGTAAAGGAACATGGGATAATTTCCCAGTGATATTAGAGTATGATCCCCAATTATCAATACAGTTATTGCACATAATTAAGTTATACGAGTTGACTGAAATATGGATGTTGCTATCTGACATCTCCTATCATATAATTGGTTTATATCAGATGGCTGATATGAGTGTTGATACCTGGCATCCCCTAGCACACAATTGGTCATATCATGTGAGTTTATATCAGATGAGTGATGTGTGAGTGTTAATATCTGATACTTCCTCGCACATTATTTATGTTAGATAGCTGATGTATGAATGTTGATTTATGATACTTCTTAGGACACGATTGGTCCATATCAGATGACTAACATATAAAACTGTATATATGACATTTCTTAGCACATAATTGTCTTATGTCAGATGCCTACCGAATCAAATTCAATAGCAGTGAAGTCTAAATATTCGTAGCTTCGATGTGACTAATGTTCAATAGTTTTTCTAGGGTTTAATTTTCATAAATTAAATAAAGAATGCAGAGGGAAGATAAAGAAATAAAAATTAGAACTGCAGCTGGAAAAACTGTTCAAAGAATTTCCAAATTGAGGGGAATAGTCATTTAAATTTAATCTGTTAGGCGATAATAGCAACTTTTTCAGGTCGGCAAATCAGGCAAGTACAAGGTTTTACTGCAACAGAAGAAAATGACATGATTTTAATGTTCTTTCAATACTACATTCTTTAAAAATGGAAGTTATTTTCATAAATGAATAATTTAAGAATACGTAATAAACTCCTGTCAGCTGCCTATGGCTAATATTTTTCAATATTTGGCCAGAACATACGATGCCTATATCACTCTTAAAGCCTTACATGAAGATTCAGAAGACCTAAAATGAGTTCGGTTCACAAAACCGTACAAACCAGTTACAAAATCATATGACTTTGACATGACAGAACGCCTACCATGTAACTTTGAGTAGTGTTTAACGGCCTTTCTTACTGCATAAGATATCACAAGCGGTGGACACTAATGATTAGGCACAGGAATTTCTAAGCGCTTAAACCAGGACGGAGGGAAATAAGCTTCCACTGTTATTGGACTTCAGGCAGCGACGTCGCAGATAACAAAATACCCCAACAGAGATATTGAGTTTTATTTATGGTCCTTAGCGTCCCTTCTATATTGGGCGAGAAAGGCAGGAAACTTTGCTCAGAGGCCTCTTTATCAGGCTCGAGGTTCTTTTACGTGCCGTAAATCTACGACACGGGACCACCGGCTTTACTTCCCTTCCGAAGGAAGCCATGCTAGGATTTTTACGCCCGAAAACCTCCATCGACCTCCCCCGGTTTCAACCGCGACCTTGGTAACTAGAGGCTAGCATAGTACCCCTAGACCACGGAGGACGACAATAGATCATCCCCAACTCTCTCGTATGGAAATGGAGATTTCACTAAAAATGCACCTTTTGAGGTAGTTTGAATTCAAAGACGCATGCTTAGAAAAAGTAGATACATGGATGCGTGCGTGCGTGAAAAAACCGCATAACTCGTAAGCAAGCGGCGTTTGCAGACAACACTCGGACCGATTTTTATGTAGCCGTCAGTGACCTTTGGTCTCTGTTAGTTTGCAGTCTTTGGTTTGAGTATACCTGAGATAACTTGAAGCGAATTGCTTAAAAATTCCTGTTTGCTGATGGTACATGAAGAGAAATGATAATTGGGGAAAGGAAATTTGGGAAGAAAGCATTTAGGGGACCTCCCCGGATTTGACACTTATGGGCACTGAAGAAAACCTGGAAGATATATCAGTCTGGGAGGATGTTCCTGGTTGTATTTGACCTGCACTTCTTGAGTCGTTAAGGCTATCCGTGTCGGTACCATGTCCTTAAAATCTATCTCTACTTACATTTGTTGCTGAAAGTGTAAAATGTCATTTCACTTTAACTACAAAGAGAAAACTTTGCTCACTTGTATATTTTCTTCTCGATGCCTTTTCTGTTTGACAGAAACAATCTACCTCTGCCAAAAGAAGAAGTGTATATCTTCAGCTTTTTCACAAGTCAGTTACCACAGTGTTCTCTCAGGACGTTTTGACTGCTCGGTTAAGTTATCTGGCTACCAGCCAAAAAGAAACTGAGGGGAACAAGGAAAGTTTACTGCAATACATTGTTCCTGGAAACCAGAGTGAGTGGAAACAGGAGTGTCAAAAAGTTAGTATTTAGCAGGTCATTTCATTCCATCGACACAGTCACACGCTATACACTACCTATTAACATTTCAGAGGATACATATAAAATCGTCTCTGTGCACTCTGTGCGATACGAGTATGCACTCAAGCAATTTGTTAGGCAATCACATTTTATCCCTCCGAGAATTCGACAGCAACTAACAATTTATAAAATAATTTGATGTGCCCATTCATCAGCCCAAGTTCATGTAAAACAAAACAATTCTCGTTTGAAGTTTCAAAACATTCTAATACTTAAGTCGGCGAATATTTAAATGTATAACAATAATTGTTTGGAAACGGTTGTTGAAAAAACACCTTACATAAACTGTGTATTTTAACATCTGGAGGAAATTTTCTGACTCTGACTTATAGTTTCCAGGTCATTGTACATGTTACTAGAATGAAAAGATAACGACTGTGGTGTAGTGATTGGCGTGCTAATCTTGTAAATTCAAAAATCCCAGATTCAATTCTCAGCTGGAGCTGGGAATTTTTATTTAGTCAAGGATCATTCTCTATCCTCTTTAAAGTCTGGGAATATGAATGTATATATGTTTTACTAAGGTATTGATTAAGAAAATAGATTAAAAATTCACACATATTGTTATACTTTAGGTACGTTGGCAGCATTTTGTCTTATTTAGAAAAAGACATAAGGAACAATCCTAAAAAGTGTAAAATCCTTTCCTAAACACTTCTTATTTTGGCGGAGGTAGACTGTTTCTGACAAACAGAAAAGCATCGAGAAGAAAATATACAAGTTTTCTCTGTGTAGTTAAGTGAAATGACATTATATACTTCAGCAGAGATGGCCGTTAAGACACGGACTCGAGAACGGAAGATCGGCGGTTCAAATCCCGCCAGGACCGTCCTCCCAAACTGATATTTCTTCCAGGTTTTCCTCAGTGCCCGTAGGTGGCAAATCCGAAGAGGTCTCCTAAACGTAGGCGTGGAATGTTTTCTTCCGAAATATCTTATTCTCCAATTGTAACTTCAGTTCATTTATCAACAGACAGGAATTCTTAAGCAGTTGGCTTCAAATTATCTAAGGAACGCTCAAACCAAAGCATCCCCATGTAAACTAATTTTAAATTTCTACCGGCTTCAAACAAATTGAAGCGTCCAGGGGAAAAACAGGCTAAGTCATAAATCCGCGATCTTCTGTTGGAAATGTGGTCCAATTTAAATTAGATGTTGAATAAGGGAATAAGCAGTTAAGTCGGAAGAATGCGTTGTAAAAGAAAACATACACAGGGGAAAAACATTCAAGTCATAATGAAACAGAAAGAACATGCCAAGTCCATGAAAAGTAATTTTAATATCTTAATAATTTTAATTATACTTTAATTATCTTTTCGCAAATTTTCTGTACGAGTTGGTGGTTGTAAAATTCTTTAAAATATTATCAATATTAGGAATATAAGTATGACTGAGGTGATTGATTTGTGAATATAATATTTGCCTTTTTACATGCTTGGATTATAGGTTTTATATTTTTGTTTGTAGCTGATTAGCCGATCACGAAAGAAAAGTTATGACCCCTTCAATATTTGAAGAAATGTTTTACAAATTCAAGGGTGGAATCTATTACACTGGTATATCTCATATGTGAATGTCTGCGGCTGGCTCTTCTCGATAATTAAGTATAAATATTGTGTTTGCTTTAATGTCGAGCAACAACAAAAAATAAGTGTATTCAAGTATTATTGCAAGTCTGGTTATACATAGACACACGCCAATAACTGACGATATTGTTTTGCAATAAAATAATGAAAGTAGTAGCACATTAGTCTTTTTTCACCATATCAATTACGAGGGAAATAATTGCCAAGGCATAACAATGTTTTCAAAGTTATTAAATCTTCCACTGAATAAAGCCAGAAACAGTTTTCGTCTCCTACTTACATGTTCTTCAATAGTTTTAACTTCTAAGAAATGTTTTAAACAGTTACATTGTGTGTTGGGCCTTTATGGATTCTTAAACATTAAAAATGCTCTCCTGAAAAATCGCTATAACTGACTGATCCTTTTTCCCCCTGGACCCCTAAATTATATCCCTGCATATTCGCTTATCATTCGTTAAATTATTCATTAAATACTTTCACTTGTTTTTTGCTTGTTAAACGAGAACTCAATAAATAAATTTAAATTAATATATTATGCATATTTTGAATCTTTCAGGGAATATGGAATATTATTCTGGGGGCAACTCAGTGGAAAGTAAACATATATTTCTTATGCCAAACAAGGTTATAACTTAAGATTATTTCCAATCCCCAGAAACTCGTGCAAAGTCACATGATTGAAAATATTAACCCTTCTTTACGTGTATATATTCTCCATATTAAAACATTATGCATGCAATAGAGCCATTTTCATAACAAACATGGAAATTAATGAGATAAATACTAGACAAAAGGGAAAATTCATCGTCTGAATGCAACACTTTCTTGCTTCCAGAAAGCTGTGTATTATGAAATCACGCAAATATTTAACACACAAAGTGGCAATTTCAATACATTCCAAACTGCTGTTAAAGAGTATTTTTGCTTTGCCATTTACTTCTTTAGAAGATTATTTGAATGACAAGCCATCCTGGTAACACATATACAGCTCTGTAAAACTTATTTTGCTGATTTTAATGAAAAACAATTTCACACATATGCCTACTTTAAACTTGTATATAAACTTCGTATATTTCAGACACTGAAAATTGGTAAACTGACAAACAATGCTATATACTTTCAAATCAATTATAAAATAATAATGGCACGCACAGGCTAAATACGTCCAGTGAAAATGTAAAATAAAGCTAAGTATTTCATTTATATAAATTCTGTAAATGCAAGGAAATATTTGTACATTTTTTTTTATTTAAGTGTATATATCTCTTATGTTTCCTTTAACTTCTTTACTTTAATTTACTTATTTTAATATGTACTGTGGTCATATTTAATGTTTGTTTATACATATAATCAAATTGTATTTTCTTAACATATTCTTTGTGAACTCTCAGAACACAATTCAATCTAAATCTCTCTCGTTATTTAAATAATACCAACATAACCAATACGTTTGTAAAACTATTGGCTTTCTCAGGGTTATAATTACTTTTATTGGTAGCTTTTGTGTTCTTTCCATTTGTAAAGATATATCACGGGTACACAGGCCAACTTGCCATTTCCGGCAGCAAGGTGATGCACAATATAAAATAAAAGGAGTAGTTATGTCCCTCAGTCTAGCTGCGGATAATTAAAAAAACATTTAACCCAATTTAAAGGTTAATAAAGTAGATTAAAGTCGTAGTATTCGTAGCTGAAACGAACCCCATTTTTCCGCCTGACAAGCGAAAATTCATTATATTACACGCTGGTTGTTTGGGATGACAGTCCATAAATACGTTAACAGCGTTTTGACCATTGCCCTGGATTTCATTATGGTTTATTTCGCTTCTAATTCATTAAAAATTATATACGAGTAAAACAGTGAGCCCAATTCCTCCTGCCGATTTCCAGTCAATTATGTATATATTTTATTGCAATATTACTTCTAGCAGCAAATTTTCAAAGCCTCTAGCCTCGGTCTAGAAATGTTCAGTAGCAACATCAATTCGAAGGCTCCTTATATTAACTATCCTTAGTTTTGCACCAAATTTCGATGCATAAAATTTCAAGTATATTCAAGTGTTTTGTTATATTTATTTGGTAAAGTGCTAGAAAAATCATAAGTGGTTTGTCTACTGGAATGTGGCCTTGGCCACTCTTTCAGTAGACATTACTACAATTCATAAGTTTAGTAACTAAATATTATTACCGACCTACAATTAAATTGCCTTTTTCTCTCTCTCCACAGTCCATTTTTACTTTTGCTTACATTATATAAATATTGCTTTATTTCCTAAAGATTCTGTTTAAAACTGATGTTCTGTCTTCTTCAACCCGCTTATGACAAATTCTCCCCTCTAGTTTTTAATTTATTTACAATTAAAGATTATGTGCTCTAAGCCTTACTCCTCTCCACGCAATGGATACTCCCCTATATAAACCCATTTCTCTGACCTTTTAACTTGCACACTCATATGAGAAACGTCTGAAAAAAATTATTCATCAAAACCTGCTGTTATAAGAAAATTTTAAATGTTATTTCTCATATGTTTATATATAGTTAATTATGGATAAACCTACTTTCTGTCATTTACTACTATATTATAACAATTATGTTGAAACTTCTTTGTTCATAGTATATGATATTACATTCCGTGTAATGATCAGTTAATTTTATTATTCACCCTATTTTCAAGACTCACATTAATTTTATTCTGAGTTATATAATATAAGTGTATTTTCTTTTGTACTTAAAACTATAACCGTAAAGTGCCTTCTGGTAAAATAGGGTTCAACACATTAATATTAAATAATAACAACAACTTCCACACTCAGTTTTTGCCCTCTCTTTCGTTTCTCCATATTAAATTTCTAGACATGCAATGGAGCCATATTCATAACATGGAAATTCATCAGTAAACACTAGACAAAACTGTTTACTTCAGTATATTTTTCTCTATACGAAGTACAGTTCAGCATAAGTCTAACCAAGTTTTGTTTCTCTGTATCTTCAAATAGTAAACTTGTCTCTTTCCAAAACCCTTTAGTATTTATTTCCCTCCTTCTACATTCGATTGCTTTTAAGATATTTCTTATCCTCTTATTCATCCATTACACTTTAGAGATGATTCTTGATCAATTAAGCGCTATTTTAGTAAGTTATTCTTATCTAAATTTAGAATCCTATGGGAATATTTCAGAACTATTCCTATAATTAAACATTTTCTTGCTACTCGTCCCAATTAGCGGTTGGCGATTTATTTCATACGTAAGGACGTATACTGATGCACATAAGATGTGGCCCGTAATGGAACCCAGTTGTTTATCTTGGTACTGATAAATCCAGCCCCCTCTCTGCCAGCGTGACCACCTCTGTTCTTTTAGTATAATTCCAGCCATTGGGTTGGCAGGGTGCCTTACTTCCCTCAGTATATGGCCGAAATGCCGAAAGGTAACAGTACAAGCTAGTCGTCTATGCCCTCATTAGCAGAGTACCGTTATGACAATACTTTATTGAATTTTGGCGTAAAAATAAAATATAATGTAATAAAAATGTATAATGTCGCTGATGAAAGCTCTCATATAAATGCCATAGGTACCATCCAGTTTAACAACACACACAAATAATTCTTCACCTTTCCTCTAGAAGGCGGAATTATGTTGTATTGGTTAAGTATTTCTTTGTGTACCAATCGTAGTGAAATTCATTCATAGAGACGGTATCCGAACTACCCCTTCATTTCACTTATATTATAACATCGTTCATTGGTTCGTTTTATGTCCCTGAATTGTTTTCCAGGCCAGTGACATAGATAACCGATACCAACTGGATAGAGTTCATGTTTGGCTACCTAAATGTGGAAACCTCACGGAGGGAGAAACGCTATTGCAATCTAAGGGAATGAGTCACTTTTTATGCGCGTCAGTGTACGAACAGAGGGCTGCCACTTTTTATGCGCGTTAGTGTACGAACAGGCGGGCTCTAATAGGAGCTTCGCAGCAGCGAGCGCACCTAAAAATCTGGACAGACATATGAAACCTAACGATTAACACAAAATATAAACGTGTGAACATCATTGGCGATGAGCAATTGTGCTAAAGCCGCCGATAAGACCTAAGATGTTAAATGTGACAGGAATGGAACAATCAAAAAAATCTTATGTGTATTTTCACATGACATTCTCTAACCACTATAATTTTTATATGCCTTTAAAAGTTATTCCTACAAAAGCTTATCCTTCTATCTATCTTAGATTGAGATAAGCGTTTGCAGAAATGTTTAATTACACTTTTAATTACAGGATACAGGAGGCTGAAGCGATAGTCAAGTCCTTCAAAAGTGGTTCGCTATATGCTGGCTTTGAAATTTCCTCTCTGAGTGACCACGAGAAAGAAACGAATGGCGACCTAACACTTGAAACAAACGATGTAATATTTAAAAATTCAAACTAATGACAACGAATATCATAGAAGTGATTTGACATACATAAAAATGGAATATAAACTGTGTTTTAATTAGATCTATACTTTTGTATAGTAAGCTTTGTTTATCTCTTATGACTTACCAGTATACAAAATTTCTTCAGCATGAAAAAGATTTCATGGGCCATTCGCTAAAATTCAAAATATTATATACTTTATTTGTCAATCAAATTATCTTAAATATGTGGTATTTTAATCATAATCTTTGGGGGGATTTTTGAGAAAACAAAAATAACAAACAAATTTGGAGTTTTCTTGAAACTCTTCTTGTCGTATTCTTGGAAGCCATTGAACTTATTTATAAAGTTTGATATTTATCAGAGATATCGTTTTTATAACTATTCGTACAGCCCACGTGAAACCTCGATATCAATTTTTGGGTGAAATACAATACTCCCTTTGTTACAATAGATAAGCGTTAGAGGAAATTAAAGTAAAAAGGCTTAACAGACATTGTGTAGTTTCAAACTTATAACACTTGAATAAAAATGTTAGAACACTTTTGAGGGGACAAAAATAATTACACAATTTTCACGTGAACTGATCTTTCAATACAAGAAAATGCCCGACTTGATGTCCACATGAATTTTCGTGTATAGTTATGGTTCACTTTTTCATTTACATGGGAGCGCAAATATATCCATTAGTAATTCTTTAAGAACACAGATTCATACCCAAAACCCTAATTGTTATGAAAACAAGCCCTATGAACATCAGCAATTTCCATCAGGTTTCCTTTTTCGAATATTTATGTATATCATGTTTGTATGACGTAATGGTTTGAATATATGCCACTTGGAGGGTTGGTACGAATGGTTGGACGAGGTAAATTCTGTTTTAGGTTAATTTAGTTGAATTTAGATTTTAAATAAAAAGACTTAAGGGACGAGAAGACCCCATAGAGTTTAATATATAAAATAACTAATTGAGTTAAAAATATGTTTTTAATTATTAGGGGTATATTTAATCGGGGTGATTAGAAATATGGAAAACTCTTTTTTAAATTTAATATTATAAGTAGTTATAGAATTAATAATTAATTATTGAAAGATTAAATTACCTTAGCATTAACAGCATAATTCTCTTTGAGAGTTCATATTGAAAAAAGAGATTGTGCCCTCGATGTTGGATTAAGATTAGTTTTGGATGTAAATGTTTTATAACTAGTGGAATTAATTGTTCTTTCACACAAGCCGTGTGTTGGACAGGGTTGGAAAGGTAAAATCAGATGACTGAAAAAATTAATAACTAGGTCAATTCGACCTTGAAAATCTTACATGACCTGAGTTTAAACCTGTGTGAGCCAGGTTGGTTTCTATCTAATTCTATTTAATATCTTAGTACGAGAGAACCAATATTTGAAATACCTTTTTTTAATTGAATTTTATTAATTAGAAAAAATTTTCAACGTATATTGAGGTTTGACGATTTCATAAAAACTTATCTTCAGTTCTCCTTGCATAAGTACATAGATCTTTTTCTACCATTTATATAGTAGATAGGGAAAAGATTGTATTTCATTAAAAAATTCAATATCGAAATTTCACCCAACAGTAGATGTTTTGAGGCCGTCCGAATAAAATAGGAATTTTCAGAAAAAGGTGTGTGAGGAGGGGAGCGTAACCCAAAAAAAAATTTAGATACCAAACTTACTGTATAAATTGAGCATATTTCAAGAATGCAATGCCAAGGTTTTCACGAAATTCCTACCCATCCTAAATCACTCCCTACATGGGTGAATTTCCGTTTTTTTTATTGTAATAAAACACGTCTAATAATATTATTGAAATATCATATGCTTGATATATTAGTATGTAAAGTGAAATGCATATGCTGGCTTCTTTTTAAATAACGTCTAAGGTGCTTTCCATTCGTATTAGATTTAAGAGAATTGTATATAACCGGAAAATTATAAGAGATGGGCACAAATTTACAAGAGAAGAAATGTAGACCTCTTTAAAGTATGTAATTTGTATTAGTTAAACCTTTTGTAGCTTCAGTCGTTTACAAGATATTTCCTGTCGTTCCCTTGAATCGTCCAATATTTTAATCAGCACGCGCTACAATGAAGTTTCTTGTAAGGTCATTCAAATCCTATGCAATATTATAGTCGACTGGTTTTTACACGATGACTGTTGTACTGATGTATTTTATGCTCTTGTATATAGAAGCCTTTCACCTAACATGTATTGCCTTTGAGAAGTAGAAAATTAAGTTTTGTTTTGTATTAATAAGCTGTAAAATAGCCATCAAAACAAATCATAGTGGGTAGAGAAAGTAGTATGATTAACACATTAGATGCACACCTAAGTTTAAACAAGCGTTAGTGTTGCAAATGTAGAAGAGAGAAAGGTTTTAAAATTTCATGGAATTCCAGTCCATGAAATCAAAATGTTTTAATTCAGGATAAAATCACACCATTCATTATAAGTTCCTTTTCTTCTTTTCTATACGCATGGAATATTTAAGACTGTACCTTTGTTATTTGCAACATTTTACCTGAAGATAAAAAAACTAAGTTGCGGAGAAATTAAAAATACATCATACTGCATTTTCTCGTTTTCGAAGCTTTTTGCACTAATTAATTTTGGCAACCGGCGTCTTTAAGTGTATAAGGTCCGGCGATAAGCAGTTCCATTGGCAGAGAACAGATTTGTAAAATGTAATATTTAAAGAAATTAATGAGCCATTTATTTCTACTCACTTTTGAACCTTTAAGTTTTCCAAATTATGTAATTAGGTCATGGTTATATGAGGGAAAGGCTCTAAAGAAACCATAATCAATGAAAATTAAAACTGAATTTAAAACTTAAGTGTATTTTTTCTAATAATGCAGAGTACCTATGCATGAGAAAGCTGTAATATAAAAGCATTTCTAAGTGACTTTTCCATTATTCGTACTGGCGATTACCTATTCGCAAGGCCATAAAAGTGCACTTCTATTCTATGACCCATAAACTTTCTCATTTGTCTGAAACACCGGATAAATTCGATTCTTCAGGCTCTCTAACACTTCTCTGAGGTTTTATAGGTCAAAGTTTTCTATCCAAAGTACCCTTAAGCTATAAACTTAAAGCACTAATTCGTTATAACATTTCTTGCAATAGAAGCTTTTCTAAGTTAATTTTTACAAAGCTGAAGATGTATAATTTTAATGGCACTGGATACTAAATTTTTGGCTTAATTTGGAGAAAAAAAAACAGTTTAAAATATTGTGACGTAGCGGCTATAGTCCAAGGTTATAGAGAGGTCGGCGCCGAACGGTTCGAGTAAAAAACGATAACGCCGCTTGCCAGCGTAAATACCAGGCGCGCTATCGGAAGATAACTAGAACTTTCTGGAAGCTTTATTTCCCTCCTCCTCCTCCTCCTCCTCCTGAAAGTGTGGTGAAATAGTTCTAGAATGTTCGATAACCTTCTGTGAAAGATTCCATTACCTATATAAGCGAGCGTTCTCGCGCAGTCGCGTGTTGTGAGTCAGTTACGAGGCAGTCAGAGTTTAAAACGAGTCGAGTGCGAGGTGAGGAGTTGATTCAGTGGCAGCAGTAGAGTGAGTCGCGTCGGTCAGTCGGTGAGCGAGCGAGTTGCCGGGTGAGTTTCCCGTGCGACATCAAGAGCGATTCTCCGAGCGAGTTGGTGACGCTGTTGTGACGTGCAGCGAATGCTACTGCGCAGCGACGAGCTGTGGTCTTGTGTTCGACTCCTGAGTGAAATGAACCGTCAGGCCCTTAGAGGCTACGCCACGAAGGAACTGAAGGGTCGGAGAATCGAAGTAGTTTTCCTGAGTGAAGTAACATTAGTGCACTCCCGGTGAACTTGAACTAGATAACAGCTTAGAATAGTGACAATAGGAACTGAGTGACAGTTGTAAACCTGGATAAAGTCGCAATATTCATTGAAACAAATTCTCAAAACTGTGGAGTCAGACTAATTTAATTGTGGCTCTGCCTTTTGTGGTCATTTAAATGCCCAAAGGCGACATTTAAATGGATGTACGTAGGTCTGTTCAAATAGTGCGTACAATTTAAAAACTTGATTTTCTTTTAATCTTGTTGTTTTACATTTTTGCCACTTTAAAATCCTCCCAAGTATACCTTTGGATTTATTATTTTAATAATTTCATACATAATCGTTTTCTTCCTTATTGGTTCTTTAGAAAATTAGCTAGTGCATACTTTATTATCTTAGCAATAAAAGTTTTAATGTTATACAAAACTTAATTGTAAAGAACCATATTCCAGAAATAATGGGCAAAATTGATTCAGTTTTTAGTTTTTGGAAATTATTTTCTTGGAAGGTTAGATATGTATATAGCATCGTGAACATTAATTTTATTCTGTAAACATCATAAAACATCTGATAAAAGTCTCAGCTGAATTCTTTGAAATTTGTGGAAATTAGACGTTCATTATCGACTACTTTTAAAATGATACCATTCTTTGGCAACTAATCAATCATTACATGTTTAATATTTGTAAAAGAATAAAGCAGAATACATTTCGAATTAGAGATAAGCATAATTTCAGCCAGAAATTAGTTTATCCTTTTCCTGTTTTTATTGCCTAGACCGGCCCATGTAAAACAAGATTCTAGCATACTTTTGTAAAGCTTCCATGCCGGGAAAGGTATAAATTTTATTTGAGATAGAAGTCAGTGTTATGCCAATTTTTCGCGTGAAGTACAAAGCATATCAATAAAAACGGATACATTGCTTTACGAGTAAGTAAACGCTACAAACATGATGAAAACTGTTCTTATTTCACAAATAATTACAAGGCATGAAGACAAAATATAGGGGATTAAATTTGAAAATTATATTCTACAATATTACTCTTTTTTCAATTTCTATAACATCCTTGTTCCTTTCCACGAATACTTAGTGAAAGCTACTCACCCCTCCCCTCCAGCATCATGCTGGAATTAAGATGTTATGTTCAGTTATATCTTACTCAAGTACCCCCTATCGTAAGCTCAAGCATCAACCATAAAGAAATATATGATGTCCTCAAACTATAGCTTCAATCCTAAGGCAAATTAGCCATAATTTCCAAATTAATTTTCTTTCCAATTATATGGATAATGATATGGGAACTTATTTCAAATCCTATTATAATTAAATATTTATTTCAGAGCTTCTAAAAAAGCAGAAAGTGTTAATAAAGAATAGGATCTTCCCAAAAATTGCCGTATATCAATAGAAATTTAGTTAGGAATATGCACAATTCACTGAAATTTAATTTTATTCTTATGCAGTTCCCCAAAATAAATTAAAACTCTTAGAGCATTCACCCCTATAAAGATGACATTCAAAGATGCCTTCTTATTATCTGAATCTTAAGGATCAGAAACTTGAAACACTTTTCTTCAAGTTAAGGTTTTTTCTAATGCTTTGGGACTTTATTTTAGAGTTAGCCTGTTGAAGGTGATGTAATATCTTATTACATAAAAAAGAATAGAATTGAAAAGAAATACAATAATATTAATCCATTAAAAGCATTTTTGTGGGATTAAGTGATGATTACTGGCCTTTAAATTTAAGAATAGACGAATAATTATGCATAAAACTGAAATTATTAGAATCTTGGTAGTCCTTTATACAATTAGCACTTATTGAAATATGTAATGTGTCTTCTTAAGATTATCTATGAAATGAGCAGAAATCCTTTAATCTGTATACAATGTGGCTTCAGAAAGTTATGCAACTCAGATTTCAATCATGTCGCTTTCCTTGATAATAAGCCTTTGATCAAAGCATATTTACCAAATATAATGTTGAAAAACTCTACAACCTAATGAAAAGCACGAAAAAATACGTTTTCCATACAGCTATTGAACATATTAGGTCAATGTTATCATTTAAACATTTAAAAGCCACCAAGTCACGCATACAATATCTTAAAGCATCTGTTTTCAACTTATTTTCAGGATTTCTCAATACATATATCAAATATCTTTTTCACAGAGTCTTTCATTTCAATAAAATTTGTAATTCTATAATTCTGCTAAAAAAATCTCTTATAGCTTTATACACTTAAGTTTTAAAGAAGCGACATTCCTTTGCTTTCCTGAAATTAACGTGTTTCAAAATGAAACGGACTGTACTATGTTCATAACTAATAACCATTCAATCTCCAGGCACTGTTTTTAAAACAGTTAATTTTTTTAGCTTTAGAAAAATACCCAGAATATAAAACGCATTAGCAATTGGAATGTAATGCATGGAGAATATTTTGGACAAATAATTATCATCATTAAAGATTAATATTTTCAAAATCACTAAACACAGGGTGGACCATTTGAGCTGAGATTGTACAATATCTCCAAAACTAAGTGTTGTAGAAAGAAATGTTTTGAATAAAATTGCCCTGATAATATGGAGGAAAGTAAATGTCATTAGGCGTGTTTTATTTGGAGGACGTTATGGTGGCCATTTAGGGTCAATTTAATTCTTTTAAAAGGGAACCTACATTTTGTATGTTGTTTTCTTATTAGAAAATGCTTTATAAAAAGCTGTTTATTTTGTGATGAGTAATAAGGAGTAATGTTTGTTCCCAATCACGAAACGTAACTTGATCCTCAAATGACCATCCAAGAATGGTCCAACCATTCATTGCACTCTTAGTGCTCAGCCATTCAGAACATTCTTTGTTATTAACGCTGGTGTAAGAACAATTGCAAAGAAAATTAAATTAAATTGAGTTTTATTTACGGACGCTCTTTAACTGCTGTGGTCCTTAGGTCCCATTCTATGTTGGGAGTGAAAGAACGGTAATTTTGCTCAGAGACCTCTTTATCAGGCTTGAGGTTCTTTTAGGTGCCGTAAATCACGACACGGGACCACCGGCCTTACTTCCCTTCCGAAGGAAGCCATGCTAAGGATTTTTAGGCCCGAAAAAAAATCCATCGCCCTCCGCCGGGTTTGAATCCGCGACCTCGGAAACTAGAGGCTAACATGGTAACCACTACACCACAGAGGACGGTGATTTATACAAATGTTGTTTAGTCTTTTATGAGGGGTAAGAAAACAACATAAAGTTAGGTTCCCATTTAAAAAAAATTAAAATAACTCTTAAAATTATCATTACAACGTCCTCCAAACAAAACACGACTAATGGCATTTACTTTCCCTTACAATATCAAACCACTTTTATTCAAGGCATTTCTTTTTACAACGCTTAGTTTTGGAGAATAATACAGTCTCAACTTAAATAGTCCACCCCGTATAAAACGTTGAGATTTTGTATTGTAAAGTATATAAAAATGAAGTAAATTTAACGAACATTGAGAAGGATTTAGAGATTTCGAAAATGTCTCTCAAAATTTCCATTAAGCTTTTTTGGTGCAATCAAATATACAGATTGTTCCTAACGGAACGAAACTTTCATACACGGAATATTCTCTCTTTGGGTTTCTTTCTGTTTATTCTTACTGCGTCATAATAAACGTATGGAAAACCGCTAAGCTTTAATAATTCGTTTTAATTTTTCTGAAGCTAAGAATTTACATAAAAATTACTTTATCTTTGAATAGCATTTTTTTCTTCAAAATCTATACTTGGAGGTACTTAAAGCGTTGATAAAGGACTTCAGTCACTCAACGGTGTAATAAATCGTTAGTAGATTCAGCTCAGCTTTTGTCTTTACAAATGTAAAACCCAACTATTAAATTAGTCTCTCAGAACGGAGTATTGTGTGTTGGGCAAACACGCAAAAGAAACATTACAGTAACTTTCAAATAATTCTCGCGACTGCTAAAGAAAGTGGTACAATCGCTTAAGGGGTGAGATATTTTACGACAGATTCGTAGACAGGTTTGACTAAATCGATAGCTGCCCATATATTATGTTCCATACTATATACAAATAAATTTATTTTGATCAAACTTTGGAATCTTTGTTGAAGATGGAATGCACGGTACGTCAACGTATGTGGCAATGTACACAGCTCAATGCTGTGTGGTTTTGTTTTCAGAAAATTGGATTTTACTGATTGTAAAATCAGTTAGGTTCTGTTATAGAATCATATTTTGTATAAGCATTTTAAAAATTAAAATCTCTATGTGCCCAAAATTATGAAACAAATATTCGCAGCGTATTTTATGTCTTTTTATGTTAATGCCTCATGCAATCTGAAATATTTCGTTTCGGTTCAGGTTGGAAAGAAAGTAATTTCCCCATAGTGTGGAAAATGTATGGCCATAAGACTGCTACTTCAGTGACAGTTACCGAGATTTCGCCAGTGGAACATGATTTTCTGAAAGTTGCTCTGATATTGCTTTTTCTTTATCTAAGTGTAGTATAAGTATTACATCCCACCCAAAAATATGACATCGAGATTGCACCGAAAACATGTTTTGAGTTTCCTGAACCCAAAATAGACGTTCATAGTAAAGGTGCTTGTTGTGGGGCTGCTTTACACCAAAATGAAAATTTAATATACACACATGGTATTTACTTTCAGAATTTTCCAAGGATGTGACATAGATTTTCAAGAAGATCCCTCACCCCCAAACTAGCATTTACTGGATCCAACAACAAGGATTAAAATACCATATGTTTAAGAGAATTTGCATGAAAACTAATATATAATTGTACATCTTAAATTTTCTATGAATTGTCTGTCAAGAACCTTCATTCGGAATTAATTTTGTATAGTTGGTAAACCATAAGGGATAACTAAAACCTTACTGGATAAAGAAGTAGAAAATGTTAAAATACTCAATTTATGCTAAATGCATTTGTTGTGGCATTTTAAAGTGCGTTTGCATCAGTTCGGTTTTCATCATACTTTTTAAGTGCTGTTACCATTCTTTTGTGTCGCGCAAAGAGTATGGAATTTTAAAGCAGCATATAGCAATCCATTTTTAAAAGTTTTTATTATTGCCTCAACCCCGTATATCCTCTTGTATCTACAATGAAATCTGTAATTAAATCTACTTCTAAAACCTTTATCTCGATTAACATGAAGTAAATAGAAAAATAGGCTTTAGCAAGAATAATTTGTAGAAAAGACAATGTAAATGTAACATCTCAATTTCTTTTTTATTTCCTTCTTCGTGTCATGATTATAAGGTGTACACATGCAAGCATTTTGAACAGAAGTATCCCTCTTCGAACCGAATCTATCCTTGTCAGCGTTAATCCTATACTAAATATGATAGTGCGGCAGGAGCACTTACTTTATAAACATGTACACTCCAGTAGGCTCCATGGCTCTGCTGATGCCTTTCCAGGACGCCATCATGCTGTACTTCTGCTTGGCAGTGAGAGGTAGCCGAGGATCTGTTGGAGCTGGTGCAGGAGGTTCAGCCTCTCCTCGGCGCCCTTTGCCCCCATCAGCACCACCTGCACCACCATCTCGCTGCACCATAACCAGCTTGCCCAACTCACAACCCATGTCTCACAAGCACTTTCAGCTGTCTTTAGTTGACACTGACACACATTTTAGAAGTTTTTATTCCGTCAAAAATCGAGTCAGGAAGCCTGTGTTATACAGACTGTTTCACCCAAACGTTATTCAGATATTCAGTGTTTAGATTCACCCAGCATTTCACTCGAGTGTAGAACACGAACGATCAAATAGCCACTTTAGACAGTGAATGACATAATAATCGACAGACTACTTGTTGCACCTTGACAAGACAACGATGCAGAAAACACTATATATGATGTCACGAACGGAAAGGACGGACTTCAGTTTCAGTACTTGTGCTACTAAGTCACCAACATTGTTTTACACTGATCATTCACATTGATAAGCGATTCACTTGAGAAAGTGTTCACACATGAATTCAGGCCAGAAATACGCGCTCGTGTCCATATGTGCCGAGAATGTTGACGAAAGTGAGTGAAGCTATTTTTACTAAATTGCCCAGTCTACTAACAATGTGTACCTTTATCAGCACTCAAGGGGGAATGGCGTCACTGCCTTCACCGCGCCTCACCAAGATCAAAGAGAAGAGAAAAATAAATAATTCCAGAGGTTTTCAGTCAGAGCGTGGTTGTTCTAATCCAAGAAACGCATTTGGTGATTCTGTAGACAGCTGTGTGTCAACAGTCTAATGGCCGAATCACATATACTAATCATGTATTTCTCTTCCCTATTACCTGAAATACTTATAAAAGTTTTCTCGTTAGTAATGAAACTAGTGCTTGTTTTTAAAGAGTTCATGAAAGCCTTCAATAATTTTACTTTTCAGTATAGATGAACTCTTATATTATTTGTAACGTGTTTGAGAACTGGTTAATTTTTCCTACTCTACACTTTCGGATTCCCTAACCCTTTTCTGTCTCACTCTTTCTTTTGACAGGAGAGTCCTAAATAACTCGGCATCCTTGGTTCGCAATGTTTTTACGCAACGAATGAATTGTTAAATTCTCTCCCTTACATTTTTCTTTACCTCGGCGTTTTGTTCTACCCTGCCCAGGTGGTACGATTAGAGACTGCTCCGGGGCGGCTCAAGTCATCGCAAGAAGAACGGACGACCTGAGCGACGACCGATCCTCGGCGCTATCCAACACGCTACTGGCCGTCCGCCCGCGCTTCGATTGGGATGGCAGAGCGACGCCGGAGTTTGCGCCTCGCCGGGATGTAGCAGGAACACGAGGACACCATGATCGATTTGATGATAGAAGAAGGCGAAGGTAAAAACACAGTGGAAAAGGTAGAAAACAGAGACAATAACTGAGGACCGCCTTTCCAGAGACCACATAAGTTTCATTTAGAACTGTGGAGAACATGAAAAGCTTCCAAATCTTTGTATGCCAAAACAATCTTTATCTTCTTCACCACTTCCTTAAGTTAGAGAAAATAATGTTACATTCAACACAAAAGTTCACTATCGAAATTTCTTTAGAAGTGCACGTTTTAATATTTCATAGAAAAATCTATTTTTATAAATACTCAAGTATTAAACTTCATGCTTCAGAACTTTACAAGCTTGAAAAATATACAATTATTTTCACATTTTTATTTTCTAACGATTTTGACAACATTCTAAGTGTGTTTTGAATTTTCTACAAAGTGTCTACTCGGTGAATTCCTTATAACCTTAAAATTGAAATTTATTGGCTTAATAAAATGTAAGCCTTGTTAAAGTGCACAATTTATAACTAAAGTATATATTCACACGACTTTCTCTGCCAATGACAAATTCACATATATCTGTTACTATTATTCCTATAAAAAGTTATTCTACTGTGCACTTACGTTACTCACAATATACATATTTTTGCTTAGAACTGATTTCAAATTAAGCAAGAAAAGTTTGGTTACAAAATACAGAAACAACATTTAAATATTTCTTGTGGTAATAACCTCTCGCATTGGAAGGGAAGAAAAGAAAAGAAATAATCACAAACTTCAAGTGTATCCATTATGTTCACACTTCGTAAAAGTGTAAAGTTGCAAACTGGAATACTGCGAAAACGGCTAACGCTATGAAAATATTTTACAAAAAGTACGCATTTTAACGAGCACTACATATTTTGTGCAATTTTTGCCTTATTTCTTACGACTTCCTTCTTATTCAAGATGTGCATTCCTTCATTTAAACCAGGTCCGTCACAAAAATGCATACATATTCTAATCAACACAAATTGTTTATTGTGCGTTAATATTGATTTTAATTATACTCTGCAGGTTTAGTATAAGCTTCCTGCACCTGTTCAGTTTCTTTTGGCTCTCAAAATGGTTGCCGTTAGCGGCAGGACTCATATCACAGTAGCGAATAATTCTTATATAGCGTGATCAATGCATCCGCGGGGGTTTCTGCATATCCTGCTGTAATGTATTGTCGAAGGACATCCAGCAGAAGTTCTTTTCTGCGATATACGTGCATCCTTCAAGATAAAAGCCCAGAGTTGTTAAATCTGGTGAACATTCTGGGAACTCCAAATTCACCGCTTCGTTTTATCATATTCTGGTCCAGGAAACCCTGTACACCTCGCTGGTAGTGTGAGGGTGCCCCATTTTGTGGGTAGAACTCAATGTTTCCATACAAGATACATATATTTGACAAAACTGATGTGCTTAACATTTCCAGGTATTGGCGGTAATAACTGCACCTTAAGAGAAGAAGGGTCCTATTAAATCTCTAGATGACAGTTCACACCAGACGTTCATCCACGGTAGATTGACTGCCTTGTAGACATGAATGAGTGTATTTTCGGTGCCCAATAAACACAATTATCACGATTCACTATTCCGTTAAGTTTGAACTCGGGCTCTTGGACCAAGCAATCTTTGTCATAAACTCTTCCTCCTAGTTTACTGTATGCTAAAACTATTCACAAATAAGGAACGTCCTTATTTAATCAGTGCAATAATGTTGGTACGTACACTTTCCACTTACCAGGTTTCAGAATGCGTCGTACACTCGCATACTAACCCCCGAGTCACGAACACGTTGTGTAGACTTCTAGGTGACGATGCAAGATCTTCTAAGACAATAGCCGCAGAAGCAGGACTATTATCTGTACGAGTTCTTCAGATATATTCCCTTGTACAGATCACAAATAGATACCATGTGGTTTAAAAAATAACCGTGTAATTGTCAAGCATGGCGAAGATTGCTTTGTAAACTGGCACCTCCACACAGGTTGAACTTCAGCTATATTTTTCACACTTGAATGAGCTTCTGTTTCTCAAAAGACAAATGCGACCCGGTTATTTTTGATCAGTATCATAAGTTACATGTTAGTCACGAGTCGAATCCAACGAATCAAATTCGTTGGAGTGTTGTTTGAAAAAACTAAAAATTAATGAAATGTTCCATGTAAAGGGTAGTTTCATATGTATTGCATATTTCGTTTTTAAGTTGTGCTGTTCACTCTCTCTCTCTCTCTCCCTCCCTCCTTCCCCTTATTCAGGGAACCTCAAAACCTATATGTTTGGAATATCAATATCGAAATTTTTGGATGGTATAACCAAGTAGGTACTAGGGGAAACTTGCTGCTATTCAATAAATTTTACAGCATTTTTTACAAGGTACATTCTTGGATATTAAGTTACCATTTTTTTGTATGCGCTTATGCAAACATTTTGTGCTAGGTAACTTTACCGGTTGTTTCCGGGGAATTTCTCATGAATAACAGAACTGGATAGAAAAATAAGTTTTTTATGAAGAATTTCTAATTAAACTTATAAAAAAAAACAACTGTGAGTAGAGAATGTCGCATATCTAACTTTTTCACAGGGTTTTGCGCTATAGCGTAATAATAATTAATAATCCCTTTAAGCTACAGCCCATGAAGGTCCTAGAGATGCCAAACCAACTGCCGGCCTCACGCCCAATACGCATGGTAGAGGTGGGTGATCATCCAATTCTTACGAGGAAATGGTCAGCATCACGCATCTCCCAGGCAGGATCTGAACTCCGTGGCCGGAATCACAGCTCCTCACTTTCCTCACAATGCTATCCCATCCGCACCTGCATGGGTGCGATGGAACCGGGGCGCATTCCGTGGCGGGGAACCAGAGCACCACGCTCTAGTCCACTGCGCCACGCGCGCTATAATAAACTGAACGTGAAATGAGATTTGGCTTGGTTTTGAGCGCAGCTTGTGGTCCAAGCAAAAATAGTTGTGAAATTGTGCATCCAAATAATTGAACGTATTTGGAGTATTAGCAAATTTTCACTGATACAATAAGTCGATTTAATAGAGAGAAATATGCTTTGAGTTTGCATCTCTTGAAATATGAAGGTTAGACGTCTGATACCCATAGAATGCCATACCACACACGGAAGTATTTTCCGTAAAAGCCTACATAAAAACATAGCAATTCCAGGAAAGCAGAAAACCATAAAAATCGAATGTGCTACATTCATATGGTTTCTCTACCCGATATGTTATTTGCATATAGATTCTACAAACTACTCATGCAAAAGCTTACTTTTCTATCTATCATGTTAATTTAGCTAAACCTCTGCAAGTGTAGTGAATTGTATTCTAGCTGAGATGTGCTTATGGAGTCACCCTGTAACTTCGGACCTCTCCAAATTTCATTACACATTTCGCTTTAGGTACAAGGGGGATAGAGGAAACCAAATCTGTAGTAGATGTTTAAAAGTGGGTCACTATATACTGGCCTTTAAATTCCATACTCTTTCTATCATATCGTGAGAAAGAACTGAATAATAAAAACACTTTACAAAATTAAGTATTGAAAAATACAAACCAACAGTAACGGATGTCCCCTATGTGCCTGATGCAAAAAAAATGTTATTTTAAATAAATTGTATTTTAAAGAAATTCAAATTTTTATATAGTACGTTCATTTCTATCTCTTATGGATTAGAAATTGTACAAAATTCCTTCCGAATTAAATGGACTTAACAATGTATTCCCTGTACATTTTAATCAAAACCGTTAGTTTTTAGAAACTCGAAAATATCGAAAAATTGTTCATATAAAGGGTTGTTTAGTATTGGGGGATTATCTTGAAAATCTTCGTGCCCATCCTTGAGATGCTGAACAATACGAACTTTCGTATTTAATTGACTTTTCGTTTTTGAATTATGCTGTTCACAGAGACTCACACATAGATATTTCTAAAGGTTCTCCCCCCCCTCTCTCTCTCTCTCTCTCTTTGTTCTGGAGCCTCAAAACAAGTATTTCCGGTGAAATCACTGTATCAATTTTTTAGTGGAATGAATATACTTCTAATTACTATAGGTAAGTGATAAATAAAGTAATAAAAAACAGCTTAATCTAAAAACTATAACGGTAGAGAAGGCAAAAGAATTAAAACATATAACAGGTGGTATTTGGGAAAAGCACTGTTTATTTGGGTAATATAAACAGCAGAAGCAAAACTAATACTGTGTGACCGCTATTGCATCTTCAAGAAATAAGAAGAGCGAGGAAGAGAAACGAAAGATGAGAACCACGCAAAAGAAAAATAACTGGGTGAAAGGAAGAGGCATGTTATTTATACCAGAGCACCAAAGAGTGTGAATTATGGGGGTTATTAACAAAAGAAGCAGGAAATTATATTCGCTGTACACGCAGACCGCGGTGGATCCTTAATGCTTTTGAAATATTTAACCTGGGATCTATAATTTTCACCCTTGTTATGAAACCCATTTTTAAAGTATTTAATGTGTAGGAGTTACACGACCTTCTTTATATTTATTATCACTTCTTTCCTTAGAGCTAATATAATGTATTCATACTCTACTTCTATAAATCATAATATAAATACATCATATACTGTTTAAAGTGGTTATATTATGGCAATATCAATTTTGTTGCAAGTACAATGGAGACGGAGACAACTGCAAGTTGGAATCTAGGTTAGTTAACTGTTGGGTGTCTTCTTTTTCGGAGTTTTTCCTCGCCAAATAAACAAATATTAAATAATGGTAATTAATTGTTGTCCCACAAAAGTAGTGTGTAGAACAAGGTTGCAAAGTTTGAATCAGACGACAAAAATTCCATGCCATAGCCCAGATTTGAAGCACAGATCTTACGGTTTCCGTCCGGTAGATCTAATATCTGAACTACCATGGCAACATGGCGATATGAGATTAAATTACCCAGCTGACTCGCATTTTTTTTCCGGTAAACCACAAGGAAATCTCAAATTATTTAGAGATGGAATACTGCAATGGCGACTTACAATGTAGCAAGTCCCGGACTTCATAGTTTATCCAATTATTAGGTCAATCAATGGTAATTAATTCTTCTTCCACAGAAGCTGTGTGTAGGGCAAGGTTGCAAAGGTTCAATCGGATGACTGGAAAATTCATTGAGGCAGCTCAGTTGACTACCATGGCAGCTCAGTTGACTAGTTATTTACAACAATTGTTATACACATGCTAATATCTCATACATATAATATTGTCGTCCTTCGTGATGTAGTGGTTACCATGCTAACCTCTAGTTCCCAAGGTCGCGGGTTCAAACCCGGCGGAGGGTGATGGACTTTTTCGGGCGTAAAAATCCTTAGTATGGCTTTCTCGGAATTGAAGTAAAGCCGTGGTCCCGTGTCGTAGATTTACGGCACATAAAAGAACCTCAAGCCTGATAAACAGGCCTCTGAGCAAAATTTCCGGTCTTTCACGCCCAATATAGAACGGGACGCTAAGAACCATAGCAGTTAAAGAGCGTCCGTAAATAAAAAAAACATACTATTTCTTATCACATGCCTTAAAGCATTTTCAATAAAATAAAGGTGATGAACAACTTTCCACGTAGATTATTTGGGTGTTGCAGAAGTTCCGAAGCATATCCGACTTGAAATTAAAATTTTGCATTTATCAAACTTTTCGTATTTGAGTTCCACTTCTCTCTTCCTCTCTTATACCTCAAGCCTCTTTCTCTCTTTCTCGCACACACGTAAGGAATGCTTCCTAGAAATGATTTTTTATTATGTTCAATACGTAATCAATATTCAATACAATACATACTCAAAACATGCATTTTCGGTGAAATTTCCTAATGGAATTTTTGCATGGGATACAATCTTTCTCTAACTTCCATATATGTAGTACATCGTGAATGAAACACTTCAGATTTTTGGTACATGAAATAGGTTTAATTAAAACCGCAGTGTTTTGCTAGAAATAATAGAATCCAACACTGAATTAAATAAAACCTTATGTTACATAATATTAAGAATGCCTTTATATAAATCTGCGCTAAATTAAGCCTAACTAAGATTTTCAGTATAACTGTGCTGCTTTAGCGCGTCCACACGAATGATGGGTGGTCTTGTAATCTGCAAAAAGATGTAGAAGGATGAGAGAAGGCGGATGTTCTTCCCTTTGTTTAAATAGCAATTTTTATTTCTCTAGCTAAATTATTGAGTTCAATTTCCTGAATGAATCTTTTCTTCCTGTTATGGCCTCTGACACGTTTCAGGCGTCTCTATTGTGTACAATAATCGTGGGTTTAGAAAAGAAAGGATCTACGAGTACTCGTGTTATGATTTCATATCACATCTTGGATAGATAACGGTTCAAAACGCAAATTTGTTTGTCGTGAAATAAGTGCATTAAAAATATTTCTAAAGCACGCTCTCCAGAACAGTTGCTTGTTGGACTGTTATAACACGCCAAAAAAATAGTGCTTTAACAGCATAGGCCACACACACCTTTAGCAACGTAATTAACAAAATCCAGATGGCAGTGATCACATTTTCGTTCACAAGAGAAGCACCTCTTACAGTGCTTTAGCAGTTTTTAAATGCAATATATTCCTTCTCATACTGCAGCCGATATTTTTCTAGCAGCACCTCTTATTCAATGTTTCTGGCTTGGACTGCAACTTCCTCGGGATTTACAGTCACAAGCTTGTTGTTTAGAAACGGACTCAGAATAAGTGCTGGCATCTACATTCGCAACTCGTATTGTTAGCTCAACGCTTCCTAGGAAGTAGAAAACGTTGGTGCGGTTCATAGTGTAGGAATCGGGTGGCTGTGAGAATATGTCAACAAATGACTATGTCTTTTATATTTATTTAGTATTTATAATACATTTTTATTTTATTTAATGTACTTTAGAGAAGTTTTATTGAGCAACTATTGTATGCAAAGGCTTTAGCGACTCATCCAGTACTAATTCGTTCGCTAAAGCCTTATTTTGCACTCTTGATACATAAATAGCTATTACACTGTCTAATTGCGCCAGTCTTAAAGGCTACATTTTCATTTGGCGTATTTCTAGAATGGTCATATAATGGAGATGGAATGGGTAGGAGGAATACTGATTATCGACGCGTGGGAGTTTACATACTTAATCACGCTGGGCCAAGACGGTGCTGAAGGTATCAGTTAAGTAAACATGAATGTACTTCTTACAAATCTTGGAACAGAGATATTTAAATATTTAAGCGAGAAAGGAGCGTCACCCACGCAAACCTGCTCTGTCAAAGTTTCTCCGAAGTTAGTACTGCGCTGGAAGCTGAATTTGAGAGGTTTCTTCACCATTCTCACTCTGATATTGCAATCTTATATTTTTCCCATCAAATGAAATATACACCGTTATTCTAGATGAAAAAAGTCGTTGCTCATAAGTAAATTCTTTCTGTTAATTTGCGAATATATTGATTGTTTTCTAGTGTAACAAATAAGTGATGAAAAACAGGAGGATTGAAAAGTCCTCATGAGAGATTCACCATAGGTATTGGATTTTATTGCTTATAACATACTGTAATTTCGTCCAGTTTTTAAACTCTCACTTTTTCTCTCTTAAGTTCTCACTGTCACTCTTTAGTTGTATGGTCACTGCTTAGTTGTATGTCACTGTTATGCTTTTATGAGAGTTCACGTCACTTCGGTGAACTAGTTCTATTCTCTTCCGTTCTTCACTTCCGTTGTGACGTAGCCTCTTCACGCCGGACAGTTCACTTCAATTGACCTTCTAAAACTATTTCGACATACATTCTGGAGGAGGGGGAAGATAAAGCCTCCAGAAAGTTCCCGATAGTGCGCCCGGTGTTTAGCTGGCAAGCGGCATTATTATTGTTTACTCGGACCGCTCGGCGTCGACTTCCTGATAACCTTGGACCAGAGCCGCTGCGTCACAATATTAGCCGGCTACCCGACGTTATACAAAATGATGAATTAAGTTCATTTACCTCGCCATTTTTTATGGAATTATTGTACAGTAACATATAACGGGTAAAGGGGAGGTTTCCCCATAAAAATCTTATAACTGTAATTTCGCACAGGCCCGGCTATTCCTAATAATGGATGAAAAACCTCCCGATATCCACGCTAAAGGAAGTGAAACATCGGCGGAACGTTTGACTTCTTAATCTCCCCCAACAGACTTCCAAGTTCTGGAAATTCTACATAGCATTTAACTACTCTTTGGTTGTGGTTCATTTACTGTGATTATTTAAAAGTAGTTATGCGAATATTCCGACAATTGTCTCCAGAACACGGAAGAAGTCAATGAAAATTTAAGTAAATCACAAATACAATATCCAATACTTCATACCCACTTCCTGATTATCAGGGGACCTCTCATGGTTATTAAGAGTACACAGGGTTATTATAGGGCTAAGCTAGATAACAAATAAAATAATGTACCATATCATGCGATATAGCATATTTACAGAAAAATCTGTAACAAGGTAACAATTGTTTCCAGTGTTGAGACAGTATTTGTAGGCTCCGCTAAAAGTTACATTCAATAACAAATAGACTAAATATGTATGCAAGTAAGAAATTGAAACGTAGAATAATAATGGTAATAATAGGAAAACTGAACACTTAATGTTAACAGCGACACGATACGGTTACAGTAATTTAAACATATGTATAATAATCATTATTATAAAGTTCATGCAATATAGCGTAAGAATTGGAACTAAAAGAGCGAAAGATTAAAATTTTGTAGATGGGAAGTAATTAGTGGCTCAGCCCGGGGTCAGTTATTACCGAAGACCAAGGTAAAGGTTATCCTCAACTTAAGTGAGTAGGGAAATTCCAAGTAGAAGCAAACAGATTAGGGTTCATGAGAATTGGTCAGCCGTTGCACGCAGACAATGGTGGAATGAATAAGTATCAGTACTGAGTGAATGTCCTAAACCGGGAGGCGGAGCGTGATAGATTAGTCAATATTCAGCATTTAGAACTCAGTCGCGCTTTTCGTGTATTCAACTCACTTGATTCGCGGCGATATAAATCAGTGTAAGCGTTCTTTGATCATCTAGTGAACGATATTAATTGCATGAAAGTAACGGTCGCAACAAGTAAATGATGTATTCAGTTAATGTAACAACTTCACCGCATGTAGTAACATGCTTCTGCAGTTCCATCGCACATATTTTACGTCCTCTATAGATAAGGAGTGTCCAGATAAAAATATTGAACTTCAGTTTTTATAAACAAGGATGCTGAATAAAGTAATGTTACTTGGAATGAATGCCAATACAGAAATGTTTGTACTGTCGTACCCGGGGTAGCGTCCTATTTGAAAAACAGCGGCTTGTGACACATGGATTCCTCTTGTGTACGACGTAATTTACAGCGCCCTAAGGAAAAGCTGTTTTCTAAAGATACACGACAGCCGCAGTGAAAGGAGAGAAAGCATTTGACATTTGAGTGATCATGTAGCCGCGGAACATTCCATTAAAACAGCGTTTTCGTTCTCGTAAAACAAATGAAGTCATCTCACAGCAGTTTATTAAGTAGGTGGCACTGGTGCATGTTTTTTGGACCATTCTGTATATTTCTCTTTGTTTAACAGCTAACGTATTACTGCAAGAGCCGCTTTTCATCTCAGAAATAAAGGAACGAAAACTGCTGAAAAGGGCAAGAGAAATATACATACATATCCCAGGAACAAGCAAATAGACCATAGTGGAGCAGGAAACAGAACCGTAGAGAGCAACAGAAGGGAAAAACGGCGAGCGTGAAAGAGAAAGGAAGAAATTTTAACTCAGGTGGTTGAAATGTGACTCGTAAGCAGTGGATGGCAGTTCGATTACGACGAAGACGTATTTCTTCAACGAAGTTCCTTGTCTTCTGAATTAGCCGCTACTAAAATAAAGTCGTCGTCAATCCGTTTAGTTCTATTGATTGTTGCGCTTATTTGAAGGGGGCGGGACCTATGAAAATCGTAAAAATATGCAGCGATTTGGAATTTTTCTTTATCCAAATTTTATAATCAGTTTAATTTGATGTTTAAAACCTTCATGTATATGACGCAACTTATCTTTTGTTATGTATACGCTATTAGCGTCGTAGTAAAATTAAACTGCTTTTTTAATTTTTATAGCCTTCATTAACTTCTATGATCATATTTGGAGCATGTGGCGGGGAAATTCCTTTGGATTGGATTGTGAAGCGGAGGAGATTCGGCACCGATCCAGGAATTAGGATATTGTACCGACCCCACACGCGGAGGCGCTCCGGGAGAGAAAGATGAGGTGAGAGGAGACATAGAGCTGCCGGAACCAGGAGTAATGGCACAGCAATGACATGATTCCTACAACTTCCAGGTTGAAAGATCCCGCCCCACACAGGATCCAACGTTTTCCGCAGGTGCAGTCCTTCTATCCCAGCAGCCAAAGGCCGAGGGACGGAAGAAGTTCTCGGATAGCATCCTTTTTCCCTGTCATGCTGCACGGAAACACCAGCTTCACTCCTTCCTCCCGGGGATTCAAAACTACAATAGACCAGTAGTTCAAAAATGCGTATTGATGGACACACAATTATGCATCTCAATTATGGCTCCACCTCCCCCACTTTCCGGCACATGACCGACAAAAGGATGACTGCCATTAATCTTCTTTGTTCACCACACAATGGATGACAGGTCCCATTGTTGGGTGTTATATCTCCTCCCCACTTGTTGCAGACAAAAGACGACCTTCACTAATCTTCTTTGTGCCCCAAACAAGGACTGTGGGCTTCCATTCACCCTTTTGCCAAGTGTTAGACTCCAAGGTGATCCTGCGAGCATAGAGTACACACCTGCATCCTTCTACCCTCCCCTCAGCATTCCAATGTTTGCTTTGCATCTGGTCCCTGTCGACATAAGACCTAACAACTCCAAAGTCCTGTGTAACATGAAACACACGCCTGCATCCATCTATCCACCCCACATCCTTCTATATCACCCTTGGCATTACATAGTTTACATTGAGTTGCTTCAACTCTTCAATTCAACACCCTTTTTGTATCACAAAAAACGGCATCAAAATAAAAAAATATGCAAGTTGTCACAGCATTCCCTTTCTCCCAGACCCCTCTCTCTGCAAACTCACCCCGCATTATACCAATAAGACTTAACAATCCCAAACACCTGCGTGCCATTGAAACCCACCTGCATTCAAACCTGATCATTACACCCTTCCCCTCAGCATTCCGTTGTTTGCATTGCACCCGGTCCACTTACTCTCCCATTAAGCATTCTTTTTTATCACAAGCAATACACTCAAAAAAACACGCCCAAGCCTGCAGAGCATTTCCCCTCCCATACCCTTCTACAAGCTCATCCCCACCATTATATGTGACGCCATGAACTGGTTTTCTAGCTCGCGTATATAAGGTGCCATTCACCCTGCCGCACGACAACATTTCTCTTCAGCCCAGAAGGCCAGTCGCATCACTTCGTCCCGGGGCCCGACATCTCTCGTCCGACTGGCCATAGCAGATACGGCCGACTGCGAAGCAGCCCTGAGGTCGGGCCTGCCCTTGTTAGGGCGGGTTCTCCTAGTCGAGGCTAGCCGAGCAGAAAGCCATCAGCCATGTCGCCGCTGCTGCTCCTATGGCCACTCTGCGCATCTCTGCAGCGCACCATCACCTCGCTGCCACTACTGCGGCTCTCCCAGCCTCACATCAGAGTGTCGAGGCCACGATCTACGCCGACGACGCCGGTACTGTGCCACGTATAATGGATTCGGGCACTACACGGGACAGACACAGTGCCCGAGATACCCTCGACCGCCGGGGGCCACTCCGCCAGCCGACACAGCACCACCACAGGTAGCCCAAAACACTGGGACACCTCCCCAGCACACGGCAGCACCAACTCCACAGGGACAGCCCACACCGCACCATCGGACATCAGAGCAGCACCTTCAGGAGGCCGTCCAGGACCTCCGTTCCGAGGTCCAGGCGATAGGCAGCCGTTTCAGGGACGTCGCTGAAGCAGTCCGCATCACCTCATCTTCCACCGCAGAAGACAACGCAGTAATCCCTCTCCGCCGCCTCGACAGCATCGAAGCCAACATCCAGAATCTCCAGCAACAACTCACAGCCTTCGACTCCAGGTTTAGCCAGCTGCACACGCTACTCCAGTCACTCCACGACCTAATCGACACCCAGGAATACTCATTGGGCTCCACATCACGTCAATGATCATCACCTACACCAGACGACTCCGCGCCGCCCTCTCCTCGGAGAGAGCGCATGCGAAGAAACCTCCACTTCTTCGAGAACTATATCAGAAGTAACGAACAGGAATATTACCCCAGACACCGGTCCAGAGCAAGCAGCAACCACCACTAATGAACACGAATCAATGTCTTCCCAAGCACGTATGTGCACAGTATCTGATATTAACAAATAAAGTTTTCCTTCCTATCCCCCACCCTCCAGTCAGGGCTTCGGCAATGTCTGGAGGCTGGGAACCAGCTTTTACCTGCTCCTGCCTTACCGCAGCAGCAACCCACTACCGATACTAACGGGGGTGCATCAGCGGGACCCCGCTACTTCCATTCGACCCATCCTTACCTTCACCTTGATCCAAAAAAAACTGTCAAATATTAGTCGATGTGCAGTCGCTCAGTGGAGTTTACGCAGTGTAACGATAATACGGTGAATGGTTTATGGAGAGTGTGTGGGGAGGAAGCGCTTTATTACACCTAATTCCATAAAGAGTCGTGCAATGGCACCATGCATTCCATAGTGTGTAACATGCATTCATATCACTAACAGATGTATTTGCCTGACATGTGCAGGAAGAACTGCCCTGTTTACATAAACAACAATGTGTAAGTACAGATTTTTCTTGAGTATGCCGATATAAAAGTTTACTTAATAAATAAAATGACTAATTGAACTGAATTTCTTCTTTTAGGGATGCTGATCCCGAGGAGCTAGAAAATGGTGATATCGAAGAGGTGGACATTATTGTTTCAAGACACGCAGCCAGTACCATTCGGAATGCTGCAATGGGTATACTATGCGACAAGTTGGAGGTGCGCGATCAAGCGACATACTTCCCGTACAACTACAACTGCAGCGTGTACCAGTTCAGACAGAGAAATTTAAAGTGAGTACCAATGGAAATTAATTGGATATGCAATACTATTCTTCATGTATGAGATATAACTAACATTGAAGTCATCATATCGTTAACGAATTCAAATGACGGCATCGGGACCTAAAAATGAGAGAGATTCCGAGAATACAGGAGGAAAGAATGTAGTAGAATGCCCTCTTGCAGCAGCATTGATTACTAAGGATATAGATGTTAGACAGAAGGATTCCAATTTCCAGGTAGATGGTAATCTAATACAGCCGTCTCCAAAGTTTACGCCCAAGAATAAAGCAGAACTCCGAAAAACATTAATGTAACTATTGTTATTATTTTCATAACTAGTAAAAATTATGTCATTTTCATTTCTCTGTCATCAAACAAATGTAATTTTTTCCAGGCATCCAGGAACCACATTTCCAAAACGTTTTAGAGAAACCTTCAATCCGTAATGTTTCAGACGCAAACTAATAAGAGGCTGAGTTTTCTATAGGATAGAATAACCAACATCGACACTCAAGAAACATGCAGACAAGAAGCCCGCTCCGAGACGTTTGCATCTCAAAAAGCCATAGTGTGAACGTTGGACTATTCTACATCAGTGCTTATCGTGAAAAAACAGACATTGAAAATTTTGTGTACATGTCATTACATGTATTTGTGTAAACGTCATTACACATGTCATTGAATTAGGAGATAATTCGAAAAAGTCTCCCTTCATTCGAAGGTTTCCTCAGAGCGAAAAAGTGCCCGTATAGGGAATATACTAAAAATATTGTACTTTCATGTATCATTACTTATATGGAAAATGACAAAAATCAGGTTTTTGAATGTTAACGTAAATGACTATAATATAATTTTAAATGACGATGACGTTTCTCAATCAAAAGGTCTTAACCATATATACATGGTTGCTAGGTGACCTAGCCATTGCAAGTGAAATGTTCACATGTAGGAACAAAGCGCTGGAGGAGGAAAGTACTGGAACTGTATGATAAAAATAATAAAAAAATAATGAACATATACTTTTTTACAAGTTGTTTTTATTCAATGAAATATCCTTCCATTTTCCTAAATTCCTAATGAATATCCTTACATTACAATGATTGATTTAAAATAAAGGCTATGGCTCCTATGAGTCAGAGGCGTGTATGTAAATACCTTAGCATGAATTATACTGGGGAACAAAAAACTTTTTTTCGTGGTGCGTTGAATTTTCCACCTGATTCTGGGTATTTTGATGCTGCTGATTCCGAAAATGTCTTTCATTTCATTCTAGCAGCTCTAGTTTATGAGATACTGATGATATCATTATAAACTATATCTTATGACTACTTTGTTTTACAGAACCATTTGTAAATTGATTACATTATTTGCATCATAGTAATTTATTTTATCGAAGGTCTATTCATGTTGTTTGCAAATGTAATTTAACTATTCTGACATTTATATCTCCTTTTTGTAGGCACTACGTGGTTTAATAGGCACTTATATGTCTTCATCACGAAGAAAATGTGTGAATAATTCTGATGTGTTTTGTTTCATCTGTGGGGAATACACATTCATCCAGCAAAGAAACCCCATTACCGATTTTGTAAAAAGAGCTTATTTGGCCTATTTCAAAGTAAAACTTGGAGACCAAGATAAGGCTGGGGCACCTCACACCGTGTGTAAAACATGCACAGAGCATCTGCGACAGTGGAAAAATGGGAAGCGGAAGTGCTTGAAATTTGGGGAACCAATGATATGACGAGAACCAATAAACCACAGTGACGATTGTTACTTTTGTTTAGTAAATGTAGAGTGCATCAATAGCAAAAACCGGAATACGTGGAAATATTACGATCTTCACAACAGAAAACCAATTTGTTTTTTGCATCAATGTTGAAGGACTGTTAATGAAACTGGGTATAAGAAAATAAACACCAACGGTGTGGTGGTTATTTATTGATAGCTCCAAATGCAGCTTGAATGTGTTCTTTTGCATAATGGGAACAAATACAGGTCAATATCAATGGGTCACTCAATTACTATGCATGAAAATTAAGCTACAATAGCTACAGTCCTAGAGAAGATCTCATACCGTAATAACCAATGGGTTATCTGCGTCGACATAGAGTCGAAGTTTCTTCTAGGACAACAAGGTGGGTACACCAAATTCCCATGATTTATATGCCTGTAGAACTCTAGAGCTAAAGATAAACATTGGGTGACAAGACGGTGGCCTCTTAGAGAAAGTATGGTCGTTGGAGCAAAAAACATCATCATAGAACCTTTGCTGACAGAAACAAAATCATATTGTCACCACTGCGTATCAAACTTGGGTTAATGAAGCAATTCATCAAGGCGTTGAATAGAGATGGAGCATGTTTTGGTTATGTATGTACAAAATTTCCTACATTGAGTGTGGAGAAAATAAAAGCAGGTATATTTGATGGACCACAAATCCGACAACTCATAAATGATGAGAAATTCCAATACTCAATGAACGACACTGAGGCAGCTGCGTGATCGTCGTTCTGTATGGTAGTAAAGAATTTCCTTGGAAACTATAAGGCTCTTAACTATAAAGAACTGGTTAAGAATACGCTCACTGCTTTTTGTGCACTTGGTTGTAACATGAGCATCAAATTACACTACCTGCAAGTCATTTAGACAGATTTCCAGACAATCTTGGAGGTGTAAGCAAGGAACAGGGTGAGCGTTTTCACCAGGAAATAAGTATAATGGAAGAACAGTATCGTGGACGATGGATACACATATATTGGCAGACTATTGCATCCAGCACGAATGTAAATATCATTGCATCGTAGGAAATCACATAAACGAGAATTCAGCGACCTGATGGAAGAAACCCAATGAACCTAATGCGACTAGTGTATAAATAAATTATGGTAGTTGATAGAAAGTTGCTTCGTGAAAAATGATGGCATAGGAGTGAATGTTTATGAAGATGGAGAATGCGTCCTGCATCCATCAAAAGTTAAAGAAAATTCGGCCTTTATATTTGATGATCTAATCACAGAAAGGCATAGCAACGCTGCCTCCTTTTAACTATAATGACCAGACTTCGAAATGTGGAACCTGTATATTTAGCACAGTGCTACGTTAAGGTAGCAAAACATTTAATTCGCGATAATACAAACATGATTATATTCTTCAGGCAAGACAATTTGAACTTGAAACATACATATGAAGATTACATAATCGCCGACCTTGTATTCAGAGTTTAAAGATGTATGCAAAGGTGTTTGGGAGAGCTCTACAGAAGGAAGATCCTTTATGGGATTGTTTCCGAATTCTCTATGAATGAAGGTCGATATGGGAACGGATTAATTTATATATTAAAGTGGATAAGAAAGAAACTGCTAATCCATTGCTCGTCATGAGTACTGACAGGTTCGGATCGCAATGGACTGCTCCAGTTCTCCAGTTGAAAGATGACTTCATCAGTTCATCATAAACATGGATAGAAAAGGAAACTACCAATTCAAGAACAAGAGATTGTGCATTGTTCAGGACCTTGAGAAAGATGTCGATGTAACCACAAAAAGGCGCGCTACGTCTTCTACTGAAAATCGAATACAAGAATTCACCAAAAAAACGAAATATCAGCCCATGGCCGAGCTTCAAACTATGTTTAGGGACCACATCCAGAAATCATCAGATGGACAACATGACGCTCGAATGAAATGTCTAGTAAAAATACACGTAAACGTGATACCGAAAACAATATTCCTCTGGATGCAATAAGAATGAAAATGTTACTACTACCTCTGAAGAATCATGATGTGCCGAATAATAAATATGTATTAGATTATATAAATGTAAGACCACCACCGCTCGATTAATATCGGAGCGTTTACTTTCAAAAATTAAGAATAGGCAACATAGCAGATCCTGTCGATGATAGCGATGCCGCAACTAAGAAGTTTGTTAAAGCGTCTGTTTGAAAGAAATAAAACGAAATACAGCACGATTTAAACAGTAGCCTAGGTTCTATCAGTAGTGATGTTACTAAAACCATGGCGAACCGGCAGAAATCCTGGATAAATATCTGACAGCAACTATGGATAATATAAATATCTTAAATCACAGGTGTATGTCATAAATGCTGTATTGGAGCAAAAGATAGGAGAGCACATTATACTCCGACGAAGCTTTCCAGGGAAAATTCGCTGAAGTGCATGCTAACATCGGAACTAGATTATTACAAATCCACTTTAAACAGAGAGGTAATTGTCTGCTATATGACGTCATCAACACCGTCTAGTATAAGACCAGATACATTATTTGCCACAAACAACAAGGCAATTGGAACCTACCATGCCCAAATTTCAAATGATAGATTAACTTCACTACTGCAGTCAATCGAACAAAAAGCATTTTCGAAATATCGAATTTAAAATTTCACATAAGCTGAAACCATCGGGATAAATGGGGTATATATTGACAAAAGCATGCTTCAATGTCATTTTAAGATGGACAGCGAGAGTATAAGACTTACAGAATCAAGGGCTATAAGAGAAACGTTACGTGGTCTAAAAGGTCAACTCTTTGAAACACAGGTAGTGATGAGCAAAGCTCTTCGACCAGAAATAGAATCACTTCAAGATATACTCGAAATGCAGAAAAAAGAGTACTTCAACCAAGGAGAAACACAGAAACGGAAGACTAAAAAAGACTATGCGCAAATAGGAGAAAGATGAGAAACTCACAAGCTACCTTAATGAAGTTCAAAACAAGGACAAATGAAATAGAAACCTCATATGGAGTAAGATACGTGGATGGAAACTACATACTAGGGGGCAAGATAAATAATTTAATCAATAATGAAGTTCGAGTAGTTGACGAAACTACTTATCTTCAAGAGAATGCCTGAAATGAATGTCTATACAGAGGAGATTCTGGATACATACAACAAAAACTGAAAGCCCGCGTGTTCATTGACGAAACTACACAGATGCGGATAACTGAGATCAACAATTCCTACAAGTATAAAATCGTTATACGACCACTAGTGGCAAGGAATTGGGCTTACAGTGGAAAGAACAGTACCTTAACACGAAATAAGACTACATCTATTCGAGTGACTCCAATGAATTGGTGAATCGCCTGAAGCTACTCATCGCATCCAGAGACACAGGTAATAACAACCATACTCAAGAAATTGAAGAGATTATTCAAGAAATGAAATCAAGGATTATAGCATGACGACAGTGAAACAATATATAGCAAGGGAGTTTCACTCCCCAGGCCGAAAAAAGCTTCATGCACCGAAAGATTGCCATCAAGGGATTCCATGAACTGATACAGGTCGACTTAGTTGAGATGATACCGCATGCAAGAATCAATAATATTTTCAAGTACGTCCTCATTGCAATCAACTTCTCTAAAATGGCATAGCAAGACCGTTAGAGGACAACACGAGCTTCAGGTTACAAAGGCTATGTAAGATATATTACAATACATGGGAACCCTGTGTTGCGGTCGTATTAAAAAAAACCCAGCCGTCAATAACAAGCGTTTTCAGTTTGTACTCGGGTACCAGTCGTCAAAATCTAAAGGACTGTTGAATGCCAAACGATTAAGCCACGAAACTAAGATGCGTTACACACTCTCTCTCTCTCTCTCTCTCTCTCTCTCTCTCTCTCTCTCTCTTTCCTACCTCACTGCATCGCTCTTTTCGTCGTTTTTCTATTTGAATCAACAAATACGTAAAGTCTACTTCCCTACATTATTTTATGGAGTAGCCAATCCTCCGTTGCATGAAAAAGCGACCCAGCCGTCCAATGACAAGAGTGTTTCCTTTGTGCGCGGGTGTCCAGTCTTCACAAACCTAAAGGACTGTTAAATGTCAAGCGCTTATGCCACGAAACTAAGATACGTTACTCTCTGTCTCTGTCGCTCGCTCTGTCTCCCTCCGCTGCCTCACTACATCGCTCTTTTCGTCATTTTACTATTTTAATTAATAAATACGCTAGGTCTTTATATAACCTACTTCCCTAAATTATTTTATAGAGCAGCGAATCCTCCATAAACGAAAAAGTTTTTCTCCTCCATTGCAGTAGCGCTAAAGAGATGAGTATAACATCCATTTTTATTTAACTTCCGTGGCGTACGGTGTATTGTCATTTTGCATTGAATTTGCAGGTGTTGAGGTCAAGGGAGAATTCTCTTCAAGATTACCGTATTTTTGACACTACTGCCTGTGACACAAAAGGAATGCTGTATTGAGAATTCAAGTGGGTCCTATGCGACGTATAGTGAACGCATAGTGATAGGGTAGAGTATTGCACATATTCTGGCTTGTTAGGGGCGCTATTGTGCATCTTTTGAGATGCTAGTTCAACAACAAAAATGAGCAAGTCCTTGCAAAGCGCATCAGAATGCTTCAGGTGTATTTCACGACGTATACAGCATTTTTGCTTGAATGAGAGATTTCTCGAGAATAATATGTCGATAGGTGGACTAGGGTATTGTGCCCATGTTCTATTACGCACTCCTAGGAAATTCGGTATAATGGGTGATTTCTTTGAGGCTGCCTTGAGAATGCGAGCGTCTCCACACAAATCTTTATGACACACTGGATTTTGGTGGAATGGGTGATTTCTTTGAGAATAGTATATTATTGCAACGTGACACTGAAGGACACAGGTGTAATTTGTGACCTTGCAGGGATTTTTTTGGTGAAATGGGTGATTTATTTGATAATATGTAGTCAGGTAACATAATGCAATTTCAATGACGCATACACAGGCATTCGGTGGCATTGTTGGTTTCTTTGATAGTGCCTTGGGAATGTGAGCGTCCCCCGCAAATTCTCACGGTATATCTTTGACAAGAGATTTTGGTGGAATGGGTGCTTTCTTTGAGAATTGTATGGAATTATTGCAATGTGACACTGAAGGACGCAGGTGTGTTTCATGCCATCTGCAGGGATTGTTTGGTGGAATTAGAGACTTTTTTGAGGGTGGTGTGAGACTGCCAGCGTTCTCATCAAACACAGCACAGGTGCCCCAGATTTCCGCAGGTCCCTCCATCCCAGATATAAATATTCTTTCAAACGGTGAATGGGACATCTCTGCCTTTGTCTGGGGAAACAAGGAAGGTTAACTAGTGTCGTCATTTGACAATGACAATAGGGGAGGGGTATAAGCCCCGACAATGGAACCTGTCATCCATTGTTCAGTGAACAAGGATTATTTATTCCAGTCACCCTTTCGTCGGAGATGTATACAGGAATGTGGGTGGTTAGTGACTAGCAGAGAGACATTCTTGCTTAATATTGCCATAAATTATTGCATAATTAGGTGCGCTGGATCGCCTAATTCAACACTACTGGCCTTCTATGTATTTCCATACCGAATCCTTTCCCACTCAGCTATTCATGACATTATTATTATTATTATTATTATTATTATTATTATTATTATTATTATTATTATTATTACAGAATTAATTGTGTAATGCCGGGTCAGGCGGCTAGTAAACCACCAAAATTATTTCTCAATGTGACCTAGCAACTAAATCCTGGTGATGGAAAGCCTGGAGCTAGAGGTATACAAATAGAATAACAGAGACTTTTAAAACGTTAAAAACTGTAATCAAGGCTTACTTTTAAACAATCCGTTATAATATTATGTAACCTATATTTTAATTTAAATGGTAAACATAATCCAAGAAACAAACAGCAAAAATGACAAGAAAAACTACAAATCTTGCCACACCATTGTAGTTTTGTCTCTGTTCTAAATATTGCTAAAATTACTCCATATTAAATATTAGGCGATTTTTAAAACAACATATACACTGCAAAACCTGAAATTATGTACCTACATTAACATGATATCCAGATTGGTCCACCTGACCCTCATAATTCACTTTTATGTAAAACATGCTTTATATAGAGCATAAAAGTATGGAACTCAATCCTCTCTAGGATTGACGCAATATACCTAGTATGGCACCACAAAACTCTCCGGCCCTGGCTCAGCTGCTGAAGCATGAATCGAGACGCAGTGGGTACTGCTTGACCGTTTCTATCATTTTCATCCCCCTCATTAATGCATTCGTCAATGTTTTAATTGAATCAAAAGGAAAGGTACTTGCCGGCTCACTGGTATAAAACTGCGTTCTTATTTTGAAACTTGAATATTAGTTAAATACGCATTCCCTTTTAACCGCAAAAATCTCTCTAGCAGTCGTTAAAAGCATGCGTAAATGTTGCCATAGGAAAAAAAATGAGAACTTTAAGATCGTGCTTCCAATTCAAAATTAATCAGGATCACGTTTTAACAGTCCATTACTGCAGTTTTGTTCTGTTAACTTTACTTTGCAAAATCATAAATTAATAGGTGCAAAATATTAAGAACTTCCAAAGATCGTGAATAACGAAATAAATACAAATCTATACATCTAAAAAAGCTTTCTATCGACATTTTTTCTGAGAAGTTTCTATTTTGAATAAATAACTGATGTACATAATGGGCTAAAGTCACAAATTGCATATTTAACAAGCGTATGTGTTTAATCTAGGCGAGTTTTATGAAACTTGATATATGAAAACCTTAGGCTGTAGGTCATAATTACGTGCCCCAAAGTGAAGCGGTTCTAATGGGCCACAAAGTAAAAAAAATAAACTTCCTGACTTAATATTCAGTTCTTTAAAAATAGTTGTGCAACTAAAACTTTAATAATAATGTTTCGGATAAGGTTTGTTATGTGTAAAATTTCGATAGAATAACTACCTAAAGAGAGATACCATTCTTCTGCTACGTAAACTGGTTAGCAGGAGCATTTTACAGTGTTGATCGCATTGCAAGCGTAAGAAAGTGGCGCAAGTTTGTAGTAATAAACTTTACTTATATTTTAATCTTATTTACTTCCCACAGAGAGGAGTATATTACGATTTTCGAAACATTAGACATAAATTGCACAGAGAACAGTAAGAAACGAAGAGACGGCGGCAGAGGAGGCGATAGTGAGAGAATGGAATATACGAGTAGAATGGAAAAGGAAAGAGGGACAGAGAAAGTACCAGAGGGAAAAAGGAAGAGAGTGGGAGCGACACAAAGTAGAATCTCCGCAGTTAACGCAGTTACGCGAGCAGAGCTGCGGGTTCTCTGATAAATACATAGTAACCTCTGTACCAAGACTAAGAAAGAGTGGTGGCCTCCCAGCACGCTAGTTGTTTTATTAAAGCGCAGGTTGGCATTGCTCCCCATTATCCTGTCTTGCTGGTCTAGTCTAGACTGGTCTCTGCCCTGTGTTCACTGCTGTCACGTAAGGAGGAAAGAGTTAAACTGCATAATGACATCAAACACTGGGATTTGATTTTGGACTTGTACTTGCCACATGCAACCGTGCGTGCAGACCAGTTGAGCTATTATCCGTTATTTAAACTTGCGCGACATCAGTATTTAGGGCAGCGATATCAGAGCAGGCGCATTTATTTGATCAAACAATTTTTCGATTATGTGTTTTTTTTAACCCACTTCCCATTCTTGCTTCATGGTGCAAAGTTGAATTTTCTGCATTCAGTACAGGTAAACCTAACCTACCTGAGTGTTTTGCCTATTTTACTGCAAGTATTTGCATGAACTAAATTAAATCCTCTAACTTTGGTACATTTATTATCCTACACATGGGATATAATCATATTTGATAGTTGACTTTTACCATTTGAACCCTATCTGGATCTTTACTTCCTTTTTATTTGTTAATCTTTACGATTTAATTCATGCAGCAGCTAAGAATTAGCTGCAAATTATTGAATTTTTGTTGTCAACAATAAGTTGTGGATAATCGATCCCCTCTTTTCCGCCAAGGTTAACGCCAGTGACCTTGCTGTTGGAAACACCATGTGCAACAGCTATTACTGAATTATTTATTTTGTTTTCTAGTGATTTTTACTTTTATTATTCACTATTGTTGAAAAAATAGTATGCAGTACGCATGCGTTAAGTGCATTGAAGAATCTTGAAAACAGAAAATACTCGACTTCGTCTCATATTTTCAAACGCTTCCTCGGTCTCTGATGATGCACTTACCACACCCGTGTCGCAATATACTATTGTGGATTATTAGAGCATCGCAGAACATCTGTAAGTCTACAGACACCGGTGCCGAGATCGTTAAGGCATGCACTCATCCGCAATTCATACCCCGCCAGAAGCCTCCTATCTGACAGTTCTTTTACAAGGGTTTCCTCAGTCTTCATAACTGACAATGCCTGGGAGGTAAAATAACCTAACCTAACCTAAACTTAGGCTTGGAACGTTTTCCTTTCCTATTTATCATTTCACTTTATGTATCTTCAGTACCCACTGCCTGTGGTGCCGTATGTAATAACCACGGAAGTTAAACATTACTAAAACTGTAAACGTAATAAATAACCTATGATTGCGTACTGTCAGGGACATAAGAGGGAACAAGCATGAGATGAATATTTCAAAGAGAGAAAAATTGTTTTTTCAGGTAATATATTATACGAGGTATATAAGATGTTCAACTTATACAATTAATAGCAAACATCGTTATTTTAATCGTTATTAAGGATATTAAAATATGTATTATTAGTAAACAACGTTTTTCTCTAGAATTGCACAAATATATACAATATATTCAAATCTTCTCGAACGCAAATACTTCAGTAATCATTCTAGGTCCTATTCTATCTAGCACTGTTTGTGCATATACAAATTGAATCCGGGAAAAACTGATGTATAAAAGCGGGGAAGATTGTATTGTGCCTTTATTGATTTTAAAAAAGCTTTTGATTCTATAATAGAAGCTAAGGGTTATCGAAAATGACCATTAGAGCTTTCCAAGCTATGTATCATAGAGTGAAACTAGAGTGTACAAATGAACATCGTTTCAGAAAGCTTCGAGTATCAAAATGGTGTTAGGTAAGGCTGTGTTTTATCATTACTTCTCTTTAATCTCTTTGTGGATGCCGTAGTGAGTATATTGCTAAGAGAAAACGTGGAGGCGCCTGAGATCGGCGACATTCGGATCCCAGTACTTTTGTATGCAGACGATATGACACTGTTCCCTGCCACTGTGGAAGGTTGCAAAAGGGACCAGATAGACTACAGATGTATTATGAGGAATGGTTATTGACGGTTACGTAAATAAAACGAAAACAATTACGTTTAAAAGCAGCTGGGTATACAGTCGAACAGAGACTGGACTTACGCAGAGATAAGCTGGACAATATAAATACTTTTATATACTTAGGTTTGACGGTTACAGTGAACGGAATATGGACTAAACACATTGATATTACGAAACTCAAGGCAGGAATGAAAGCTACGAAAACTCTGCCTAGAATCCCAGATATGCCTGTAAAATTGCTAGAGACAATATATAAGGCAATTGCTAGATCCACAATGACATATAGGGCGAAGGTCTGCGGGGTGGGAACCCAGGAAAAGCTAGACCAAGTATGAACAGGTTTTCTAAGGGGTATCTTGAGTGTGGGAAACTGCAACATTTTTAGAGAATATGGTATGTACAGCCAAACAGTTGAATGTAAGGTACGTGCGATCATATATTGGATTAGAATTATGAGAGGGGATAAATCACTTATGAGAACAGTATGCTGTAAAGAACAGCTTAGAATGGCAAGGGACAAGACGTAGTAGCGAAAATCAAGAGAAGGCTGGAAAGAATAGGGATGGGTAATATTTGGTTTGAAGGACTGGGAAATAGAGCGAATGTGTGGAGAAAAGTACAGAAGCGACTGAAAGATTTAGATCGAGCGCAAACACTGTCACAATGTAATGAGAAAGTATCATTAAGCTTATATCGAAACTAAAGACAGAATGGGATATAGAACAATATACTTTGTCCGGAAATAGAGTCACCAAACAAGGGTTTGCTTGGCTCAGACTGGGATCATGGCAAGCGATCAAATTTATTAACGAAGAAAGCATAAGAATATGTCCCTGGTGTAGAGAAGAAGAAACTTGGGTTCAAATTCTGGCGCATTGTACTAAGACAGAGCAGCTGAAGGTAAAGTTTCTGCCAGATTCCTGGACTAACTCATGGAGAGGGTTACAAGCTTGTTGGACCTTGCTGGTTTGGGAGGGGGAGAGGGAAGCGATTGGTACATTTTTACAGAAGGTTATGCAGCTCAGATCGGGTGTAAGAAACAGGGACAAGGGTGAGGGTTAGTGGGTTAGGAGCGGGCATTTGTTTGTTTTGTAAACAATACCGTGTGCTTCAAAACTAGTTATTTTTCTTCTTCTATTTGTGTAACTTTTGTTGTTAGTTTCTCTGTTTTTTTCCTTCTTTCTTTCTTTCAAATTCTTATAAAACATTAACTTAAGGTACAATATGATGAATATAGACAAACATATGGACTACAGTGTATTATATAAGCACGTACGTTCAATCCGACCAGCGCGATAAATGAGTTTGAACGTGCAAAACGTTTAAGACCAATAAATACACCATTCTACTCTAGTCTACTAAACGAGAAAGTAAAAACAAATCCTGGTAACCCCTACCCCTGCAGCAGCCTGCGACACTGCGTTTGTTAACAGTGAATCATCATCGATGACGATGACTATACATCAGTGTTAAATGATTTCTATTGCCACTGGCTAATTTAAACGGCCAATTTTCGCTACTAGTTCACTCTCTATTATTAAATAGAGTGTAACAAAGATCAGTTATACTCCCATTATTCAGGTACCAAGCAAAGCAAAACTGAACTTACAGACCCTAAGATAATGAAGGGTTGCAGTATAAATAAGGGACTACTGCATGGCGTATAAGCTCGAATATGGAAATAGTATTATGAAATAGAAACGCATTGGATCCACTGCTATCTATAAAAACATTGGTTTGTAATAACAGTGCTTTTCCATTTTAGCAATATCTTCTTGGTCGCTTGTATGCCGAGGATTTCAAGGAAACATAAGAGAATAGTATTTAGAAAGAAATATATTACATCTCATGACTTTACTGATAAACGTTCTCGGTAACTTTCCGATCTGTAGTTTCCAGGAAAGTTTGCGAGTGTTTTTGTGAAAGATTACCTGATCCATTTCATGCATATTTAACTGATTTTGTAATGTATCGCCTGTTCCATAGCTCCCCGGCCTAAGGTCCGTTAAATATTGCTACATTTGATTCTTGGAACTTTGCTCTGCTTCTATAAAAGTGAACGCCCATGCAATACGTCACTTTCACGTATACGGCAGAAGCAGTCGACGAAAGCAGAGAGGAGAGAACAATTTTAGTGGTAGTAGTAGGTCTAACATACAAAACAGAAACAAAAACTGTGTAACAGTCAATATGTTTTCTATATCTATTATCATTATTTCAATACTTATGCTACAAATTATTCATACAAAAGCGTGTTTCTCTCTCTCCTTCATATTAAAATGGTATTCACGATAAATGATTTTATTTACATAATTGGGGGACAAATACCTCGGTAATAAGCATTTGCTAGGTTGAGACACAGTCAACTATTAAAAAGCTGGTTGATATACGTCAGCTATGATATTAAAATTACTTTGCATGAGCGGTAAGAAATTAAAGGACCACTGGATTTTCCAGTGCATCCGGCTTAAACTTTGGAAGATTTTAAACCACAACGACAAGTATTTTGGGAATATTTAAGACCTTAATAGTTTTTTCAACGAGATCCACATTATTTCTGAATGTTCACCTTCTCAATATGCTTTACCAATACTATAAAGCTCAATCTAATGAAGAGAGCAATAAATCTTTTCCATAAGGAGCTGTTTTGAGTGAGGACATTTGTTGAAAATGTTCGCCCGGCATGCTTAGCAGAGAAAATGCTTAAACTTGGATATTGTATAACTGACTAAATGAATTATGTGCGTAGGTGAGCGCGCGTACCTAATTATTGCGGTTTTATTATTTTTCTTCTGGATTAAGGAGTTGTAAAAAGAAGAAGACAATCTCTTCACCGACACTTACACATATCAACATCTTCCTCCAAAAAAAATCACATTATTCAACATACATATGTGCCAACGCTTATATCACTGCTGCAAACACCTCTTAAACTTATGGTTAGAAATATCTGGTATGGCTAACTAAAGTAGTTGCTCATTAGCAAAGAACCCCGTTACGTTTAAAAATAGTGACAGAAAATAAAATGTTGATCATTTATCTTAATTTTAACTATAACTTAAGCTATGTAAGTTTTGGTATAGATAAAGTTATAGAAAATAAAATTAAATTTCAGTCCATATGTCGGACACTTCAAAAAAAGACAAGAAAAGATATCAAGATTAAGTATTATAAGACAATTGCTGTACCTACAGCAATGTATTGAAGTGAATCGTGGATGATACGTAAAAAAGATGAAAAGAAAATACGATCATAGAAATGAGATTTCTCCATAGAGTCAAAGGTTTTACCAGATAAGACAGATACCAATGAAGATAGCAAAGAGGAGATATAAATATATAATATGGACCAAAACTAGGAGAATACAGAAAAAAGTAAAGGAATTTTGGAAACCGTATGGACAGCCAAATAATACCTGCAATGATACAGATGTGTCAGCCAAATGGAAGTGGAAATGTTAGGAATGATTACATATGCATAGTTTTCTAATCTATGCAGTGAAGAAGAAGATATATCGTATTGCTGCTCCTCTGGTATTGATGATCTCCTCAGCCGATTACAATGAAACTTTGGTTTCAAGAGGGTAAGAGAAAGATATCCCATGGTCCAAGAGTAGGTGAACAAGGAAGATGCGGTGTGTGTATGGGAAGGATTACAAAATATGAGCTGTTGATGTGTTAATTCCTCTTGGATAAGCACAGGTCTATCTACAGGGACGTTGTCGTGTAACAACGGTCAGTTTTTGTTGTGCCACAGCTCGGGAAATTTACGACGAATTGGGTCACATAGACACCGAAGGTGCTTATTTATACGTGTTCCTTCTGGGATGAATTCCACGTGAAGAATGTTCCCAACGAGTGAAATACACTTCAAATGTCACCTTATTTTTGACTAATGCAGTCGTGGTTTCTTCACGTTTCGCAGAACATTGCATTCACCCGTTGCTCAACTGTGACATTATCTAGCTCCATCGCACGCCTTTAACGGGCCCTCAAAACCGTAGTTCTCCTTACTCTGTACGGACGAGGGTACGCCTTGCTGAAACGGGAAAAGAACTGATATTATACCATCTTATTACGCAATCAATATGCTAGAGTGTACACCAATCATATCATGCGCTGAGTCCATGAATTTGATGACTACGCATTTACATTAAATATTCAGAATCTAAATGATGCCCTTGTTCAAAAAGTAAACAAATCAAATGGGGGCTTAGGTAATTCTGCAATTCTGGACATATATACACACTATTAACGTGTATATAAAAGTAATTAAAATCGAGAAATGAAATTAATTCTTCCTTCCTTTATATCAAGCTAGAGCCCCAGAAACATTTATCAATTAAAGCCCGAGCCATTGCAAATCTCTACCAGATATTCATGTTGTATCCACAAGTCCAATCATTGCATCTTGACAACACTTACAAGATTTACACAACACAAACTCAAACGAATTTGCAGTTCTCTGTTCTATAAGACCTCGTACACATGGGGCGATTGGCGACACGCTAATTGCCTGTTAGTGAAAGCATTCGACCGTATACATGCGAGCCCTTGACGCATTAGTATCACCATGGAATCTGAAAAGGTAACAGGCCTATGAATTCTATATCGTCGGTATAAACGTCGCAACAAAGGCAGAGCCCATACTGGGTACAACCTATCTTAAAGGATAAAATGACTAATGGCATGACCATAACCTGTTTCCCTTCCTCAACACTCTGTTCTCATATTCCGGACACTTCATGTTCCAAATGGCCGGCTGTCCGGCCGGCCTGCCTTTTCTGAACTTCATCGATAAGCAAGTTCATGTCAAAGCGTTCAGATCCATGTCACTGCCACTACAAAAGCGCGCTCATCTGAATACGACAATGAAATCCGTGTATTTCAAAACGTCTCATAACCGCGAGAGTACACTATACGCTAATCAGAATCGCGCGTTTGGATGTTTAAGCGTCAATGAAATCCCAGGTTTCTTAATATCGCGCGATAGCAAACGCTTCATATGTACGGGCTCTACGTTGGATAATCGCCAAGGAAGAATTTTACTTGGAACTGTTTTACCTTATTGGTCAACATCTAATTACACAAAAAATATAGATCTCGTTAAAGCACACTGAAAGTAAAGAGCATAACATTTCAAAGCCATCACATGGTGACATGGTCTTTCAAAATGTGACGATCGCTTTATCTAACGTATCCTAAACGTTAAATGTGAATTGCAGGTTTATCGGAATTAACAAGAAGTAAGTAGAAGAATAAGTTTTGTAATATTTTGTAGAAGAGCGAGTAGAGAAATTCATGTGAGTGTAATAAATAATATTTTTATTTTAGCTACAGATTACGCACACATGCCTCCACACTTCCTAACAGGACCAGAAACGCTTGATGTCATACACTCATTCATTTTGTTGAATAATTAATGTTCAATTCTATAATGTAGAGTTATATTATATGATTGGATGTTGCCAATGTCATGCAGTTACTCAGCAGGTATGTATATGATACATTCAACAAGACCATGTAACAAGCATTTGCACGTCAAGGAACTGAAAGTACAGAATTGTGGCTGACGAATGATAATGCAAACAAAATCTAATTGACAGAAGATTACTTTGCGGATTAAATTGCTTGCTACCAAGCTTGTGCAATATCATCTCACCGTTTATCCTGTTCCTCCCTTTGACCGCACACTGATTGAAGCCCTCCATTATACATAATTCATCTCTGGTAAAAAGGCGCATATGGCAACATGAAACTGGAGCAAAAAAATCCCGCAAAGGCGCAGCTTAAAACGAGGATGCTTCTGGAACGTAAGGTAAACAAAGCTAGCGTTGAAAATGTAAAATGGAGTAAACAGAAGCGGGAGAGTGATAGAGGGATCATTTTGAGCGCAGCTGCACGAGTTCGGTTCCATATCTCCATGTACACATGTTGCTGGTCTGACGCACCGAGTTCAGTTTGAAGGAAAATAGTTGGAATGTGCATGTTAAAAACCAGGGTTAATGGTTGGGAGTTGTTCATTCGTACAAGAGGGATTATGGAGACTAATGAAAACAGCAAAGAAGTTAAAGACACACCAGATCGTAAATGTACACACAGCGTTAAACTTGAGATGCGTTCGTTTTATGATGGAAGTAGTTCGGTAGCCCACGGATATCCTGAAAATGACCCTAACCGTTATGGAAATGAGCACCGAGCAGTATAGCTCAGGCGACAACGTCTGTGGCCCGCATTCGGGAGGTCCCGGATTCGAACCCCAGCGACTGCCCACTCTGGCCCATACATTTTTCGTGGTTTCTTTGGGTCGACAGGCGAATGCTGAGGTGGTTCATCTTCTACCACGACTCTCCTCTCTCTAATTTCCTGTGTCCATCATTTTCATTGTCATCTGTTTCAGAGTTGTAGGACCAGGCGACGGAGTTCGGCGCGTTGCGGCTGGGCGGTGTTGTGCGTTCTGTAAAAGTTTCTTCCCTGACGTCGCTGCGGGGAATTCTCAGTTAGGTCTCTCCTCCGAATGGGCTACGCCGAGGGAAGCTTGTGGGTAGGACCAGGCGTCGTCGGATGCATTCAATCTGGAAACATTATGGACCCCATCTGTGCTTGCGCCAGTCGTCATCTGGATCTGGTCACCCTTCGGGTCTCTCCCTACCGGGGTCACTAGCAGAAGCACAAGGGGTCGAGTCTGCGTGCGGGGCCCTGCCCCTTTTTCGGCCCCCCTCTCCATTCATTCGTACCTTTATCTTTATGGAAATGATCCTTTAGAGCAGGTATTCAAAGCTTGGCTCGCTAGAGCAGCCCACGAGCAGCCACTGCCAGTACGCTAGCGATGACCTTCGGATTGGCTATAACACAGCCCATACGTCACAGAAGTTTGTCTTTCAAGCGTTGTTTTTCATTCTGCTGTTCTATAGGGAATGCAAGCCATTGGAATTCACCGAAAGCATGTGTGACATACCTCTCTGGTTATTCTTAGTGACATTCTGTTTGTTCATTTGACATCAATACCAATAATTGCTCCTAAAAATATACGTATGGTAAAGATATGGTTATAGTTATGTTAATTGAAGCTGTTACTTTGGGGTACAGGCGTTATCTTGCAGGACGTCAACGTCAGGTGCCTACTGAGGATTCACAATGAAGCAGCCTCAATATCGATTGCAATCTTGAAGAAACAGCGCCATGGTGAGTGGATCGGTATCTGTATTGGTAGAACTTCAAAAGTCCTAGTTTCACATGCAGAAGATTAAAAGGAAGCCAAACCAAGTGTGATTCCGTTCTAGTGTAAATTGGACTGTCATAAGTCTATGGTTTTGCATGGTGAAGACAACGGAATAGAGAAAAGACAAGGTTCGGTTCCAGTCATTTCAGAAGAATCTGCTAATTCTGTTTCTAATATATTTTTCATGCGATTTAAAAGTTCTGGTGTTAAAAAAAGAGATATCATTTGGCCAATAGGTGCGAATGTCAAAATGTCGCTTTGTGATATGCATTGCACTCACTTGTTTTGTTTGGTTATTGCTTTCACGATGTAGTCCCCACTTCATTAGAGCCGCCGCCACGGGCAGGCAGATCGAATGATGCTCTCCAGTGTATTAACTCCGAACCCCGATGAAGTTAATGGTTGAGAGATTAAAAAACAAAACAGAAATACGTAACACAAACATACCATTTTCTATCACGAACTGATGTGGATTTCACAGCTTCCTACTCTGATGTAAACAGCAGACACACCATACACTATAATACGCACTATTCAACACTGAAACTGATGAAATATCTGTTGATATGCAAGGGGCTAAATTCTATTTCAGTTACAGCAACCATTGCCTTATTGTGCATGCAACCCAAGGATGTTCTAAAATTATCCACGACAGACGGATTTTAATAAAGTATTACTCCAGACGTTTTGCAAAAAATCAAACCACAGTAGTCTTACTATTTGCTTACAATTGTTTTCTATCATTCCTTTTATAAAAAAACACCCAAAATCTGTTTTCTAAGTATTGTTGTATTACTTTCTCTTCCCTCTACAGCTATATTCTTCTATCCAGCCCATAATTACATGTTATTTAAAATAACTCTACAATAACGGTACAGACGCAGAAAGTAATTATATATTCCACTCTAGAACGATTATTGATGAAGAAATACGTTATTAATCATTATATGCCTATGGATGCACAGTATTTCTTTTGCTACCCATTAATATAGTTTTCTACTTGGTTGAAAAAAGAAGTTTTTAGTTTCAGCTCTACTGTTTCCTTTTGTGGATTTTTGATTCAGGGGACGGCCACTCTCCACATAATTTTCCCTCCTACCAGCTGATTTTGCTGAGCATTGAAATCTTATCTTTACGGAACACGTTTACAATTCCTCCTTCGATTGTACTGAGATGTTTACACTTGTAATTCTGTCTCTTATTGCTTTTCCTAGCAAATACTGTATTAAACCTTGCGCTATTTCCAAAAACTCTTATATCTTGAGCGCTCAAAATCTGTGGTTCACGTTCTGATTTAAAATTTTTACAGGGTGAGTAAGCACCCATTTATGTCAAAACAGGCTGATTTAAAGAATCTTAAATGATGATGATAATGATGATTACACTAAGCAAGCACAAAGTTACATCGCACTAAATCAGTGTATTTCGACACGACCAACCTGTATATCTCGATACATCTCATATCAATCCACCGATTGCCTTGACATACGTTCTAAATATCCCGTATGAGGGCTTCCGCAGGCTATGATGCCATCTGTTAGTTGTCATTGTTATTTGTATTGACTTTATATACTTCAGACTTAATAAATCCACATCATAAAATAAAAAAAAATCTATCGGTGTCAAGTCTGGTGAGCGAGCAGCTCACAATCTTGAACCATGACCAATCCTTCGCCCCGAAAATGTAAAATTCGGATAAACCCTAGCAATGAAAGCGAAATATGGTATTACCCCATCCTGACTGGGATAATACCCATTTGTAGTCATCGGACGGCAACTAAAGCTCCAGAAATTGTTGTAGATGCCTAAGTAAATGCGTCCAGTAACTGTCGGTTCGCCAAAAGTTGAAAGGTTCATTAACCTTCGATTTCCTTATTCCCACCCAAACATTCATCTTTGCCATGTTTAGATCTTGTATGATTGTTCGGTGTTACGGATTCTGCAGTTGTGAGGATTCACTTGTGGAACGTTGCCTCATCGGAAAAGCTCATTGCTCATCAATTCTTCTTCTTCCGCAGTCTGCACTACGTCGAGCGCACACATAATCTCTCGGGTGGCATGGCGCACCGCCTTAAGATGATGCAAGACTTGAGTGTGGCAGGTTCCATGTACAGGCGATAGTATAGTGCTTCCAAAAGGTTCGCTGTGCCCAATTCTCCACTAAGTCATGTACTGAAAGCAGACGCATTATTTTTGATAGGCTACTAAATACGCACTAACGCCATCTGACGTTAATGGTGGCCTGCAATGTTTTCCTTCGGCTATGTTGTCTTTATGAATTTTTTCGGCACTTTCTGTAACAAGTTTCTGTTTGGCTCAGGTTTCCGGAAGCTCTGGTTGAAACCCTTGATCTGTTAGTATGTCCAACTATGTACTCTTTCACATACAATCTCTATTTGTTTTACTATGGGCACCGTTATTTCAGATTACTTGCAAATAACAGTGCAAAATTGATTTCACAGAAACGAGTGCCATTTGTGTGATATGTTTCAAAATGTGTGGTTCTCTTTTTTATATAAGAATACTAACAAACATCACTGCGCGATAAGAGTTGAGTTTTACTTCCGTCCCTTGCATGTTACGAAGTCGGTATTGTCTTAACAGAAACAATTTTTCCAACATACATTAACGTTAAGTTACAAATACCTATGAATTGTTTGACATGCGTTGAGACATTTCGCATCTGTTGTTTGGCCGGAGATTGGGAGCTGCAGCTGCACCTTATTTGTTTGTATCTCTACTTGGCAAAATTTTGGGCAAGGCTCCTGCGTGATCTTTTCATTAGCCTATTTTTGCTTCGGCTTCTTCTCTACGTACACGTACTAAATACAAGTATTCTTCTGTTTGTGACACAGCAGTATTTCAGTTAGATAATCAATTATACAGATAATGCATTTGTGAAATTTCGCCAAAAATCGCTAAAAATCCAAAATGTTGTTCTTGTCGCATAAAATACTTCAGAATTTGTACTTCAATAAAACGATAATGTTTATACTCCAGCGCGCATATGTTTGACGTTACGTCACTACTAATTACTCTCTGCGCAGTAGCTTACCTGCCAAGTCTCCTAACATGTAGATATCAGATATACAATGCTTAGATATTATATTAATAAATTCTGGATTCAAAATTAGCGCCCATACCAAGTTGTAGGGATACTTAGACGTTTTGGCGAGCCTGTTAAGAAGGAACAAAGATGAAAGTGTGTGTTTATATCACGCTTTTCCAGTATGTTTACGTTTTGCTGTTACTGAAAGTCACATTATTTTTCTGGGTTTTCCCCCTTATTTATGGGTGTTTTGGTGGTGTGGTCTTTCTCAGTGCGTTGTAGAAAAATCATAATTCATTAGAAAATAGTTTTTAGGTTAATAGCAGGGTTATTAATTAGTGTTACGTGTTGTACTATAGAGCTAGGTTAGGTCATGTTTTGCAGTATGAATAGATTAGTTGATAAACGTAACGAAGGCAGAAGAAACTCAAAAAGGCGACACAATTTAGTTCTAAAAAGGTGGAAGGAAAATATTTCAATGGAAGAAACTTGTGTGGAGGCTCATCAACTCCAGAAACTGATCATCCCCAGAATTCTTCGGTGGAGGATTGTCAAGCATCTAGCAGTGCTTCAATATCCCAAGGTACTGAGTGTGCTTCTAAAAGAAGGCTATCTATATTTTATAATGAGAGTTCAGAGAGCAACATAGGAGATGTTCCTTCAGAGTATGTTTTAATTCATACTATCTTCTGGCAAGATGTACATAAAGGAACAGTATGCACTAGCTGTGATGGAAATGAATTGAAAACCTTGAAGCTGGTTATCGAGACCCAGGAGAAATAATAATAATAATAATAATAATAATAATAATAATAATAATAATATACGATCGAACATAACGACAAAAATGTACTGAATTCATATTAGGAATGGGTTTTGTAGGAATGACAGGAAACAAAGTTTGTTGTCCTCGAAGGATGTATTTACCTGCTTGGACAACAACAAGAAGCCTACCGGAAGTTTCGCCTTTGTATCTTGGCTCGGACAGGTCGTTTACAACGGTTTCAAAGCTTAGAAAGGGTCAGGAAATATACGTGCTTTATCTACGATCTAAGAGTATTCGTGGGAAGATTTTAAAACTCAAAATAAGCTGTAAGAAGCAGATGTGAAAGTTGTCAAGTGGGGGTAGCCAATAATAAAAATCATGAAACAAAATGATAGCCAATCAAAAGATCGCGTAGGCATCAGATGATACGTTTGAACTTAAGACGGAACGAAACTTAAGAAAGGTGGGGGAAATTTCTAGGTTTGGCGAAAGGCGTGAAAGAGGAAAAGAAACGCCGAGGGACATTCCGGTACAAACTAACCACGAGGACGGTCGACGAAACAAATTAGAAGAAAATAATCAGGAAATTTATAGTGTAAAAATGAAGTTATGAAACCTAGGCAATTCGAGGGCTAGTCGGAGAAACATATAAGTAGCGACTTCGAAAGTGATAAGAATAACAGTGGTTTCGACGACGAAGGTGGCGGGTCGACCAGATAGGAATCTACGTAACAAAATAAAGAAATAACTCAAACTTCTCCGGCAGTATTATTAATATCATCAAGGCAGTGTCACCACCCCTGAAAACAAGAACCTCAGCTCTACCAAACACAAATTCCAAATCCCTGCCATCCAACCATCGAACCCAGGACTCTGAGTCCACTGAAGCAACTGCCAGGAACAACACAGATGCGTCAGAGGTCAGCGTCAACCTCATATGAAATGGAAATAAAGAAGGATGAATGCTTAAACCATGTAGCAAAAATACTGGGTACAGGTATAATAAATACTGTAAAAATAACAGAAAAAATGGTGTTAGTCTTGGTAGAAATAAACATAGCTGCTTGAAGGACACAATAGTGAAACTAATTATATTTCATTTCATTTTTAGGAAAACCATAAAAAGCAATATACCTAACGTACAACAAATGAAAACAGAAATTTATGTAACACTGTACCATTGTATGTCCACAGACCAACATCCACAACATCAAAAGTGTCCAAGCGTTGAAATATCTTGGTGATTTTTTTTAATCGAGAAATTGCAAGAGCTGAACCAGCTCCTCCACATGACAGTTCAACTATGAAGACTCCCCTAAACAGTGAAGTGGTAAGAAAGTTAATTCCTTTGTATGTTAGACTGGCCAATGAAGCACTTCTCCAGAGATGACTTCAGGAAAAGCACAAAATGCTAATGAGGCTCTTCATAGCATTATTTGGTCTAAGTGCCCAAAAGAAACTTTTGCGTCAAGCAAAAAATTACAAATTGGTGTAACAACAGCAGTGTGTGAGTTCAATGTGGGGTGCTTAGTAACTGGAAAGATAAAGGAAGATGTTACCAAAATAAAATTAAGCCTAGCTAGTCATAAGATTGGAAAATCTAGGAATGATCGACGCCTCCAGCGGAGCGACGTTTACTACCAGCAAGCAATCAGAATCCTCAAGGAAAAAGCTGCACCTCTCCAAACTTCAAGCTGAGGAAACGAAAAATCAGCAGGAGGGTGCCACTTATGAAGCTGGACAATTTTAATTAAATTTCAGGGCAGAAAAACTAAAATACTGGTTTTATTCTTCTCCATTTCTTTACTCCAAAGTTTTGTTTAATAATGCAAATTCTTGAAAAAATAAAATCTTGACCATAACTTTTGTTCATTATTTTTTTCTCAAATGTTTGATGAAGGATAAAAGGTTTATAAGGTAGAAATGTTTATAGACTTAAGGAAATATAAAAATCCATGTTACATAAAATAAATTTTAAAATTGCAACTACTTTTTAATATCGCCTTGCTAAAACACACTAAATGTGTAATTAATTTCTAAAAAAATTGCTGAATTTCGAAATCTGAAATTTGGTATTTTAACTTACATTAGGGTGCTATATAAGTGATAAAACATTCAGAAAAATATATTCAAAAATGTATAATTTTCAAATTTTACAGATGCATTAGCCTAAATTTCGTACCAGAGAGTAGTAAATTTTCCATAAGTTTGGAACCGGTGCAAGTTCGCGCAATTTAACTGCTTTTGTTTTACATAATCTATAGCATAGCTGTAGAGTAAAACATGTGAATGATTAAACAGGTGTTAGCGCTTAGGCTTAATTGTTAGCCTTAATTACTTGCCCATGTTGTTGCTATTTGACTAAATTTCAAGCTTTAAATATTGAAAATGGCGAGGTGCTGTTGTAGAGTTTTGATTGGCAGAAGAGTTGCTTATAAAATGTCACTGTATTCTATTCCGTTTTGAATTACAAATATATTCGCCTTTTATATATACGTGCGTATACCTATATGTTCATGGTTCGTTTCTTAGCACTTCTATGCGAAAGTTATATGGGATAGTGGTGCTCTTCTCTATTTGATTTTAAGCAGCAAATGAGAAAGTATTCTCTGGAAGGATCGAGTGCACATTGCTCACCTTGCTTGGTGTAACCTTACAGACAGTAATGTTACTGTTATACATAGAGATTTCTTGTTTTAGTTTTGTACAAGTTTTAGAGTTGTTTGGAACAAATCAATTTAGGATATCTCTGGGAGATCAAGGTGCAATTGCGGCTGCAAACATTTTAATTTGTCTGCTTAATACTGTCAGGCATTTAAACGCTATTCGGTGACCATTTTTTATGTTCTTGATGCAATTATATGATGAAAATAAACCGTACTTGAAAAGTAGAGAATCAATTCTCTAGATCTCTGTTCATGAGTGTGTATAGAGAGGAGGAAATGAAAGTCTGAAAGTAGAAGTGTATTTCAGGTAACCTTATGGTGCAAAGATATGAAATGACAAAGTGGCGAATATGAAGCAGGCAGACCTCGAAACTTAATTCCCCGTTATTATTACAGCACGTAGACAGGTCTTAATTTCGTACCCTGTGAGGGAGTAGAGGAGAGAACTAATGACGATATAAATTACTTACGTGTACATGCATCGATCGTAGCAGCATGGCGGTAGTTAACCTGCACACAAGATGTTCCTATCGGTGTTGTAAGTCTCGACAATAGAGATGAGTATTTTCTGTTTTATGTCAGTATTCCACAATGGAGAGAAAGAGGCCGGAAATATCGGAAAAGAAAATCGTTTTATTCCAAATTGCCAGCATGTTTCATAACCTAAAAAGTTGTTGCATTTTATTCTCATTTTGTTAAGCGATTTATTCAATAGTGAAAGGTTACTCCTGGTATCTATAACCGTTTGAAGCATAAATCACAACAGTATTAAATCAGAATAAATGTTTATACTGTGATTTTGTCCAGTTTTCATCATCACTTCATTAATGTAATTTAGTTCAGTCCTCACTGTCACTTAGTTGTCGGGATGTAGCGGCGTAATGAAATAGCGCAAAGTAGCCTCTTCTATCTGCTTCACTTACTGGGAAGTTGAACACGAGACTTCTCTAATCTCTTGCAGTAGCAACACTCATTGTACGTCACAATAGTCGTCACAAACGCACTCGGAGAACAGTACGCCCGCTTATATAGCCGCTGGATTTTCGAGTGTTCTAGAACGTTCGGGAGGCGGTTCCAGAATAATCCCATCATCTCTCGGTCGGTGCCTTATATAGGATAATGCGACCCATTAATGCATTACTATATTAATGCACAGAAAAAATCATTCAGAACAGAAATGCTAAATCATGAAAAAAGGATCTTATGTACGTTTGTTCTTTTGCCGGAATGTGAATTGTCTCCAGAGGTGTATACCATAACTCAAAATGAGAATATTTGTAACTTCACATTGCTTAATCAGGGACAATATTATGTTTGTTTGTTTGTTTTTACTTGATTTTAATCCCAATTTCTGGTTCGTCATGGTACAGCTTCACATGCGTGCAAAAACATTGGGAAGTTTTCATTTTACGCGAAATGTTGAATACCATCTGCTTCTATGTCAGCTTTCCTTCTCTCTTGCCTATGCTCTTAACACCCCCATATTAGTAAAGAACTCAGCTCGAACAGTCAATTGTGCACAATTATAATAATCCTCGTAATGAATTCTGCGTTTGCGATTTAATTTATTGACCCGTTTTGAAAGCTTAACCCAAATTGGTTTTGCTTCATTGAGCACCTTTTTGGAGAATTTGCTTATGGTCATCAACCATATTTACCTACATTTATTTCCCCTTCTACAAAGTAAATTTATAAGAATGGATCTCCAGAATTATAACACTGCCTTCTTCATCCCTGCTTTCAATCAAAATGAAAAATATGACTTCTTTTCTCTCATTAGTCAGATTCTAGCTTTGATGGAGGTGCAATGGAGTAAATCTATGTCAGAGAACACAAGCAATATTGTGTATTAAAAATACGCTCCGAAGAATAAGCGAATCTTTGAAAAGATGAGTTGGATGTGAATTTCCACAGAAATTGCAATGCAATGCATTATATCAACGAGACAAAGATAACTTTATTCAGTGCCGAGCGCGAGCGTAAGCATGGGGGATCAGATGAATCAACAGAACAATGACATCTAATAAATTGAAGAAGGCAATATACAACATGAACGAACGACCTGAAAAAAACAACCAGGATACTTTACAATCCAGTTAGAGAATATATAATGGACTATGATGTGGATTTAATCAAGAAGCTATATCATGCCTGTCATAAACAACTGCCAACCCTTCCCAAAAATATTGAGTTTTGTTCTTGATACATTTGCCATTGGAACAAGTTGGAATGTTTTCCAACTGTATAAAACATTTCAGTCAGTGTTTTATAATATACCGCGTAGCAAATGGACAGTACCTGCTTTTAGTATACTTTATATTGTTAAATATAAAGTAGAAAAGACACAAGTGCAATTTTTTGAACATGTGTTCTATAGTATAGTCGCTGATTTTGAGATGAAACATACAATGTGGCGTGATATCATGATTGTTGGTTGCTGTTTTCATTTATAAAAGGCTTAGAGGAAGAAGATTTAACAGCTGATTTTGAATCGTATGAAGCAGTATTCTGGCTCAAATGGATTCTTGGACGCTCTATTCTGGATTCACTTGCTGTTTAGGACTTTTTTGTTGAAGATTTTGTCGTGGAGACCTGAAGATGAACAGCTGGCCCAGTTCTGCTTTTGTCTTGCTGAGATTTACATGGTGTGGCTAGCAAATGTCCACCAATATTTTAGACTTCCCAGAGAGAACAACTAATGAATGTGGAAGTTCTCGCTATATTTTACGTACAAGTTCATCCTAAATACAACCGTAGCTTCGGAAATCATCATATATTCACTTTTTTTGATGCCCTGAAGTCGAAACAAGCACAAAGTTGAATATTAATTCGCAGTACATGAAACAAAAGAATCCAAAAGTGCAAGATATACAAAATGGAAAAAGCTCAATGTAGGACTGATGAATATATGTATACACACAGTCTCTCTCTCTTTCTCGCTCTCATGAACCTTTTTATAAAAATGCTTTTTACATTATTACGTACATATAGTGAGAAGAGCACATTTAGTGCATTCCACTAAAAATTCGATTTTACTGGAACAAAAGAAAACACTTTTAGCAAAAGAAACACGCGCGCTACTGTGTGTGCGTTTGTTTGTGTTTCTTTTATTTCGGACATCCAAAAACAAACTGTCCGATAAATACCAAATGTGGTATTTAAGTTCAGAATCTTCCAAGCATGCGACACGATTTTAGAGAAAATCTGTCTACCTGAAACTACCGTTTACATGGAAGATTTTTCGAAACTTTCGATTTTCTCAAAAATTGCTCTATAATTTTGATTTAAATAGCATATGTTTAAGAAATTTACTTAACATATAAAATATATCTTGAATTTTCTGAGAATAGCTTCTGAAGTCCTTTTCATTCTGAATGGCCTTTTGTATAATTAGTAAACAGTAAGAGACAGATAAAATCTTACTCCACAAAAAATTTAGAACCCGTTAAAACGCAAAATTTATGCCAAATAAAAAATTTTGTGGCGTTAACCATTTTCGGGATTTTTTTCTCGTGGTCATTGCAAACAGAACGGAATTTCAAAGCCGTCACATAGCGACCCGTTAGTGTTTTCTAGCCAATACACTAATTATTTATATCCAATTTCTTACTTGCCTGAAATTGCAAGCTCATTCCGCTCTAGAGAACTCTAAATAGATGATGCGAAAGTTAGGGAAGCACATTATGTGTACGTAACTCTCCATTATCTCATCAGCTTGGTCGACCAGGCTACGAAGCGCCACGGTGCCAACAGAACAGGCTTATCAAACTCACTAATATGGATTAGATATCTTTATGTCTTTTTCTTCGTCTCTTTGTAAGATATCGGGGAATAGGAAACGCTCGTGTGTATGTAACATCTATAATTATATTGTTATTTAATAATTAATAAATCAATAGTGTCTCCACAATATGTATGTTGTGAGCCAAAATGTTCAGCTTTGATTTTAATGAACAGTTATGAAGAAAAATAAAACATTAACATTAAGTTTCTGGTAACTCGTTCCTGAAATGCAACAAAAATGTTCCTGTATTATTCAGAACCCGATGTTTTCTGTTATTTATTTTCAACGCTATTCTGTAAATTAGCCTTATAATATCTTATATTTCTACTTCTACTTCTCAACAATGCTACAAGACTAATGTTCGACGAGTAGTTTTATTTTAACACCCTTTAAAAGTAGGTAGGTCATATCACAGAGTGAATGAATGCAACTCTTCTCAAATGAAAGGAGTTACCCGATATTCGTCATCTGAGGATAAGAGAGCCCCTAGAAATCTCCTTATCCAGGTAAAACAATTCAACCGAGATTCAAACTCCAAACCTTTTGAATGCTACGTTATCTCCAAACCACGGAGATTGATAAAATAATTTTACTACTCTAATTTTCTACAGCACGTATTTTCAACGTGCGTTGCTTAAAACTTCAGAAAACGAAAACAAACACAGCTAATATTTTGAAGTGAGCAAAGCTTCAAAATGTCTATTTAACGCAAATATGAATTTTAAATCATCCAAAGTTAAATTTTTCGCTTATTGTTGTCCACCTCCTTATGATTCTTAAGTGTCAAATTCAATAAGAATGAAGAGGGATGCATTGCTATTCACAGAAAATAAAGATATTCATTTTCCTTGTCAGTATCTGAGATGTGATGTTTCAGTTGTTTGGAGTTGTTTTGAGAAAATATAACACAATTGCATTTTCTTCTTTTTTCATGGTAATGTAAATTGGGATAGAAATTTTTATTACTGCATCCTTAAAAGTTTTCTGATTTAAGTATTAAATATGTTCAACTTTTCATGTTTGAGTTATACCTACTATACTCGCTTTCGCTCTCTCTAAATCGCTCGGACAATGACCTTTTAATCGATTTAGGGATGTCCCCTGAATCTTCTATTCTGAATCTTTGGGTCCTCTACATCAGGTGAACGGTAAACATCAAAATTAAACCACTTATTATGCAGTGTATCCAAGGCAAGGTTTTTATCATTCATCTGCATTTATTTTTCTTCAACAGGAGCCCCCAATGGTGCTCTCTTTCTTAAAGTTTGCTGTAAACTGTAAGTAAAAACCTTCTGCATATAATAACATATTGACTGATCTGATAGCTACTGATTTTACTCCTGCAGAGAAAGCAGTTATACCAATGAAAGCTTCATCAGGCATTTCATTCCGAACGGGAACATTTATTCCCTTGCTCCCCACTGAGAGATTACCTAAATACTGCCACTTTCTTTCATTTTCTTCCCCGATTCGCCAAGGGAATTTTCCTAAACACCGGCTTTATTCCGAGCCGGGAGCGTTCACTGTCGATTCACGGTAATGCATTTGAAATGTCAAGTTCTTTTGAGTTTTTCTCTATGGAGTGAGGAGGGTGGATTGGGATTTATACAGCAGTTTGCGTCATTTGGCACGCGGAAACGGAGGTAAAGAACTGTTGTATACCGATGATACTATTTCTACATTGTATTCTGTAGCTAATGAGTATCACTCTCTTATAAAAAAAAACGTTAACAAGCACAAACATCTAAAATTGACATTGAAGATGAAGCTGTTAAACAATCAAGATCAGTTGTTAGGGAAGTTCATTTTAGGGTACCTCAGGGATCAATTCTAGGTGCATTTTTATTTATATGCTGTGTTAATGATTTTTCTATCTCGCTTGACAGTAGCTATATTCTAAGTATGTAAGCGCATGATACCTCAGTGTTTGGAGTGAGGAATGTCGTTTTGAATTAAAAGATAAACAACAGGTTTTATGCTCGAAAGCGAATTATATTTAGACCAAAACAACCACAGGTATAGCTGGCGCAAAACTTCTGGAATCGTGAACCCTGTTGCCACCCCAGCTGCCGAGCCTAGAAATGGTTTATGTTTAGCTTAATCAACGAAAGTGATATAATACCTTTACTTACTCACAGTGCATAACACATAGTCATCACAGAAAGTGGCTGCATCTTGTAATTTCAAAGAGAGCAGTACCTAAATAGTACTTATTTTATATTTGTTTAACCATGGCTCCTACGTTTTCAAAGTTAAGTGGTAATGCATTAGATAGTCAAAGCAGGGGAATAACTTCAAATGTACTCGACTTCATGAAGTAAGAAGCAGAGATGAAGGAAGAAAATATACGTTCACCCGAGTTCCACAAAAGCCTTAAGAGAGTGAAAGAAAGAGTAGCCAAAGCAACTGGTGTTTCACTGAGTTTCAGTTTCCGGAGTTTTCAAAGATAAGAAAAACCATATGGATGAAATAGTACCATTTCACACATCTGGGAAGAAACATAAGGTCCCTAAACGTATTACAGAAATAGACGATTTGGACACATGCGTCATTCGGCGCACGATTTACAATTTCTATGTGGAAGAAAAAACGGTGCCAACAATAAGCAGATTGCTCATCAAGCTGAAAGATAGCATAAATGTTCAAGGTGGTGCTACAAGTCTCAGAAAAATTACAAAATATTTAGGGTTTAAGTGGAAGAAACCGAAATCAAATAGAAGAGTTCTAATAGAAAAGCAAAACAATTGTTGCCATGATACCTTAGTCGATTAGAGCAACGGCACGGAATGCCCAAGGTCCGTGGTTCAAATCCCGGCTATGGCATTGAATTTTTCAGTCTGATACTGCCTTTCTAAATGACTATAATTTTATATATATTTATATCAGTGTGTACTTATATCAGCATAAATTTTCAAGGTTGTGCTACAAATTCTCAGAAAAGTTATAAAAGATTTAGGGTTCAAGTGGAAGAAAACGAAATCAAATAGAAGAGTTCTAATAGATAAGCACGACATACGATCTCAGCTGGAAGAGTACCTTACTCAGAAATACAAATTAGAGGGTCAAACTATAGTATATGAAGATGAGTCATACATACACAGCAGCCATACAACATCTACAAATTGGAGTGACGATAGCAAATTAGGTTTGCAGGTACCTGTTACTAAAGGGCAAATACTTATTATGGTTCATGTTGTTGGAAAGATTGGCTTCTTTCTAAATGCCCTTCTTTTACAAGTCGTAACAAAAAAACAGGAGATTTTCATCAAGAAATGAATACAAAAAATTACATGAAGTGAATCAACACCATGTTGATACCTAATATGCCTGCTGGGTCTGTTCTAGTTATCGACAATGCTTCACAATGCGTCAACACTCAAATTGGCAAACCACTTACCTCAAATTTCTTGAAAGAAGAAATGAGAGCTTGGTTACTTAGGCATAATATAGCTTTAGATGAAAACATGAGTAAAACAAATATAACTTAGTTAAAGCCAACAAACTCCTTTACCAGATATTAATACAACATCGCCATAATGTACCTAGACTGCCACGTATCACCCAGATCTAAACGCAATCGAATTAATCTGAGTTGATGTCAAAAAATGGGTGACCTGCAGAAATATCACTTTTAAACTAAAAGATGTGGAGCAGTTATGTCGCCAGCAATTTGCAGAAATTGGAAGGCCAGAGTGGGAAAATGTATGTCGACATGTTGAATAAATTGAGAATCATTATTTCGAAAAAGATGGAACATCAAATAGAAAAAATTATCATCCAGGATAATGGTGCAGAAAGTAGCGACAGCAGTGATGGCAGCAATGATGTGAGTGATTCCGCAGAAGAGGAAGGGCTGTCAGGTGTGGAAGAACTGGAGGCAGATGGTTGACAGTGTTTTTATATTAAGGGCATTTTACAGCGGTGGATTTAAATATACTGTATATAACTATAAGTTTATCACTGCAACGCAGTGTCGTGCAGTGCATAACGGGTGTGCGGATATTTGACAATGACTGTCCCATGTACTCCTGCAGCATGCAGACGACCGGTCACCTCCTGATCTGGTACTAAATCGCTTCATAGCTTCATTAAGATTCACATGTCTAGAACTGTTGCGCCAATTATAAATCTGGGCAACACCCAATTAGTTTGCTTAAGTCCTTGTGGTATAAAGAAAAATTTGACAATAAACAATAATGAAATTACTATTGCGGCACCGAGCGAGAAGTCCCGCGTTCGGGAGTTCCAAGTTCGATTCCCGTCGACCGTTCAATCGGACCTTGTATTTCGTTGTTATGCCTGGTTGGTAGGTGAATGCTGGGATGGTTTCTCATCTGCCACGATTTCCGACTCCTCCTCATGTCCCAGGTCTACTTCTAGGTTTCGTGGTGTGAGGTAGTGCCAGTCAGATGGCGTGGATACTTGCTCAAAGGAAAGAGTATTTCTCAGGGTCACTAGAGGGCTGCTTGTTTAATGAGGCCCTTCATCATCCTCTCTGGGTAGTTCCAGATGGGACGGGTCTTTGAGCCAGGAACTGTTAGGAACCTCGGCGCGTCTCCGTTGTCTGACTGTGACCTGTAGGCTCCTGTGGTTCGTTCACTTCATCCCTTCCTCCTGGGATGTGGTAGCCGCAATAGAGCTTCTGTAAGTCGCAGTACGCGAGGTATCACCTCCTTTGTATACTCCATAGTGTCAAGGCTGATTCCTATTGTAAATGTTTGGGGCTTCACATGGATAACAAGTTTTCGTGAGAAAGACATATTGATAAAAACTTTTCTGACAGTTTATTTTTATTAAGATGACTTGCCACTTATCCATGCTAATTAAAATATGTTAGATATGCTTTAATTTACCCTTACCTCTCTGGGGGGTAGTACCTAGGAAATGAATATGGATAGGGTGTTTGTATTTCAAAACAAAGCTTTAAGCAATTTAGCAAAAGCGAAGTTCATGTAAAAGCTGATTCACTGACTAGAAAAATATACTTAGCATAAATAACAAATATTTTAAAGTAGTAATGCTAGTTAAAAATATATTAAATTTATGACCAAAACTCAGAGGTTCAGAATTATAACACGAGACACAGAGATGAGTTTTACAGAGTTGATAGAATGTTAAGAGAGACTGAAACTATATATAAAAACAGCAGTTTATTTCAACGTACTTCCAGAACAGCTGAAAATTCGTAATGGAAATAATTTAAATATGGGTTTAAAAATATTTAATCAATTTCCATATAGCCTTGCATGTAAAAGCTTATGCTCTTTATGGTGAATATCGACGTGCCAGAATGATATCAGATCTTGGAATCAGTAATAGGCATGTGGACATAAGGGATGAAGGAGCCATAAGACAAGTGAAATTAATGGAAAAAAGTAACCGATATATATGGTATTCCCACAGAACTCCTGAAAGAATGGTGTAGTGATATAAACAGAGTCAAGACACTAACAGGCTTGATTAATTCAGTTAAAGAAAAGGGTTATGTGGCAGAAAGTTTGAGGAAAGCTATTATTTATCGAATATAAGTATATAAAGGAAAGGTAGCACAGAGAAACCAAGTATGTAGTTATCAAGGAATTGCATTACTGTCGAATGTAGGAAAAATTCCTACTGGTATTTTGGGAAACAGGATATAGAACTGTATAGAAGAATATGTCATTTTGGAGTTCCAAATGGGACTCCGAATAGGGAAACGAACCCTTGATAATATATTCATAATCAAGACAATGGTAGATAAATATTTAAACAGAACTGTACATGGCATTTATATATTTAGAAAAAGCGTATGATAGGGTAGAACAGGGTGTCTACTGATACTGGAAATATACTTGAATTTCTGTTTTACATACTAGATATACTGAAGTTATACTGTAATTGCATATTGGAAAACTTGGATGAAATATACATATAATATTTCACTTATTTCAGATTGAATTTTAGGAACTTTTGGAAAATCTTGTTATTAAATAAGCATTTTTGGAATGTTATTGTTTTACACAATATTTTTCCCCATAATTTTTTTATCTTGCTTAAAATGACTCAAAAATTTAGATAATCTTTCACCCCTAGAATTTTTGTACAGATTACACAACATTTCCGAAATTATGCAGTTTGTTGCGGGGAAGGAAATGAGGAAGGCAAAGAATAGAAATGCAAAATCTGCTCATGCTTTATTCCCGGTTCCATGAATATCGGTGAACTTTTGGTCCATTATTATGAATAGCATGGGATGGGAACTTTGTGAAATTATAGTTCTAAGGGGTCAAGGGGAGAATGCAGCATAAAATATTGTCCAGATCATTATACAATAAGTTCAGAGAGAGTGCATAGTAAATTTAATTAAATCATCATTCGAGATTCAGAAAGCCATCAGGTATGGCAGCTAGTAAACCACAGCTTAATTATAACTGTGGAAACAAACAAAGCCAGTAAAGACGTTAACCAAGCCACAACACGCATTTGAACACTGCTGTACCTTTTTACTGGAATATGACTCGATGCACTGGAATTCTGGTCAGAACTTGTACTGGAAATACGCTGGAGTTTTAAATCTTCACGGCAATAGACACCTGTAAAACTACAAGAACTACAACATAAACTATTGTGTAAAGGAGTGAGTCAACATATGGTAAATATGCTTAAAGCTCTGTACAGGGAAAATACCTTCTGTGTAAGAGTAGGGGAATGCGTTGTAACTAGAGAGATAAAACAAACGAAGGGACTACAGCAAGGTTGTAAACCATATCCAATTATCTTCAATTTATTCATTGATGATATACTAACAGGGGCAAGGATGAATAATAATTTTATGCCCGTTATAAATAATTCTGTGATTCCTGGGCTATTGTTTGCAGATGATTTGGTAACCAGTAAATAGCTTGAAACAGACTCTTCAGGAAATTTATAAATATTGTATTGAAAGGAAAATAAATGTGAATCAGGAGGAAACCAAGTAGTGGTATGTAAGAAAGGAGCAAAACTGAGCAAGTATGAAAGGTGGAAGAAGAGGAACAATGAATATAAGATGGAATGAGAGTATATTTACTTAGGAGTTAAAATTGGTAGCGCAGGAGAATCTGAGAAGCAAGAGAAATTAGCATCGTCAAAAGGGAAAGAAGCCGTGTCAGTTGTCAGAAGATGTAAATACAGAGTACCTAATATTGATGGCAAATGGCTAGAAAAATATACAATAAGGTAGTTGAACCAAAAATCCTATATGATATTGGGATATACGGACTGAATGGAGGTATAACTTCATAGATATTGTACACGGGATGTTTTGTAGAAAACTCTTAGGCCGACCAAGAGCAACGGCAAAGGGAGCGGCCCAAATTAAACTGGGAAGAGTATCAAGGAAGTGCATAATTATGGAACGATCCCTAAAATACTGTTTTAGTATCTTACACCAAGAAGAAAGTAACTCATTAAGATAGTGCTTAGAGTATCATAAGAGCTGTATTGGTTCCTCCTTGGTAGGACCCCACTAAGTTGACGACGATGGACCGTAGAGAGATGATGGATGCTGTGTTACGTACCTGTATGTTGTCTTGATGCCCGTACTCTTGTGATGTATCACTACGTCATTGTAGACTGGAATCTGATGATCATGTATCTGTATTCCTGTGTGTTAGTATTTTGTAATTATTATTTTATAATTATGCCACACCTGCTGTATTTGTGTCGGAGAGCAATTGTGTCTTGTCGGGGTTAGGTATGGAGAAGGTTAAAATATTTTGCACAGACGTATTCTGTTAACTATTTCACTTATATTTTAGATAAACCACATGTAAATATTCACAATTCACAATCACCTTTGTCATGTTAAAACATGTATAACTGGTAGAATTTAAATACGTGGTTTTAGCTTCTATTTAGGTTCGTTACATGCTTACGTAGATGCTACTGCATTTCTCCTAATTTTTATTATTGGTTGTATAGCCAACAATGGCTTTACCCACTCATTTCATATTCTATATGTTATAACATTACATACTTGTTCTCTACCATGTGTACATTATGAATATATGTGTTTTTGACATCCTCTTAGTTATTATACTACAATATTAGCAAAGAAAATACATAACACGTAAAACTTAGAACAAAATATTAAAGAAATAAATTAGTAATGTTTTGATGCTGAGAAGCTGTGAATTAGACATCTTATTACATTAATAGGTTATCGTGTTAGTTTGTCCGTGGCTAGTACTGCATGTTGCTTCAGAGCCTTAGGAATTCTCAATGGATTATTAGTCTCCGAAATAATTTGTTGAAAAACGGTTTGGTGAAATTTCAGAAGAGAAAATAATTACAGTTTCTGGAAGGAGGAGATTTAAGGATACAGAAATTTAAAAACTATTCAGTGGGTAATCGAAAAAATGTCTCTAATATTTTATATTTCAATGAGGAAAACTTAGAAAACGCATATTGATAAAATAAATAATGAACAATGGAAGGGAATCGCATGGTTAAGATCAGGTGTTTGGAAATTAAAAGAGCTAAGAAAAGGCGCCCCACAGAACTAGTGCCCCATTTGCATAGGGAATGGAGATATGAATGCATACTATTTTAGTGCCAAGGAACTGATCTGTGGAAGAATGAGCTATTAAAGCAGCAACCGATTAAATTAAACAGAAAAATAGTCCTAACCGAAACATAGGACAGTTCTTAAGTTGAAAAAGGAATTGATCTGCGAAAAGATAGCTAGCTTAAATATTTCTTCATAGTTAATTTTATTCATTCATTATCTGTTTACCCTCCTCTTATGTAGGACTTACACCCCCAGGACTTACAAGCGGGTGCCTGGGGTCAGAGGCCCGTCGAGGAGCAGACACTCATGGATCAGACAGAGCATCCAGGATGGGGTGAAGGAAGTAGATGAAACGAAATGTGGGTGAAATGGATGAAAGGAAAGGTGATGATGGAGCAGTTGGTGGAATGAATGGCGGGGGAAACCGGAGAACCCGGAGAAAACCCGCCCAGACGCCGCTTCGTCTACCACAAATCCCACATGCAGGTCCTGCGCACGTAATTACATCCGCCCATAGTCCAAGGTTCGCATCCTAATTGAGTAGTTTGTGCTGTGCACCAGTGCAGTAACGTTGTTGGCAGCATTAGGACGTGTACCAATACACAAATATCGAAATGGCCGATATGCTACTTGCATACGGCAGAGCTGCTGCACGATTATATTGGAAAAGGTTTCCCAATGACATGGATTGGTAGAGAGGCACCTGTACCATAGCCACCACGGTCACCTTATCTCGCACCTCTTGACTATTTTCTGTGGGGTACCATGAAGACTATGGGTATGCTACTCCTGTAACATCAGAGGAGGAATCTTATCGCACGAATCTACACTACGACTGAAATACTGAACACAGCCGCACTTATTTAACCATGTACGTCTGTTTCTCCACCGCCAATGCACGCTCTGCATTCAAAGGGGAGGTCAACAGTTTTGAACCCCTTTTGTAATTTACTGCACCATGTGACGTTATTGTTGGGTCTCTTAACCAAATGTGGAACGCACACCCATTAACATATCCGAACCGTTCGCAAACTTCGACGCCTCACAGCGTCCAAACTATGTATTTCTGGACATGAGTACTCCCTTGAAAAAAGATCACTTTAATGTCCAGTCCAACATACAGTGTTGTCGGTGTTTTTTCTATACACCTTGTAGAAATTGAACTGTGTATATTGAATATGACTGGCTAAAAGACTGGGTTCAATCCCTGGTTACATTCATAAGTTATGTTAGCTTGGTACAAATAAATAAGTAAATAAAAATACTTGTGAAAGTTTAGCAGCTCTAAGATGCAAGCCAGGGTATTTACAAGGTGAAAGAGTTTTATTCGAGTATAAGTTGTTCCTGTAAATATTTAGCAATTAAACATATTCTACCCGATGTAACAATTTTATATAGATGTGTATTTCTTATCTAGTACCATTATGCCCGTAAAAAAACTTTAATATAATAAGGGGCTATGTTTTGTTTCAAAAATACAGGAATATGAACTGAAAGAGTTTAGAATAATATGACATAGCTGGTATCAATCGATAGAGCGACGATAGAACTTCTAATTCCTTTCAGGTCGATTAGTCTGGGCATAAAAAGGTTTAATTTAAAAATATTTAACGAAATCGAAACAATCACTGCATATATATAATCTTCACTAGAGCTGTGCATTGCTTTTCGTACCCAGTGTAATAAAATCAGTGTTCTTTAGTAAACACTTCTAACTAATAGCTTGGAATGTCTGACCAATTCTAACATCTAGATTATTCTACGTTATGTTTCTTGAGTTATACTTCATATAATGATGCTATGTAAAATAGTATATGTTTGCACTATTTGTTCCTTGATGCTTTTCCATTACTACGTGGTCTCTCCATTTTCTTTATATTTCCATTAAAACGAAGTCCATGCATATGTCCATAATATGAATGGTAGATACCGCAGTGGAATATAATTTATGCACGAGTCACTAGCAGAAGGAATCATAGCACTGTATATGATCTAAATCAAGGCATAATTTTCATATAATAAAGTGTACAACAAATAATAATGAATATAATAACGCCTTGTACATACATTCCTTTCTTTCTTCTGCATTTTTTTACTTTCTCTGCAACTTGTGCTACGAGAAAGAAGTATTATATTCCACCCAAAAATAATGAAACTTTATAGCGTTATACATTTGTTAGTTTCCTTAAATAAAAAAGTTAAAACAACTTGCGCGCAAGAGAGAGTGAGTAAGTGAGTGAGTGAGGGAGCGTGCGTGCGTGCGTGTGTGTGTGTGTGTGTGTGAGAGAGAGAGAGAGCAGTACGGCTAAAAAACAAAAACCTGGATGAATAACCTAATTTCGTATTTAAGACCAATATCTTTCAAGGATGCAACACGAAGATTTTCAGGTAAAGGTAGCGCTGATTGCTCTTTGCCTGAAAAAACTGCCGTTATTTCTTATTTTATCAGAAACGGCTATAATGATTTTGAATAAAATATATGTATGAGACATCAGCATGAAATATAAAACACACATTTTAAATTTTCTACGAATAAACCATGAAGTCCCCTTCATTCCGATTGAATTTTATGTCCTTTTTATAACTAAGAAATCATAAGAAATACAAAAAAATCGCATTTTAGGTAAAATTTAAAGCCCATTAAAATACACATCGTATGTTGAATGCTTTCGTAACATTAACTGTATTTTAAATATCCCATGTTGTAGGTTTGCATTTTCCCAAGTGTCTCGCCTGACGGTATGTTTGAAAGTTGGGGATTTTTCTATTTTTTCTTTCTTCTTTCTTCTTTCTTTTCCTTCACAAGAACGACTTCTGAAATTATCCCTCAGTGTTTCCAAAAGAATTTGAACTTTGTTCTTGCAAGTTGTTTAAAATTATTCCTAGGTTAAACGTGTCATAAATATTGTAGTATGGATATAATAATGGATTTTTATGTGAATAATATATACTAAGACGAATTTGTGCATTTTAAAGGGTAGAGAATGACACATATAACATAAAACTAAAAATTATATATAGTGCGTCATTAGCATAGTCCAAAATACGTAGACATCTTTGTTTTGTTATACGGAATATATCAAGAAACATAGAGATTGGCTAGAGCTCTGAATTTAACCCTACAGCCACAATCCTATCGAATGCTACACAATTAAGGCAGTTTTGTCTAAAGTCAATATGACTACAACAAAATATAATACTAGCAATATTTCCGTCCTCAGTTTTCTTCGAATATAGATAATCAAGCGTCCCAGCTTCTAGTTTCCGTTTAGATATTTCAAGTACATTCTTGATTTATGTAAAATGTCTATTGTTCAGACAAAGAAAGCAAAAGTACATTGCAGAAATGCAACGTCGTGACATGAATTATGCAGCCCTAGCTGTTTTAGCCAAAAAATAGATTACTGAGAGCTTAAGTGGGACTGGCTGCTGGCACTCTTCTGGATTATTCCAAAATAAAGTAAAATGAAACACGAAACAGATTAAACTAATGCACTCTAAAGACAAAAGGAGGATCTAGTAAAGCCTGGTATTAATCTTGAAAATTGTCCTTTCCATAGGTTGTTCTATAAAACTTAGTATCTCGCACCGGGTGGGCAGGGGGGCCATTAATATAAATAATTCACATTTAATACATAAATGATAATTTTCTTTTAGTCTAAATGTGTCGTTAAAATTGACATAAAAATCCGTGCAAATAATTCAGGCAATGTTCCCTCTCTAAGCAGAAACTGAAATGATTCTCCTGCTCGGTATCATTGTATACTCTTTAGTCTTTCCAGGTAAAGAAGTTGAGTACTTAATCTATTTTGATAATAGATCTCTACTAGTGAATTATTACCATTTTTTGATAAAATTTATTTCTATTGGCATCCGATAGCTTTTAGTAAATTGGAAATAAAAGGTAATTCTCTTGGTAACTTAGAAGTGAGTTTTCTACATTTTTATCGTTCACAATATAAACATATAAAACGTTGAAAAAGGATAAAAAATATATAAGCTAAAATTATACTTTATTATTATAATGAAAATACAGGTTGGACCATTTAAGTTGAGACTGTACAAATTCTCCAAAACTAAGCGTTGTAGAAAAAAATGCCTTTGATAAAAGTTGCTGGAATCGTGGGGGGAAAGCAAATGTCATTAATCGTGCTTTGCTTGGTATGATAGTCATTTTAGGGTCAATTTAGTTTTTTTTTAAATGGGAACCTAAATTTTGTATGTTGTTTTCTCATTAGAAAATGGTTTATAAAAAGTTGTTTATTTTGTGATGATGAATGAGGAAACAAAATAAAAAATGTTGGTTCCCAATTATGGAACTTAACTTGACCCTCAAATGGCCATCCGTGGATGGTCCAACCATTCATTGCGCTCTTCGTACACAACCATTCAGAATTTTCGTTGTTTACATTGATGTAAGAATAACTGCAAAGTGCTTTATACAAATGTTGTTTACTTTTTTATGAGGAGTGAGAAAACAACATAAAAAGGCAGGTTCCCAATTAAAAAAAATGTAATTGGCCATAAAATGACCATCATAACGTCTTCCAAACAGTTTTGGAAGATATTGTACAGTTTCAATTTAAATAATCTACCCTGTTTTTACTTCATACAGTTTCTGTGAACCCAACTCTCTCTCTCTCTCTTTCTCTCTCTCCCTCAAAATATTATTTCTAAGAAATTTAGCTCTCACAATGTACTTACTTGAAAGTTTACACCTCTTTGTGTTTTTCTATTGCAACAATAGTATTCTCATTCTTATATTATTACTAACATTAAATACAGCCCTCTATATACTTAGACAGCTCTCTCAATATTTAAATGTTAGCATTTCGATATGTATTTATAACATGCATTACTCTGTACTATATGATATAGAAATTTGGGAATCAACTAGCATAAAAGACATGAATAGATCAATGAAAGTTACAGAAAAGAACTTTAATATTTATATATTTATTTATTTAGCTTAATAATTGGCAGTCTTGTAGAGAGGTATTCGTAAAAGAACATATAGAGTAATAAAATTAGCAAGGAGTGGAACAGAACCATTGACAACAAATAAGCATATAGATGCACATAATACTAGAAATGTTAACAACTATCAGAGGATATGTATGAATAAATCCAGAACTGGTACAAGCTAATTTTATCAAGGAATTGTGTTTTATAATAAATTGTAAATAGCATTAAGTCGGAGAAAGGTGCAGTTTTCTACAAACATTTAAAAAAGCATCTACTACAAAAATGTCTATATAGAATTGATGAATTTCAGGTGTGCCTTTTGTGTTGCATGTTCCTTGTTTTGTTACTATACTGATAACGCGAAAACTTGTAACCTATACTATATATATTTGCGGTATACTAGAAAATATATAATGGGTTGCTGTACAGAGTAATAGGTCTTTTACTTAAATTGCTCAGGCGGTCACGTCTGTGACCCGAATTCGGGAAGTACTCGATTACGCGGCCGACCTTCCTGGCCCATGGGTTTTTTGGGGGTTTCCCCGGGTCGCAGGCGAATGCTGGGAAGGATCATTACATCCTGAACCTCCATTTCAACTCCATTCTCATTTCACTTCACCTTTAATCTGCTTGGCCTCTTTCAGGATTTCAAGTGTCGGCGGGTGGTCTCAGCGTGTTCATGGCAAGGCAAAATGATGCTCTAAGGTAACCTTCGTCCCCGGACTGCGCGGTCTGCGTGTCCCGAGCCCCTCCAGAGGATGTGTAACCCACAAGAGGGAGGGACGCGGCTGCACCAGCCAGCACCGGGGAGTTCAAATCTGTAAATGGTAGAGACCCTGCCTTCTGCCTGACCTGTCTCTTGGTCCGCCATCCTTTGTCCTCTCTCAACTTATCCCTCCCGGGGGCGCCCCGTCAGAGGCCTAGGCACAAAAGATCTGCGGTGCCAAGTCCTCCTCTAGTCTTCCTTCTAGTCTTATCCCATTTTAGATACTGACTTTTGCACACAAAAGTGAAGTTAATAAAAAAAAATCCACTTAAGTTGTATAAATCCTTTTATTAACTTTTGCTAATAGTTTATTTAAATAAGTGACGTTAACTATAGTACCTCTTATTAGAGCAAAAATGTATACTTCTATAGCGAGAAAGACAGTGATTTAGCAAATATTTATCTAGTTTAGATTTAAACAATGTTTACCAATTTTATGGATAACGGAAGCTTATTATATAGTTCGATGTCAGTGTGCAGAGCACTGTCTGGGAACGTATTTTTTCAATCGATTCTATTTATGAACAAATCTGCATTACATCTTATAATTCAGCATTAATGTAAATGAGATTGTTGCTGTTTGCTTGGTTTTATTTTATAAATATAAGCATTAAATCGTTTATTGCTTTTTGTGTTTGTTCATTTGGCCCTACTGTGAGCAATGCTCAGGGACACTGAACACGCCATACAATTATGAAATATGTAGCATAACTAATAACACACCCAACAACAAGTACATTTTTCCCCATTATGCATTACCTAAATGAACATTTGTAAACCCTCACCATTTCAAGAGTAAACTTCTCCACATGCATTACAGTAGGACAATAACAAATAATTGTAAATCACCGTCACATACAGTCTTCCCTATGTATTGAATACCTACACACTGTATGACATATTAAAAAATTCCTCCATAGTATTTGGGGAGTGAGTATATAAGAAAGACTTTAAATCTTTCTTGAAAATTTTACGTTGATTAGGATTGTCTAACAGTTTTAGGTAGCATGGAAGGTTATTATAAGTTGTTATTGCAGAATAGTAAGATCCTTTCTGGAACCATTTTAAGCTATTTGCTGGTCTATGCAAATCACCTGCATGTCTCGTATTGTGGGCATGCACAGCAAGGTTTGTTGTGAAGTTATAAATTATCTGTAAGGTAACTCAAGAGAGAATATACAAATGTGTTCATCAGTAACAGCGAAAACTGTTGGGTTTTGAATAAGGGCCTACAGGAATGACGGGGCCCCACACCTCAAATAATACGTATGACGTTTTTTTTAATATAAATATCTGTTTGCGTGTGCCGAATTACCCCCAGAAGATTATTCCATACCGCAACAGGGAGTGAAAGTATGCAAAATATACCGTTCTTAAGGCATAGTAAGGTATAGTACCATCAATAGTTAAAGTGTAAGCAAGCAGGCTCCTAAATGTAATCACTTAACACAAAGAAACATGGAAGCACAGAACATTTATGTATGACCACCCTTGATATAACCTCGATTATAATCAGCTGACAAATGACAATATAAGTTAGATATTAACATAGATATGCTATTTGTGTGACTTTAATAATATCAGGATGTTTACGAGATAGATTTCAGGAAACAACATTTATTTACTTTACTTTTTAAGTTTTCGGATTTTAACCTGGCTACCATGAAATCACATGGTATCTCAAGTATAAATTGTAAATATGTTAAACTTCCATAGTTCACTCTAATTATACATTATGCAAAGAAGTTAAAGAGATTACTTGTAGTGAAGTTATGGAAACTGGTTTGTTTGTTTGTTTGTTTGTTCATTTGGCCTCACTGTGTGCAACGCTCAGGGACATTGAACGCGTCATACAATTATGAAATATGCAGCATAACTATTAAACATACCCAGCACCTAAAACTTGTTTTAAACAAAAACATATCCAACACCAAGAACATCTCTCTCCCTCCCTCCCTCTCTCCCTCCCTCCCTCTCTCTCTCTCTCTCTCTCTCTCTCTCTGCATTATCTAAGAGATGAAAATGTGTAAACCATCATCATTCTTTGAGTAAACATCCCAACATGCATTACAGTAGGACAATAACAAATAAGTTGAGCCAGTATTTTAAACACTTAAATGATTTCAGTCTAATTATATAACATAAATTCAACAACAGCCTGCCTTAAAGTAATATGTGTATAGGTAAAAATATATAAAAAGTGTATATTACAGTCATTGTATTAATGCTTATATTATTGTAAAACATGTGTAATAATGTTATGTGAATGTATTACGTAATTTAATAATGTAGGAGCTGTGAGAATAACACGTTAAAAGTTTCTAACAATGAGGTAACAATGAGGTAACCTTGAGGCAACAATGAATTAAAAAATTTAATAATGCTACTAGTAATTATTGGAGCAACAATAATGTAATTTTTGAGACAGCTTATAAATAGCCAATCAACAACCAGAAAAATGTTAAGTTAAATAATAGTATTCTATTGGAGTAGGATTAGCCAATCATAAACTGAAATATAGTAGTAGTAGTGGTGGTATTTATTAAGCATTTATTATTACATTAATTGCATAACACAGTCACATGGGTCATAAGACCGTACATGCTCTCTAGAAAAATACAATTGTACAAATTCAGAAATCAGTTGCTAGTAGACAGTGTTCCTAACCGGACGCGAGACGCGTCCTCGAGAAGTTTAATACATATTCAGTGAGAGACAAAAATAGTGTACGTGTTAAAAAGTTCAAGTAATTAATAAATAATCTCACAGCTCTCTATATCAGTATAGTGTTATTTTAATCGTGTCAAGGATTAATAAAAGGATTGAAATAAAAATTAGAATTTGTGTAAGCCTACATTCTTCAGCCGCACCACGCCCTGTTAAGAAATTCATGTCTCTACAAATTAATACTGACGCAGCCGAGGCAAACATATATATAATATTTAAAGAATCATTCAAAATACAAAGTTAATTATTAATCTTGGGGCGAAGGCTACCGGATACGTACGTGCGGTTGCAACTACTTCAAGTTCGGCTCCCCAACAGTCGAAATACAACCCACCTCCTAAAAATAAACAACCTTCTCAAAGTGTAAGACTCCATCATATGCTATCTGCTCTATGCATTGAATAATATGTTGCACAACATATTAACAAAATCCTCCACAGTAAATGGGGAGTGAGTATATAATAAATACTTTAACTCTTTCTTAAAGATTTTATGTTGATTAGCCTTGCCTAATGGTTTTAAGTAATATGGAAGGCTATTATAAATTATTATTGCAGAATAGTAACATCCTTTTGGTAACAGTTTTAAGCAATTTGCTGGTCTATGCAAATCGTCTGCATACCTAGTATTGTGGTCATGGACAGCAAGGTTCATTGTGAAGTTATCACAATTATCTGTAAGGTAGCTCAAGAGAGAATATATATATATTCACCAGTAACAGTAAGAATTTTTTGGTTTTGAACAAGGATCTACAGGAATGACGGGACCCAATACCACCGATAATATGTATGATCTTTTTTGTGATATAAAAACTTGCTTGCTAGAGCCAAATTACCACAAAAGATAATTCTATCGGAACAGGGAGTGAAAGTAGGCGAAATATGCTTTTCTTGAGGTATTTTGTTGGAACAAATGCTTTAAGTTTCCTAAGCCGAGCTAAGTTTTGGCAACATGATTATTATTTGTTTTCCCAACTGAGCTCTCCATCTGTTAATCGTAATTGCATCGCCCTCGATATCATGTTTGTTGAAAGCAAAATGAGCATAATTTAGGAACATATGCATGTTTACGGGTTATGAGCTCCTCTAATAACGAAACATCAAAGGTACACATGTCTAGCTCAGGACTTATTATTCAATTATCGGTATAGTTATGAAGTTCTGTTTTTTTATCTTTTAATATAAGACATTCTCCTGGTGAGTTGCAAACTATTGTTGGAGTTAAGAGTGAGATCGAAAATTGTACCTTTAATCCCAATTTTCTCGAGATTACATCTTGCTGAGAAAACGTATATATCTCTTGGGGACCTTTGATTTGCAGTGATCATTCTTTGCATGCAAACAAAGCAGAATTTTTCATATAGCTGTGATCGTGTAAAATTTTAACATAAAATCAGACCTCAAATTAAAAAATCTGATGTGTTACACTCACATGACTTTCTCTACTCTTGTAAAACTATTTTTACAAACGCTTATTCACCAGCTACTTCATGTTAATCGAGATAAACATTTGCAGACTCCACCTTATTGCTAATTTTCTTGTAGATGTAAGGGGAATATATATTTACAAGGACAATATAGAAATACAGTAGCTTTTAAGCACTTACATATCTCTTAATAGCTGGTTGCTAGGTGCAGCACCATTCCCTTTGCCACAGATTAATACTCTTTGCATATCCAAGACAAAAAAATGAATAACGAATTCCCATTTGAGAAAATAAGTATTGAAAAATTTAAGGGAATAACAAGCAATATCTCGAAAATGGTTCACTCAACAAAAAGAATGTATATGACATAAATTGTGTATTTTAACGCGATCTACATTTTTTGTGCAGTAAAATTTTGTCTACCTCTTATGGTTTACCAGTTATGCAAAAGTCGTTCACAATGAAAAACACTTTTGGAGACATTTCCAGAAAATTCGAGATATGCATTTTATTTGTCATGAAAGTATCTTAAACATATAATATTGTAATCAAAGTCGTTAGAACCATTTTTGAGAAAATTAAAATTTTCGAAAAATGTTCCATGTAAAGGGGATTTTCTTGAAAACCTTCGTGTCGCATCTCTGGAAGATACTGCACCTAAATACCAAGTTTGGTGTTTATCCGACTGTTCGTTTCTGAGTTATGCTGTTCACAGACAGACATACACACGGACAGGTTTCCAGAAATGCTTTATTGGATTCAGGGGGTCTCAAAACATGTATTTCCGGTGAAATCTCGGTATCGAATTTTTGGGTGGAATACAATACTTCCCCTACTTACTATATGCAGTAGAGAAAGTAAAAAAATGTAACCTTTGCTTCGGAGACATAAATGCTATTGTTATGAATCAGTGCATGGAATACAGTCTGAAAATAATCTGCACATTACAGTCATGATATATTTTATGAATAGACACACAACTTGGTTAGTTTCATATCGGTGAAAAACAGGCTTCCTACTCGTCTTAAACATCTGCACCACATCTGTGTCTAATGTAAAGCATAATTAAAATTAATTGCATTGTTTTGATATTTATAACCGTTTATATTATATAATACACGAAATAAATTTAAAAACTGCGAAAAAGTATTAACAGGCCTAAAGCCAATTATTTAAAAATATTTATATGTATTATTTGTTGAATGTAAAAGAAAAGCACTGAATCATAATAATCTCACTAGAAAAAATAACTTAGAAATATCATACTCAGATTTAAACTCAAAATCGCTATAAATACATATGCCTTATACTCCATAAGAAATTACATCATACTGTACAGATTCTATCCCTAAATCAGTTTAAAAATATATATATATATATATATATATATATATATATATATATATACAAAACCTACTAAAAGATATAGCTTTATAGTATAAGAGATTTTGTACACCATTTGTAATAAAAGCCATTGCTGAAAATGTTAAGTATTATATATTTATTAGTTGTTTCTTCTGATACAATTTGTATAATATTAAAATCTGATTTACATTATATTTTACTCATTATTAAAGGAATTTTGTTTTTCTTTTATGAATTTCCTTGCCTTGCTTTATATTTATTGTTTTGGTATGTGTAAAGCATTGCACCTATATCTTAAATGTGCACATTCATATATACAATTATACTGTAAATATAATTTTGTATTATACTGACAATGCCATCATTATGACGATAAGCTAAAGCTATGATCAGTCATAAATACCTTCAAATAAAAAATATGTAATACTCTGCCTGAATATGTTAGGGGACTGCCCACAAATACCTTTAACAAACTTGTGTGCAAATGTCTCAAGGTCGAGCATTTTATACTTTAGATGAATTTATGTTGAAAAATTACACATATAGACTTGTTTTAGAGTTAATACATATGGATTTTTACTTTCTCTACGACGTATAGTAAGTAGGGGAAGTACCTAATGCATTCCACCAAAAAATTTGATACCGAGTTTTCACCAGAAATACATGTTTTGCGGCCCCCTGAATCCAAATAAAGAATTTTGGAAACGTGTATGTATGTGTGTATGCATCTGTGAACACGATAACTCATAAACGAAAAGTTAGATAAATGCCAAATTTGGTATTTAGGTTCAATATCTTCCAAAGATTTCAAGTAAATCCTTCCATCCCAGACTACTCCTTACATGGAACCTTTTTGAAAATTTTGATTTTCTCAAAACTGGTTCTAACGATTTTGATTAAATTACCATATGTTTAAGATATTTTTATGGCAAATGAAAAGTATATTTTAAATTTTCTGAGAATGTCTCCAAAAGTCCTCTTCATTCATATAGACTTTTGCATAATTGGTAAATAGTAAGAGATAGACAAAATATTACTACACAAAGAAATGTTGATCTCGTTAAAACACACAGGTTATGTCACATGCATTTTCTTGATCCGGTGAACTATTTCCAAGACATTCCTTGTTATTTGTTTTGAATTTTTCAATATTTATACTTTTTCTCCAATGGGGATTCGTTATTGGATTTTTTGTTTCTTTTTTTTCTGTTCTGCACATGAAAATAAAATAGAATGCTCCACATAGCAACAAGCTCTTAGAATATTTGACTATCGCTTAAAGATAATTTCTGCAAATGTTTATTCGATTAACATGTAGTAAATGGAGAATAAGCGTTTATAAAAATAATTTGTACAAGATTAGAGAGTGCAACTCATCAGATTTTTATGCATGTACTGTTTTATATAGTTGTTATTGGACAATACATGTTTCATAGTGTGTATTATTAATTTAACAAAAATGTATTGAAAACAATAAGTTTCAAATTTTATGTCTATAGCTGTGACTCTCTTGACACGAAATACTATCACTATTACCAATTTATAAAATGGCTACATCAGCACCTTGAGCAGTTTTATGATAACGATAAACTTTATGCTTTTAGTTAAAAGCAGTTGCCTATAATGCTAACGTAATATTAAAAACTTCAGTAAGCAATATCTGCTGTTGTGTTTAACATAAAAGATGTAGTTTTCTACGTAAAATGACAAATATTTTACCTGGTATAATACAATGCTTTGTGAAATATCTGTAGATTTTTTTACCTTCTTTATTCCTTTAAAGTTGTACACGTAGACATTAATGTACTCCTCTTTGCAAAATGTGGCTATTATTTTCCATATGAACCATACTAAATGTTTGAGTAACCTGGAGACCATTGCAGATGTAAAACTCTTGAGACACAAATATATTTCACATAAAATTAGGGCACATGAATACTTTCACACTGTGTTTGATTTGTGTCACTTATTTAGTAAAATGGCATTAATTAAATATTGATTACAACAAATGATTAAAATAAACAAAATTATACATTACAAATGCTCTCATACGCCTTCAAAAAACTCAAAAATTCGAAGTTCGTTAATTATAATGTGTAGAAGACACAGTACAGCCAACTGATTTTTATATCCGTTGTACTGCCGGGAATGCCGATTTAGAAATTTACGTTTTAAAAATAAACTCTAAACCCAAAGCAAATATACTTGAAGACATTAATGATGAGTTTGTCACGTATTACAGTTTCTGCAAAATTTTTTAAATTGGTAACTGAAATTTATTTCAAAGTCGTGGATTTTGAAACCTAATGTTTTCTTACATAAACATTATTCAAATTTGTTTTTATTTGTTTTGGACTTGGTGGTACGTTTCAGTTTCCCTGGTGTAAATAATTTTAAAATCCGCATAAGCCCTTCTCCGATTAGCTGACTTTAAATGCCCTGTTACCTGATTGGTTGGTGAGAGTTGTTTGCAACGGTGAGGCTAAGTTGTTTCTGCAGGCGGCACTCAGCTGTTGAACCTCGAAGAGTGAGACTGTGTGTTGTTTACAGTGCTAGTGCTTGCTTTTTTCACTGTTGGATAATGGAGCCCTTCTACTCTTTATTGTTGGCTATGGGAATGAACAACAACGAAGGAAATGCTGAGACTTTCGACATCCTAAGGACGCTACCTGTTGAAGTAAGCTTCGTTATTTTGAGGTGAGTGCTGCATTGGTATCTACTAATAACAGGGCATGGAAATTATAATATGATAGGCATTACTGCAGTGCTTACTGTTTCAAAACTTCACACACTTTCAAGCATTAGCTGCTGAACACTACAGATGCATTTTGAAAATAGTTGCACGAACATCGTTATTTGCATCCATAAATAGATATATGCACTTCCGTAAACATGTATGGTTTTGGAAAGTCTAGGGTAAAATGTAACTAAATCACTTAAAGTTTTAAGCACCTTAGGACATTTTCGTTCTTCAAAAAAACATAGCTATTGAAAAGCAAGAATGCCTTACTAAAGGGGTTTCTTATAGTAGCATAGCAGTAAAATACAATGCTTCTAATTTGATTTACACTCCTATGGTAGAAATAAGCAAAGTATGCCCAATTTTACAGTATTACCTAGCTACTCTTGCAGTATTGTCTTCGGAGAACGGTTACACCTATACAGGCAACATTATACGGTTAATTCAATGCGGATGTTTTCTAATTTATACAATTTCTAAACTGTTTGAACATAAAAGTGCATTGCTATTATTGTAATATAATAGTAAAGGGAAGCTGATGTAAGAATAAAACATCGAGTGAATATGCTTAAATCTTCTGACATGGCGGCGAGCTCTAATAAAAGACGATAAATAAGGAATACTTCCGAAGTTTTAATTTATTTAAATGGTTATTAAACTAGGTAGTTGTTAAGAAACAGTCATTTAATTGCAAATTTTGTGCGCCTACTAGAAAATGTTTGTGTATGGGCATATGTGGTTTCAACTTTTCTTTGAAGTATGATTAAGTATACTTCTTACTCTTACTGCTTGAGCTACCTTATAGATAATTATGATAACTTCACAACAAACCTTGCATGCCGGCGATTTGCATAGGCCAGCAAGTATTCTAAAACTTCCAAAAAGGATCTTACTTTTCTGCAATAACAGTTTATAACCCTCCATTTTACCAAAAGCTATTGACAATCCTAATCAATGTAAAATTTTCATTAAAGATTTTAAGTCTTTCTTATATACTCGCGCCTGGAGGAATTTTTTAATATGTAATGCAACATGAAGATATTCAATACATAGGGCAGATTGTATGGGCCAAACTTCCGTTTACGAACCCCACATAAATTTCTCTAGTCTTGTACAAACTATTTTTACAAATGCATATTCTCCATCGATTTCATGTTAATCGAGATAAACATTTGCAGAAATTATCTTATTGCTAATTTTCTTGTAGGTGTAAGGGGGGATATGGTAGGCTTTAAGCGATAGTCAAATCTTTTAAGAGCTGGTTGCTATGTGGAGCATTCCATTCTCTTTGTATGTCCAGGACATAGAAAAAGGAATAATGAATTTCCATTTGAGAAAAAGTATAAGTATTGTAAAATTGAAACAAGTAACAGGGAATATCTCGGAAATGGTTCACCCACCAGAAAGGAAATGTATGTGACATTTAGATGGATTTGTGTAGTGAAAATTTTGTCAATCTCTTACGGTTTATCAATTATGCGAAGGTCATTCAGTATGAAGAGGACTTTTGGGATATCGGAAAATTCAAGATATACATTTCATTTGCCATGGAAATATCTTAAAAATATGCTATTATAATTAAAATCGTTAGAACTATTTTTTAGAAAATCAAAACTTTCGAAAAATGTTCCACGTAAAGGGTGGGGGATTTTCTTGAAAATCTTCGTGTTGCATCCTTGGAAGATACTAAACTCAAATACCAAGTTTGATATTTATCCGACTTTTATTTTTTGAGTTATGCTGTTCACATTCACACGGAAATGTTTCCAAAAATTCTATATTTGGATTTTCAGGGTACCCCAGAAACATGTATTTCCGGTGAAATCTCGGTATCGAAATTTTTGTTGGAATGCAATGCTTCCCATACTTACTCGACGTAGAAGAGAAGGTAAAAAACAAAGTTCTTGATGTTGGGTATGTTATTAGTTATGCTGCATATTTCAGAAGTGTATGGTGTGTTCAATGTTGCTACAGCTGCTCATAGGGGGTCCAAATAAACACCAACAAATATCTTTGTATACTTCTTCATCCATTATTATGATGATTCATGCAAGTACTTGCGTAGAAATTTCCGTTTCAAAGTGTAGCTCTGTGCATCATATACTGAATGTATATGAACAGCAGACAGAATCATTTTAAAGCTCAAACGTTTCACGTCAATACTAAGCTGTAGGCTTCTTTATAATTTAAATTTGGTTACGTTGTTTACTTATTTCCCACTAATTATCGTTTACTTATAAATATTATTGATTACATACTACAAAATTATTCACATAAAGATAATATTGCGTAATAATGTTGCATTTAACTGCGTGCTAAATTTAGCTTATCAGATATTTCCTTTACAGTGGATCCGAAAAGTTTGTTTGCTTGCTTGCTTGCCTGTTCGAAAGGTCACATGGGGAGCAAACCTCGGGAACCTATAACATGTGACACTTCTGCATCAACACCTGCAAATAGCTTAAAACTGTTTCAGAATATAAAATTCTGTAATAAAAATTTATAATAACCTTCCATGCTACCTAAAGCTATTAGGCACTCCTAATCAACATAAAATCTTCAAGAAAGATTTAAAGTCTTTCTTATATACTAAGGAGAAACTTTAATATGTCGTGTAAATATAGGCTCGTGAATATAAGTAGCAAACTCATTAAGAGCCTCCTTAAAACTGAAATATGTGATATATCGTGCAACAGGTGAATATTCAATACTTAGGGAAGATTGCATGTGATGTTGATCTACACTTAATTCTCATTATTGTCCTACTGTAATGTTGGGAAATGTACTCTTGAATTCACTTCATCTTCTCTTAGATAATGCATGATGGATAGAAAAAAGAAGCTATTCTTGGTGTTGGGTATGTTATTAGTTTTGCTGCATATTTTATAATTGTATGATGTCTTCAACATCCCTGAGCATTGCTCACATTGAGGCCAAATAAACAACCTTTTATATTTTTAAATCTATTAGGGAATCCTAATAAGCAAAGATGTTAAAAAAACCTGGTCATTCCTATATTCTCACTCCACATATAATGTGCGGAAATATTTTAAGTGTCATATAATAGTTAAATGCTTAATTTAAATTATGTGCTGCAAGTGTTGGTAATTGTTTATAAATTACTGCCTATTTCTCATGTCTTGCCTTATGCGTGACAGGAAATTACACCATGTAAGTGTGGTGTATTTCAAAGTCCTGCTTGCTATTCTTGTGTTTTACATTATGCAAAACGTTGCCAAATGTTGATAGGCGTATGCTTTAATTTCTTGGTGAGAATTTAACATGTTGTACGATACGTTTCAATGTTTCTGACGTTGCTCGTTGTGTACTTTACAAACATGATCAAACAACTGTAACTTTAATGCTTATTTACTTCATTGCAGGAATACCAATTAAATGAATACAAATTTCGCTATGTTCCGTTGAACAAGTCATATATATAGTCAGTTTGTCATTAATCCAAGCACACTATTTTCTTGTAATTTATGATTTTATTTTTTAGTCACTTTGTGTTCTTACGAATAATCAATTCTGGTGCTAGTACGTTGTACAAATTAATGGGTGAGTAAGAGCTGTTTAGCCTGTAAGTAAAATTCACTACACCATTATTTTTTAATTTTTGTGATTTCTTGCATATCCTGAATGTGCAGGGTTTTCAGATATACTTGGATTATTTTTATTTTGTGCAAGGATACTGAAGCACTTCTGCATTATGTATTATGTTTTAGCAGAGTTGCTGCACAAAATATATTAGAAGCCACGGTGAAATATAAATATATCGTAAATAATCTGTAAATTATTTAAGGTACATTCCAAGATACATTATGATGTATTGAAATATCATTCAGGATATACTGGGAGTGAGTATATAGGAATGATTTTAGTTCCTCTTGAAAAAAGGATATTTACATAGACAAACAACAAACTTGATTTGGTATCAAAAGGAAAATTATTATGGGTTTATGAAAATATTCGAGTTCATAATCGTATACAGGATTAATACATATATGCACATATTCACCGTAAGTAATGTACATATATACATAGTGTGAGCCATATATCATTGTTTTGCATTGCATGATCTATAACTGGTGGCAAATGCGCATTTCCTTCTGCATGACATTTCTGATTTGAATGATCGGTGATGGTTTTCCTGTAAGGTAAGAGAAAGGTAATGTTATGATTGGTGACGGTTGGTTGCTGTATATCTTATCCAATATCTCAGCTCTGCTCGCTATAGGATCTCATGATCCAAATAAAAATTATATACCCCTTACAACTACCTAATAATTTGTAAACAACATGGAGGGTTGTTATAAATGTTTATTCCAGCATAGCAACATCCTCTATGGAAGGATTTAAACTTTTTTCTCGCCTGCCACGTGCATGCCTGGTATTGTGGTCATGCATTGTATGCTTTGTTGTGAGCCTCACCTTTATCTGAAGATAGCTAGAAGTGGATTTTAAGAGATACCGTTTTTTAACTGCAGAAAAAAAGCGAAAATTATATCTGAGCCACCCAAAAGTAATTTATTTTTTACGAGAATTTTACAAATGTACGATATCATTATCAGAACAAATGGGATAAACTACAAAAGCATTAGAAGCCTTCACCTACTACCACTGATTACTTATGAATGTATCCAAATATTTAATGCATACCCTAGGGCTACTTTAACATAATATATTACTTGTAAATCATAAATTTAGACATTGCCCACTTAATTAACCTTCTATTGCATATTCTGTAAACTATGACAGAGCCTTTGAAAATTCAAGTCATACATTATTCCTAATTTGTGTGTTTGGTGATGACATTTTCAGCAAAACTGCACAAGATGCTCTTTGACCATATGGTAGAAGTGTAAGAAATGCCTTTTATTGGTGAATTGCATAATTAGTAAAGGTTGTTTGCTGTATAGCGTGTTCAATGTTCTTATATCTGCTCACTATAATATCTCAAGAACGAAAGCAAACAATTTGTATTTTAACTCTAAGATATTTGGTTTTGTTAATGAAATGAGTTGTTTTTTTCTAGTTTCTTACTTAAAGCTATCATTGTAATGATAAAATATCTGATGTGATGCATGCACATGACTTTCTCGACTCTTATCTTTTATTAGTGGGTATACAAACTATTCTTACTCCAGCTTATTTTTCTATCTACTAAATTATAATCCGAATAAAGCTTTGCAGAAATAGCTGCGTTACACTTTTCGTTGTAGATACAAAGAGAACCTGAATAATCAAATGTTTAAAAACTGGACGCTATGTGCTGGCCTTAAAATTCCATAATGTTTCCATGCAATCACGAGAAATAACTGAATGTTTACGGGACTTTAAGAGAATGACCAAGAAAACCCTTTAATAACGGATATCTCAGAAGAGGCTCATACCACGAAAAAAGACATTTTAAATTAACTGTGTGTTTTAAAGAGATCTACAATTTTGTACAGTACGTTATCGTCTCTCGCTTAACGTTTGCCTGTTATACAAGATTATATAAATGTCTTCCAAATGAAGTGTACTTCACAGGCTATTGCCAGAAAATTCAATATAAACATTTGATTTATCATGTAAATTTCTTTAATACATGGTATTTTAATCAAAACCGTTACAGCCATTTTTAGAAAATTAAAACTTTAGAAAAATCCTTCATGTAAAGGGTAGTCTGGAGAGCGGGATTTTCTTAAATCTTCGTCTTGCGTCTTTGGAAGGTAATATTTTAAATACCAAGTTTGGTGTTGATGCACCTTTTTCTAAAAAAAATGCTTTCTTTTTTGGATTCAGGGCGCCTCAAAACATGTATTTCCGGTGAAATCTCTCTTTAATTTCTGTACGCAGTAGATGAAGTAAAAATAGCTGCGTAGTTTTGTCATAGCAACACCCTATACCGCTAAGGTCTGTCCTAGTTTTTCAATGGATAAAATTATTTTGTCTGTAATTTTCATACTTCATTTTATATCTATAGTTATTATAAAACCTACGTCTAAAACATCCAGATTTGTACGTAAAAATTAATAGTCCCATAGGTGTGTGTGGGTGTGTTTCCTCTGCACTTTTTATGTGTACTTTGAGAACACCGAACCTTATTCATTTGATTCTTTTCCTTTCAGGATGCTGGATCCCCGTTCATTGCTGTCTGCTGCGCTGGTGAGCAAGAAATGGCTTCGCCTGATCAAGTCTGATTCTGTGCTGAGATCAAGAGTCCGACAGCAGATCTTCAGGGAGAGAATGACTCGTATGCACCCCTTTAGCATCACAGTTGTGAGAGACGGTGTTCAAGAACCACAGCCTTTGTCTCGGATGAATGGCTCTCACAGACTCACCTTGTCCCCTGTTTCTGGTAAGTGAACCCTTTCATATGATTTCTTAAAATACGTTGTTTGCTTATCTTATAAATTGCGAGAGTCATGAACGGGTAAAAGAATTTTAAGTTCGATGGTCGTGATTTCCAGAGACTAAAATAAGTGCCCAGTTTATGGTCTTACAATTAATTTTAATTGTTTACTAACCTGCTATCGTCAGCATGTGAATTTACTGAAGAATATTAATATTGAAGCACGTTTCAGGAACACGTTGGTAGTCGTATAGTATGCCAAACTATTAAAATTGAAAATTGTTCAATAGTTTGGCATGCTACTTAAAAGTTTTCAATTTTCAGTAGTTTTGAAGTTAGTATCTAAGTTATAGTTTTTGTGAAATAAGTTTGTGGAAGAGGACTAAATTCTTTAACTGTAAACACATTTCTTGAAAATAATGTTTGCGTTGTAAAAGTTAGTAAGAGCACGGATATTCATTGCAATGTTTGGAACATTTTTTACAGTGCATATATTCTTATTGCTTTAATAGCTTAAAATGTGTGTGTAAAAATGTTCCAAACAAGTTTTTTTTACTGCTTTATCTGAAGAAGTTAACCAAATTTTGGAATTATAGACACCAATTGACATGCTAGGAAATATAATGATTGTGGACATCACTTCCGACATTTATTTCCTTCTTTTAACAATTTAAAGGAAATCCATGCCTATAAAATACTGCAAGGCTACTCGTTTTAAAATGCAGTGCATGTAAATGGTATCTTTAATGTACCATTCTGTAGCAACTGTGAACTCTTTTTATTATAATTAAGTTTATTTCCCCCCGCGTAATAACTCGCACCAGGAAAGCTGCATTTATATTCTTTTACCAATTCATGATTCAACTACCTTTAAAGCTTGTGCTTATAAATAGAAGCTGTTAAGGCTGGTGCATGTTTACATGCTCTATGGCGCATCTTAGGACTTTTGTGGATTTGTTCATTTCATTTAATGATGAAATAACTTCTAGTCAGTACTTTAAGAAGTTTCTTGCTATTGTATTCTATTATTCAAATAGTCTCTAAATGTTCTTTAATTATATTTCAGGCATGCCTTCATTTTAACTTACCCTTCCTGTAACTGCAAATCCAACAACTTGGACATTCACGATGTAAGTATTTTTAATTTGATGAGTGTACGGATGGGACAATAGCCACAACTTCTCGATACTGATTTTTGAGTGCTGTATTCCATACAACATTTACAACCAATTGCGGAAATGTTTTTCGTCTATACTTGTCACATCGGTCTGTTATTAGTTACGTATGCGCATCAAGATAGTCACACAATTCCACGCATGTTTTAGTCTATTTTTATCCATTAGTCGGCATTACTTGAGCTCTTTCAAGTGCGGGAGGTACATAATTTTTTAATTCAGTGCCTTAATTGTTTATGCTCGATAAAGCCCCTCTCAAAGTGCATTTTCATTTTGCAAAACTTATGTGATGTTACTGCTGTGTATAACTAGCGCATTTAATGAAATGATCCGTTCATACAATAGGATACAGTATGGACTATACAGGAAAGCATCACTTGGAGTGTGGATGAGTAGACAACTGTTTTCAAATGCTGAATTATCTCGCGTCTGAAGCTCTGATTAACTTGTATTGGATTCAGGTGTTTAGTTACCAAAGTAAATAACTTTAAAGACTAAAATTGATTCACTTCCCGAATCAGGCAATGCCGAGCCAATTCAGTGAAAATCTGTCAGATAAATTGCCGTCATTTACAACCCGGATAATGCTGCATGTTACAAGAGTACCTTTTCCCCGTCCACCATATTTATTTTTCATATTTACTTTAGATGGTGGTGTATTACATTGGTTCACTCATAGGAAATGGAATCGTGGACAGGGACCAAAAAATGATATGCAACGATACTTTGGTGTTGCATGCTGGGCAACAATGGGGCTTCATCCACGCTCTCCTCCTGTCATCCTTGCACAACCTCGAAGTATTTTATCTAATCTATTACAGAGTATTTTATTGTAATGTTGTATGGATAGTATAGGCGAGATCAATGTCCCATCCCTAGACAATAGTAGATATATATATATATATATATATATATATATATATATATATATATATATTGCGGTGGTATTACTTATAATGTTATATTTAATTTGTTGAATTTGTTGAGCGCCACGTTTGGGAGCCAATTTGCGACGGTATTATTTATAGTGTTTGTGTATTTGTGTTTACTCCACGTGGTGAAGCCATTTTGTGACGTGATTCTTTGTTAGGTTTGTTAGCTCCATCTGGTGTTATCAATTTGCGGCAGTATTAGTGTTTGTTTGAAAGAATGCTGTTATTTTATTTACTTTTAGTTCACTGTCCTCCGGCTATCTATGATCTTTTTTGGTCGAGCACTTCTCTTTATACAGGTTGTGTAAACGGAAAGGAGTCATTTATCCAAAGATAACACTGATGAAAGAATTTGTTTTACACTTTTTATTGTCGAACACATTCACTATCACATTTACACTTTGATCTTGACACTCGCCAAACTGAAACTGTTATAATAACTTCATTCTTAATTCGCGTACTTCAACTTTTTGTATAATTAACTTTACAACACTTGAGATTTTTCATAACTCTGCTACGCGTAACTTGCGAATCGATAGCCGACGTGTACTGTACAAATATTTCTGCTGGACTGAAGGCGACGTGTAACGTACAAATGTTATCGACGAACTGACGTGAAGACGACGTGTAGTGTACAAAGATTTTTTATGAACTGACGGGGTCTACCTCTAATCTAGCCCTTTTTATACTCCTACACTCCGATATGCCTAAAGATTATAACTGAACTGCTATTGGCTAATAAAACGCGCCGACATTAGCGTCTATTTTTATATCCAATGAAAATTATGAACACATATGCTTTAGGAAAAATGTTCCAGCAAATTCTAAAGAAAAACGCGCCAACATTGCGTAACTTCCTCGTCTCTAATAATGATAAACAGCTCACCCCCTCGCTGCATTATTGCACGCTATTATTGTCAGTTTCAGTAAGGCCGTATAAACTTACTTCTCAACAATAATTACAATCAATAAACATCTCAAATCAATGTCACATAAAAATGCATATTCATACTATAATCATTCTTTGCATTTAAATAATTTATGATACAAATTACTGCATCAATATCACAACTAAGAACATAACAGTGAATTTTGTGTCATTAGAGTTTGTATCTCCTTTCTCACTATAGAAACACATTCAGGATAGCAGCTACAGGGAATCTGATGCTGTGGATAATTTTGTATACACGTTTCTTTCTGGGACGATCATATATCTGCTAGCATGTGAGCTTGGTTTTACGGGACTTAACAGTTTGATGTGAGGAACTTTGCTATTATGACCCTTGTCGCATTCTTTCTCCTTATGTTGAACTATAACCATTAATTTTTAAGTTGTTGAATCCTAAAACATTACACGTATTGGACTGCCCATTGAAATTGCTCCTGATCATTGCTCAGGTGGGTGACCCGTCGTATGTTAAAAGTTGCATTATGCATTAGTTCTTATTCATATAGGATGGAACATTTAAGTTGAGGCTGTAAAATATCTCCAAAACTAAGCATTGCAGAAAGAAATGCTCTTAATAAAACTTGCTTGATATTATAGGGGAAGAGTAAATCCATTAGTCGTGTTTTGTTTGGAGGACGTTATCATGGTCATTTAGGGTCAATTAAAGTGTTTTAAACGAGAACCTACAACTAGGGTCAATTTAAATTGACCCTAACATGACGATCACAACGTCCTCCAAATAAAACACGACTAATGATATTTACTTTCTCTTATAATGTCGACCAACTTTAATTCGACATTTCTTTCTACATCGGTTGGATTTGGAGATATTGTACATTCTCAACTTAAATAGTCCATTCTGTATACTCGTAAACAAGCATAGAAATTCTTAAGCAGTTGTCTTCTAGGTAGCTACACTCCAATCATTACTGCTACAAACTGCGTAGCGGCCAAATATCATTGATAGGCAGATAAAACCTCTCTTGAGCGGTGTCTGAAAACTCTTAAAACACTAAGAAAAACGGGAGTTGGTTTGTTACCTGCGACGTCCCTGCCTAAGTGTCCAGTAACAGTTCAACCATATTTCCTTCCGTCCTTGCTTTAATGCCTAAATCTCTATGCCTGCTCATGAGTTATTGTTCCTTTCCTCCTTTAACCGCCCATTTGTTCCTTCTTTACTTTTCCTAAATATCGCACTATGTTCTTGCAGTTTTTCTTTAAAATTTGATTTATGTCACTTTTCTTATTGTTTTTCACCTTACACTTTTTCTCCAAATCTCCGTTTTTCTGCATTCAAATGTTACGTGTTATATCTTCTTTTCCCCTACATATTGAGCATTTCATCCATCTTTTAATCTCCACGCTTCTGCTCCTACCCATACCGTCCCTCGTTTTCTTTATTGGTGTTGTCTATATACCTCTCTTTGCCAGTTTTCTTCCGTTTTTTAATTCCCTATTAATTCCTACAGTAGTGGTGAAAATTTTAGAAAACTTAGAAATTCCTTTGCAAGGAATATTTTCGATATTACCAGCAGCAGAAGATACTTCATGGAGACAGAGCTATTTAAAATACGGCCTTGTAGCAAATCCCCCTTGCCTGAAATTTGCATAGCGCCACTACGCCAAAATTCCAGAAATGAAATAGGAAACTGAACAAAATGACATTGACCAGCGCCCTTTTTATTTTTCTACATCTTGCATAAATATATTGTTATACCAAAATAATCTATATTTAGACTTCACATAAAATGCGCATTTTCAGGTGCCGTGAGCACGAAAATGTGTTTGTCTGTGATCAACATGGCTCAAAGACAAATAGTCGGATAAATACCATACTTTCTATTTATGTCCAATATCTTCAGAGCAGGAAGCGGAACGATTTTTACGAGATTCTCCCGCCCCAAACTGTCCTTTACGTGTTTTTTTTTTTCAAAAATTACACAACATTTTTCTTAACAATATATATTTTTGACATAGTGACACAAGGAATTAAATGTATGCCTTGAATTTCTGTAAATAGCTGTGAATATCTCTTCATTCGTTTGAATACTATATAGTGTTTTGTAAATACGAAACCTTGAGAGATAGACGTTTATTTAAGTAAGAAAATAATGACCAGGGCATTGGAATTTCTGAGTATAAAAGCCAGAACGACAGGAAAAGACGAACTAATACTGGACTTCAAGGCAATGACATCGCAGGTAACAAACCAGACCCCATCCCCGTGCAGTCAGCGAACTTTGGTCAGTGTTGTTCACCTTCTTTGTATTGACGTATGATTTTGGTGTAGGTAATTTGAAGCCAAAATTCTGTGCAGAAGATGCTGATGAATGTTGGATTCATAAGAATATAACAGTTAGATCACCTTTTTGTATCTTTAGCTGCTTACGGGATATTTCTCGTGGTTGTTTGGAATTTACCAATATTTAAAGTTATACATATTTTTAAATAATATGTCCGTTCTGGCCATGCAAAGAGTATTCAAAATACGGGGTCAACATACATGAGGCCAGCTCCTTTTTAAACAGTATTCAAGTTTCTATGTAGCTACAATGAAATGTGTACTGAAAGCAGTTGTCTTGATCGACAAGAAGTTGAAGAATGAACCTTTTATGAATAATTTTCAAACTGCTATGATAATATGATTTTAAGCTTATTTGTGACCAAATTTTGCCCATACCTTGGAGCAGCCCGTAGACATAGGCATTTCTGCACTTTACGTGCAGGCAACGTAGAAGCGTTACTTTTAATGTTTTAACGTGTTACATTGTGTAATATTGCATGTTTGTTTGCAGCGTTCGTGAGGCCAGAACCTGTGAGGAAGAACAAAGCCTTTGTTCCATTCGATCGCCAGTTTACGATCAAAGGTAACAAGGTTCAGCGAGCTACTACCATGAAGAGCAGCAGTACTGTTGGCAAATGTAAGACAATAGTCAAGCCGAGCAAGCCTCAACTGAGGTTGAGGATGTGATTTACAGACCTGCAACGAGGTAAGCTTTTGACAGAGTTTCACCTTAGGTTCTTTTTACCGCTCATGTTGTTCTCTTAGCAGAGGTTGAATTAAGTCAAAGATGCTCCCCAGTATGTACTATCAAACTATTTGAACTACTCTACACATTGTTATGGGATTTACTGTTGCTTTTCACCCAATTCCTTTGTTACTGAATTTATATATCTTCAATTACTTTTGTTTTATTTTTTGTTGTCATATGTGTACATTTAGTAGTAATAATTTAAGACTAATCTAGTGGTATACAATAACCATATACAATACAATACTGCTTGACTGAGCTAAATGGGGCAGAGCTATTTTGGATAGCCGTAGCTATTTTAAGCAGCGAAAGGAACGAAATGATTGTTTCAAGTGCATGTAAAATGTTCAATTAAAAAAACTGCTGCTTTATACAGATTTAAAATGTGTGTTGCAGTATTTACAAATATTATTTTATTATGTCGTTAATTTTTTCAGAACTTTGTTTTCGCAACGCTTGCGAGCAGCTATATCACATCACCGTATAATAAACATTGTATGTGTTGGTGTTGATTAACTATTTTGTTCCACAATTCGCAAAGCGACCTAAAAGGCAAAAAGTTTTATCTTACTGATAGTGCTGTAATCCAATATTGCTTTTTAAGATTTAAATACGAATTTGCAGTGTTTCTTACCTCTAATGCACAGAATCTCTCTCCGCTGTTGCTAACGGTTTCGATTTCTGTAGTGCTCATTACAACACCCTTTCTTTTCGCTGACATCTTAATAGTTATTTATGCAACAATCCTTTAATGGGAGTTAAGGTGCGAATGACGAGTAACTTCTTTTTCTATGATATACAATAAATATTTAATACTTGGATGCATACGAAAGAAAATAGAAACGTGATAAATTTCTCGAAACGTATTTTAGATGCGCTTCGGTAACAAGTGAATATGGATTCAAGGTCGCAGGTATTGATTTTACAGGGTTGAGGCAAAGATGTTTTTAGTAAACTTGAAGAGGTGGAGTTTAGTTCCACGACTCCCGATTTCCTGGAGGGTGCGAGGGATGTAAGAAAAAATTTACTTCCGGGAAAATCAAAGAAAATGTGTGACAAGCTCATGGTTTGCCGAGCAAGGACTATAACTTCATTGTCAGAAAATGCGCTCATAGAAAGAATGTCAACATCGAACTCCCTAACCTTGTGGACGAATTATTCACTACTAAAGACTACTTTTAATGTAAAACATGGAACTGTTGTTTCCAACTACAAAAAGTTTTATTACCTGCTAGAACAGAAATCGGTAGTGTACAGAGGGAAAAAAGCAAAAACATTTTCGACAAATGATATTAAAGCCTTCAGTGATAAAAAAAATATCGAAATGGGTTTCATTTCCGTACAGGTATAGCAGAATGAACACATTTAAGTATAGGAGTCGAAAAACACAAACCACGCTAACCAACGCCTACCATATATGAACATTGGACCTCCGTGTTGAAAGCGTGTGCAACCCTGCTGGGTGTAATCTTACCATATTTGTTTGGGAAGTGGGAGTAGCGGTGAGGATTAACTGCATACAATATCAATTAACTGTATTGGAATTTGGGTTGGCGCAATCAACATTTGCCAATTGTATTTTTACGTTCATCTTTCCTCTTGTTTTCCTCTGACGTTTCGGTTAAACGGGTTTTACTGTACCTACATTTGGCTGTATCTTGCCTTAAAAATTTTTAGAAGAATTTATTGTAAAATTTGGTTTACAATTTTTATATAATATGTATCTCTCGCACCTCTGCATTTTTTGTACAATTTGTCTGGTGCTTGTCTTCCTATTGAGACACTCATATTCCTTGGCTCCCAGGCCTTATCGCTCACTAAGCAGCCCGTCTTTCTTTGTCTCTCTTACCTTTATAGACCATTTTTCCTTTAGCTTCCTTAAAAATTCTTCCATACCTTTGATTTTCTTTTCTGCTTTCGCTGTCAACATATTTATAACTCTATTTTTCTATCCATATTTTCCCATTTCTTCTCCCACAATTTTTGCCATTAGCTCCTTGTTTCCTTGCGTTCCGTCATATAGTGTTCTGTACCTTCTCTTCCTCCACACAGCTTGCATATTCCTCTTCCGTTGCCTCTCATCCCTCTTAAATACATTGATCCCCTTCTAATCTATGCTAAACCTTCCCTTTCCTGTCTATTACATCAATCAACGTTCCTCTCTCTTCCCCATTCCTTCTTTATCAATTCATAAAACCTTAATAATTTTTTATCTTCAAGGCTTCTCCATATCACTTGTTCTATATCTTGCACTCTTGTTTCTTACTACTTTCCGAAAATCGTTTGTACTTCTTTCCTCCAGCCCCCAAATATCCCCCATTCCAATTAACTCCATTATTTTGTCGGTTTCTTTCCACCAGCTGTTTTTGCTTATTAGAACCTTTTCCTGAGTCATTCAACTCTTTAAGATTTCACCTTCCTCCATTGCCATACATCTAAACTAAAGTTTTAAAATTTCTTCTACTTTGGTCCAAGTTCTACTAAAGCAACCTCGCCTATTGCTTAGTAGTCCAATTAATTCTTTGACCAAATGTATAGAATGTTTTGTAGTTTCCTTACTTAATTCTCCTCCCCCTCCCCCATAACCTTAAAATAGTATACCAAGTCAGTATTCTGTAAGGTACTTAATCCATTCTCTTTTGCCTGGTCATGCCATTCGTTATCTGATAAGCATGCTGGGTTAAACACTTTAAACATTAAAGTAATAATGATGCCAACTGTAAAACTTGCTATTAATGGATAATAAAACAAAATACAAATGTTAATATCAACAGATTAAGGCGTAATTCAAAGTTATAGTTGCTTATAGTAACTAGAGCTATCAATGATCTAGATCTACAATAATATAATTACTTTTCATACATTCACTAGGTTCTGCTTGCGAAACTATACAGACGATGTACAATAGACGGTATACAATATTTATGCATTTCTTTAATTATGTGTTCTATTGAAGAGTAGCAAAGGACAAAACTTTATGGAAAAATAATGCTTGTCATGCGGTTTCTCAAAAACTCGTTATTTCATAAGATATTTCGTATCGATTTACTTAGCACCCCTTTTAGCCCTCCTCACCGAAAGAATAGCAGTATCATATTAAAGTGTGCAATTTAAACAGAACCAACCACTGTACATACCGAGGTTAATGGCAATCGGTTTAATTGCTCTGCGGGTATAAAACGCACAAAATCATAATTTCATAAATTACAATTTTATTCCAAGAAGTGTTTTCCACACATCTCGATGATTTATAAAAGCGAATAGTGCTGGAAAATATCTTCCTATTTCTTGAATGCACCGAATGCCTCGAAGGAAAAAATAGATTTAGTTGTGCTGTGCCTGCCTGATACTTGTTTTATACCAAAGTAATTGAGAAGAGGGCGGTCTCCGTGCAAGTGTTCCGCACCGTATCGGAGAATGGAAGTGAAGGTTTATTTATGATTATGAACTGACCATAAGCCTAGTTATTTAGCCAGGCATAACTGTTTCAGCATACAGGTGCAAAAGTTAACATGTTACATAGATGTCCTTTGTCAGCTAGAATTTAATCTAAATTTCGTTTTTCAACTGATAATTTCCATTTCATCTTCACTTTCCATAACAGCGCCCCTAGTTTGGGAATATGCTTCTGGTTTTCAAAACTCTTTATAAGTGCGATTTCTATATTTTGCACTTATTAGATTTATCCTTCAGTCAATAGTGGCTTTACGCTGAAAAATAACGTGAATTTCATCTCCATTCTCCCCACATTTAGGACACACTCCAGGGATGACCTCTCCCCTCATTCCCATTAGTTTCGAATCCAGGATAATTCTTCTCTTTCGTTCTTTTTGAAAATTAAAATGCACTTCTCCTTTTCTGGATCATGTTTTAATTTCTTATAGCAACTCGGTGAGCTTTTCTCCCTAACCTGGGCTGATAAAAGTTTGTCTATCCGTTCTAGGTCTCACTTCCCTCCAAAAACCTCTTTCAAGGAGTCCAATTTTAACCCAAAGGTTCCTGACTCATTGTTAAAGTGCTTTTCCTCAACCAAACATTTGACATAATTCCAAATTTTGTTTTTGGGTTATTAGGTACGTTTTCACTATATCAGTATCAGGAAACTTACTGAAATGTTGAAGTATAAAGGCCTATATTTGTTGACTTTGTGGTCATCACATATATAATGATTGCTGAATTTTGAGGTGTTGTTTCATTTTGGGAATAAAATTCCTTAATACTTTATGTGCGCCAAATAGATGAAAAATAGTTCCTGCGACTCACGGTGCGGCTTATAGCTTCTTGAAGAAGCCATTGCGAAAACTTTCTTCGTCTGTTCAATATTTGTTGTGGAATCATATGTAACAAAGCCTCATTGACCCTGGTGTAAAATAACTCATCGCTCTAACGATTGAAGCTAGGCTGATTACGGTTTGTTTCTTTTTTCTCGTCGCATACTCAGGATCGTAAATTGTAGCACTGGAAGGAGGCATACTTCGGATGACTTTCTCACGAACGTCACGGGCGGTTAATTCGTATTTATAAGCACATTTACACGGAGCACTGCCTTGTACTACTCAGATGTCTTGCTATCTTAACATAGAAATTGCTCGGAAGAGAGGCAGATAGATGGTTGTGACAGGGGAGGTGAATCAGACTTGGTCGTAGCGCAAAGCCGCTTGGGAGTGGTTGTCAACAAAGAATAATTGCCTGCGGATTAATCTTAATTATTGAAATAGTATAGACTGAGTTCATTTTTCACCCTGAGTGGTGAGAACATTACTTCCGCACAGTAACAATCAAAGGGTGTTGACTCTACGCTTAAGCGTTATTTTAATTACCTTTCCCCCCCTAGGATTTTAACCAAGTTATTGTAGTGGTTGTTATATTCGAGATTGAACCCTACTCATTATGCAGATAGCTTCTTTCTAGGATTTGAAGTATGCTAAGTGAATTTGAGAATAGCATCTGTGCTCATTAAGGCTTAAAAGTTATTAATTTAATAAGGTTTATTTAATTGTTAAAAACTAATAAGCTTTAAGTTTATTGTTTCCAAAACTCAATGTCCATAACTGACTTGGCTTTAATTTTCTCAACTAAGCAACCTGAAATATTTAAGAAAAATTTCAAATTTACTGACACCCTGAGCAACTTTTCAGCATTACTTCGGTGCAATTATGCCAGCAGGTTGCTGCCCCCCCTATTCTGAGAATTATTCTAATTCAAAAATGTAGTTAAAGATAGAGTTAATATTGTTAGCTGGATAAATAATTGTTTTTTGACAACGCTTGCCCAACTTCGCCGTTGGAATTGAAACGGATAGCCAGTAGGAATAATCTATAATGTTTTACTGTGTTTTAAATCTCAAGTCACTTTACTTAAGCCAGTTCGTTTTCTTTGTTTCAGGTATGGAGTAGTATCCAGCAGGACATGGTGCAGTTAGATGCCTCAACGTACTGAATTATGTAGTATGTACTGTGTACTAAATTACTGTAAATATTGTAAATAATAAATTAATAAGACGTTACTGTGTTATATACGTGTGCTATTTAATTTTGGTCCTTGCCCAAATACCTTTTCCCTTACATAGGACGGAAAGATTATAAATGTCATCCTGTAAACCAGAAATAAACCTCGATGACTACTTTGAAATAGTTCATGATCGCGTTTGTTCTACATTTCATAAAATTGCAGAAAGAAACTTTGGATTTCAAGTAACAGCGCGTTTTTCCTCACAAGTGGTTGGAAAGATTACGCTTTGGGAGAGGACAGATCTTGTGCGTTAATTTTGCCGGTGTTGCTGCATTACGGTTAAATTTTTTAGATGATTTTAATTAATAGGACTGTTTTTCTCGTGAAGTGTCAACGCAGTATTTTATGAGACCAACTAAAGCCAGACCACACTTGGAATGAAACATTAGAATATATGCCGATAGATTAAAATCCAAATTGATATAGTTTACAACTAATAAAGTGCTGATCGAAACATCCAGGGAATGGGAATGCAATAAAACACACACACACACACACACACACTGTGGGCGATTTTCTTTGAATATTTAATAAATGCGATAAGCAACTAAGTTAGCTTCCTTTTTATTTAAATGTTGAATAACAGAAGAAAATTATCTACATTCAGCATTAATAACGGTGTTCGTACTGGAGACATGAACACCTGACGCCGATCTGGGGAAGGAGAATTGCAACCATGTGAGGTTTGTGTGTGGAATGTTGCGACTTTAAATTACAGTTTGTATAAGACAAAGATTTGCGAATTATCAGTTAATTCTGGCTCCAAGAATATGAAGACGTAGAATATCTTATAAGGCAATTGATTCAAGAATATAACAAACCAGACCTAATAGTAAATATGGATAAATTGGGGGTGTCCAAGATTTGGTATTGGGAGACAAAATGGTGATAACTGAACACACGGGGATATGAATACCTAGGGGTAAATATTGAACAAGATAGGAAACAAGAAAAGGAAATAAGATCTAAGATAAACATAGGAAGGTATGCCATATCCGATTTGAATGGTATATAATGGAATCAAAAGGAACTAAAATTTACAGTTTTTAAAACACTAGAAGTATTATAACCTATGGCTCCCGATATGTGGACTTTGAACTATAAGTTCAAAAGAGTGTGGTTGGAAACAGAAATGAATTATTGGAGATCTGCTAGGATATCTAAAAGAGAAAACATTAGAACTGAGATTATAAAAGAAAATATGACTGTTCAAAACTCCATTTTAGATTTTATTCAACGAGATCAATTATGATGGTGTGGGCATGCTAAAGGAATGGAAGATTGCCCAAAAGAATAATGGATTGGACGCCACCAGGAAGGAGGAGAGAAGGAAGACCGCATAGCACGTGGATTCAAGGAATTATAGCGACAATGATGGATTGGGAAATTGAAGATCTACGGTCCAACAGGCAACAATGGACAAAATTGGGACGAAGTGCTCAATTTGGTCACGCGGGGTCCAAAGGAAGAAAGTGGGGGCTACGAGAATTACACGTTCCTTTTTCTGTCGTATGCTTCAGTGAGACTGAACACTGTAAAGCTTATTTTTTCTGTTGAAGTAAGCATTATTGACGAAGTTAGTATGATGATGACTTGCCTTTGTCCATTAAATCACTTCCTATAAGGCTGCCACCTAATTCCTTCCGCCCGGTATGTTTCTTTCAACTTCGTTATACCTGTGTAATAACATGTGTATTTTCGAAAGTTTCCCTCTTTGCACTTCTATGGGGAACTGTGCCCAATCCAGGTAGGATTAATTTTTATTGCTTTACCTTCTCTTCGTATTCTCTATTTAATTGATGAAAATTCCAATCCTACATTAAGTTTGAAAGATATTGACTATTACATTGATGTAATGAGTATTCAGATTTCACTGGCATTAATTTTATTTTATATAGAAATGCTGGGATGTATAAATTTTCATATCTTACTTCTGGTACAGCTCTGGTTGAATAATCAAGACGAACGTATTATCTGTTCATAAAATAATGTTGATGATTATTATAATGCCTAAAAGAAGGTAAGTTATGTATACTAGAACGTTTTCATTAGTGCATTATTTGCAGCTTTAAAACTTCGTGCAATGCAAGTCGTTACCTGAAATTTCGATTCGTGCAACCTGTAGCACGTTTACAGCATATGGGACAGAAGTCGAAACAGTCGTACAGGCAACGTTATCAGAAATATTCACATTTCGTAATTATCACAATTTCTAACTGAAGACCAAGAGGGTGATATTGTAACCTTTTGTTATAATTTCTGAGTCATACTGGTCTGGTGGAGAACAGCCGTAAAAATCCTCTTATTGCAGCACAATTTTATATTACAAGCAAAAAATTACGTCGCTATGTGTAATAAACCTAACAGTGAGAATTGCCTTCAGAATGTGCCACACGTGCTGTGACCAGTGCATTTCGCATGTGTATGTATAGTTGTCAGGGGTATTGTGTTTACACTCTAGCATTATCACTCTGAAATACTCGTTTTGAGGCACCTGAATCCAAATAAAGTATTTTTGGAAACATGTCTGTGTGTCCGTAAACACGATAACTCAAAAACGAAAAGTCTGATAAATGCCAAACTTCGTATTTAGGTTAAATATCTTTCCAACATGCGACATGAAGATTTTGAAGAAAATCCCCCACCCCAGACTACTCTTTACACGGATTTTTTTTTTTTTGAATTTCTTTATTTTTTAAAAAATGATTTTAGCCACATTGATTAAAGTACCATATGTCATAAGACATTTTATGCTAAATGAAATGCCTATCTTGAATTTGCATAACTGGTAAACCGTAAGAGATAGCCAAAATATACAAAAAATGTTCATCTAGTTCAAACACAATTTATGTGGCATACATTTTTTTTGATCGAGTAAACCATTTCCGGGACATTCTTTGGGTTTTTTTTAATGTTCAAATATTTATACATTTTCCCCAATGGGAATAAGATATTCATTTTCTTTATGTCTTGGACATCCAATGCTCCGAATACCAAACATTTGACTATCCCTTAAAGCCTACCGTATTCTCCTTGCACTATTTCTGCAAATCGTTTTCTCGATTAACAGAAGTGAATGGAGAATAAGCGTTTATAAAATGAGTTGTACTAGAGTAGGGAAAGTCATGCGAATGCAACACATCAGATTTTTATGCATGTATTGTTTTATTTTGTTGTTATTGGACAATGCATGTTTCATACTGTGTATGATTAACTTGATAAAAATTTATTAAAAACAGTAAATGTCAAATAACGATAAGCTTTGCTGTCTATCTAAAAGCAGTTGTCTACAATGCTTATGTAATATTTAGAAAGTTCAGTGAGCAATACCTGCTGTTGTGTTAACCTTAACAGATGTAGTTTTCTACGTAAAATGACAAATACTTTACCTGGTGTAATACAATGCTTTGTGAAGTGTCTGTAGATTTTTTTACCTTCTTTATTCCTTTAAAGTTCTATACGTACACGTTTGTAAGACTTATTGTGGTTATTAGTTTCCACATGAACCATAATGTTTTATAAACCTGGAGACCGTTGCAGATGTATAACTCATGAAGTACAAATATATTTCACATAAAATCAGGGCACAGTAACCCGTAACTTTCACACTGTGGTTGATTTGTGTCACTTATTTATTAAAATTCTGGCATTGAGTAAATATTGAGTACAGCAAATTCTTAAAAATTAAACACTTCAAATGCTTTCATACGCCTTCAATAAACTCAAAAATTCGAAGTTTCCTATTTATAAACGATTGTAGAAGACACAGTACAGCCAACTGATTTTTAATTACGTTGTACTATCAGGAATGCCCATTTTGAAGTTTACGTTTTAAAAGTACATTCTAAGCCTAAAACAAATATACATGAAGACACTTATGATGACTTTGTCATGTATTACAGTTTCTGCAAATTTCTTAAATTAATAACTGAAACTTATTTCACAGTTGTGGAATTTAAAACATAATATTTTCTTACATAAACATCATTCAAATTTGTTTTTATTTGTTTTGGACTTGGTGGTACCTTTCTGTTTCCCTGGTGTAAATATTTTTAAAATCCACATAAGCGCTTCTCCGATTGGCTGACTTTAAATACCCTGTTACCTGATTAGTTGGTGAGAATTGTTTGCAACGGTGAGGCTAAGTTGTTCTGCAGGCTGGCACTCGGCTGTTGAACCTCGAAGAGTGAGACTGCGTGTTGTTTACAGTGCTTGTGCTGTTTTTTTTCACTGTTGGATAATGGAGCCCTTCTACTCTTTACTGCTGGCCATGGGAATGAACAACAACGAAGGAAATGCTGAGGCTTTCGACATCCTAAGGACGCTACCTGTTGAACTAAGCTTCATTATTTTGAGGTGAGTGCTGCATTGGTATATATTAATACTAGGGCATAGAAATTATTACATGATATGCATTTCTGTAGTGCTTACTGTTTCAAAAGTTCCGACACTTTCAAGCATTAGCTGCTGAACACCATAGATGCGTTTTGGAAATAGTTGCACGAAAATCATTGTTTCATTCAGTAAATCGATATATGCACTTCCAAATACATTTGTTTTTCGAAAATCTAGGGTAAAATGTAACTAAATCATTTAGGGTTTTAAGCACTTTAAGACATTTTGGTGGAGCATTCCATCCTCTTTACATGTTCAGGACACGAAAAAACGCATAACGAATTCCCATTTGAGAAAGAGTATAAGTATTGGAAAATTCAGACAAGTAACAAGGAATATTTCGGAAATGGTTCACCTGACAAAAAATGAATATGGCATGAAGTGTTTTTTTTTAACTGGTAAACCGTAAAAGTATTTCAGAATGAATAGGGTTTTTGGGTACATTCCCGGAAAATTCAATATATACATTTAATTTTCAATGAAAATCTCCTAAACATACGGTATTTTAATGAAAATCATTAGCTTCATTATTTTGAGGTGAGTGCTGCATTGGTATATATTAATAATAGGGCATAGAAATTATCACATTATATGCATTTCTGTAGTGCTTACTGTTTCAAAAGTTCCGACACTTTCAAGCATTAGCTGCTGAACACTACAGATGCGTTTTGGAAATAGTTGCACGAAAATCATTGTTTCATTCAGTGAATCGATATATGCACTTCCGTAAACATTTGTTTTTCGAAAATCTAGGGTAAAATGTAACTTAAATCATTTAGGGTTTTAAGCAGCTTAAGACATTTTGGTTCTTAAAAAAAAATATATACCTTTTGAAAAGCAAGAATACCTTACTAAAGGGGTTTCTTATAGTAGCATAGCAGCAAAATACAATGCTTCCAATTTGATTTGCACATCTATAGTAGGAAGTAAGCAAAGTGGCTCAATTTTACGGTATTGCGTAGCTACTCGTGCAGTATTATCTTCGTAGAACGGTTACACTTATACAGGCAACATTATACAGTAAATTCAATGCGGATATTTTCTAATTTATACAAGCTCTAAACTGTATATACATATAAGTGCATTGCTATTATTGTAATATAATAATTAGTAAAGGCAAGCTAATATAAGAATAAAACATATCGGGTGAAGTATACTTAAATCTTCTAACATGGCGGTGAGTATATTAAATTACAATAAATAAGGAATACTTTTGAAGTGCTAAATGATTTAAATGACTGTTAAAGTAGGTAGTTATTCAGAAACAATCATTTAACAACATATTTTATGCGCCTACTAGAAAATGTTTATATGTGCACTTATGACGTTACAGCTTTTCTTTGAAGTATGCTTAAAGCATACTCCTTACTCTTACTGGTGAATACATACCTATATTCTCTCTTGAGCTACCTTACAGATAATTATGATAACTTCAGAACAAACCTTGCTGTGCATGCAGGGGATTTGCATAGACCAGCAAGTATCCTAAAATTGTTACGAAAAGGATGCTACTTTTCTGCGATAACAGTTTATAACCCTCTATGTTACCTAAAGCTATTTGACAATCCTAATGAATGTAAAATTATCAAAAAAGATTTAAAGTCTTTCTTATACACTCACTCCTGTAAGAATATTTTAATGTGTAATGCAACATGTAGATATTCAATACATAGTGCAGATTGCATTTGATGATGATTCACAATTATTTGTTATTATCCTACTGTATGCATGTTGAAGTTTACTCTTGAAATGGTGATGGTTTAAAATTCTCATCTCTTATAAAATGAATGAGGGGGGGGGGAATTGTTCTTGGTGTTGGTTGTGTTTTGGTTAAAATCTGATCGTCTTGCACCCACATGACTTTCTCTACTCTTGTACAAACTATTTTTACAAATGCATATTCTCTATCAATTTCATGTTAATCGAGATAAACATTTGCAGAAAGTATCTTATTGCTAATTTTCCTTTAGGTGCAACGGGAAATATGGTAGCTTTAAGCGATAGTCGATCTTTTTAAGAGCTGATTTCTATGTGGAGCATTCCATTCTCTTTGCATGTTCAGGACACTAAAAAACGTAGTATATGGCATGAAGTGTGTTTCTTTTCTCAGGAGATCTAAGATTTTTTGTGTAGCAAAATTTTGTCAATCACGGTTTACCAGTTATGTAAAAGTCTTTCAGAATGAATAAGGCTTTTGGGTATATTTCCGGAAAATTCATGATATACATTTAATTTTCAATGAAAATCTTCTAAACATACGGCATTTTAATGAAAATCGTTAGCCATTTTTGAGAAAATCAAAATTTTCGAAAACTTTTGCATGTAAAGGTAGTCTGGGGTGGGGAGATTTTCTTGAAAATATTCGTGTCGCATCCCACAAAGATAGTAAACTCAAATACCAAATTTCGTATTTATCCGACTTTACGTTTTTGAGTTATGCTGTTCACACTTACGGACATGTTTTCAAAAGTGCTTTATTTGATTGAGGCGTCTCAAAGCATGTATTTTCGGTGAAATCCCGGTATCAAATTTTTTGTTGGAATGCAATACTTTCCCTACTTACTATACGTGGTAGAGAAATTAAAAAAAGGTTCTTGACGTTGGGTATCTTATTGGTTATGCTTAATATTTCAGAATTATATGGCGTGTTCAATGTCCCTGCGCGTTGCTCACAGTGGGGCCAAATAAGCACCAACAAATAACGTTGTATATTCCTTCACCACATTATTATGATTATTCAATGCAAGTACGTGCGGAGGAACTTCCGTTCCAAAGAATAGCTCAGTGCATTATATATTGGAATTTATATGAATAGTAATTAGATAAATTTAAACCTGAAACGCTTCATCTATATCAATACTAAGCTGTAGGCTTCTGTTTAATTTAAATTCTGGTTACGTTGTTTACTTATATCCCACTAATTATCGTGTACTCATAAAGATTGTTCATTTCATACTAGAAAATTAAACATATTAAGGACAACATTGCATAATAATGTTGCATTTAACTGCGTGCTAAATTGTAGCTATCAGACACTTCCTTTACAGTGGGATCCGAATAGTTTGCTTGCTTGCTGCCTGCCTGCCTGCCTGTCTGTTCGAAAGGTCACATGAGGTGCAAACCTCGGGAACCTATAACATGTGACATTCCTGCATCAGCACTTGCAAATAGCTTAAAGCTGTTTCAGAAAGGATATTACTATTCTGTAATAATAATGTAATACCTTCCATGCTACCTTAAACTATTACGCAATATATTTTAAAATTTTCAAAAAAGGATTTAGTTTTCCTTGTGGAGGAACTTTTATTACGTCGTGTAAATAGAGGCTTGTGAATATTAGGAGTAAACTCAACACTAGCCCCTTATAAACTAAAATATATAGTATGTCGTGCAACTGGTAGATATTCAATACTTAGGGCAGATTGCATGTGAAGGTGATTTACACTTAATTCTCGTTGTCCTACTGTAATGTTGAGAAATGTCCTTTTGAATTGGCTTCATCTCCTCTTAGATAATGTCTGATAGGGAGAGAAAAAGAAAGAGGTAAAAATGTTATTCTTGGTGTTGTGTATGTTATTAGTTATGCTGCATATTTCATAACTGTATGACGTTTTCAATGTCCCTGAGTATTGCTCATATTGCTTCTATTAGGAAATCCTAAGAAGCAAAAATGTTTTACAAACTTAGTCATTCCTGTATTCTCACTGCACATATAATCTGCGGAAGTATTTTAATAGTGTCATATAATAGTTAAATTCTAAATTAAATTAGTTTAAACTGTGCTGCAGGTTTTGATAGTTGTTTATAACTTATTGCCTATTTCTCATTATGTTTTGCCTTATGCATATTATATCATGTAAATGTGGTGAATTTAAAATCTCCCTTGCTATTCTTGTGTTTTACATTATGCAAAACGTTGCGAAATGTTGATTAGGCGTATGTTTTAGATTCCCGGTGATAATTTAATATTTAGTAGGATACGATTCATTGTTTCTGAACTTACCTGTGTACCTTACAAACATGACCAAAAGACTTAATTTTAATACTTATTTACTTTATTGCATAAATAGAAATGCAAATTAAATAAATACAAATATCGGTCTGTTTGGTTGAATAAGTCACATATGTGTAGCTATAAGCGAGTTTGTCATTAATCCAAGATATCATTTAGGGCATTTTTTCCCCTTTAGTCTCTTTATAATCTTAAGAATAATTAATTCAGGCGTCAGTGCATTGAGTACATTAATATCAGAGTAAGAGTTTATTAGGCCATAAGTAATAGTCACTACAACAATTTTTCATAAGTTTCTGATTTCTTGCATTACGTGAATGTACAGAGTTTTCGGATGTTATACTTAGATTATTTTGTATTTTGTGCAGGCATGCTACCAAGAAAGACTTGATTGTGTTTATTTGTAAAGGAAAGATGCTAGTTGTATCGTGCGCGCTTGTAGGAGTCCTAAATTGTGTATTTCCATATCGCAGTTCTGCATCATGTTCCAGGTTTTAGCAGAGTTGCTGCATAAGATGTATTAGAAGCCACTGTGGAATATTAAGATATCGTAAATACGTCTTAAATTATTTACACAAATTCTTTATATTTGAATGTGTGCATCACAGTAAAGCAAATGGAGTTTTACTATTCCATGCATAATGTGGTCTTTCCAAGATACAATGTAATAAATTGAAATATGCTCCAAGCTATACTGGGAGTGAGTACCTGTATAGGAATGATTTTAGTTTCTCTTAAAAACGGATATTAAAATACACCAGCAACAAACTGACTTCGTATCCAAAGGAAAATTAGTATGGGTTTATCAAAATATTCAAGTTCAGAATTTTATATGGTATTAATACATATGTGCTCATATTCTTTTAGATTATGAGGAATGCTGGCTACCAGTAGTTATGAGGTTAGTTTTCTTTATATTTTATTTTATTGTTATTTTTAGAAACTGGGTTAAGAATAAATTTGCGAAATTGTTGTAAATTGGTACAATTAATTGGGTTAATGTGCTCATATTAAACATATATAGAGTATGAGCCATATATCGTTTTGCTGTGCAGATCTATAACTGGTGGTAAATGCGCATTTCGTACTGCATGACATTTCTGATTTGAATGATTGGTGATGGTTTTACTGTGGGATAAAAGAAAGGAAATGATATGATTGGTGGTGGTTATTTGCTGTATGATTTATTCAATATCTCAGAGCTCTGCTCGCTATGGGATCTCGTGATCCAAATAAAAACTGTATATCCCTTAGAACTGCCTAATAATTTTAAACAACATGGAAGGTGGTTATAAATTTTTATTCCAGTATAACAACATCCTTTATGGAATAATTTAGACTATTTGCTCGCCTGCCTTGGGCATGCCTTGTATTGTGATCATGAATTGTACGGTTTGTTTTAGAATCTCGTTATCTGAAGATAGCTAGGAGTGAATTTTAAGAGAACATTTTTCAACTGCAGAGAAAAAGGGAAAATTATACCTGGACCACCCAACGGTAATTTGTTTCTTCAGAAAATTTTACGGGTGTAAAAGTTCAATATCAGAACAAATGGGATAAACTACAAAAGTCTTAGAAGGTGTCACCTGCTATCACTAATTACTTATGAATGAATCCAAATATTTAATGCCCAGACACCCTAGGGCTACTTTAACGTAATATATTATTACCTGCTGTTCAGAAATAAATATCTGTAAATATGGGTGTATATTCTGCACAACATTTCTTTGGTGATTGAGACTCTACCTAAGTGTAAATTCAGTAGCTGTTTACTTGCTTACATACGGTGGTTGTGTTCCTACAATTGTCATACTGAATGATACAAGTCACATGGTATTCTTAATTTGAATGTTTGGTGGTGACATTCTCTGCAAAACTGCATAAGATACTCCTTGATCATGTGGTGGGGGTGTAAGAAATGTCTCATTGGTGGTGGTGGAGTGGGGTTTAAGGGCCCGTCGACAACGAGGTAATTTGGGCCCCTCTTTTATTGGTGAAGGTTGTTTGCTGTATAGCATGTTCAACGTTCTTGATATCTGCTCACAATAACGTCTCAAGAACGAAAGCAAGCAATTTGTATTTTACCTATCAGATATTTGGTTTGTCTATGAAATACTTTTTTTCTGGTACCTTACTTAAATCTATCATTGTAATGATAAAAAAATCTAATGTGATACACTCGCATGATTTTCTCCACCCCCTATTTTTTATTAGTGGGTATACAAATTATTCTTACTTTAGCTTATTTTTCTATCTACTAAATTTTAATCCCAGTAAACCCTCGCAGCAATAGCAGCATTACACATTTCGTTATAGACACAAAGGGAAAGTGGATAATCAAATGTTTAAGAACTGGACGCTATATGCTGGCCTTAACATTGCATACGGTTTCCACGCAAATGCGAGAAACAACTGAATGTTGAAAGAACCTTAAGAGAATACCGAGAAATGAGTAATTGAACCATTAATAACGGATATCTCAAACGGCTCGTACCACAAAAAATACTTATTTGAAATAAACTGTGTTTTAAAGAGATCCACATTTTTTGTGCAGTACGTTATCGTCTATCGCTTAACGTTTGCCAGTTATACCAGATTATTAAAAATGTCTTCCAGACGAAGTGAACTTCACAGGCTATTGCCATAAGATCTAAGATACACATTTTATTTGTCATGTAAATATCTTTAATATATGGTATTTTAATCAAAATCGTTACAGCCATTTTTAAGAAAATCAAGACTTTAGAAAAATAAGTCTTCATGTCGCATCTTTGGAAGGTAATGAACTTAAGTACCAAGTTTGGCTTGTTACAAATTTTCGTTTTTGGGTTATACTGCTCATACACGCGGACCTTTTTCTATAAATGCTTTTTTTATTGAGGGTGCTTCAAAACATTTATTTCCGGGAAATCTCTATTAAATTTTTGGGATGTATACAATACTTCCCCTAACTACTATACGTAGTAGAGAAAGTAAAAATAGCTGCGTAGTTTTGTCATTGCAACACCCTTACCATTAAGGTTTGTCCCCGTTTTTCAATCCATATAATTATTTTCTTCGTAATTTTTATGCTTTATTTTATATCTATAGTTACTATAAAGCCTAATAATTTCCAGATTTGTACATAAGAATTAATACGCCCCTAGGCATATATACGTACGAGTATTCCTCTGCACTCTTTATATGCTCTCTGAGAGCACTGAACTTTATTCATTTGATTCTTTTCCTTTCAGGATGTTGGATCCCCGTTCATTGCTGTCTGCTGCGCTGGTGAGCAAGAAATGGCTTCGCCTGATCAAGTCTGATTCTGTGCTGAGATCAAGAGTCCGACAGCAGATCTTCAGGGAGAGAATGACTCGTATGCATCCCTTTAGCATCACAGTTGTGAGAGACGGTGTTCAAGAACCACAGCATCTGTCTCGGATGAATGGCTCTCACAAACTCACCTTGTCTCCTGTTTCTGGTAAGTGAGCCCTTTTATATGAATTCTTAGAATAGGATTGTTTGCTTATCTTTTAAATTGTGAGAGTCATGGACGGGTAAAAGAAATTAAGTCTGATGGTCGTGATTTCCAGAGATTAAAATAAGTGTCCAGTTTATGGTCCTACAATTAGCCTTAATTGTTTACTAATCTGTTAGCGTCAGGATGTGAATTTACTGAAAAATACTAATCTTGAAGCACGTTTCATGAACACTTGATACTCGTATGGTACGCCAGACTATTTGGCATACTATTGAAAATTTATTTAATTTTCAGTAGTTGTTTTAAAGTTTGTATCTAAGTTACAGTTTTTGTGAAATAAACTTCTGGATAAGATTTAAATTACTTAACTGTAAACATATTTCTTGCACATTATCCTTGCGTTGTAAAAGGTAGTGAGAACACGGATATTTATTGCAATGTTTTGAGCAGTCTTTACGGTGCATAGCTTTAATAGCTTAGAATGTGGCTATAAAAATGTTTATCTGCAAAAGTTAACCAAGGGTTGGAACTAATTATAGATACCAATTAACATCTGGGAAATATAATAGTGTGGACTCACTTCCTACATTTATGTATTTCTTTTAACAATTTAAAGGAAATCCATACCTATAAAATACTGCAAGCGGGAAACAAGACAATTATAAAAGGCTACTCGTTTTCAAACGCAATACATGTAAATGGTATCTTTAATGTACCATTCTGTAGTAACAGGAAACTCTTTTTATTATAATTAAATTTATTTCCCCCGCGTATTCATTCGCACTAGGAAAGCTACCATTATATTCTTTTATCAATTCGTGATTCAACTACCTTTCAAACTTGTGCTTATAAATAGAAACTGTTAACTCTGATTCCTGTTTACTTAATCTATTGCGCATCTTTAGGACTTTGTGAATTTGTTTATTCCATGTGATGATGAAATAACTTGTAGTCTTTAAGAAGTTTCTTGGTATTATCTTATTATTCAAACACTCTTTAAATGATGTTTAATTGTATTTCAGGCATACCTTCATTTTAACTTACTCTTCCTGCAACTACAAATCCAACAACTTGGACATTCATGATGTAAGTATTTTTAATTTGATGGGCCAATAGTCACAACTTATCGATACTGATTTTTGAGCACTATATTCGATACAACATTTGTAACCAATTGGGAAAATGTTTTTCTTACACGCGCGTCATACCGGTTTGTTATTAGTTACGTATGCACCACAATACTTGCACGAACACCCATGTTATAGTTTATTTTTAACCATAACAAGAAGTCGGCATTACTAAACTCTTTTAAGTGCGGGAGGTAACAGGGTTTTTTAAATTCAGAGCATTAATTGCTTATGCTCGATTGTTGCCCTCATAAACTCTCAAATTATATTTTCATTTTGCATAACTTGTGACTTATGCAATACTTGGTACGATAGAATACAATATGAACTGTACGCGGATAGTACCACTATGAGTGTGATTGGATAGACTGAAGGAAAAGAAAACTGTTTTCAAATACTGAATTATCTCGCGTCTGAGCTTTGGATTAATTTAACTGGATTCACCGCTCTTTAGTTACCAAAGTAAACGTAATGGCTGAAATTGATTCACTTGCCCAATCAGCTAATGCGGAGCAAATTCAGTGTAAATCCGTCACATAAAATGACATTTGCAACTCAGTTAACGCTGCAGGTTAGAGTACCTTTTCCACATTCACCATGATTGATTTTCAGATTTACTTTAGATGGAGTATTACATTGATTCACATACAGGAAATGGAGTCGTGGACAGGGACCAAAAACGAATAAACAAGATAATTTGGTGTTGCATGCTGGGCAACAATGGAGCTTCAACCACGCTGTCCTCCTTTCCTCCTTGTTAAGCACCTCGAAGTGATACAATATCCAAAATATATTTCAAAGAGGGGGAGGAATCCAAGCTATTATCTGCTCCTATTAGAGTAGACCCACGGTTCGGGAGGCACGAAGATTGTTAAGAGTATACGTGACATCAAGTCCCATCCCTAAACAATAGTACTTATATCACAACTAATAACATGATAACAGTGAATTTTGTGTCATTAGAGTATGTATCTCCTTTCTCGCTCTACAGAAACACATTCAGGATAGCAGCTACAGGGAATCCGATGCTGTGGATACACGTTTCTTTCTGGGACGGTCATATATCTGCAAGCATATGAGCTTGGTTTTACAGAACTTAACAGTTTGGTGTGAGGTACTTTGCTATTATAGGCGGTTAGACCGCTCGCCTCCCACCGAGGCGGACCGGGTTCAATCCCAGGGACCTGCATGTAGGATTTGTGGTGGACGAAGCGGCGTCTGGGCGGGTTTTCACCGGGTTCTCCGGTTTCCCCCGCCATTCATTCCACCAACTGCTCCATCGTCACCTTTCCTTTCATCCATTTCACCAACATTTCGCTTCATCTACTTCCTTCATCCCATACCAGGCATCGGGCTGATCACCCATCCTGGATGTTCTGTCTGATCCATGAGTGTCTGCTCCTCGACGGGCCTCTGACCCCAGGCACCCGCCTGTAAGTCCTGGAGGGGTGTAAGTACTACATAAGAGGAGGGTAAACAGATAATGAATGAATACTTTGCTATTATGGCCACTTGTCGCATTCTTTCTCCTTATGTTGAACTATAACCATTAATTTTTAAGTTACTGAATACTAAAACATTACACTATTGGACTGGTCACTGCTTAGAGGGCAACCCATCGTATGTTAAAAGCTGCATTATACATTAGTTCTTATTTATATACTCATAAACAAGCATAGGAATTCTTAAGCAGTTGACTTCAAGTTAGCTACACTCCAATCATTACTACTACAAACTACCTAGCGGCCAAAGATCATTGACAGGCAGATAAAAACCTGTCTTGAGTGGTACTTGAAAACTCCAAAAGGCTGCTACATGAACGGGGGGGGGTTGTTACCTGGGACGTCCCTGGCTAGGTTCCAGTAATAGTTCAACCATACGAGTATTTCCTTCCGTCTTTGCTTTTATGCCTAAATCCCTATGCCTACTTATAAGTTACTGTTGCTCTCTTCTTTTGACCGCGTATTTCTGTTGTTTCTTTTTCTTTTTTTACTTTTTCTAAATATTGCGCTATATTGCTATATGTTCTTGCAGTTTATCTTTAATATTTTATGTGAATGTTCCTATTATTTTTCGCTGTATGCTTTTTCTCCAAATCTCCGGCTTTTTTGGGTGCGAAAACAAATGCTTTGTTATATATCTTCCCCCCCACATATTGAGCTTTGCCTTTGTGGATAACCATTTCGTCCTATTAACCTCCACGGTTCTTCTCTTACCCATACCGTCCTTCGATTTCTTAATGTTTTCTACAACCTCTCCTTGCTAATTTTCCTCGGTTTTTTAATTTCCTATTAATACCTATAATAGTGGTGCAAATTTTAAAAAATGTCCAAGTAAATTCCATTACAAGGGGTATTATCGATATTACCAGCAGCAAAATATGCTTAACAGAGGCAGAGTTATTTAAAATTCAGCCTTGTAGCAAATCACTTATGCCTGACTGCATCATAGTGCCGCTACGCCGTAAATATTCCAATAATTCCGAAAGTGAAATAGAAAACTAAACAAAGATACCCACTAACGCTTTTTTACTTTTTCTACAGTAGCATGTATGTTATTATGCCAAGATATTCTATATTTAGGCTTTATAGAAAATGCGCATTTTCAGGTGCCGTGAGCCCAAGAATATGTTTTGTCTGTGATCAACATGGCTCAAAAACAAATAGTAGGATAAATACCGCACTTCCTATTTATGTCCAACATCTTCAGAAGATACAGCGCAACGATTTTTACAAAATTCTCCCACCCAAAACTGTCCTTTACGTGGTTTTTTTTCCCAAAAATTACTCTTGAACCTTTTTCCTAAAAATATTTTTTTGACATAAGGAACTAAATGTATGCCTTGAATTTCTGCAAATACCTTGAAGATCACTTCATTCGTTTGAGTATTATATAGTGCTTTGTAAATAGGAAACCGTAAGAGAGACATTTATTTAACTAAAGAAAGCAGTGACGTCGCAGATAACAAAACACACCCCATCCCTCGTGCAGTTAGCGAAATTTGGCCACTGTTGTTCACCTTCTTTGTATTGACGTATGATTTTAGTGTAGATAATTTGAAGCCAAATTCCTATGCCTGAAGATAATGTATTTTGAGTTTATAAGATATAACCTGTTGGATCCCTTTTTTTGTACCTTTAGCCGCTTACGGGATATTTCTCGTGGTTGTCTGAAATTTACCAATATTTCAAGTTGTACATAGTTTTTAAATAGTATGTCCGTTCTAGCTATGCAAAGAGTATTGAAAATACTGGGTCAACATTCATGTAGCCAGCTCCTTCCTAAACATGTGTCGTTCAAGTTTCTATGTAGCCAAAATGAAATTTGCATTGAAAACAGTTGTCTTGATTAGCCAGAAGTAGAACAAAGAACACTTTAAGAATAATTCTCAAACTCTCATATGAAAATATGATTTTAAAGCTTACTTGTAACCAAATTTCACCCATACCTTGGAGTAACCCGTAGGCATAGGCATAAGCATTTTTGCACTTCATATGCTGGCAATGTGGAAGCGTTACTTTTAAAGCTTTTAACATTTGTGTAATATTGCATGTTTATTTGCAGCATTCGTGAGACCAGAACCTGTAAGGAGGAACAAAACTTTTGTTCCATTCGATCGCCAGTTTACGACCAAAGGGAACAAGGTTCAGCGAACTGTCACCATGAGGAGTAGCAGCAGTATTGGCAAATGTAAGACGACAGGCAAACCGAGCAAGCCTCAAATGAGGTTGAGGATGTGATTTACAATAAGGTAAGCTTTTGACAGTTTCCCCTTATGTTATTTTTACCGCTCATGTTGGTTAAGATCGGGTCAAGTCAAAAAGGGTCCCCCGAGTACGTACTATTAAACTACTCTGAACGTTCTTATGGTATTTGCTGTTGCTTTTCATCTAATTCCTTTGTTACTGGATTTATATATCTTAAATTATTTCTGTTGTATGTTGTGTTGACATGTCTGTACCTTTAGTTGTAATAATTTGTTAAGACTAATCTAGTGAAATAAAATAACCAAATACAATAGAATGCTGTTTAACTGAACTAAATGAGGTAGAGCCATTTCGGATAACCGTAAGTAACAATATTAAGCAGCGAAAGGAGCGAAATAATTTGACTCCAAGTGCAGCTATAATGTTGAATAAAAAAATATACTGTTTTATACAAAATTAAAATATGCATTACAGTACTTACTTCATTAAGTCATTAATTTGTTCTTAACTTTGTTTTCGCAACGCTTGCGAGCAGCTATGTTATCACCGTATAATAAACATTATATCTGTTGGTATTGATTAACTGCTTTCTTCCACAATTCGCAAAGCAGCCTATAAAGACGTATTGTCTTACTGATAGTTCTGTAATTGAATATTTCTCCTTAAGATTTGAATACGAATTTGTAGTGTTTCTTACCTCTAATGCTTAGAATCTCTCTCCGCTGTTGCTAACGGTTTCGATTTCTGTTTTGTGCTCATTACACACCCTTTATTTTCGCTGACACCTTAATAGTTATTTATGCAATGATCCTATAATGGCAGTTATTAAGGCACAAGTGACGAATACTTTCGACGCTCGCTCGCGTCGAGCACTTCACGAGCGTCATAATAACCATTATATGAGAGTTGTATACAATAGTTTTTCTACCATATTTAGATATACAATAAATATTTCATATTTAGTTGCATACGAAAGAAAATAAAAAGCGATAAATAAATTTCAGGATAAGTATTATAGTTTCACCTCGATAAAAAGTGCAATTCGATTCAAGGTCGCAGGTGTTGATTTTACAAGATGGAGATAGAAATACGAGGGTGAGGCAAAAGTCATGGCAACTATATTTTTACTTGTAGATATGTGAATGGATCACAAACGTATAAGTGTCTTGCGGAAGTTCTGCAGGCATAGTGTGTATGCAGAACAACAGATGGCTCTGTGATGTCTGGTAGTAGGACAGTGAGGGCTGTGAAATCAGCTGGTGAGTGTCGTGCGAGATGAATGTAACCCGTGAGCAGCGCGCTTACATCAAAATAGCCGTTCTCCGAGAGAGAAATGCGATGGAATGTCACGGTGAATTAGTGGAAGCCCTTGGGAATAATGCCCTACCATACTGTACAGTAGCACGGTGAGTAGGAACGTTTCAGCAAGGACGTGTACCAACCAGTGATGAGCAACGTTCGGGACGACCTGTCAGTGTACGAACCGACGTGGCACGTGCCGTCATCGAGCAGCTCCTGGATGAAGACAGACAATGGACGCTACTGGAGTTAGAGATAGAAAGTGGCACCGAGAAACGCACCGTCCACAGGATATTGCGTAATGAGCTGCAACTACGCAAAATCGCATCAAATGTGGGTGCGCTATGCAATATGCTCCGACCACCTTGCACGCTGGCAACAGGTCGGCGATCAATTCTTGTCACTTCGCGGAGCGGCGACATGCTGGATCACCAAGGAGGCAGAAGTTCCGTCAGAATCCTTCCCCAGTCAAATTGATGGTTATCGTCGCGTATGACGTCAGCGGTGCCATTGTTTGCCACTTTGTTCCACATGACAGAACAGTGACCGCACAGTACTACAGGGACTTCCTGGTGCGAAAGGTACGACGTGGCGTTCGGGAGAAACGTCCGGATCTTGTGGACAGTGCAATAATCGTGCACGACAATGCAAACCCACAAAAAGCAGATTGCGTAGGGCAGCTACTGCGACGTTGGGGATGGGAAGAATTGGAGCACCCACCGTACTCTCCGGACATTTCGCCCTGTGACTTGGATCTCATTCGAAAGATTAAGGAACCACTACGTGGTAGGCGGTTTGCAACACGAGAGGACATTGCTAATGCTGTGCGCGAACAGGTGATCGATGGTGCGGCAAATGCTGAGGCAGATGGTATTCAGCTCCTCCCATATCGTTGGCAGCGTTTGGTAACAGTAGCAGGGGACTACTTTAAGGGGTCTTTAGGACCAGGTTTGTCGTGTCAACTGTATTTGTACTGCGTTGTCATTCTTTTGCACTGTGAAGGCCATATTACCCTGTTACTGCCGTAATAAATTAGTGTGTTAGGATATTTCAGTGCTATTCGTTGTCCACATATGTAGCTAACACCTTGTCCTCTCGTCTGTATATGTCACATTTTCTAACCGGACTGGTATCTTCAAGAAAATAAATATGTTCCATGACTTTTCCCCAACCGTCGTATTTATTAGTGAAATTGAGGAAATGGAATTTAGTTCCACGTCTCCTGATATCCCGAAGAAGCGAAGGATGCAAGCAAGAATTTACTTCCTGACAAATCAAAGAAAATGTATGACAAGTTCATGGTTGGCGAGCAAGGAAGACTTAACTTCATTGTCAGAAAATGTGCTCATAGTTTACTTTGAAGAAAAGTAGAAACAATGAAATCCCCAACCTTGTGGACAAATTATTCGGTATTGAAGACTACTCTAAATGTAAATATATCGTGGAGCTGATATATCCAAGTATAAAAAAGTGCTTTGCCTGTTAAAGTAGAAATCGGAGGGTTGCAGAGGGAAAAAAAGCAAAAACATTTTCCATAAATCAAATTAAAATCTTCATTGATACAGGTATCTAACAGCAAATGAACACATTAGTATAGAATTCGAAGAACACAAATAAGCGACAATGACCGACGTCTACCGTATGTGAACATTGGCCTCCACAGTGAGAGCGTGTGCAAGCCTGCTGGTTATAATGTTACCATATTTGTTTTGGAATGTGATTAGCGGTGAGTATTAACTGCATGCAATACCAATTACTTGTATTGGAATTTAGGTTTGGGGTAAAACACATTGCCAATTGTATTTTTACGTTCGTCTATCCTTTGACGTTTCGGTTAAGCGGGTTTTACTGTACATACATTTGGATGTATCTTGCCTTTAAAGAATTTTAGAATGAATTTTTTTACAATTTAGTTTACAATTTGTATACAATATATATATATATATATATATATATATATATATATACACCTTGTACCCCTACATTTTGTGTACAATTTGTCTGGTGCGTCTCTTCCTATTGAGCCACTCAGATTGCTTGGCTTCCAGGCCTTATCGCTCACTAAGCGCCTGTTCTTTCTTTGCCTCTTACAATTCTAACCCATTTTTGCTTTACCCTCGTTAAAATTTCTCCTATACCCCTTGATTTTCTCGTCTTCTTTCCCTCTCAACATCTTTATAGCTACTATTTTTCTATCCGTATTTTCCCAGTTCTTCTCCCACAATTTTTTTCCTCCAGCTCCTTATTTCCTTGCATTCCGTCATATAGTGTTCCATACTTTCTCTTCCTCTGCCTCTCATCCCCGTTCTCATCCATGCTAAATCTTCCCTTTCTTGTCTATTACAGCAATCAACGCACCTCTCTCTTCCCCACCCCTTCTTTATCAATTTATAAAACCTTAATGGTTTTTTATCTTTAAGGCTTTCCCATATCTTTTGTCGTTCTATATCTTGCACTCTGTTTCTTACTGCTTTCCAAAAACCGTTTGTACTTCTTTCCTCTATCCCGATATATTCCCCGTTGCAGTTAACTCCATTATTTTTTCGGTTTCTTTCCACCAGCTGTTTTTGTTTGTTAGACCCTTTTGCTGCGTCCTGCAAATATTTAAAATTTCATCTTCCTCCATTACCAAGTATCTAAACTAAACTTTTAAAACTCTTTCTCTTACCTCCAAGTCCTATTAAAGCAACCTTGCCTGGTGCTTGGTAGTCCAATTAATTCTGTACAAAACAGTCTATACATTTGTTCAATTTTCTTACTTAATTCTCCTCCCCCACCCCATAGCCTTAAAATAGTATACCAAGTCGGTATAAAACTAGGTTTCTGTAAGGTACTTGGTCCATTCTGTTTTGCCCGGTCATGCCACTCGTTATCTTTATACATTAAAGTAATAGATAATGCCAATTGTAAAGCTTACTATTATTGAATAATAAAACAAAGTACAAATAAGTTCAATAGATTAAATCGTAACTCAAGCTTATGCTGTTACTTACAGTAACCAGAGCTGTCAATGCCCTAGATCTGGATAATACAAAATAATTCTCATTCATTGGCTAGGTTCTACATACAAAACTACACAGGCAAACGATATGCAATATCTATTGCAATTCCTTAATTGCGTTATACTGAAGAGTAGCAAAGGACAAAAGTTTATGGAAAAATAATCCTTCAGTCACGGGTTTTCTCAAAAGCTTGGTTATAATATAAGCAGGCCTGTGTTTTGGGTCACGGAATTAACAGACTGAAGTTGGGAGCGAACGGTGTTGAGTTGAAGACCTAGCCCGGTGTGTGGGGTAGCACTTCCAACCTACAGGTGGTTGCGTAGCGAAGGTCACTGTGGGCATTCATATTGCTGCTTGCCCCTTACGTACTGGAGATCCAGTGAGCAAAGAACTATATTTTCATGGTATTTGCATATTCGCTTATATTTTGTTAGTGTTAATTGCTCTTATTTATACTCCACAGTACTTTGAAATACGTAGAAGAATAAGAGCACCAAGCGTTCCCTTCAGGATGCACTTATAGAGAAGTTTGGAAAGGAACATTTCTTTATCAAAGGAAAAAACACTGCATATTGCAAACGCTGCAAAAAAATACATCTTGTCAGACAGATCTCTATTCTTTCAGAAACACTGCAATAGCAAAATAAACACGAAAATGTTAAATTCAGCAATCTACAGAGGTCTTCAACATCACAATCACAATAGAAAATCAGGAAGAATTTTATGGAGATTTGTGAAATATGTGGGTACATGTAACATCCATTTCATCGAGATCGAAAATAAGTATATTAAAGCGTTTCTAGAAAACTTTATGGCTTCCTAATTGCACTGCTTCAAAAACTTGAGTCAAAATCAGACTCTGTTATTGCAGGTATGAACGCCAAATTAAAAAATGTGCTTTTGGCTTTGCAGATATGTGTGCCATTGAGGACGTTTTATTGAATTCAAGCAATGAATACAAATCCACAAAAGTTTATTCGTACGATATCTCATTATTTCTTTATGCACCTGTCACGTCATGTGACGAACGAAATTTTTCTAGCTATAAACTCATGTTAAGTGAATATAGGAGATGTTTTTATTTGATACATTGCGAATGCACCTTGTAAATCGCTGCAATGACATGTAAAAAAGTGTATTGTATTCATTTGCATTATTTGGGTTATTACTTTATGTATTCATTTTAAATATTTGTGTATATGTTGCAATGAAGTTGTGAAGAAATTATTTTGTGATATGTATATCGTTTGCATTTTTTTTCTGTCGTGGAAAATGGCTATTTCAGAATGTTAAAACAGGTACAATCTGAAGTGGAATATTTGTTGGCAGTTGTAGGCAGATGCTTCATGTTTATCTGCACCACGTATGGAAGCCAATTTGTCGCGGTCACTTCGTGTTATCTTTTGCTGGGCGCCTGTTATTCTATTACTACTTTGAATGTTGGGTTCATTGTCCTCCGGCTAGCTGTTATTTCTCGATCAAACAAATCTCTTGAACAGGGTTGTTACTCACAGATAACACTGATAAAAGAATTTGTTTTTACACTTTTATTACCGTCACAATTAATTAAGTTCACATATTGACTCTTGATACACGCCAGACTGAAACTGTTATATTTTCTAATATCACTATAATCACTTATTTACTGCACATTATTAATTCGCGTGTTTCACATTTATAACAAACTTTAAGACGCGAGAGATTCTGTAGAATTGCGTAACGTCTACTTTATGTATGCTTCCGTTGAACTACGCGACGTATAACTCACGAATACTTAGGTTGAACTGATCGACGTATTACACGCGAATGCTTCTGTTGGACTGACGAAATCTGCCTCTGACTTTAGCTTTTTATACTTCCACGCCGCGATATGCCTAAAGATTATAACCGAGCTGCTATTGGTTAATAAAACGCGCCAACATTAGCGTCTATTTTTATATCCAATCAAAAATTACGAAAACATATGCTCTAGGGAAAATATTCCCGCCATTTCTAAGAAAAGCGCGCCTATCTGACGTCATTTGTTTGTCTCTTCTAATTAATATTCAACTCACCCCCTCGCACATTGTTATCCGCTCCTATTGTCAATTTCAGTGAGGCCGTGTAAACTTATTTCCTAACAATGCTTATAATTAACAAACATCTCAAATCAATGTCATACAATAATGCTTTTTTACACTACAATCGCTCTGGCATTTACATTATTGTGATACAAATTACTGCCACAAATCTTGAAAAACTGTTATGTTAGGCAACTAGTTCCTGTACTCGATAGGTTTATTAGGTTTGCCCTTCAGTCATTAGTGACTTTAGATTGAAAGAAAATTTGAATTTCATTTTCCCTCTCCCCACATATAGGGCACATTCCAGGGATCACCTCTCACCTCATTCCCCTTAGTTTCCAAACCCCTAATCGAAACCTGGCTAACCTTTCGCTTTCATTCTTTTTGAGAATTAGAATGCACTTCTCCTTTTCCGGATCATCTTTTAATTTCTTATAGCGAGTCAGTGAGCTTTTCTCCCTAACCTGGGCTGATAAGATTTGTCTGTCTATTCTAGATCCCACTTCCCTCCAGAGACCTCTTTCAAGGTGTCAAATTTTAATCCAAAGGCTCCTAACCCTTTGTTGAATAACTTCTAATTTTCCTCAATGAAACATTTGACGTAATTCCCAAATTTTGTTCTTGGTTGTTAGGCATGTTTTCACTATATGAGTATCAGGAGACTCTTATTGAACCGTCGTCGAAGTATAAAGGGCTATATTTGTTGATTTAGTGGTCATCATATACATAATGAAGAAGGTTAATTTTAGGTGGAGTTGTATTATAGTTAGACTGTTGGGTAGCCGAACACTTAAAGTAGTTGCAACCGCATACGGTACAAATTTTCCGGTAGCCTTCGCCCCAAGTTTAAAATATTAACTTCCTAATTTGACTGTTTATTTACATATTATATATTTATGTTTGCCTCGGCTGCGTCAGTATTAATTTGTAGAGCCATGAATTTCTTAACAGAGCATGATGCGGCTGAAGAATGTAAGCTTACACAGTGTATAATTTTTACTTCACTCCTTTTATTAATCCTTGACACGATTTAAATAGAGCTCACTGATATAGAGCTGTGAGATTAATTATTAATTACTTCACTTTTTAACACGTAAACTATTTTCGTCTCGCACGGAGTACGTATTAAACTTCTCGAGGATGCGTCTCGCGTCCAGTTAGGAACGCTGTCTACTAGCAACTGACTTCTGAATTTGTAAATTTTCCTCCATTTCAGTTTCTGATTGGCTAATCCTACTCCAATAGAATACTTTTGTTTAACTTAAGCTTTTTTATGGTTGTTGATTGGTTGTTTATAAACTGTCTCAAAAATTACATTATTGTTGCTCCAAGAATTACTAGTAGCATTATTAAACTTTCTAATTCATTATTGCCCCTAGGTTACCTCATTGTTAGTAACTTTTAACCTATTATTCTCACAGCTCTTACATTATTAAATTACGTAATACATTCGCATAGTCTAATTGAACATGTACATATTAATATAAAGTTTAATACAATGACTGCAATGTACACATTTTATATATTGTTACATACACATATTGCTTTAAGTTGGGCTGTTATTGAAATTATATTATATAATTTGACTGAAATCATTTAAGTGTTAAAAATACTGCCTCGATAATGATTGCAAATAATTAATTTAAAATCTCGATTTTTATCTGAATTTTGTTGGGGTTTTTTTTGTAATTTTTTTTTCCTTTGAGAACAAAATTCGTTAATACTGTATATGCGCCAAATAAGTGAAGAATAGTTCCTGAGACTGACGATGCCTCATACAGCTTCTTTGAGGAAGCCAATACGAGCTCTCTTCGTCTAATCAATATTTGTTGGGAAATTATATATAATAAAGCGTAATTGGTCCTGCAGCTTAAGAACTCGCTGCTCTAACGATTGAAGCTATGCCGATTACGGTTTGTTTCTTATTTCTCGTCGCATACGCCGGGTCGTAAATTGTAAACGAAGCTTTCGGGTAAGTTTCTCACGAACGCGACGGGCGGTTAATTCGTGTTTATAAGGACATTTACACGGAACACTGCCTTGCACTAGACAGATGTCTTGCTATCTTAACATAGAAATTGCTCGGAAGAGAGGTAGATAGATGGCTGTGACGGGAGGTGAATCAGATTTGGTCGTAACGCAGAGCCTCTTGGGAGTGATTGTCAACAAAGAATAATTGTCTGCTGATTAATCTCAATTATTGAAATGGTATAGACTAAGTTGATTTTTCACCCTGTGGTGAGAATATTACCTCCGCAGTGCAACACTCAATGGGTGCTGACTGCGCTTAAGCGTTGTTTTAATTACATTTTCCCCTAGTATTTTAACCAGGCTATTGTTGTGGTAGTTATATTCAAGACTGAATGTAACATTTGTTCTCATTAAGGCTTAAAAATTATGACTAAATTAATAAAGTTTATTTAGTTGTTACAAACTAATAAGCTTTTAAGTTTATAGTTTCCAAGACACAATGTCCATAACTGTTATTTTTTCTACTAAGGAATCTGAAATATTGAAGAAGTAATGTAAATTTACTGACATCCTGAGTGACTTCCATCATTACTTCGGTGCCATTATACCAGAAGATTTGTGACCTCTGCCCTGAGAATTATTCTAATTCGGTCATGCAGCTAAAGATAAAATTAATATTGTTTGCTATATAAATAATTCTCATTTATAACAATGTTTACCCAACTGGCACCGTACGAATAATGTATAGTGCTTTTAATGTGTTTTTAATCTCAATCCCTTATTAATCCAGTGCGTTTTCTTTGTTTCAGGTATGGAGCAGTATCCAGCAGGACATGGTACAGTTAGATGCCTCAACTTATTGAATTATATATTATGTACTGTGTACTAAATTACTGTAAATATTGTAAATAGTAGATTAATAAATTCAGAAGTTATGTTATTTGCGTGTGATAATTGATTTTGGTCCTTGGCTAAACACCTTTTCCCCTACACAGAACGGAAAGATTTATGAATGTAATCCTGTAAACCAGAGATAGACCTCGATGATTACTTTGAAACAGTTCAGGACTGCGTGCGTTCTACATCTCATACATTTGCAGGAAGAAGCTTTGAATTACGAGTAACAGTACAGTTTTCCTCACAGGTGTGGAAAAATCACGTTTGATGGAAGTATTGAATAACAAGGAAAACAGTATCTACATTCACATTAATAATGGTGTTCGTACCGGAAATATGGACGCCTCACTCACATCTGGCCAAGGAGGATTACAACCATGCGAGGTTTGTATTGGGGGTCATTCAGCCGCTGTTGAGATGTTAAACTGCAAGTTTTATAAGATAAAGATTTGTGAATGATGAGTTAATTCTAGCCCAAAAATATGAGACGTAGAATATCTCGTAAGGAAATTTATTCAAGAATACAACAAATGGAGCCTAAAAGTAACTATGGATAAATCCAAATAAATGGTCATTAGAAGTCCAAGATTTGGTACTGGAAGACAAAATGGGGGTAATTAAGCGCATGGGAATATAAATACCTGCGAGTGACACAAGATGGGAGCCAGGAAAAGGGAATAAGATCAAAAATATACTCAGGAAAGTGTGATATATCTACTTTGAATTGTACATTATAAGATAAAGAGGTCTCAAATTAAATTAAGCCTGCAATTTTTAAAACAATAGAAGTATTATAACTACGGATCCCGACGTGTGGGCTCTGACCTATCAGTTAAAAAGAGAATTATTGACAACAGAAATTGATTATTGGAGATCTTCTGGGATATCTAAAAGAGAAAAAAAGTTAGAACTGAGATTATAAAAGAAAATATGAAAGACAATTATAATGGTATGGGCATGCTAAAAGAATAGGGGATTACCCAAAAGAATAGTGGAGTGGACGCCATCAGGAAGGAGGAGGGAAGCAGGACCGCATGGCACGTGGATTCAAGGAATTATAGGGGCAAATTATGGGATTTGGGAATTGAAGATTTAAGATCCAACAGGCAACAATGGAGAAAAGTGGGGCGAAATGCTAATCTTGGCCACAAAGGGTCCAAAGGGAGAAAGTGAAGGTTACGGGAAATGGGCATTCCTTTTTCTATCGTATGCTTCAGTGAGACTTGCATACTTACGCTCTAACGATACGGAAGCTATGTAACATTTCTTGTGTTGAAATAAGCATTCGTTGACTAAGGTATCATAATTGTTTGCTTTTGTCCATTGAATCACTTCCTATAGCGCTGGAAACCAATTCCTTCTTTCTTTCAACTTTGGTATGCCTGTGTGGTAACTTTGTATATTTTCAAGACTTTCCCTTTTTCCACTTCTATGGGGAATTTGTGGGAAATGTATCAAATCCAGGTAAGATATTTTTATACTTTCCTTCTCTTGGTACACACTATCAATGTTTGATAGGGCAGGAAAGGCTCAATCATAAAGAGTCTTGGTAGGATAAAGGAAACCTTGATGAAAGGTTTTGGGGAGATTTGGAATTACTACAAATAGGTTTCTGGAATGAAATTAGAACAAGAATAGAGGATGTGGAAAAGCAAGATTTATTAGTGAGTTTTACTTTTAAGAGCACACTGAGATTATACAGAGAAATGAAAGTAGTATGGAGCAGGGGACAGTATGTTGATATGTGTGATAAAACAGCAAGAGCAGGATTTGCATGGACTAGGATAGGGGTAGTGAATTTGAAAGTTTTGAGAAAAGAGATTGATTTGGAGAAATGACCACCATGCCACCGGTAATTTAAACAGTGGAATCTAGTTTTAGAGTGAAGAAACGAATTTGCTTAGAAAGAGGATAGAGAAGAGAGGATGGCTAAATTCACAATTGAAATTCAAGCTAAAAGTTAGTAATTGTAAAATCTAGGAAAAATATAATAGAAGTAGGAAACTTTTTGGGCAGAGTAAGAGAAAAATGGATGAGGGAAATTAGCAAGGAAGAGGTAAATGATAATTAAATTACAGTAGTTTTTATTTGATATGCTGCAAGTAGGACCCAACAACTCGACAACCTCAGAGTTTGAGTTTGTTGGAGTCCAAGGAAAGCAACTCAAGGTAGAGTTAGTATTGGAGATTAAATAAATTTATAATTGTACTTTTAGATTAGGAGGAATGCTGAATACCAGTACTTAGTAGGTTAGTTTTATTTATATTTTATTGTTATGTTTAGAAACTGGATTAAGAATAGATTTGTAAAATTGTTGTAAATTTGTACAATCAATTGGGTTGATAATAAAATTACTTACTTAGTACTCTCTATTTAATTGATGCGAAGCCCATCCTACATTAACTTTGGAAACTATTGGCTAACCAGTATATTGAAGTTATGAATATTCAGATTTCACTGACAATGAATTTTATTTTATATAGAAAGACTGGGGTGCATCAATTTTCATGATTTTTTGTTTCTCGTAAAGTTCTGGTTGAATAATCAAGACGAACGGTATTCCAGAACGTTTTATTAGTTTATAGAAGAACGCTAACTGTTATACTGTTTAAAATTAAGTAAATTGTGTATACTAACACGTTGTCTCTAGTGCTTTATTTGCAAGCTTTACAACTTCGTGCAATGCAAGTCGTTACCTGAAATTTCGCTTCGTGCGACCAGTAGCACGTTTACAGGATGTAGGGACAGAAGTCGAAACAGTCGTACAGACAACGTTGTCGGAAATATTCCCATTTCGTAATTATCACAATTTCTAACTGAAGACCAAGAAAGTGATATTGTACCTTATGTTATAATTTCCTAGTCATCCTGGTCTGGTACAGAAGAGCCGCAATAAGTCCTCTTATTTGCAGCACACTTTTACATTATAACCAGAAAATTACGTCACTATGTGTAATCAACCTAACGGTGAGAATTAGCCTGCAGAATGTGCCACACGTGCTGTGACCAGCGCATTTCGCATGCGCATGTTTGTATAGTTGTCAGGGGTCTTGTGCTTTCACTTTTACATTATCACTATTCTGATGTGCGTGATATAAGCCACTCCAGAACAGCTGACATTTACGTTAACATATATCTGAATCATTTTAATGCCATAAGAACATTAAAAGCGTTCTAACATCAGCATAAAGGTCCAACATTGAAATACATGACACTACCAGGCGGGCTTGCCTGTAAAATAATCTTGTATACATGTTTTATATTTGTTTTTCCATTCTTGAATTTTCAGCGGAAAGATACGGGATGCTTCAGGACCTCTGCGACAAACATAAACGAAGGATAGATCTCGCAGGAGGGAGCGTTGCTTGTCAAGCAGCCACCATGCTTCGACGCATCGTTTGAATCGTATCCGGCAGGATAGGTTTTGATTGTTTCACTTGACAGTTAATTCGCTGTTTTTAACACTTTGACTGTTTGTTTACAACCGCTGAATCAAGTAACATCGCCTCATTCCTGTCCCTTATGTGTTGTTAGGTTTGGTGGATCTGAGACGCATAGCCACGGCTATGCGGGAAGTTTGGTGGGTATGCTCATGCGTTAAAGCAATAGTGTTAAATATATTTAAAGGCTTTGATTGCGCATTTTATGTTAATGAGATCATTACTTACCTTAACCTATTTGGTTTCTTTTGATTGCAGGGCTTTCTTTTAAGTTTTATGGGGTTGCTACAGTTAAATGTCACCAGATTAGTGCTTTTGGTTTTAAAGCGTTAAGGATTATCAAGATTTCTACATCAATTTCTCTTTTTTAGCAATGAAGTTTTGAAATCCGCCACATTGTTTTTAATATCTGCTTAAAAAAGATGGTTTATATGACCTACATTTCGGCTTTTATTTTTTTTTTTTTTTAGATGTTATTGCTTCAAATTTTTCAGTCAAGGTAGTTTTTATTCAATTTTCTTCGATTTTTCAACCAAAACCCGGATGTAATGCAAATATTTGTCATGATTTTCCTAACGTGTTTGCTTTACTCCAGTTATATGGATTTAGGTTAAAGAGAGTTTAAGCTAGAATAATCGCAATATGTATCTGACAGTTTTGTTTTTAGCCTTAAATTAATGCATTAATATTTTATCGTATGCAAAGTTTAATAAACGCTTATGAAAACAGCTTTATTTAGGGTCACTAGTAACACATCAAGACGAAGCTTTGGTATTGCTAGGAAGAAATCTGTACAGTTGTTAAGAAGTTTAGGCATTTCTATGATGTATACTTTTAGGTATTCAGGCAGAAATATGGCCTTGCATATTGAATTATGGGTTTACCGAGAGTTTCACCTAATGGGGTTGCACAAATGGAGCTAAGGGGATTCGGTAGTAAAGAAAAAATTATGGAAAGAGCAGAGAAATACTAGTACAAGATCACGCAATCAGAAATATAATATAATCTTAAAGCAATGTTTGGAGGTTCAGCGAAAGCTTAATAAAGAGGATACTTGGTATAAGCGTTTAGAAGGAATTCTAAATGAAATAGGATGTGGAGATATTTGGAGGTATAGCCAATTAAGGGAGAAAGGCTGTTGGAAAAGAGTTAGATTGATAATTGAAGACATGGAAAGATAGGAAATAATTGGCAGTTTCAATTCCAAACTTCCTTGTGTGTATATACAGGGCTCATGGGAAAGGGAAAATTATGTTGATGTTTGTAACAAATCAGCAACAGAGGGTTTTGCATGGGCAAGGGCAGGGGTGGTGAGATTAAAAGGCTTAAGGAAGGAGAAAATCAAGAAAAATGCCCATTGTGTAATAGGAATTTTAACAATTATTGGCATTTAATCCTAGAATGTGAAGGAACAATGAGCATGAGAGAAAAATTGCGAAAAATCAGAAGGTCCAGTTTACCAAATGAAACTATGGGCACAAGGATGTTAAGAGTTGAATCAAAGGAAAGTTTAACATAGGTAGGAAAATATTTAGATGCAGTGAGAATTACATGGCTGAAGAAAATTAGAAATGAGGAATACAAGCAAGTCGAACACGGAAAGAGGAAATAAATAAATAGGACCCAATAGTTCGGTAACCATGGTGTTGGATGCTATGGGTCATTAGAAATGCAGCAACTTAATGAAGTGAGGAAAATGATATGTAAAGGATAGCATGTAGGGATAGAATATTAAGAATTTGTGGACAATGTTTGTAGTTGAGCATTGGCTGGACACCGTAGCAGAGGCTAGAAGGCGTCCAGGTCACTCAGAAACGCAAGCGTTTGCAGGCACATGCTTATTTTATATTTCCGTGGGGGTATTTGAAGGACGAATATTTTGTCAAGTCAGATAGAGTTAGAGTATGGCGAGTTAGACAAAATGTAGGTCAGGATATTCCCGGGGAATAACGAGAAAATCACGTGACAATATCAAATGCACGAGTAGAATGACGAGAAGACGATGACAGGGTGACAGACGTCGGTACAGCGCGATACAGCATTGCCCGAGAGAAGGCGGCAGGAATCCGATCCCCGACGAGAAGATAAATATAAAAATAATAGGTGAAGAAATTATAACTAGCAATAGAAACATATTTCATTTTAATAAATTAGGTAATTTAGCCTACCCACTGAAAATACTACTTCCCATCGGTGGGAAGTAGAGAGCTCGTCTTCAAGATTTTCGGTCTTCCAGACATCAGTTGACCACCTCCGTGTCCGGGCGCCCAGCTTACGCTGTGAACCGCAGCCTACCGTGCTTCTCCAGCACCCGCAACTGATTGGTAGGTCAGTAAAGCTATAGCCAGCGCAACCTTCTTGGTGCGGTTATTAGCCGGCACTTTCGTGCTTAGGCCCTCTGCTGGCCATGTCTTTTGGATCCGACGGTCTGCCTCTATCTTGCTCTTACTTTTTTCCTATTTAGAGAATAAGCTAGGCTCCTTTTTTTCTGTGCAACAGGAAAACACTGGAACAATAGTCCTCAGCGGTTGACGACAATCCCTGCAGCTACTGCTTCACCTTCTCTCAGCTATGTCTCCCCTTACCACCATTTACAAAAAAATGGTTGTGCTTCCAAACACGGTGCTGACTGCGGGTGACCACAATGGTTCTCCAGACTCGAAGCCAAGCTATCATGTCTTCCGACCCGCCTCTCTGAGAACAAAAGACCCAGGACCCCATCATCACCACTCTTTCTGCCATGTCCGCGCCCTCTGCTTCCTTCTCCATCTGTCCATCGCAATCTCCAAACCCCAGTGCCATCCCAGAGATACCCTACAGCATGGAACGATCGGGGACCAACTTGGGCAGCCGTCGACGAACACTGCATCCCCTGTAGGCAACTCACAAGAAGTGCTCGAAAGCAGCGAGGCCACAGCAAACCTTATGTCAAACGTATCCCGCTCCGGTGGCTTAGCCTCGGCACCCCTGGAGCAGTCACGCACTATCATGATCAATCCACAAGCACGCCCCAAACTTATCCCAAAGCAGCCGCGGCAACCTTTCAGCTGTCCATTTGTGTTGATAAGCATCACTCGGCCCAGATCTCAAGCATTTTTGTGAAATTTGATTGCTGATACCCAAATACAGAATACGTGGCGTGAAAGCCGGGACGGCAGCACGCACCCCAGACTAGTTATTAAGTACGCAATTGTCGACCGGGCTGAAAGCGAGCTACAAAGCCACTTTGTTCTGCAACGTGTTCAAGCATAAGAGTTCACCAACTGAAAAGCCTGAACACGGCGAAGCCATTGCTACCAATTAGATAGTTGACTATAGACCTCAGAGGAGCGTGAGCTTGCTCTGAAAGTCACTTCCCTCTGTCGTTTTCGAGTCACTATTGGGGATTAGAGCCGTCAAACAGACCTGTACAGTGCAACGAATGCCAACAATTAAGGCACACCAACAAAAATTGCTTCTCCACTGTGCAAATATGTTCAAAGTGAACTGGGTCCAATGAGTTCTTCACTTGCAACACTTCTTAAGTGACACGTAAATGCGCCCTCGGCCACCAAATGGGTCATGGTGCCCGCTGGCACTCATGTGAGGAATACCGGCGGCAGCTGGCTGGACCAGAGAACGTACTATCGCAACACGAACGCCACTCACACACCACAAGCCACACAGCCGCTGATTACACCTCCAGGGTAACCTGTCCTAGCATCAAACGCGGCATGCTCGCCATAGACGCAAGCCCGATTGCTCTGCAAGGTGCACTAATCCTCAGCCTACGCCGAGCGCAACAAATGGCACAAATAACACACAGAAAAACATGCAGACCGCTGACTCATTAACCCAAAGAATCATGGTCGTGGGCATGACCCGAGACGTTGAACCAACCATGGCCCAGATACTTGTAGAGATCTCAACAAATCCCGATGACCTCAACGGCAGTGTTCTCAGGCATGCGAGCTTCTTCGCCATGTTCGCACAGTAGGGCTTATTTCTCATTGGCATAATTCTAATCAATTACATTTATCGGGAGACAACTGAAGATGTGTACCAGGACAAGCTACGTTTTCTTGAGCATTTGAATACATAAGATTACCCTGTCAACCAATATGCCACTCCACTCAGAAGGAAAAGGTGCTGGGAAATTTTAAAGATGAGGGTAATTTGTCGGATTACGACCTAAGATATATCACTAGATATCCAAGGTTCAATGATAAAGTAAGATTAAAGGACAAAACGTAGTGCTTTTAAGCAGTACATTGCATTTGACAGCTATACAGACTGTTATAAAAGGCAGAGAAATAATAAGTTCACCCATGAATCCGATCCTGTCACGACAGCGTGCTGTCGCCTCAGTACAGGTAAATAAAATCACATTAACTGGTTTTGAAGTTAAAAGAGTTATTGCCAAGAATGGAATAACTACATATGGTCATCACAGTATTACAAACAGCGCCTAAGAGACTGTAACCTGAAGGTGATGAATTTCCCGTAGTCTACAAGTTAAAAAAATGAAGTTTACCTATTTGTTGTGTATACACCTAGCGGACACTTGAAGAAAGAATAGTAATAATAAGATGATGTAAGGGGAGGCCTTAACCCTGCCATTAGGAGCAAATCCTAGTGCTAGTCTCAAGCCTAGATAAAGGGGTGAGACGTCAACTCTTACAATTCTTATCTAATGAAACAACGATTAACCAATAAAGCTGGTACACTTAGACAAAAAATGTAACAATAAAGCTGACTAAAACATTATTACATCTCCTCAACCACGCAGTGGGTTAGTTTTTACTACTTCTATATACCTTCAGTAACCCCACACACCGTTTAGCGCTGTACGTCTCCCACGCTGACTGTTTAACATCAAAGTTTATAAGGTTTAAAAATATATACATAAAACGTCTGATAAGAGGTGTTTATAAAGAATTGAATTACTTTCTATATTACCATAAATACCTGTGATACTATCTGAATTACCTGTTAAATGACTTAAATGCCTGTGATAATACCCGAATCGTGCGATATTATCTTAAATAGCTCTGGTACGAATCCCTGCTCGAAATTACCTTTAACACCTGTGATACTACACGGATTACCCTAAATATCAACGATACTAGCTATATTACCTGTTAGAATGACTCAAATACCCTTGATACTACATGAATCACCTAAAATTACCTTAAATGGCCCCGATATAAAACTCTGATCGACATTATCACGAACACCTATAATACTACACTGTTTGCCTTAAATACCAACGATACTATAGGTCTCGCCAGGGAAATTGGTGTATGAGCTTCAGGGCTAGTCCAGTCAACCATCCCCTTATGTTTCAAAACTCCCTTGCAAGTAGCACGTGATTCTTTCTGTCCAGTTCCTTCCACTGTATACAACTCCCGTCTCAACTTGCACCATTCTTCGCGCTGCAGCCTCGTATGTGTTCAAACATCTATACGGTAAAAGACTCGTATCGTAGCTTTCCATTAAAATTTTCACACGCCAAAATCCGTGGGGCGACCTATACCTGAATTACCTGTGAAATCATACGGAACTATGCTACACACAACCCCTGAAATCTGTCTGCCTATGATGCTGGCTGAATTACCTTAAATACCTACGATACTAACTGTAAAATCATACGGAACTATACACATCCAAACCCCAAACCATGGAATCTGCCCTCCTGTGATACTAGCTGAATTAACCTAAATACCTACGATATTACCTGAATAGCTGTGAAGACATATAGAACTACGCTACATTTAAACCATGGAATCTATTAATCTGCTAAATGCTAGATGGGGTTATCCTGAAGAAGGTGTTAATATTGTGCATGCACCACCCTTAGCTTCCCTAGAACCTATCCTCGTTTTCCCTATCTCTCGCATATAAACCCATTTCCCACATTCAGCCTCTCTCCTCGTTTTCCCCAACTCTTCCGTATAAATGCAATTTCTTCCCTTCAACCCTCTCCTATCATAGCATCTCTAGCAGTTTTCCCTATCTATCCCATATAAAACACATATTCTACACTTCAACTCTGTCTAGCCTAGCATCTCTCCTCGCTTACCTATATCTCCCATATAAGCGCATACGCTACTCTTCAACCTCTGTCTAGCCTAGCACATCTCCTCGTAATCCCTACCTATCTCATATAAAGCGCTTCCCCTCCTTAAAACCTCTGTCTAGCCTAGCATCTCTCCCCGTTTTCCCTATCTTTCTCATGTAAACCATACTCTACACCTCAACCTCTGTCTAGCCTAACACCTCTCCGGTATTCCTCACCTCTCTCGTATAAAGCGCATTCCCCCTCCTTCAGCCCCTGTCTAGCTTAGGATCTCTCCCCCTTTTCCCTATCTTTCCCATATAAACCATAATCTACTCCTTAACTTCTGTCTAGCCTTGCACCTCTCCGCCTATAAACTACCTCTCTCATTCCCCCTCCTTGAGGTCCTGCTCTACCTAGGATCTCTCCTCGTTTTCCCCATCTCTCCTATATAAACGCATTTTGTGCCTTGAACGCTCTCCCAACCTAGCATCTACCCTCGTTTTCCCTATCTCTCCCATATAAACGCATATCTGTGCATTCTCTTCTATCTATTCTACTACCCTAAAATGACTATCACAACGTCCTCCAAACGAAACACGACTAATGGCATTTGCTTTCTCCCATTACATCCAGTAACCTTTATTAAAAGACATTTCTTTCTACGAAGCTTAATTTCGGAGATAATGTAGTCTCAACTTAAATGTTTCATCCTATATATTTTGACGTCAATGTGATGTCTTTTTATGGGCAAATCTTCATTGCATCTTACAGTATAATTCAGCATTAATGTTAATGAGATTGTTGTTGTTTGCTCGGTTTTGTTCAATAAATATAAGCTCGGCATTATATCGGTATTCTGTGTTTGTTTGTGTTTGTTCATTTGGCCCTACTGTGAACAATGCTCAGGGACATTGATCACGTCATACAATTATGAAATATGCAGCATAACTAATAACATACCCTACAACAAGGACGACTGTTTTCCCCATCATGCATTATCTAAGAGATGAAAACTTGTAAACACTCAACATTCCAAGAGTAAACTTCTCGACATCTATTACAGTAGGACAACAGTAACAAATAGGTGCGAATCACCATCACAGGCAGTCTGCTCCATGTGTTGAATATCTACATGTTGCATAACAAAAAAAAAATCCTCCACAGCATATGCAAGTGAGCATATAAGAAAGACCTTGAATCTTTCTTTAAAGTGTTAACTTGATTAGGGGTGTCTAATAGTTTTAGGTAGCATGGGAGTTATTATAAGTTGTTATTGCAGAATAGTACTATCCTTTTTGGAACAGTTTTAAGCTATTTGGTGGTCTATGCAAATCATCTGCATGTCTCGTATTGTGGTCATGCACAGCAAGCTTTGTTGTACATCATAATTATCTGTAAGGAAGCTCGAGAGAGAATATATGTATTCACCAGTAAGAGTAAGAATTTTTTAATCAACCAGCCAATAACACAGTATAAACCCTTATACTTGCACGTATTAAAAAGAAATAAACCTAAATTAAAAGTTAATAAACCTCTTAGGGATTTATATTTCTGTTTCACCAAGGTTTTATATTCATGATATGATATTTGTGGCAGTAATTTGTATCACAATAATGTAAATGCCAGGGTGATTGTAGTGTAAATAAGCATTATTGTATGACATTGATTTGAGATGTTTGTTAATTATAAGCATTGTTAGGAAATAAGTTTACACGGTCTCACTGAAACTGACAATAGGAGCGGATAACAATGTGCGAGGGGGTGAGTTGAATATTAATTAGAAGAGACAAACAAATGACGTCAGATTTGCACGCTTTTCTTAGAAATAGCGGGAATATATTCCTTAGAGCATATGTTTTCGTAATTTTTGTTTGGATATAAAAATAGACGCTAATGTTGGCGCGTTTTATTAACCAATAGCAGCTCGGTTATAATCTTTAGGCATATCGGGGTGTGGAAGTATAAAAAGCTAAAGTCAGAGGCAGATTTCGTCAGTACAACAGAAGCATTCACGCGTTATACGTCGCACAGTTAGTTCATCAGAATCGTTCGCGGGTTACACGTCGCGTAGTTCAACGGAAGCATACATAAAGTACACGTCGCAATTCTACAGAATCTCTCGCGTCTTAAAGTTTGTTATAAATGTGAAACACGCGAATTAATAATGTGCAGTAAATAAGTGATTATAGTGATATTAGAAAATATAACAGTTTCAGTTTGGCGTGTATCACGAATCAATATGTGAACTTAATTGTGACGGTAATAAAAGTGTAAAAACAAATTCTTTTATCAGTGTTATCTTTGAGTAACAAAATCCTTTCCGTTTATACACCGTGTTTAAGAGATTTGCTCGACTGAATAATAATAATAATAATAATAATAATAATAATAGCTAGCCGGAGCACAATGAACCCAAAATGCAAAATAATAAAACAATAACAGGCGCCCAGCAGTAAGATAACACGAAGTGACCGCGACAAATTGGCTTCCATACGTGGTGCAGATAAACATGAAGTATCTTCCAACTACCAACTAATAACAAATAAACCACTCCATATTGGAATGCAATTTGGTTTTAATAAGGGCCTAGAAGAATGAGGGGATCCAACACCACAAATAATACGTATGGTGTTTCTTTTTAATGTAAATACCTGCTTGCGTGTGACGAATTACCCCCAGCAGATTATGCCATATCGCTACAGGGGGTGCAAATATGCAAAATATATTGTTCTTAAGACAGAGTAAGGTGTATTACCACCAATAGTGCAAAGTGTAAGTAAGTTCCTAAACGTACAAACAAACCTGCAATCACAGAACATTTGTGTATGTCCATACTTGATATAACCTCAGTTATAATCAGTTGAGAAATGACTTAATATATTAACATAAATATGTTATTTTTGTGACTGTAATAATATCAGGATGCTTACAAGATTAGAGTTCAGGAAACAACATTTATTTACTTTATTTTTAAGTTTTAAGATTTTAACCTGACTACCATGAAATCACATAGGATCTCGAGTATAAATTGCAGTATGTTAAACTTCCATAGTTCACTCAATTGTAAATTATGCAAAGAAGTCAAGAGATTATTTGTAGAGAAATTATGAAACTAGTAATTGCATCATACTGGGTATCATGTGTAACTTAACGTAATTTTGTGTTTGTGTTGAAATTGCACATTCTCATCATTACATCCTATTGCAGCTGAGCACATTACACGTTAGGTGTTCTGAGAAGCACGAAACAGAATGTGTTCAAGTTTTGTTAAAAGTAGAATGAGCATAATTTACGAACTTATACATTTTTATGACGATGTGAGCTGTTTTAATAGTGAAACGCAACAGTACACATGGCCAATCCAGAATGTATTTTTCAATTATAGCTAAAATATTCGAGGATATGTTTTTTTTATATTTTAATACAGGACATTCCGCTGGTGATTTGTAAACTATTGTTGGAGTTATGAGTGAGATCCAAAATTGTATCTTTAATCGCAATTTTCTATACACAGAAGACACACAAGAATTAAGCAAGCCTCTTAGTCATATATGGAGTCATTCCCTTATGTCAGGGATATTTCCAGAAAAAGTGAAACATACAATTGTTAAGCCTCTATAAAAGAAAGGAGACAAAAGTCTGGCTTCCAATTATAGGCCCATCTCTCTTTCGAAAACCTGTTCTAAAGTAATGGAGAAAGCTGTATATAGTCGGGTTATAAAATACTAGGAGTTCAATAACATTCTGTCAGTATCCCAGTTCGGTTTTAGGGAAAAAATGTCAACAGAAAATGCAACTTACATGCCTACTTCTGAAGTATTAACAGCCTTGGATAAAAAGGAACCACCATTAGGAATATTTTGTGACTTAGCTAAGGCATTTGACAGCATAGATCACAAGTTGAAAGTTTATGGCTTCAGTGATCTCACTATAAAATGGTTCAGACCTTACTTAACTAATAGGATCCAAAAATCCAGAATCAATATTGTGATTCATAACCAGGTATTATTACTAGAGGTGTCCCACAGTTGGTCCTTTTTTATTTTTAATATTTATAAACGATCTGCCATAGACTATCTTAGCAAAGATTCAATGGCTGTGCTTTTTTGCAGATGATACCAGTGTACTTATATCTGAAAATTCACATCAGCAATTAAGAAATTCTGTCAATATATTGTTCGAACAGCTCAACGTTTGGTTTGAGGTTAATAAGCTTTCATTAAACTATGGTAAAACCAATGTTATTCAATTTAAAACAAGCATAAACAAGTGAGTGAATTAACAAGCAGATACAACAATTACACCATAAATACGGTATCTTAAACAACATTTCTTGGGCTTCAAATAGACCGAGAGCTCAACTGGAGAAAACAAATAAAAATCATGCTGTCAAAACTTTACTTGCTTTTCCTTAAGAAACTTAAAAAATTTGCTCCACAAAAATGCCTTAAGAACAGCATATTTTGCCTACTTTCACTCCCTGTTGCAATATGGAATAATGTTCTGGGATAATTCGGCACATAGCAAGCAAGTATTTATATTACAAAAAAGGCCATTCGTATTATCTGTTGTGTTGGGTCCCGTCATTCCTGTAGACGCTTGTTCAAAACCCAAAAAATTCTTACTGTCACCGGTAAATATGTACGAAGGCTGATCAACAAATAACTGAGACTGATTTTTTTTCACAAATGTTTATTACTCCAATTAAATGTTTACATGATCTTTTTCAAAGTAGCCCCCTCCTACTTCAATGCACTTTTTATGTGTCTGCCAGTCCTTGAACACGTGCTGCAGACCATTCTTTGTCAGGTCCTTGAGAATCGCCTCACTTTTCTTGAGCACTACTTCAGAGTTCTCAAATCGAATACCCCTAAACTTTGCCTTTAGTGATGGGAATAAAAAAAGTCACAAGGTGCAAGATCGGGGCTATAAGGTGGATGTGGTACACAGGTAATGTTGAATCGAGCCAGAAACTGCATGACTTGATTTGCGACGTGAGGCCGTGCATTGTCATGATGAAGTCGCCACCCAGTCCGAGAAAGCTCTGGTCGTTTCTTTGCAATGTGCTTCCTCAGTGTAGCCAATACTGACGTGTAGTATGCTACTGTAACAGTAGTGTGAGGGGGAACTGCATGCTGGTAAATCATTCCATTACAGTCAAAAAATGTGATCACCATCACTTTCCCTGAAGATGGAATAACGTTTGCCTTTTTTGGTGTTGGAGAACCTGGCGATTTCCACACTGTGCTGGCTTGTTTTCCTTCAGAATCATAATGATGCAGTCATGACTCATCACCGGTGATAATCGATTTAAAAAATGCATCACCTCCATTGTCTGGTATGCGAAATGCACGTAGGGTCTACAAAATAGACAATTACTACCAACCTACCAATACGAGAGTGCTGCCATCTACCAACATTGTACATAAAAATCCGTTCTTTTCAAATATTTATGTTACAGATACGAAACTATCACGGAAGCTACAGGAAAAAATCAGTCTCAGTCTTTGTTGATCAGCCCTCGTATATTATCTCTTGAGCACTACCTTACAGATAATTCCGATAACTTCACAATGAACCTTACCACAATACAAGGCATGCAGGCGATTTCATAAACCAACAAATAGCTTAAAACTGTTCCAAAAAGAGTGTTACTATTCTGCAATAACAATTCATAATAACCTTCCGTGCTACTTACAACTATTAGGTAAACCTAATCAAACATGACATATTTAAGAAGGTGCTAAAGTCTTTCTTATATGCTCACTCCCCATATACTATGAAGGAATTTTTTAATATGTCATCCAACATATAAATATTCAATACACAGGGCAGATGGCATATGATAGTGGCTTGCACTTATTTGTTATTGTCCTACTGTAATGCATGTTGAGATGTTTACTATTGGAATGGTGATGGTTTGCAAATTTCAATTTCTTAAATAATGCATGGTGTGGGGAGAGAGAAAGGGGGAGGGGGAAACGTTCTTGGTGTTGGGTATGTTATTAGTTATACAAGTTCTTGGTGCTGGGTGTATTATTATTTAAGAAGTTCTTGGTGTTGGGTATGTTTATTAGTTATTCTGCATATTCCATAATTGTATGACATGTTTAATGTCCCTGATCATTGCTCACAGTGGGACCAAATGAACAAACAATACATGCAAACAAAGCTACCGAATCAGAATTTTTCATATAACTGTGGTCGTGTAAAATATTAACAGAAAATCGGACCTCAAATAAAAAATCTAACCTTTGCTTCGAGACATAAATGATATTGTTCTGCATTATTGCATCGAATACATGTCTCAAAGTAATCCACACATGTTTTAGGATTACAGTTATGATGGTTCTTTATAAATAGGCACATAAACTTGGTTAGTTTCATATTGGTGAAAAAGAGGCTTCCAAGTCCTCTTAAACATCTGCACCACAACGCAGCGTCTAATGTAAAGCGTAATTAAAATTAATTGCATTGTTCTCATATTTAGTACCGTTTAATATTATATTACATAAGAAATAACTTTAAAAAATGCAAGAAAAAATATTAACATGGCTAAAGCCAATTATTTAAAGATGTTTTATGTTGAATACTTATTTGTTACATGAAAAATAAAACCACTGAAGCATACATAATCTCACCAGAAACAATAACAGATTATAAATACCATACCTCAGATTTGAACTCAAAATCACCATAAACACATATTCCTTAAACTCCTTAAGAAATTACATCTTACTGTGCATATTGTTCTCCTAAAGCAGTTTAAAATATGTATATAAAACTTACTAAAGGACATGGCTTTATAATATAAGAGATATTGAATACCATTTGTAATAAAAGCCATTAATGAAAATTTTAAATATTACATATTTATGTAGTTGTTATGCTGATAAGTCTTATGTAATATTAAGATACATATATACATACATAAAGCTCTGATTTTCATTGTATTTTACTCATTATTAAAGGAATTTTGTTACTCTTTTATGAATTTCCTAACCTTGCTATATACTTGTGTTTTAGTATGTGTAAAGCATTGACCCTATATTTTAAATCTGTACATTTATAAACACAATTATACTGTAAAAATAAACTGGTATTGTACCGACCATGTCATAATTATGAAACAAGACATAGGAATGATGTGAATTTAAGTCGATGTAGTTTAGTTAAACTATGAACAATCATAAATGCCTTCAAGTCAAAATGTTTAATACTCTGCCTGAATATATTAAGGGGTTGCCCACAAATACTTTTAAAAAACCCATGTCAAATGGCTCAAAACAAAAGCATTTTGTACTTCAGATGAATTTATGTGGAAAGATTTAACATGTAGACTCGTTTTAATGTTAATACATACACATTTTTACTTTCCCCACTACGTATAGTAAGTAGGAGAACTATCTATTGCATTCCACCCAAAAATTCGATACCGGGATTTCAACGAAAGTACCCCCTGAATCCAAATAAAGTATTTTTGGAATCATGTCCATGTGTCTGTCTGTGAACACGATAACTCAAAACCGAAAAGTCGGATAAATGCCAAACTTCTTATTTAGGTACAATATCTTTCATAGATGCGACATAAGGATTTTCAAGAAAATCCCCCCACCCCAGACTAATCTTTACATGGAACATTTTTCGAAAATTTTGATTATTTAAAAAATGGTTTTAACGACCTTGATTAAAATACCATATGTTTAAAATATGCATATCTTGAATTTTCTGAGAATATCTGCAAAAGCCTCTCCAAAATCTCCCTTCATTCTGATATACTTTTGTATAACTGGTAAACATAAAGAGATACACAAAATACTATTACGCAAAAAATGATCTCGTTAAAACACACAATTTATGTCGCATACATTTTTTTGGTCGAGCGAACCGTTTCCGAGACATTCTTTGGTATTTGTTTTGAAGTAACATTTACAAACTTCAGTAAGGAATACCTGCTGTTGTGTTAACAGCTGTAGTTTTCTACGTAAAATGACAAATGCTTTACCTGGTGTAATACAATTCTTTGTGAAATATCTGTAGTTTTGTTACCGGTCCTTGTTACCTTCTTTATTCCTTTAAAGTTGTATACGTACACGTTTGCAAGACTTAATGTGCTCGTGTTAGCAGAATGTGGTTATTATTTTCCATATGTACTATAATAAATGCTTGAGAAACTTGGAGACCGTTGCAGATGTAAAACCCTTGAAGCACAAATATATTTCACATAAAATCAGGGCACAGTAACACGTATACTTTCACACTGTGGTTGATTTGTGTCACTTATTTGTTAAAACGCTGGCCTTAAGTAAATATTGATTACAACAAATCTTTAAAAATTAAATTAAAATAATCAAAATTATACACTAAAAATGCTTTCACGCGCCTTCAAAGAACACAAGAATTCAAATTTCTTAATTATAAACAATATGTAGAAGACGCAGTGCATCCAACAGATTTTTAAATCCGTTGTACTGTCAAGAATGCCGATTTAGAAATTTACGTTTTAAAAATAAATTCTAAACCCAAAATATACTTGAAGACACCAATGATGAGTTTGTCACATATTACAGTTTCTGCAAATTTCTTAAATTGGTAACTGAAACTTATTTCACAGCTGTGGATTTTAAAACCTAATATTTTCTTACATAAACATTATTTGAATTTGTTTGTATTTGTTTTGGACTTGGTGGTACCTTTCTGTTTCCCTGGTGTAAATATTTTTAAAATCCACATAAACGCTTCTCCGATTGGCTTACTTTAAATGCCCTGTTACCTGATTGGTTGGTGAGAGTTGTTTGCAACGGTGCGGCTAAGTTGTTCTGCAGGCTGGTACTCAGCTGTTGAACCTCGAGGAGTGAGACTGCGTGTTGTTTACAGTGCTTGTGCTGCTTTTTTCACTGTTGGATAATGGAGCCCTTCTACTCTTTATTGTTGGCTATGGGAATGAAGAACAACGAAGGAAATGCTGAGGCTTTCGACATCCTAAGGACGCTACCTGTTGAACTAAGCTTCGTTATTTTGAGGTGAGTGCTGCATTGGTATCTACTAATAACAGGGCAGAGAAATTACCGTATGATATGCATTTCTGTAGCGCTTACTGTTTCAGAAATTCAGACACTTTTAAGCATTAGCTGCTGAACACTAATGATGAATTTTGAAAACAGTTGTACTAAAATCGTTATCTTGCATTCAATAAATCGATATATGCACTTCCGTACATATTTATGTTTTTCGAAAATCTAGGATAAAATTTAACTAAATAAAAATATGTAACTATTGAAAAGCAATACTGCCCACTAAAGGGGTTTCTTATGGTAGCATAGCAGCAAAACGCAGTGCTTCCAATTTGATTTACACACCTATAGTAGAAATGAGCAAAGTATGCCAAAATTATACGGTATTGTGCAACTACTCGTGCAGTATTGTCTTCGGAGAACGGTTACGCTTACAGGTAACATACTGTTAATTCAATGCCGGATATTTTCTAATTTATACAATTTCTAAACTGTTCATACATATAAGTGCATTGCTATTGTAATATAGTAATTAGTAAGGAGAAACTAATGTAAGAATAAAACAGATAGTGTGAAGTATGCTTAAATCTTCTGGCATTCCGGTGAGATCTAATAAATGACGATATATAAGGAATAATTCTAAAGTGTTTATTTAATTAAATGGCTATTAAAGTAGGAGTTGTTCAGAAACGATCATTTAACTGCAAGTTTTATAGGCTTACTAAAAGATGCTTGTTTTTGTATATGCATATATGGTTACAGCTTTTCTTTGAAATATACTTAAAAGTATATTCTTATTCTTACTGGTGAACACGTACATATATTATCTCTTGAGCTAAATAACCTTCCAGTTACCTAAAGCTCTTAGACAATTCCAATCATGGTAAAGCCTTCCTTATACACACCCCATATACTAGGGAGGAATTTTTTAATATGTCGTCCAAGAGCTAAATATTCAATATATAGGCCAGCTTGCACGTGATGGTGATTTATACTTATTTATTACTGATGTCCTACTGTAATGCATTTGAGAAGTTTGCTGTTGAAATGATGGTGGTTTACAAATTCTAATCTCTTAAATAATGCATGATGGGGAGGGGTATTCATCTTGGTGTTGGGTGTGTTATTAGTTTAAAAATCTTATGTGTTGCACTCGCATGACTTTCCCTGCTCTTGTGCAGTCTATTTTTGTAAACGCTTATTCTCCGTCTGCTTCATGTTAATCGAGATAAACCTTTGCAGAATTTTATTGATTTTCTTGTAGGTGCAAGGGGAATATGGTAGGCTTTAATCCATAGTCAAATCTTTTTAGAGCTGCTTGCTATGTGGAACATTCCATTCTCTTTGCATGTTCAGGACAAAAAAACGAATAATGAATTCCACTTTAGTAAAAAAGTATAAGTATTGGAAAATTCAAATAAGTAACAAGGAAAATGGTTCACCCGACAAAAAAAATGTATATGGCATAAATTGTGCGTTTTCACGAGATCTAGATTTTTTTGTGTAATAAAATTTTGTCAATCCCTTGCGGTTTACCAGTTATGCGAAGGTCATTCAGAATGAAAAGGGCTTTTGTGGACATTCCCGGAAAATTCAAGATATTTCATTTGCCATTAAAATACCTTAAACATATGCTATTTTTGAGAGAATCGAAATTTTCGAAAAATGTTCCACGTAAATGTTAGTCCGGGGTGGAAGCATGTTCTTGAAAAACTTCGCTTCGCATCTTTGGAAGATACTGAACTTAAATACCACGTTTGGTACTTACCTACTTTTCGTTTTTGAGCTATGCTGTTCACACACACACAGACATGTTTCTAATAATGCTTTATTTGGATTCAGGGCACCTCAAAGCATGTATTTCTGGTGAAATTTCGGTATTGAATTTTTGGGTGGAATATAAGAAGTAGATAAAGTAAAAAAAAAAAACTTTCTTGATGTTGTGTATGTTGTTAGTTATATTGCATACTTCAGAACTGTATGGCGTGTTCAATGTACCTGCTGCTCACAGTGGGGCCAAATAAGCACCAACAAATAACTTTGTATATTCCTTCACCACATTATGGTTATTCATGCAAGTACTTGAGTAGGAATTTCCGTTTTAAAGTATCACTCAGTACATTATATACTGAATTTATATGAACAGTAGAATGATAATTTTAAAGCTCAAACGTTTCATCTATATCAATACTAAGCTGTAGGCTTCTGTATAACTTAAATTTTGGTTACGTGGTTAACCTATTTCCCACTACGAGTAATTATCGTGTACTCAAAGATTATTGATTACAAAATTATGCACATTAAGGATAACATTGCATAATAATGTTGCATTTAACCGCATGCTAAATTGTAGCTATCAGATACTTCCTTTACAGTGGATCCGAATAGTTTTTCTTCTTTGCTTGCCTGTCCAAAAAGTCGCACGTGGAGCAAACCTATAACATGTGACAATCCTACCTCAACACATGCAGATAGCTTAAAACTGTTTCAGAAAGGATATCAATAAAAAGTATAACCTTCCATCTACCTTAAACTATTAGGCAATATATTTTGAAATTCTTAAGAGAGATTTAGGGTGGAATTCTCAAACACTCCTTTGAAGCTCCTTCACTTAAATTTCACCTTCAATCCTCCTTACATAGCTTTTCGAATTCTCAAATCGCCCTTGTATTTAAGAAAGGAAGTCTCCTTAGAGTTGTAAGGTAGCCTTAAAGCTTCCTTACATGGCTAGTTTTGCTATTCATAAAGCTTCCTTTACTGTGAAGAAGAAGAAAAGGAACGTTCATTCCCTTAAAGACTGAAGGAAGCTAAAGAACTACCTTTGTTTCTCCTTCATGCTCTTTAGAGGTTATACTAGTACATAAGAGATAGCGTAATGGCTTTGCTTGCAGATGATTTTATTGAGTTTATGAACTACGTAATGGACGAAGACTTTACAAGAATGTTCCACGATTATTTTTATTATTTTTGTTTCTTTTAAAGTATTCACTTTTGGTAGAATCTTCAGTTGTACATTTCTCATAAACTATGTTGTTTTTGAGTGAACGTCTTGAAAACGGCTTCCTTGGAACATTACAGCTAAAAGTTTTGCTTATGATCAGAAACAAAAAAAAACATTTTTCATTTGTAGCATAGGAATCATTCTAACTTTTACCTGTAGGTAATTTTTTATATAATTAGCAATTTGTTCAATTAATTTTGGGTGGAACAGCTAGCTTCTAGACTTAACAACTTCATCAATGCACCTTAATGGATTACAGAAAGAAATGCGCCTAAAATAGAAGTTGGGGAAAAGTGCAATTTAAGGTAAATGTGGGCATAGGAATAAGGTGCCTCCATATTAAATCCCTTTATGGACAGAGAAACTCATGTCGCATTATTTAAAGCTAAGAATTTATAATTTTTTAATCTCAAAATCTTTTAGTTTCAGGTCCAATTTTCCACTGTTGTTAACATAGAAGTTTAATTCAAGCTTTCTGCTTGCACTTCCATATTTTAAAACAGTGTACAACTGCAATGCAAGTTATCATGCCATCTCTGAGCTACACATCCCATTTACTTTTACCACGTTGCCATGCTGTATGAAAGGTGTTGGAAGTTCATAGTATTTATCCGTTACAGAAGTTACGAAGTACACAATTCTCATTCATCAAATTGGACTAGTAGCAACCTCATTTAAAGATGTAAACTGTTGAGTGCAATCATCTCTCATTCCATAGAAGTCCCTCACTGAATGGCAGGTCAGTTAATATAACAACAAAATTTTGTGACTTTCAAGAGATGAATGGCGCAAGGAAATCTTAATGCAATCTAGAATATGTGGTGCAATCTCCATGTTTTTGCAGTATGGTGCTTCTAGAGACTTGTGGTTTTATAATGCTAATACTGAGAAGCTTAATTTTACTCAGTGTGCAGTATATAAAACTATTTTTTTTTTTGGCATTTCTAACAGCCCAATCAAAGTTTTTATGTTTTACAGTTTCATTGTGAATGGTATCAGCAGTTTACTTTGATTTATTTTATGTATTAACATTTGTTTTTATTGTTTTCTTCTTAGGAAAGCACAGTAAAATGTTTAAACATGTTAAACACTTTAAAATGGATTTCTGAAGTGCTTAATATTATTGTGATTATGCTTGCATTACCAATCCTTGATTAGCCCAGTTAATGCATACTGAGTTCAGAACAGTGACAAGTTGCAATGATGAAAAACAAAACACACACATGGACCCATATGCAACAGTTAAATGGGGCCCCATTTAAGATATTTTCTATTTTCCTTCTTAATGGAATCTTCAGGTGCAGATCTGAAAAAGGATTTGTTACATGTATAGCATTATAAAGTAAGTAGGTCAGTTGATATAAGCTAAATAACTTAAGAGATTTAAATATGTGGAAGAAATGGACAACAATGCAAAATTCAATACTTCTGTGAGTGATGAAGCACAATTTCCACTGTGCTGACAAAGGAACCTGGGTTTTGTATGTGAGTTTTCGTTTGCTTTTTGTTTAACCTATGCAAAACAGACGTCTTATTGAATATGCTAGTCTGATTGAAATATCTGCTTTTTTGACAGCAATTATTCTAAATGATATCTTTTATTTTATATTTATCACGGATTACAAGCCTATAATTTATCTACTGAATTGTGTTATTGTATTATATTTATTTTTTGGTACTGTTAAAATAATTTAATTCAGAACACATTGTTATTGTTAATCTGCAAACAAAATTGAATGTATTATGTAAGTGAATGCTATAAAAAAGTGCAGGCATTTCAAACAAATTGTTCAGTAATTCAGTAAACATAATTCTCAAGGTTAGCACATTCATCTGAATATATTGAAACACATGATTACTTCCTTGTATGCCATGTACAGACACAATTTTAACAATGAGGATGAAGATACGGTTGGGGGCCATAAAATAATATTTACCACATGAAATAATGTGCTCTATTTTCAAGGGACATGGATAATTGGCAAGGACATCAATATCTGCATATTTCAAATTTCCAGTTGCTGAAAAATGGAATAAGAAATTGATAAAGAAATACAACATATGCATTTCTGTGATAAAAACTTAGCTTTTTAATCTGAAGAAACAATCATTATTATGATTCATAAGGCGCAATCATAATCATTTTTCAGCAATAATTCCATCTCAGCTTGGTGCTTCTCTATAGCAAATTTTGTCTGCAGCTCATACAATCTTTTTTCAAAATCAAATCTTTGCTGAGCTGTAGCAATTTTAATTTCTTGTTATTTTTTTGTCTCTTCCCTGCTATGTTGAAGTTGCTCCAGTTCTTCTAATGCCATTTGTTGGCAGATTTCTGCCTCCTTTTTCTTTATTTGATGCAATTCAAGCTCACCATTAGTAAGTTTGCTAAGCTTATTAAGCCGCACTAATTCAGCATTAATTACTGTTTGCCTGCTGTCAATAATTTTCTTTTGTATGTTTTTGGTTCTGAAGAAACTGAAATAGAAAAGAAAATAATAAATTTAAGGATAAAGTAGGTGCAAATATGCCCAGGGCTTTTGCAATATAGTTAGTGTTGATAGTGATGGTTATAGCGAGTTTAACAGAATAATGTGAGGGACAAGAAATATTACACTGTTTCTGTGTACATGTTGAAAAATTAAATTACCTCTAATAGAGTTATAGCACTAATTAAGGGGAAGTAAATTACCTAATTAAAACTCTATCTTAGGGTACTACTGAAATAATAAAACTATTGTGAATTTGTATGATTACTAATGGAGTACTCTAGATGAAGTTAATTATATAGCATACCAACTTAACATTATTTGTTGCTTGCCCAGCTATTTCCATGGTTTTTAGCAGTTAGTACTGAGACAAATGCGGTTCCATTCATTGAAAGCAAAGGAAGTTTTGGTGGAGACAGATGTGGCATGAGAGGTGGGCAGCAAGTATTGCTATTGAGCTTGCCTAAAATATGAGTATCTAAGAAAGGAGAGTTTGAAGTAGATATGCTTCTGTCATTTATGGTATTAGCACTAACATGCTTTTAAATTTACTTGGAAGAAACACGTGAAAAATTAAACTTTCAGTTGAAGGATAAAGCAAACACAACTCTCAAATTGTATTTAAAATAACCTATGTCGGTTAACACTAACATTTACACATTGGTGTTAAGCATTGTCACTGGATAGGTTTACTTCACATTTAGATTAGTGATAGGTGGGTGTGGGTGCGCGTGCTCCAATCTCACGTGTAATATAGAAATTGGGATGTGTAAATAAATCTAACCTATGCAGGGAATTTTAATAACCACTTTGAGATGGTTGTTGAAGAGTTTGCTGCAGCTTGCATTTATTTAACTCTAATATTTATGATGGCTTTAATTCAGAGTTTTAATATACACCGGAAGATGTGTGCTGCTAAATCATGTGCAGGTTTTAAAGGTTTACTTTACTGGACATTTCTGTATACTTTATGCTAATAACAGATCTGGTGGGGTAACATATGCATGCTAGAATATTCATACTTTTCATTTATTAGTTGCTGTAATTATCTTTTTTTAGATTATGTACCTGCATTTTACCTACTTAACATAACAATAATAATAATAATAATAATAATAATAATGTAACTAACCATTTAGATCAATTTGTGGGACTTCATTTTCTGCAGAAGCTCTAGGCTCTTCTACTGTGGCGGCTAACGATTGTGCAGGCACAAACACTTCACTAGAGAGTTCGTAGCATATAGAGATTGAAGCTCAGGCTCTTTACGAATTCTTCGACAGTGTGTAGTTTTAATTCCTGGTGTAGTAGATATGCCGGCGCTACCGGCGGTTGTTTGGTTATTATTCGTATTATCCTGTTTTGCAGTGTTTGTAGCTTATGCATGTGCGTCTTGGTCGCATATCCCCAGACAGGGGCTGCATACGTCATGATTGACCTAATTAGGGTTTTGTATAGTGTGAGTCCCATTTATTTTTAGCTGGTTATTTGTGTTAAATATTGGGTACAGTCTATTTAGCTGACCATTTGTCTTGGCTCTGACTTTAGCAATGTGCTTATTCCAGGTCAGGCCCTGATCCATGATAAGACCTAAATAGGTCACATGGTCCTTCCATTCGATTCTCTCGCCTTGATAATTAAGTGGCTCAAGAGCATGCTTATCTTTGCGGTGAAATAATCTTTTGGTGAAGACTATCGCTTGTGTTTTTCTGGGATTAACCTTGATTCTCCACTTTGTGAACAGGGTTCAAGTGCATTTAGCGCATTTTGCAAGCGCAAGTGGATTATTTTGAGTTGAGTAGACTGCGTGACTATAGCAGTGTCATCTGCATATATGTATTTATTTGACCTTACAAGATCGGGCATATCGTTTATATATAAATTAAAGAGCGTCGGCCCCAACAGACTTCCTTGTGGGACCCCGGCCTTGATTGGTTTAGTGCTCGAGACTGCTTCCTCTACCGACGTATGAAAGCATCGATCGCGGAGGTAATCCCTAATGAGGGCTACAGCGGAGTCTTGGAAATTGAATTGCCTTAACTTCTTTAAGAGCCCGGCGTGCCATACTTTATCAAACGCACGCTCAATGTCTAGATAAATGGCTCCCGTTGATTTATTCGTATTATATCCTTTGGTGATTTCCTCCATCATTCTTAGTAATTGTAGAGTGGTGGAATGCTGGGCTCTAAACCCAAACTGTTCTGGCTCAGAGGCTTTGTCTGCCCTTATATATGGGAGCTTAGTGACGCTCCTCTCCGCGTTTGAAAATGTAACAACGTTTCCTATTGGCCCTCAGGCCGCGTTACCTTGCTATGTATGAAAATGTACGGGTTCAGATCCGTGCGCTTGGGCGCCATGATGTAGCGTGGTACCGCTCGGTGACAGGTACGGTCTTTATGATTTCTTGGAATTCTGCTAACTCGGCCGTATCTTACAATCAGCTCTGTACAAATGTTATATGTTGAATATTTTAACATGTTAGTGAATTAAATTATTACTGTACAATTCAAATATGTATGGTTCCCCTTTTCTATTTACAATTCCTTTATATATGTATAATGTATCCCCTTTCAATCTGTTTCTTTATTCTCCACTACACTCTTGTATTTGTTTATAAGATGCAATGGAAAGTACTTTCCTTGTTCTGAAAATATCTTCTTTTCCATTTCAAACACAATTACAAGAACACGCTGATTATAGATACGCGAGAAGCGCGTGACCTTGTTAGCACGTTGCTTTTGTTGCCAACATAAACTAATTTTCCTTTAAACTTCTATTCCTATTCTACCCACATGCAGTGTGCTGTTAGGAACAATTTTTAATTAGAATGCATAATGGCATCAAACTATGGATGTATTTATTATACCAAGGTCATTATTTATACATTGTATTAATTTTACGATTAACACGTGGGAATATTTATCTTTATTTGCATGTCGACTATTTCCGGCAGTAGGACAGCTTTCGTTCTTTCCTTCGTTAAGGTAACCGTAAGGAAACTTCAAGAATACGATTTCACATTTAAGGGAGCTACATTCCTTATTACGTCCTTAATGAATGAAACCTTAAGAGCGTATTTTAGGGACGTTTAAGAATTCCACCCTTAGTCTTCCTTGTGGAGGAACTTTGAATATGTCGTCTAAATAGAGGCTTGTGAATATTAGGAGTAAACTCAACAATAGTCCCTTATAAACTAAAATATATAGTATGCCGTGCAACAGGTGGATATTCAACACTTAGGGAAGATTGCATGTGATGGTGATTTACACTTAATTCTCACTGTTGTACTGTAATGCGTGTTGAGAAACTTACTCTTGAATTGGCTTCATGTTCTCTTATATAATGCACGATGGGGAGAGAAAAAGAAAGAGAGAAAAAAGTTATTCTTGGTGTTGGAAATGTTATTAGTTATGCTGCATATTTCATAACTATATGAAGTTTTCAATGACCCCTGAGTATTGCTCATAATGGGGCCAAACGAACAAACAACCTTTTATGTTTTTAAATCTATTAGGAAATCCTAAGAAGTTAAATGTTTCAAAAACTTAGTAATTTCTTTATTCTCACTGTGCATATAATGTGCGGAAGTATATTAATAGTGTGTCATATAATATTTAAATTCTAAATTAATTTAAATTGCGCGTTGAAAGTGCTGTTAGTTGATTATAACTTATTGCCTATTTCTCATTATGTTTTGCCTTATACATGGCGGGACATTATATCATGTAAATGTGGTGAATTTAAAATCTTCCTTACTATTCTTGTGTTTTACATTATGCAAAACGTTGCCAAATGTTGATAGGTGTCTGTTTTAGTTTCTCGGTGAGAATTTAATATTTTGTACGATACATTTCAATGTCTCTGAGCTTTGCTTGCTGTGTATCTTTGTCGCAGTTCTCATGGCTCGTGTTATCTTATTTACTGGGCGCCTCTTGTTTTATTATTTTAAATTTGGGTTATTTGTCCTCCGGCTAGCTATTATAACTCAGTCGAGCAAGTATCTCTAAGCGGGGCGTGTAAACGGAAACGAGTTGTTGCTAAAAGATAACACTGGTAGAAAAATTTGTTTCTACATTTTTATTGCCGTCACAATTAATAATTCGTGTATTTAATCTTTATACATACCTGACTGAAACTGTGATATTTCTGAATGTAACTACAGTCGTTATGGTTGCCGCGCACCAATTACTTCGCGTACTTTACATTTTTGTAACTAATTCTGCGACGTGCACGTCGTGAGAGATTCTTCCGAACTGCGCGAAACTTGCTTATGGCTCGAGAATATATACTCCTTCACCTCGAATTGCCTAAACATTATAATATAGCTTCTATTGGTTACCAAATTGCGCCCACTTTAGCGTCTGTTTTGGTCAGCCAATCACTACTACTATCATATATACTCTAGGGAAGTTATTCCCTCCATTTATAAACAGGGCACGCTACCCTGACGTCATTTGTTTATCTCTTAGTGATAAACAACTCACCCCCTCGGTTTATTGTTACCCACTTCTATTGTCAGATTCAGTGAGGCCGTGTAAACTTATTTCCTAACAATACTTATGGCTAACAAACATCTAAATCCTGTACATACAATAATATTAATTTACACTACAATCACTCTGGCATTCACAGCATGTTATGATATAAAATATTGCCTAACCTTACAAAGATGGTCAAGCAACTGTAAGGTTAATATGTAACTTCATTGCAGAAATAGAAATACAAATGAAATAATTAAAATTTTCGGTCTGTTCCGTTGAACAAGCCACATATATGTAGCTATATGCGAGTTTCTCATTAATCTATGCGCACAATTTTCTTGTAATTTATGATTTTCTGTTTTAATCTCTTTGTATTGTTACTTCTGGCGTTAGTTGTAGAAGTAAATGGCAGAGTAAGAGCTGTTTAGTAATTTAAGCAAAATTCACTACACCTCTTTTTTTTCCTTCTTTTGTGATTTCTAGCATTGCGTAAATTGCAGGGCTTTCAGATGTTATACTTAAGCAGATTACTTTCTATTTTGTGCAAGAATAATAGCATAAGAGACTTAGTAGGTACTTATTTGCAAAAGAAAGAGTTGTTGCATAAGATTGTATTAGGAGCCACGGTGAAGTATTAAGGGCTATTTTGCTTTTAGGTGGTCTGCATTGAAAATACTGAAAGAAACAAGAAGGAATGGAGTAAATTACCTTAAGAGTGAGTTTATAAGTAGATGTGATTTCGTCAACACCTGCCCGCCCGTTTTAAGTGTTTTACTTTTATAGAAAAATTGCGATATGAACACAACAAACGTAGCCATCTTCCCGCTAAAACGGATGCTGAGTAGGAAGTGCCAACCTAAATAAGAAGTGAAATCCGCGGAATAACGAATTTCTACAAACGTGAATCATTCGACTTTTAGACGCGCAAATCCCTCGGTCACGCCTTGAGGCTGAGTATCTTACCGGCTTTGGCGGCATTAGTTATTCATATGTTGCCAGCATTGCGTTAGAGCTAGATAATGACATAGTGACATCTGTAGGACATATAAGACATCACTTCCATGCTGTTGAAGACCACCTAAAAGTAACTTACTCATATTAAGATATCCTAAAACCTCCTTAAATTATTTACACAAATCCTTTATATTTGAATCTGTGCATTACAGTAAGGCAATTGAATTTTACTATTCCATGCACAATGTGATCTTTTAAAGATATGTGATATTTTGAAATATCTCCAAGCTACACTGGAAGCGAGTATATAGAAATGATGTTAGCTCCTCTTGAAAAAGCATATGGTGATTATTCTATTTTGTGCACACTTATAATGTTATCAAAAATGTTCTTTGTATCATAATATCACATTATACGCCCAAACAGATAAAACAAAATGTAATAAGTTTTTTGAACTGAACACGACGGGTTTGAACCCGCACTAAAGCGGCACAGTGGTAAAGCAACTATGATAATACCATTCGGCCAATGCTACAATGCGAGTATGGGTTCCTATACGAATTAATAATAGCAAAACTCAACCCCACCTCAATTCTTTACATGGTTTTTACAACTTCATACATCGTTTGGAGGTCATTTTGGTAACTTTAACTCAAATAAACAAACTGCATCGGTCATTTAATCACTGTATGAACTGAAGTATGCCATAGTTTCTGACAGAAGAGAAATTATCTACCTAATGCTTAGCATTTTTTGACAAGGCTGTACAACGAACCTTTGTTGGCTGACGGCTTAAACCCAATTGGTCGCACTGCTAGATCTTCCATTTTGTTTTCAATTAGTTTTGTCAACCGATGCATGTTATTAGTTGTTCCTTCAGGGGCGTTTTAAAATGTGTGTATCAATGTATCGTAAAGAATAAAAGTTTGTAAAATCAGCTAAAAGTGCCACTGAAGCCCCCAGTGTCAGAGTAGAATGTTGTTGGCATCGACATACATGACGATAGCATTCTGTCCTGTAAAATACTTATGCACTCTGTTATCTATCCCTCCTCTATCAAGTGTTATGCAAATCAACCTTTAGTAGGAATTTAAGAAAGGCGTAAGTCACATATGTTGCTTAGCACGTTGCATAAATTCAAAAATAAATAGGGGCAGCTGAATCACCTGGTATATATATATATATATAGTATATATATATAGTGTGAACCATATATGTCACTGTTTTGCGTTGCATGATCTATAACTGGTGGTAAATGCACATTTCGTACTGCGTGACATTTCCGATTTGAATGATCGGTGGTGGTTTTCCTGTGAGGTACGAGGTAGGTAACGTTATGATTGGTGATGGTTGTTTGCTGTATGATTTATTCAATATCTCGGAGCTCTGCTCGAAATGGGATCGCATGATCCAAATAAACATCGTATACCCCTTAGTACTGCCTAAGAATTTTAAATAACATGGAAGATTGCTATAAATTTTTATTCCAGTATAGCAATATCCTCTATGGCAGAGGTGGCGAAAACGTGACTCGCGAGTTATTTTGACTCGCAGGCGCACGTTCCCTCTCTGCAACCGTCCGTTTGATTTTCACATGTTACTGAGCGATGCAGTGCGTGTTGCATATTTGGTGACTCGCGGAAGGAAGGCGTTTTCGCCACCCTTGCTCTATGGGATTATTTAAGTTATTTTCTCGCTTGTCACGTACGTGCCTGGTAATGTGGTCATGCATTGTATGGTTTGTTGTAGAACCTCATTGTTATCTGAAGATAGCTAGAAGTGGATTTTAAGAGATACCGTTTTTCAACTGCGGAAAAGGAGCCAAATTTATATCTGGTCCACCCAACAGTAATTTTGTTTCTTACGAGAATTTTATAAATGTAAGATTTCAATATCAGAACAGATAGGATAAGTTACAAAAGCATTAGAAGGCTTCACCTACTATCACTGATTACTTATGAATGTATCCAAATATTTAATGCTTGGATACTCTAGGGCTACTTTAACGTAATATATTACTTGTCAATCATAAATTTAGCCATTGCCCACTTAATTAAAAATCCATTGCGTATTCAGTGAACTAGGACAGAACTTTAGAATATTCAAGTCATACAGTGTTCCTAATTTGTGTGTTTGGTGGTGACATTCTCAGCAAAACTGCATACCACAATCCTTGATAATATGGTAGAAGTGTAAGAAATTTCTTTTATTGGTGAACTGCATGATTAGTAAAGGTTGTTTGCTGTAAAGCGAGTTCAATGTTCCTGATATTTGCTCACTATAATGTCTCAAGAGCGAAAGCAAACAATTTGTATTTTAACTATAAGATATGTATTTGGTTTGTGAATGAAATACGTTGCTTTTTTCTGGTTTCTTAAAGCTATCATTGTAAAAACAAATCTGATGTGATACATTCACATGATTTTCTCTACCCTCTATCTTTTATTTGTGGATATTAAGACTATTCTTATTCTAGCTTAGTTTTCTATCTACTAAATTATAATCCAATAAACCTTTGCAGAAGTAGCTGCATTGCACTTTTCGTTATAGATACAAAGAGAACATTCAAATGCTTAAGAACTGGACGCTATATGCTGGCTTTAAAATTCCATGCTGTTTCCATGCAATCGCGAGAAACAACTGACTGTTGAAAGGATTTTAAGATAGTGACCAAGAAATGAACAATTCAAACCTTTAATAACGGATATCTCAGAAACGTCTCGTACCACAAAGAAAACGTATTTGAAATAAATTGCGTGTTTTAAAGAAATTTACATTTTTATGCAGTACGTTAACTTTTACCAGTCAAGCAAGGTTATACACTTTTCCAAATAAAATGGACTTCACGAGCTATTGTTAGAGAATTCAGGATATGCATTTTATTTGTCATCTATATATCTTTAATATATAGTGTTTTAATCCAAACCTTGGGCCATTTTTTAGAGAATTAAAGCTTTAGAAACATCTTCCGATGTAAAGGGTAGTCTGGAGTGGGGGGATTTTCTTAAATTTTCGTGTCGCATCTTTGGAAGCTACTGAACTTAAATACCAAGTTCGATGTTGATGCAATTTTTCGTTTTTGAGCTATACTGTTCACAGACACGCGCGGACCTTTTTCTAAAAACTTTTTTATTCAGGACACCTCAAAATATATATTTCCGGTGAAATCTCGGTATCGAATTTTTGGGTGGAATACAATACTTCCCCTAATTAGTATACGTAGTAAAGGAAATAAAAATAGCTTATGTCATAGCAAAACCCGATACCGCTAAGGTTTGTCCCAGTTTTTCAATCCATATAATTGTTTTGTTTGCAATTTTCTGCTTCATTTTATATCTAGAGTTGTTATAAAGCCTACGTTTAAAATTTACAGATTTGTACATAAAAGTTAATACGCTCCATGGATATATATGTATTCCTCTGCGCTCTTTATATGCGCTCTGAGAACACCGAACTTTATTCTATGATTCTTTTCCTTTCAGGATGCTGGATCCCCGTTCATTACTATCTGCTGCGCTGGTGAGCAAGAAATGGCTTCGCCTGATCAAGTCTGATTCTGTGCTGAGATCAAGAATCCGACAGCAGATCTTCAGGGAGAGAATGACTCGTATGCACCCCTTTAGCATCACAGTTGTGAGAGACGGTGTTCAAGAACCACAGCCTCTGTCTCGGATGAATGGCTCTCACAGACTCACCTTGTCCCCTGTTTCTGGTAAGTGAACCCTTTCATATGAATTCTTAGAGTACGACTGTTTGCTTATCTCATAAATTGTGAAAGTCATGGACGGGTAAAAGAATTTAAGTCCGATGGTCGTGATTTCGAGACACTAAAATAAGTGTCCAGTTTATGGTCTTACAATTAATCTTAATTGTTTACTAATCTGCTTTTGTCAGCTTGTGAATTTACTGAAAAATATTAATTCTGAAGCACGTTTCATGAACTTGTTGATACTCGTATAGCATGCCAAGCCATTAAAATTGAAAAATGTTCAATAGTTTTAAAGTTTGTATCTAAGTTACAGTTTTTGTGAAATAAACCTGTGCAGGAGGACTAAATTCTTTTAAGTGTAAGCACGTTTCTTGAATATAATGCTTGCGTTGTAAAAGGTAGTAAGAGCTCGGATATTCATTGCAATGTTTGGAACAGTTTTTGCAGTGCATATGTTCTTATTAGTTTAAAAGCTTAGAATGTGACTAAAATGTTCGAAACAATTTCTTACTGCCTTATCTGAAAAGTTGACCAAGGGATGGAACTAACTATAGATATTAATTGACACACTGGTAAACATAATAGTTGTGGACTTACTTCTGACATTTCTTTCTTCCTTTTAATAATTTAAAGAAAATCCATTCCTATAAAATACTACAAGCGGAAGCAAGACAATTATAAAAGGCTACTCGTTTTCAAATGCGGTGCATGTAAATGGTATCTTTAATGTACCATTCTGTAGTAACAGGAAACTCTTTTTTATTATAATTAAATTTATTTCTCCCGCGTAGTCACTTGCACCAGGAGAGCTAGCATTAAATTCTTTTACTAATTCATGATTTCAACTACCTTTCAGACTTGTGCTTATAAATAGAAACTGTTAACTCTGATACCTGTTTACTTAATCTATCGCCATTCTTTAGGACTTATGTGAATTTGTTTATTCCAGTGATGAAATAAGAACTTGTCAGTCTTTAAGAGGTTTCTTGGTATTGGCTTTTATTATTCAAATAGTCACTAAATGCTCTTTAATTATATTTCAGGCATGCCTTCATTTTAACTTACTCTTCCTGCAACTGTAGATCCAACAACTTGGACATTCACGATGTAAGTATTTTTAATTTGGTGAGTGTATGGATTGGACAATAGCCACAACTTCTCGATACTCCATATCGATGCTGAACACTGTATTCGATACAACATTTATAGCCAATTCGAAAATGTTTTTTCCTGCATACTTGTCATACCAGTTTGTTATTAGTTACGTATACACCAAAATTGTTGCACAATCCATCTATGTTTTAGTTTATTTTTCACCATAATAAAACGTCGGCATTACTAAACTCTTTCAGTTGCGGGAGGTACAGAATTTTTAAATTCAGTGCCTTATTCTTTATGCTCGATAAGAGTTCTCTTAAACTCTCGAAGTACATTTTCACTTTGCGAAACTTAATTGTGACTTGTGTGTCACTTATGTCACTGCTGTCTATATCTAGGGCATTTAATGAAATGAACAGTTTGTACAATATGCGGAAAGTATTACTTAAATAATGAATGTGGTTGGATAGACAACTGTTTTAGATGCTGAATTATCTCGTGTCTGGAGTTCTGATTAATTTGTATTGGATTCACTGATGTTTAGTTACCAATATAAGTAAATGTAAAGGCTGAAAAATGATTCACTTTTCAAATCAGGCGATGCGGTGCAAATTCGGTATAAATTTCGTCAGATACACTGGTGCCATTTGCAACTCGGTTGATGCTGCAGGTTACAAGAGTACCTTTTCCCCGGTCCACCAAGTTTGTTTTTATATTAACTTTAGATGGAATATTACGTTGATTCACATACACGAAACGGAGCCTTGGACAGGGACCAAAAAAATTATATGCAGCGATACTTTGGTGTTGCATGCTAGGCAACAGTGGAACTCCATCACGCTGTTCTCCTTTCGTCCTTGTCTAGTACAACCTCGAAATGTTACAATATCTACGATATATTTCGAAGTATTTTATTGTAATACTGTATCGAGAGTATATAATACATCAATGTCCCATCCTTAGACGATAGTGGTGTATATATTGCAACTAAGAACATGATGACGTGAGTTTGTGTTATCAGATCTAAAATATACAGGATGACCCATTTAAGTTGAGACTGTACAATGTCTCCAAAACTAAGCGTTGTAGTAGAAGAAAATGGCTTGAATAAAAGTTGATTGATATTATGGGGGAAAGTAAATGCTATTAGTAGTGGTTTATTTAGGGGACGTTGTGATTGTCATTTTAGGAATAATTTAAATTGATCTTAATTGCAGGTTCCCATTTAAAGAAATTAAATTGGCCCTAAAATGGCCATTGTAACGTTCTTCAAACAAAACACGACTAATGGCATTTACTTTCCCCAATAATGTCAAGCAACTTTTATCAAATACATTTCCTTCTACAACGCTTTGTTTTGGAGATATTGTACAGAAATAAACTGTACAGTCACAACTTAAATGGTCCAACCTGCACAACTCCTTTCTCGCCCTACAGAAACACATTTAGGAATAGCAGCCGATAGCTGCTCTGGATATATTCTGTGTATACGTTTCCTTTCTGGGACTCTCATACATCTCAAGCATATAAGCTTGGTTTTAAGGGAGTTAACAGTTTGGTGTGAGGAACTTTGCTATTATGGCCACTGTCGCATTGTTTCTCATTTAAATTATAACCATTAATTTTTAAGTTATTGAATACTAAAAATTACACATATTGGACTGCACAAGGAATTGACCCTAGTCATTGCTCAGGTTGACAGCCCTCGTATGCTAAAAACTGCATTGTACATTAGTTTTCATCTATATACTCGTAAACAAGCATAGGAATTCTTAAGTAGTTAGCTTCAAGTTAGCTACATTACGATCATTACTACTACAAACTACGTAGCGGCTGCAGATCATTGACAGGCAGATAAAACCCTGTCTTGAGTGGTATCTGAAAACTGACCGCAAGAGGAACGGAAGAGGGTGGTTTGTTAGCTGCAACGTCCCTGCCTAGAGTCCAGTAACAGTTCAACGATATTTCCTTCCGTCTTTGTTTCATTGCCTAAAGCTCTAACCCTGCTCATAAGTTATTATTCCTTTCCTCTTTTAATCGCCCATTTCTATGCTTTTCTTTTTTTTAACTTTTTCTAAATATTGCACTATGTTCTTGCTGTGTTTTCTTTGAAGTTTGATTTATATCAATTTTCCTGTTATTCTTCACCGTACACTTTTTCTCCAAATCTCCTTTTTCTGCATGCAAATGCTATGTGTTATACATCTTCTTTTCCCCCACATATTGACAATTCTCTTTGTGTGCTCCTGCTGTCGCCCATACTGTCTCCCGTTTTCTTTATTGTTCTGTGTAATATCTTCCATTTTTCCTCAGTTTTTTAATTCCCAATTAATACTTATAATAACGGTGAAAATTTTAGGAAACTTCCAAGTCAATTCCATTGCAAGGAGTATTTTTACATTACCATCGGCAGAAGATACTTAACAGAGGCAGAGCTATTTAAAATTCAACCTTATAGCAAATCACTTATGCCTGACCGTTTACATTCTGCAGCTACCCCATAAATGTTCCAATAATTCCAAAAGTGAAATAGGAAACTAAACAGAAAGACATTGACTAACGCCGTTTCTACTTTTTCTACAGCTTACATATATGTATGTATTTGTTGTTATGCCAACACATTTAGGCTTCATGTAAAATACAAATTTTCCGGTGCCGTGAGCTCGAAGAAATGTGTTTATATCTGTGATCAACAAGGTTAAAAACAAATAGTCGGGTGAATACCTTACTTCCTATTTATGTCCAGCATTTTCAGAGGATGCAGCGCAACGATTTTTACAAAATTCCCCCAACCCAAACTGTCGTTTGCAGGAATTTCTTTTTTCAAAAGTTATACTTCGAAATTTTTTTTAAAAACATATTTTTGACATAATGACATCGGGGATTAAAAGTATGCCTTGAGTTTTTGTAAGTAGCTTGAAGATTCCTTCATCTGAGCGTTATATAATCGTTTCATAAATAGGTAAATGTGATATATAGACATTTATTTAAATAAGAAAATAATGACCAGGGCATTGGAATTTCTGAATATTCAAGCCGGACGAAAGAAAAATGGTTGAACTGATACTGGACCTTTAAGCAGTGACCTTGCAGCTAACAGACCACACCCCATTCCTCTTGCAGTCGGCAAGTTTTGGCCACTGTTGTTCACCTTCTTTGTATTGACGTACGATTTTAGTGTAGATAATTTGAAGCCAAATTCCTATACCTGATGATAAACTTTGAGTTCTTAAGAATATTACATTTATGTTAGATCACCTTTTTTATCTTTAGCCGGGATGTTTCTCGTGGTGGTTTGGAATTTACCAATATTTAAACTTATACACAGTTTTTAAATAGTATGTCCGTTCTGGCCATGTAAGGAGTATTCAAAATACTGGGTCAATATATATGTAGTCAGCTCGTTTTTAAACAAGTATTCTCCAAGTTTCTATGTAGCCACAATGAAATTGTGTAATGAAAGCAGTTGTCCTGATTAACAAGAAGTAGAAGAGTGAGCCTTTTATGAATAATTTTCAAACTGCATATGAAAAGATTATTTTAAAGCTATTTGTAGCCATATTTCACTCATACAAACCGCAAAAGAGTACATGAGCCTTTATGCACTTTATAAGCAGGCAATGCAGAATCATTACTTTTAATGTTTTTAACGTTTGTGTAATATTGCACATTTATTTGTAGCGTTCGTGAGGCCAGAACCTATAAGGAAGAACAAAGCTTTTGTTCCATTCGATCGCCAGTTTACGACCAAAGGGAACAAGGTTCAGCGAACTACTACCATGAAGAGCAGCAGTACTGTTGGCAAATGTAAGACGACAGGAAAACCGAGCAAACCTCAACTGAGGTTGAGGATGTGATTTACAGACCTGCAACGAGGTAAGCTTTTGACAGAGTTTCACATTAGATTATTTTTACGCTCATGTTATCTCTTAGCAAAGATTGAGTTAAGTCAAAAAGGCTCCCCCGAGTACGCATTATCTAACTATTGAAAGTACTCTACACGTTCTTATGGTATTTGCTGTTATTTTTCATCTAATTTCTTTATTACTGATTTTATATATCTTCAATTACTTTTGTTGTATATTGTGTTGGCATGTGTGTACATTTAGTTGTAATTTAAGACTAATCTAATGGTATACTGTAACCATATCAATAGAATACTGCTTGACTGAATTAAATGGGGTAGATCTCTTATGGTTTACCAGTTATGCAAAAGTCGTTCACGATGAAGAATACTTTTGGAGACATTTCCAGAAAATTTGAGATATACAATTCATTTTGCATAAATAAATATCTTAAACTTATGGTATTTTATTCAAAATCATTAGAGCCATTTTTGAGAAAATTAAAGTTTTCAACAAATGTTCCATGTAAAGGGTAATATGGGGTTGGGGAATTTTCTTGAAAACCTTCGGGTCGCATCTCTGGAAGATACTGAACCTAAATACCAAGTTTGGTGATTATCTGATTGTTCGTTTCTGAGTTATGCTGTTCACAGAAACACAAACACGGTCATGTTACCAAAAATGCCTTTTTTTGGATTCAAGGGTCCTCAAACCATGTATTTCCGGTGAAATCTCGGTACCGAATTTTTGATAGAATGCAATACTTCCCCTACTTACTGTACGTAGTAGAGAAAGTAAAAAGCTACTGCTTTATACAGAATTAAAATATGCATTACAGTATTTACAAGTATTATTTTATTACGTCATTAATTTTTCCGAACTTTGTTTTCGCAACGCTTGCGAGCAGCTATATCGCATCACCGTATAATAAACATTCTATGTGTTGGTGTTGATTAACTGTTTTGTTCCACAATTCGCAAAGCAGCCTAAAAGGTAAAGAGTTTTGTGTTACTGATAGTGCTGTAACCCAATATTTCTCTTTAAGATTTAAATACGAATTTGCAGTGTTTCTTACCTCTAATGCACAGAATCTCTCTCCGCTGTTGCTAACGGTTTCGATTTCTGTTTAGTGCTCATTACAACACCCCTTCTTCTCGATGACATCTTAATAGATATTTAAGCAACAATCCTTTAATGGGAGTTAAGGTGCGCATGACGAGTAACTTGTTTTTCTATAACATGTAGATATACAATGAATGTTTAATACTTAAATGCATACGAAAGAAAATAGAAACGTGATAAATAAGTTTCTCGAAACGTATTTTAGATGCGCTTCGGTAACAAGTGAATATGGATTCAAGGTCGCAGATATTGATTTTACAGGGTTGAGGCAAAAATGTTTATTAGTAAATTTGAAGAGGTGGAGTTTAGTTCCACGACTCCCGATATCCCGTAGGAGGCAAGGAATGCAAGCAAGAATTTACTTCCCGAAAAATCAAAGAAAATGTATGACAAGCTCATGGTTTGCCGAGCAAGACGAACTCTTAACTTCATCAGAAAATGCTCTCATAGAAGAAATGTCAAAATCAATGAAATCCCCAACTTTGTGGGCAAATTATTCCGAACTGGTATTTCCAAGTATAAAACGTTTTATTACCTGTTAAAGCAGAAAACAGTAGGGTACAGAGGGGAAAAAAGTAAAAACATGGATATAATCTTATCATATTTTTTGGAATGGAAGTAGGGGTCAGATTTAACTGAATACAATACCAATTACCTGTATTGGAATTTGGGTTGGGATAAACAGCATTGTCAATTGTATTTTTACGTTCGTCTTCCTCTTGTTTTCCTCTGACGTTTCGGTTAAGCGGGTTTTACTGTACCTACATTTGGCTGTATCTTGCCTTAAAAGAATTTTAGAATGAATTTATTGTACAATTTGGTTTCCAATTTTTATACAATATATATTTCTCGATCCCCTATATTTTGTGTACAATTTGTCTGCCGCTTGTCTTCCTATTGAGCCAATGAGACTACTTGGCTCCCGCGCCTTATCGCTCACTGAGCGGTTGTTCATTCTTTGTCTCTTACTTTTCTAGACCATTTTTCCTTTACTTTCCTTAAAAAGTCTCGCATGCCCTTGATTTTCTTTCCTCCTTTCCCTGTCAACATCTTTATAGCTACTATTTTTCTATCCATCCTTTCCCTTTCGTTTTATATCTTCCATTCTGTTGCTTACTACTTTCCAAATATCGTTTGTACTTCTTTCCTCTAGCACCATATGTCCCCCATTCCGATTAACTCCATTATTTCTTCGGTTTCTTTCCACCAGCTGTTTTTGCTTATTATACCCTTTTGCTGAGTCATGCAAATCAAGATTTCGCCTTCTCCATTGCCATACATCTAAACTAAAATTTAGGAATTCTTTCTACTTTCGTTCTAGTTCTACTAAAGCAACCTCACCTGATGCTTGGTAGACCAGCTAGTTCTTTACAAAACATTCTGTACATAGGGTCACCTTTCTTTCTTAATTCTCCTCCCCCCACCATAGCCTTAAAATAGTATACCAAGTCAGTATTAAACTAGGTTTCTCTAAGGTACTGGTCCATTCTATTTTGCCCGGTCATGCCATTCGTTATCTGTTAGGCAGGGTTAAAACACTTTAAGCATCAAAGTATAAATAATAGATAATGCCAATTGTGAAGTTTACTATTAATGAATAATAAAACAAGAGTACAAATAAGATCACAGATTAAAGCATTATTCAAAGTTATGCTGTTACTTATAGCATCCAGAACTGTCAATCACCTAGATCTGGATAATACAAAGAATTCTTCATACATTGGCTAGGTATGAAGAAACTATACAGACGAACAATAAACGATATAATTCCAATTTCTTAGTTGTATTCTATTGAGGAGTAGCAAAGAACAAAACTTTATGGAAAATGTTTCATTCGTGGAGTTTCTCAAAAACTGGTTATGTTATAACATATTTTGCATCGATTTACTTTGTAACCTTTTTGGTCCTCCTCACTGAAAGAATTGCAGTATCATATTAAAGCCCACAATTTAAACAGAAGCAAGTCCACTGTGCATACCGAGATTAATAGCAATCGGTTTAATTGTTCTGGAGGTGTAAAGCACACAAAATCATAATTTTGTAAATTGCAATTTTATTCCAAGAAGTGTTTTCTACACAGCTCTGTGATTAATAAAAAACGAATACCTACAATAGAAAATAGGTTCCTTTTTATTTTCTGTTTGTACCAGATGTCTCGAAGAGAAAAATAGCTTTGGTCGTAGTGTGGCTACCTGAAACTTGTTTTAACACAAAGTAATACGGTCTGCGCGCAAGTGTTCCGCACCGTTTTGGAGAATGGTAGTAAAGATTTATTTAGTACTAAGTTCAAACATGGTTATGGGCTAATCTTAGCCCTAGTTGTTTAGCCCGCCACAACTATTTCAGCAAACAAATACAAAAATTAACGTATTACAAAGGTCCCTTTTTTCAACTAAAACTTGATCTAAATTTCCATGTTTTTCAACTGACGATTTTCATTTCATGTTCATTTCCCAAAAAAGCTCCCCTAGTTTGGGAATCTGCTACTGGTCTTCAAAAATCTTTGTAAGTGCAATTTCTTTGATTCTCAGTGACCATTTCTTACTTATTAGATTTACCCTCCAGTCATTAGTGGCTTTACATTGTGAGATAATGTGGATTTCATCACCCCTCTCCCCACATATAGGGCATATTCCAGGATAACCTCTCTCCTCGTTCCCCTTAATTTTTAAACTCCTAATAGAAAGAAGGCTAACCCTTCTCTTTCATTATTTTTGCAAATTAAAATGTACTTCTCAGTGCGATTTTCTCCATAACCTTGAGAAATAAACTTTGCATCCATTGTAGATCTCGCTTCCCTCCTAAAACGTCTTTCAAGGTGTCCAATTTTAACCCAAAGATCTCCTAACCCATTTTAAATAGCTGTTAATTTTCCTCGACCAGTCATTTGACGTAATTCCCAAATTTTGTTCTTGGAATGTCAGGCGCGTTTTCACTATATCAGTATCAAGTAACTCTTATTGAATATTCGTCGAAATATGAAGGACGATATTTGTTGACTTAGTGGTCATTACGTATATAAAGTTTACAAAATTAATTTAAAAATCTCGATTGTTCAATTTTGTGTTTTTTGTTTACTTTTGGGAACAAAATTCGCTAATACTTTGTGCCGCGAATAGGTGAAAAATAGTTCCTGCGACTCACGATGCCGCATATAGCTTCTTGAAGGAAACCAGTACGAACTCTCTTCGTCTGTTCAATATTTTTTGGGTAATTATAATTAAACCATCTTTGAACCTGGAGTATAAGGAATCATCGCTCTAAAGATTGAAGCTATGTCGAATACGGTTTGTTTCTTATTTCTCGTCGGATATTCCGGATCGTAAATTGTAGTACCGGAAGAAGACAAAACACGGGGCTTTCGATAATTTCTCACGAGCGCGACGAGAGGCAATTCGTGTTTATAAGAAAATTTGCACGGAACACTGCCTTGCACTAGACAGATGTCTTGCTGTCTTAACGAAGCAATTGCTCGGAAGAGAGGCAATGGACGGCCGTGACAGGGGAGGTGAATCAGACTTGGTCGTAACGCAAAGCCGCTTGGGAAGGCTTGTCAACAAAGAATAATTGTCTGCTGATTAATCTCAATTATGGAAGTGGTGTGGACTAAATTCATTTTTCACCCTGAGTGGTGATATTACCTCCACACAGTAACACTCAAAGGGTGCTGGCTCTACGCTTAAGCGTTATTTTAACCAGGTTATTGTAGTGGTTGTTAAATTAAAGATTGGACCTTGCTCATTATGTAGATAGCTGCTTTCTAGGATTTGAAATATGTCGAGTGAATTTGAATGTAACATTTGTGCTTATTAAGGCTTAAAATTATAGTTAAATTAATAAGGTTTATTTAATTATTAAAAACTAATAAGCTTTGAGTTTATAGTTTCCATAACGCAATCTCAATAACTGACTTGGCTGTAATTTTCTCAACTAAGGAACCTGAAGTATTTAAGAACAAAATACAAATTTACTGCCACCTTGAGTGACTCTTCATCATTACTTCGGCACAATTATACCAGAAGGTTGCTGACGTCTGTTCTGAGAATTATTCTAATTCAGTCATGTAGCTAAAGATAAAATTAACATTAACTAGATAAATAATTCTTATTTATTGCAATGCTTGCCTAACTTGCACCGTTTGGAATCTGAACGGATAGCCAGAACGAATAATGTATAATCCTGATTTGATGTGTTTTTAATCTGTCACCTTACTTAAACCAGTACGTTTTCTTTGTTTCAGGTGTGGAGCAGTATCCAGCAGGACATGGTGCAGTTAGATGCCTCAACTTGCTGAATTATATAGTATGTACTGTGTATTAAATTACTGTAAATATTGTAAATAATAGATTAATAAATTAATATTAAGAAGTTGTGTTATTTGCGTGTGATAATTGATTTTGGTCCTTGCCCAAATACCTTTTCCCTTACGCAGGGTAGAAAGATTATAAATGTCATCCTGTAAACCAGGATAGACCTCGATGATTACTTTTAAGCACTTCAGGATCGCGTTTGTTCTACATTTCATAAACAACAAATTGTGCTTAAAAGTAAGTATGGGTAAATCCAAAATATATGGCCATCAGATTTGGTACTAGAAGGCAAGATGGGAAACAAGGAAGGCGAAGTAAGGTCAAAGATAAATCAGGTAAGTATGCTATATCTACTTTGAATGGTATATAATGGTATAAACAGGCTTCAAGAGTATCTTAAAACTACAATATTTAAAGCAATAGAAGTATTATAACCAATGGCTCCCAACTTGTGGACTCTGAACTGTCAGTTAAAAGAGAATTATTGGCAACAGATGGATTGTTGGAGATCTGCTAGGATATCTGAAGACTGTAAAGTATGAATATTCAAAATTCCATTTTAGAGTTTATTCGAGAGAAAGAATGGTATGGGCATGCTAAAGTAATAATGGAGTCCAAAGAAAAAGAGAAAGTGGAGATTACGAGAAATGCACATTACTTTTTCTATTGTATGCTTCAATAAGACTTGCGTACGTATGTTGTAACGGTGTGGAAGCTGTGTTAAACTTTTTTTTCTGATGAAATAAGTTCATTGACTAAGGTAATAAGGATTTGCCTTTGCTCATTGAATCATTTCCTACAAGGTTGGCATCCAATTCTTTCCATCCATATATGGATGCCTGTGTAATAACGTGTGTATATTTTCAAAAGTTTCCCCATTTCTACTTCTCGGGGGAATTTGATGGAAATTGTACCAAATCCAGGTAAAATTATTTTTTATTGCTTTACCTTCTCTTAGCATTCTCTATTTATTTGATGTCAATGCCAATTCTACATTAACTTTGAAAACTGTTGGCTAACATTAATATTGAAGTTATGAATATTCAGATTTCACTGACAATGAATTTTATTTTATATAGAAATACTAGGGTATATCAATTTTCATGATTTCTTGTTTCACGTCGAGTGCTGGTTGATTAATCAAAACGAACAATATTCCAGAGCTTATTAGTTGATGAAAGAATGCTCATTTTTATAATTCCTAGAAAAAAGTAAATTACTTATACTAGAGCACTGTCACTAGTGCTTTATTTGCAAACTTTATAATTTCGTGCGACCTGTAGCACGTTTATAGGATATAGGGACAGAAGGTGAAACAGACACATACGCAACGTTATCAGGAATATTCCCATTTCGTAATTATGACAATTTCTAACTGAAGGGCAAAAGAGTGGTATTGTAACCTTTTGTTATAATTTCTTAGTCATACTGGTCTGGTGGAGAAGAGCCGTAAAAATCCTCTTCTTGAGGCACATTTTTACATTATTGCTAGAAAATTACGTCGGATAATGTATAACTTATAATCATAGTATTACGATTTATTGTTCACATTCCGGAAAATTACCCTTTGGACTGAGCGTACTCCATTCCCTTCCATTTAACATGCAGTGTGTAATGAACCTAAACTTAAGAATTAGCCTTCCGAATATGCCGCTGTACTGTTCTGATGTACGCGATATCAGCGACTCCAGGACAGCTGTCATTTACGTTAATATAGGGTAGTTAAATTACATTCGAACCCACTCGCGGCCTCTCTCTACTGCGCGAGACAGCCGGCAGTCGCCGGAGAAATTATCGTTCCAATCCCCGCAGACTACAGGAACTTAGAGAAAACATTGTGCAAGAAATCACAAGAATTCCTGCTGCTGGGCTTCGGAGAGTGAGCGAGAATATTTACACGAAATATGCTGCCTGTTTAGGAGCAGGTGGTCAACATTTCCAGTGACTATTATGGTAAGGATTTTAGTCCGCCTCTGCCGGCCTAATTTCCCCGGCGACTGCTGGCTGTCTCGTGCAGTAGACAGGCCGCGAGTGGGTTCGAATATAATTTAATTACCATGTGTGTTTCATTTTAATGCTACAAGAAATTTAAAATCGTCCTAATATTTGCATACAGGTCCAACATTAAAATACCATTCACATTGATGACACTTCCAGATGGATTTGCCTCTAAAGTGCTATTGAATACATTCATTCCACTAGTTTTATATTCGTATATCCGTTCTTGAATCTTCAGCGGAAAATAAACAAAATACAGTATTTTTGGAACCTCTGCGACAAACTCTCAAGGAATGATAGATCTCTCAGAAGGGAGCATTTTTTGTCAACAACACCATCCTCCGACGCATCGTTACGGAGTTATTCAGCCATTTGAAGCGTATCCGGCAGGATAGGTTTGAAAGGTACATGCAGTGCACTTTGACTGCTGTTTACAATCGCTGAATCAGTAGCATCGCCTCTTTCCTGTCTTGTTAGGTTTGGTAGATTTGAGAAGCACAGCTTGGTGCAATGTGGGTAGTTTCGTAGGTACGCTCACGCGTTAAAGCAGTAATGCTAAATATAATTAAAGGCTCTCGTTGCGAATTTCAGATTAATCACTTACCTTAATCTATTTGGTTTCTTTTTGCTTGTAGGGCTTGCTTTTAAGTTTTATAGTGTTACTACATTGAAATGTTACCAGTTTAGTGCTTTTGGTTTTAAAGCGTTAAAGATATTCGAGTTTTCTCCAGCAATTTCTCTTTTTTACCGTTAAGATTTTGAAATCCGTCGTGTTTTTTTCACATCCGCTTAATGAAGATTGTTTATATGAGCTACATTTCTAATTTCATTTTTCTTAAATTTTGTGGATTCGAATTTTTCAGAATAAGGTAGCTTTTATTCAGTTTTCTTTAAATTTGTAACTGAAACTCTGAAGTAATGAAAATATTTGTATGATTTTCCTAACAGAGTTTAAGCTAGGATAATCTCAAGATGTGTGTGACACTTTTGCTTTTGTCTTAAATTGTTGCATTAATATTTTATCCTATGGGAAGTTTGATTAACCTTTATGAAAGCTTAAATAAAGAAGTTTTATTTAGTAACCATAACATATCATAACGAAGCTTTGGTATTGCTTGCAAGAAATTTGGATAGTTGTTCAAAAGTTTAGAATTTAGTCATTTCTGTGATGCATGCTTTGAGGTGAGTCAGAGATATAGTCTTACATATTAAACTAGTTCGATCAAAATAAAGACAAATAACATACGTGACATTTAAGTCAAATAATCAAGGATATGCAAATAAGTGATGAAAATATTTTAAGCTTTGAACAATGTATGTAGTCGAGAATTAGCTGGCCACCGTAACAGAGGCTAGGAAGTGGCAAGGTTGCTCAGAAACGCAAGCATTTTTAGACAAGTACGGAGACACATACTTCTTCTGTATTTCAGTATAGTATTTGAAGGAGGAATTTTTTTCAAGTCAGATGGAGTTAGAGTGGAGTTAGATCAAATGTAGGTCGAGAAACTCGCACGAAATTGCGGAGAAATATCACGTGACAGAATCAAATAGCCGAATGGAATGTCGAGAAGACGTTGACGTGGGTGATAGACGTCATTAGCAGCGCGATAAAGCATGCTCGAGACAGGGCGGCAAGAATCCGAAACAGACTCATTCCTGCGACGACCTCCGACGAGAGCACATCGGCGGGAAGGGGAGAGCTCACCTTCAGAATTTTTGGTGTCCCAGATATCAAGCGACCAGTTCCGTGTTCCGACCTCCAGCTTATGCTGTGAGCCGCAGTCTACTGTGCTTCTCCGGCACCACCAGCAACTGATTGGTAGGTCAGCAAGGCTATAGTCAACGCAACATTCTGGGTGTGGTTATTAGGCGGCACTCTCGTGCTTCGACTCTCTGCTGACCGCGTCTTTTGGCGCCAACAGTCTGTCTCTATCTTACTCCTACTTCTTTTCTCTTTTTCTATCTAGAGAAAAACTTAGACCCCTTTTTCTGTGCTACAGAGAAAACTGGATCAGTTGTCCTCAGCGGCTGATAAGAATTCCTGCAGCTGCTTATTCATCAACCTTCTCTCAGCTAGGGCTCCCCTTACCACTCCTAACAAAAAGTTATGCTTCCAAACATGGTGCTTTACTGCAAGCAACCATAATGGTTCTCCTGAAATCGGAGACAAACTAGCAAGGCGTGCGACCCGCCTGTTTCTGAGGACAGAACGCTCCGGACCCCATCACCATGCAATACCAGCACACCTCCTCTCTTTCTGCCATCTCCACACCCTCTGCTTCCTTCTCTGCCTCGCCATCACAATCTCCAAACCCTAACACCGACTGGACCTAACCCACAATATAGAAAGGTCGGTCGGGGACCAACTTGGGCAGGCAGCCACCCACAAGAAGCCTCAACGAACCTTATGCCACACGTGTCCCGCTCCGGTGGCTCAGCCACGTCACCCCCGGTGGGGTCACGCACTGATATGACCAATCCACATACGCTCTCCAAACTTATGCCGAAGCAGCCGTGGCTACCTCTCGGCTGCCCATTTATGTGGCTAAATGGCACTTGGCCAGATCTGAACCATTTTTTGCTGAATTTGATCGCTCATACCCAAATCAGAGTTCGTAATTTCCTGAGCCCGGATCTCACACGACTTTATGATCAGAACGCAGACAGGAGCAGCGTATAGGGCTCTTATCCTCTATCTGCAGTCTAAACAGAGCACGTTTAGTGTGAAATCCGGGCCGACAGGACGCAAATACATGTCCTTGAGGGGTTTTTTTTTCGAACCCCACGCCGGACGCCAATTTGAAAGGGTATGTGCCAAGTAGGTGATGTTTAGTCACGCCGGATTTTTAGTAATGTGCCGGGTTCGATGCTAGCTCAGGCTCTTGAATGGATCTGAGGTATGGTTCATAACACCACTGGTTCGTTTTTATGCTCGCTTATTTTACGTCACCTTTTATAATCCGCCTCCTGATAGAGCCTCGCCATTCACACGCAGTTCTTTGGGATCCGTATCTACTGCGGTATTGCCAATTACCGCGCCTGCCATATCCGACACTTTAATGCCAATTTCGAGATCTCTTTGCACTGTACCCACGTTTCGTTTGGAAACGACCTCCAAGGGAATACCAAAAACAAGTTATTTTCAACACTCTCGTTTCTTTATTTCGCATTTTCTCTCTCCCTACATTTCGGTATCTTATGATTTCTGCCTTCTTTCTTATTGGTTGTCTACTTTAAGTATCCTTACGAACTTGTCTGCCTACAGCTATTAGAGCGCTGACTTTCGTTTCTACGCACCTGTTTTCCAGCAACATAACGTTACATGGATATAAGGTCTCCTACCCTTACTCGGCTACAATGGGGAAATGCCTTCCCCATTTCCTGCTTGTTGTTGCTTGTACTGTCTCTCCAACCCATATTCACATTTACAAATAATATTCATTTCCCAGTCTTATTCCATTGTATTATTCCTACTGTTACTATATTTCCTTTCATGTTATTATAGCTATCATTTTATATTTCTAGATGTGTAGAACGCACCGTCTCAAAATGCAGAAAGTACTCTTCTTGTGCTGCTCATCCTCTAATCTGGCATTCATTGCGTGAAACGACGATGTCATTCCTATAAAAATATTGAATAAACTTTGCATTAATATAGTGGTTCGTTCAAATCCTTCCCATTTTACTATATGAATGCTGTAACCTCCGATGATCACATTACGATAGTTCTTATTGTTAGTGAAAACAACTGCGAGACCTTGCGGTCACATTCTCAAAGCAAGCGGTTTTTTAGACTGTTTCACTTATGCCACAAATACAGACGTGATGACCAATCACGTTTAAAGGAATGTTGTTTTTAACCAATCACGGCATGATTATACCCAACATTTATTGATATATCTTTATCACCTCCTCCTTTGGGCTCCTCCTTTTTTAATACTCTGAAGAGGTTGGAGCATCATTTTGCAGTGACTCAGGTGCCAACAATCAATGCCGCTACGTTTATACATGAAAATGGCAGAAACGAGATTTGGTAATGCTTCAAATGAAGATACAGACGAGATTATTAATTAGGCATGCCAATTCTAGTGCCGCAATAAGGAAGAAATTCATTTGTAATCCTTTAGGGATATTCTCATCACATAAATCCATCACTGTTTCATATTCTTGGAACTTTAAAACGTTATAGAACGGTTTTCTTTTCGCGTTCCTTGTATGCCACTTGAAACTCCTGGTGTTCAAATGGATTGAACTTTATATTATATTCCTTAAAATACATTTCTTGTGACATTCCACATTGTTTTGATAGCATCAATATGAGGAAATCAAAGGAAAAGAGTTCAAGAAACACATTATCAAATTAACGAGGTAACTGCGTTTTAAATAATGTTCTCAATAAACCATTTAAGTGGGCTTAGGGGAAATTTGGAACATAGAATTTGTCCTATTTGTACAGCTGCAGAAAATATTTTATTTCAATGCCCAGAAACAAGTGAATGGCTTCAACGGACAATATGTGGTAAATGGTTAAAATTAAACAAAGAAATAACAGTGAGAAAAAAAATTAGTGACAAAATGCAAACCAGGACACTTGGGAAATGTTTATATAGGGTGAAGACAAAATGGTTTTAGTCAACAAGGAGAGGAGTATGTGAGTTGAATCGGTTCGTTTTATGAAAGTGGTTAATGGTGTTACTTTGGTTGAATGTGTAGTATTGTTATATTCCGGGGTGAGCCCAAAAGGTTTGCAGCTAGATATTAAATTTTAGTTACCCCAGCATATGCATTGGGAGGCATACCATCAGAGATAGCGAGAGGACCAGAAACTTTAAGAACACATTCCAGAGCAGGCGTGGGATAGTTATCACAAAGTACACAGAATTTCATATTAATCATATTCCCTGTGGTTTATTCAGTATAACACGGTGTCCCTACATCACACACAAAAGATAAAAAGGAATAAATCGAAGGGATATGCTACACACACGCGGTTACATTCACACAATTCACATACATCTCAACACCAGACACTCGACCAGAAGTGACGCTAACACGCAGCACACAAAGGAATCATGCCTACTTCCCTCACTTTCCACCGCCAGCTAGGATCACCAGGTAGCCAGTGGCGAGTCGTCACGCCCGACGAACTTCAAAGCCCCAAGTGAAAGAATTACCCCGACAATACTGTCGCCAATTACGCAATAATGTGTCTGGCATGACGTACACGCCACAGTGTATCAATTGTAATGAATATATATACGCAGTGGGGTACTGAATTTGAGAATCCTGCAATTAAAAATTGTTTCCTTCTTTTTTATTGTAATTCTGTGTAGTGGTGCCCGCTAAAGAGTCAGGGATGTGTCCGGGTCTCAACCGAAGTGTTAAACTTAGTACGAATAAATAATAAACCAATGAATTTAAACAAGTTAACATGTTTAACAGCCTTTTTCTGTAAAGAAAGCTATAACCTATAATTTTATTATATCTCTACTAGGAGCATTCTTTCAATCACAGATAAAACAATAGCGATTCCCACTGCAAGTTCCGCACGCCAGATGGCAGAAAATAATACACATATGATCAAGTTGCACTGATCAAACAAACAAAACGTGACCATGCAATTCTAACATGTTTTCGAAAACACGGCTAGTTATATTGCACATAAATATAAATATTTTACGATATTATTGTAATAAGTTTTGTGTGAATCACTTCATTTTATTCGTAAAATAGTCTAAGCACATGCCACGCATAATTTCTAAATCACGTACTCGAGAATTTATCCTTGATTTGGAAACCACTCGTGGCATTACTACAGATACCTTTTCTTTAAAATTACTCTATACCGATGTTTCTGCTATTATTTGTGGTATCTACAAAATGATTTTATACACACATAGTAGAGAATTTTATACAGGATGTGGCATAACACCGATTAACTTTAAGGCGTGATTCAGGGGTTATATTTTAATATTTTCTTATAAGGAATGCATGTCCATTAAGGTCTTGTTATCGAGCTAGAGGGCATTAAACTTTTTCAAACGCTGCGTCGGGTTAGATGAAATTTTGTCAAATAGATACTTGTTCCCCTATGGCATTGGAATGTCGCTTATGTTTTGTTTTCTTTCTATTTTGGTATAATTACTGTGTTCCGTGTTTAACATTGTTTATATCAGCATTAACATAAAACCTGTATCAAGGTTTTATCCTTCAAGGCGAAGTGGTAAGGGATTGCGTCATATAGATTATACGACACTCAGTGAACATTGGGGTTATGAATTTCAGCCATCAGGTGCTCCGTTTACTGGAAGGACTTTCAGTTTTACAGCCTATTATAAAAAATTTTCCATTTTACTTACGCAGAACTAGAAGACATGCATTACGTTTATGATGCCGTTTGGGGAAATGCGAAAAGGGCACGAGATACTTTTGCTGAGCATTACCCAAGGAGACATTTGCTTCATCGCAGTACCTTTACTGCCGCCCATCAACGACTGAGAGAAGCAGGAACTTTAGGAAAGAAATAATAAAAAGCGCATCCTTAGGGAGCGAAAAGGAATGTAAGAACAGTGAATCTAGAAGAGGAGTTCCTTGACGGGATCCATAATTCTCGTTCACAAGCACAAGAGCAACAGCTTATGCCATGCATACAAGCCAGTCTGTGGTTACTAGAATTCTGCGCGAACAGCAATTACATTCGTATCATCCCACCCGAGTTCAATCATTGGAGACAGATGACTTTCCACTCCGACTACAGTTTGTCCAGTGGTTTCTTCTACATTGTTCAACCAAGATTTCCTACAACCATATTATGGACGGACGAGAAGGTTCTTACTCGAGAGGGCATGTTTAACACACATGTCACATTTGGACAAAGCAAAACCCTAGAGCTATTAAACTTACAAGTTACCAACACCGGTTTGCAGTAAACATTTGGGCTCGTATTGTGAATGACACGCTCATAGGGCTTACTAACTACTTCCACCATTTACCTACAGATTTTACAACATACTTGTCTAGAACATCTGGAAGATGTTCCTTTAGGAATACGCCAATTAATGTGGTTCCAAGGCGATGAGGCACCTACGCATTATTCCGGTGACGTAAGGGATTTCCTAAGTATAACGTATCCTGAACGTTGGATCGGTAGAGGAGCACCGAAATCATGGCCAGCACGTTTACCAGATCTAACCGCTTTGGATTCTTTTTCCCTTGGGGACCTGTTCAGACTCCTGTGTACGAGACGCCTGTCAATACTGAAGAAAAGCTGATGGCCTGGATAGTATTTGGTGTTTGTATGTTCTGGATAAATTAATGGTTATTTAATTGGCCTAATTGATTTTAATAGGGCTTAATTGGTCTTTCGTGTAAAGCCGACCCAAGTGGCATGTATGTTCTGGATAAATTAATGGTTATTTAATTCGCTTAATTGATTTTAATAGGGCATAATTGGTATTTCGTGTAAAGCCGACCCAAGTGGCATGTACGTTCTGGATAAATTAATGGTTATTTAATTGGCTTAATTGATTCAATTGGTCTTTCGTGTAAAGCCGACCCAAGTAGCATGTATGTTCTGTATCAATTAATGGCTATTTAATTGGTTCAATTGGTTCAATTGGTCTTTCAGGCAAAACCGACCCAAGTAGCGGGTACGTTCTGGATCAATTAATGGTTATTTAATTGGTTCAATTGGTTTTAATTGGTCTTTCGTGCAAGACCCGACCTAAATCCCTCCTCAAGGAAAGTACTGGCTGGGGGTGGGGGAGGTAATTACTTTAAGAATGAAACATGATTCACCGACCGTGAGAACCAATGCTACACCGCTTTCCCATGTTGTCTAATAAATCTTTCAAATCTGATACAGTTGCAAATTTAAAAATTAATGGACCGCATCCGTGAAAGCTAATAGACGGCTATTCTTCGCTTCAAGCTCCGCCCTCAAACCCTATGACCGCGCATGCGCCGCCCTATCCTTCTGCAATTATCCCCCACCATTATACCACTGCTATATAAGTCTCAGGCCTAGCACCCTGAAAGTATTATTTGAAGGTTTTTGTAGAAAGAGTTTCTCAATCTGCACGTTATTAGTATGGCAGGAATGGAAGATTTTTGGAGTGAGTGTGGAGAGGAAGCGTACCACTACACCTACCACCACAAGGAGGAGTGCAATGGGTTCATACATTCAATTGTCTGTAACATGCCCTCATATCATGACCAGATGTCTTCAAGAGAAATATGCACAGAGAACTGCCCAGTCTACAGAAGAAGGTACCTGTAAGTAGACCCTCTTTTTTATTCCTTTCTAGCAAATACTATGCTACATCTAATCTTTAAAGAAAGTAACGAATTTGAAATATGTTCGTTCTTCCAGAGGAGGGGATGCAGATGAGGAACAACACAGAGGCGTGAATGATGTCGATGTCCTTGTAACCACCCATGCAGTCCAATATCATTCTGAATTTTGTAATGGTGATACGCATGCAACCCTATGCGAGAAGCCAGAGGTGCACGATCAAATGAAGTCGTACTTCCTGTGTGATGAAAACTGCGCTGTATTCTTACTCAGGCGGGGAAGCCTAAGGTAAGTGGCATTGAAAATATCTAGATGCTCTTACCCTGCACGGGGTTGTAGAATATCTAATGTTTAAAAAATAATTAAAATTGTTCCAGAAATTGTCAGACAACGCCTATTCCTACAGAGGACATAGATGAAGTAGATTTCCCGAATGTACCGCAGCTTTTGATGACTTTGGATGACCAAGAGAGGCCAATCAATTTGCAAGTAGATGGCGATATGCTCCAGGTGACTCCTGAACATTCACCCAGGAAACGAGCAGAATTACACAAAGCAATACAGTGAGTATTAATTTCAAATCTATGAAAGAACACGCATGCTTTAAATAAAACTACATCGCTCCCATTCATGCTGTCTAACATATGCAATTCCTTTCAGGAGACCTGCGAATTTATTTAAAAATGATTTTTCTAATAGACGCAATATGTAATGTTTCAGGTCCGCTACTAAGAAGCCCACCAGGAGGAAGAACAATAAAACCTTTGAAGATCTCCATAGGAGGTTGGCGCTATTGGAAGAGCGAATTACCTGCGCTAACACCCCGAAGAGAGATGCAAGCACCCGCACTCGTGCTCCAAGGCGGCTACACCTCAAGAAGCAGTAGTGTCAATATAGGATTGTATTATGAAACCCCAGTGCTCCTCATAAAAGAAACAGACAATAATAATTTCGTGTATATGACAAAATATGATTGGCAGATAATTCAAAAAAGTCTCGCAGAATTCGAAACATATCTGAAAGTGAAGAAGTGTCCGAACAGAGAGTACAGTGAACATGTTGTATTCTCCTATAATATCACGGTGTTTATGGAAAGTGCAAAAATTACACTTTTTAATACGTCATTAAATTACGGTGAAATTCATTTGAATTATGATGTACTATCACTAATAAAAAGACTCGAATCCTATATAGATAGACATCTGCAGAACCTATGTATTGTAAATGAAGACACATATGTAGGGACAAGGATCTGGAGGCAGAAGGCGCTGGAAATGTATAATAAGAAAATAAAGAAGTAAATATATCTTTTATAACTTGCTTTTATTCACGAAAAAACCCCCATACACTTCCTTATATCAAGCATAAAATAACTACATTTAAATTAAAGACTGCATCACATGAGACAGGGGCTTGTATGTAAATACTTTGTCATGAATTATCAAGCAATACAAAGATGTCTGTGCAGGAATATTTGCACTAGTTTGAATTTCCAGTCTAATATTGACAGCTCCATTTACAACCTCCTCAGGCTGATGTGAGCAGTCAATGACAAATATCGGTGCATGTTTAAGAAAATCTTTTCTCCTCAATAAGGGGTAATTCTCTCTCGAATAATAGGAGCTTTGGAATTTTGAATACATTTCATATAATGAGGCAAATCTAGAGTTTCCAAAGTCCAAGTTCATATCATGGTAGGGATAACATTCACTATTGAGGTACAGTCTCAAATTGGTTATGTTGCAATGATCAAACTCGGAACAGTCTTTAGTTGCATTATTTACTCTCGAAGTCTGCGCTCCCACAATAACAAATCTTGGTTTCTCGGGTCTCGATGTTGTTGCAACATTCCATGTAAATGATCTAGTTTGAGGTACCGCAGGCTGAGTATGCAGATCCATACTTCGAAAGGCTATATGTAATGGCCTGTCTGACTTGACACTCTTAAGGATCTCCACCTTTTCACCATCAGAAAGGCGTATTATAGGCATCCGCCACTCGATACGTGTAAGTTTAACAATAGCATTTTCTTCTCCTTCGGTTGCCATAATACAGTTTTTAGAGTCCTTGGATCGAATCAGGACCAGCTCAAACTTGCTGTTGAGTATGAGGTCCTTGTGATCATCTGAAAATCCCAGAAGCATTGACAGCGGTACTATAGCGTTGAATGCTCCACTTGCAGGATGCACAATATCCACATCTTCTCCAGGGTAGCACCATCCAGCATTGAGTAAACGGTTGGATTCCATAGAGTTGAGTGCAGCATAGTTGCGCATAGTTGATGTAATCCCTGGATTTCTTGTTCTGTCTATAGCCGATCCATTCATGTCCAATCGAATCTCGTCAAACATAAATGCAATAGCATTATTGGTGAGCCTTGCTGTAGTAGTTGTTCCATTAGGTTTAGTAACAGATCCCTCAATGTAGAGATAACTCCGGTTAGGTAGAGTATATAAATCTTCAGCTTGACAAGGGATTCTAATTTCATCATTCGCATCCAGAGCCGATGTATTATACGGTAAAAACACATGCTCCTCTTCTTTAGCAATCTTGTCCTCAAATGTAGGTGTTTCCGTCACATTGAAGATGTCCATCACAGAATTCTGAAGCCCAATGCTTCAAGGAACCTCCTATTGCTCGATGTTAACACACTGAGTGTCGCAGGTAGAGTATGATGTATACGACGATGCGCAGGCTTATTATATCCTCGTAGGCGTCTTCTTCTGCTAAAATCTATTCCCATTACGACGTATGTGAAGTCTTATGCTTATATCCTCGTTTCTAAAGTTGATGGGATGACCGTTCTGGTCGACTACTCGAAGAGTGATTTGATCGATAAAGTTAGTGTCTATGATAGGCAGGTAAATGGGATTTGAAGGCTCTTGCGAAATGTGATATCCTGGCGGAACAGAAGGGAAAAACTCATAGATCGAGTGTCCGCTTTTACCGTCGATGAAAGAGCCTGTTGCAATACTGCACTCGATTCGTATTATGCTCACCTTAAATATGTTTACTAGGAAATCAGATTCAGTCACTTGATTAGCAGGAATGACTTTGCTTTCACTGAAGCCTAAAAGGGATCCAATAGAGCATTCCCTTGAAAAATCCATAGGAAAAGGACATTTAATTTCAGCCTTCATTGTATTATTATTAGGCCGAATAAAGAAGACATCCTCATCCAATTGAAGCTTATCTTTGATGTATGCATTAATATCAGTAATCTCATAAGTTCCATGAGGTATATCAATGACTTTAAGATTGTCGTTGTAAATGTAATGAAACTGATTATTGCTATGATCCACATTGGGAATAGAATAGAAGGTTTCAAAATTCAAAAGAGCGATCTCATAATATCCTTTAGGATCGATCCTCAGAGGAGGATTCAGGTGTGTTGTCAGAACAGATTCATTACCGCTAACGGCAATAGTGTAACTCATTGTGATAGAAATTGTAAGCACAAGTGCCCACAGATGACTGAGCTAAAACTCTGAAACCTCTCAGTATTATACATTAACCTAACACCTCTGAGATACCTTCTATCTCTTTAGGAGCCTTTAGGTTCCCAAAGCTATCGAAATAAAATGCAATGTTACCCTCCTTCCTTACAGCAACCTAATGGGTACCTTCATTCTCTGAAGAATCGAGATTGACGATAATCCTCTCATGGTGATGAGGCTTTGTAGGCAACTCATCAATCATATATACACCTCTAAAATGCGGAATCTTTAAACGTCTAGCATACATGTCGAGATCAATGTTACTCAAGGCTTTTTCCGGGACAAGTACAGTCCTCTTCCAGAGTTTTTTGAATTTCCATTCTTGCTGTTGCGTCTCTTCTTTTTGACATTTCTCGTCTTATTCTTCTTCACTTGAAGACCTTTTCCTTTTGCTTCTATCTCTCTGTTATGTCTTGCCATTTCTGCAAGCTGTTTATCTGCAGCCTTTTTCTTATTCACTGCTGTGGCGATTTGAGCTGCTCCTCCAGCTGCAGCACCTAGGGCTGCAATAATAGGAATGAGAGGCAGAAATCCTCCATGCTTTTTCTTCCTGGAGCCAGCACCTACAGCCACCTTGCCCTTCATAATTGCTGTAACTAGCCTGGCGGCCAACTTTTCTCCTAAAGTAGCGTCCGATCCCTGTACTCTTTTCCACGCCTTCTCGGCTAAGATCTTATCGGCTATATTTCTCGTAGCAGAGTCCCTGTGCTCAGCGTAGGCGATGTCGTGCTGCTTACAGGCTTCGTCTAATGGGTTAATTCCGGGGTCTCCTCTCTGTAGGCGTTTTTCCAACTTCGTACCCGGACCGCAATATTTGTAGCCCGGCAAATGTGCTTCAAAGGGCAGCCAATTAATAAGAGAGTTAATTAACCCAGAGCCTCTGGAGATCTTGATCCTCCTAGCTCCCATGATAGACTAGCTGACTTTAAAATAGTATTGGACTTTTATACTCCCAAGCTACAAACTGAAATCCATGCGCACCTGGTATATATGTATATATATACATTAAGCATGCTTTTTTATATTTAGTTATTAAGATGGATCTCGTGAAGCAAGATTGCTCCCTGTCCATTCAGGTGCTAGACTTTGAAAGTGATTTTAGATGCAATCGACACGGAAAGTTATTTCCCTCTAATGTCAGAGCTCTTATTCTAGGCAGCTCAAGCGCCGGAAAAACTAATGTATTACTGAATATGCTGCTTCATGTGAATGGTTTACGTTTTGAAAACTTGTATATCTATTCAAAGTCCCTTTACCAGCCAAAGTATCAATATCTCATCAAGCCACTCGAAAACATTGAAGGGATAGAAGTGAACACTTATGAAGATGGAGAAAGTGTCTTACATCCCTCTGAAGTTAAAGAAAACTCCATATTTATATTTGATGACGTAATCACTGAAAAGCAGGGGAAGATCGCCTCTTTTTACAGCATGGGCAGACACCGTAATGTGGACTCTATATATTTAGCACAGTCGTATGCTAAAGTGCCTAAACATATAATAAGATACAACACGAACATGATTATTCTCTTCAAGCAGGATAATTTAAACTTGAAACATATATATGAGGATTATGTGAACACTAACATGTCATATACTGAATTTAAAGACCTGTGCAAGGGTGTTTGGGAACGTGTCTCGGAAGGAAGACCATTTGTAGTGATAGTTCCTGATTTCCCTATGAATGAGGGTCGATATAGGAACGGCTTCGATGTATATATTAAAGTAGAAAAGAAAGAAAAGGATCATTCATAGATCGAAATGAGTATTGACAGGTTCGGTTCACAGAGGTCTGCTCCAGTTAAAAGAGCACTTCATCAATTCATCATAAACCGAGATAGAAAAGGAAACTATCAATTTAAAAACAAAAGTCTATGCATTGTTCATGATCCCGAGGAAGACAATGACGCAAGCACTAAACGTTATGTTGACAATCTTACGACTTCTACCGAAAATCGAATGCAGGAATTCACCGAAAAAGTGGCATATCAGCGTATGGGTGAACTTGAAACTATGATAAGGAATCGCATCCAGAAATCGCTAGATGTATAATATGAGTCTCTAATGAAATACCTGGACAAACATGCACTTAAACGAGACGCTGGAAACAACATTATTCTAGATACAATAAGAATGAAGATAATATTATCACCTCAGGAGGACTACGATGTACCGAATAGGAAATATGTATCAGACTATGTTAATGCAAGAACACCAGCGATCGATTCAGATAGGAACGCTTCCTTTCAAAAAAGAAGAATAAGAGATATAGCAGATCCCATCGATGACAGTGATGCAGCTAGTAAAACGTTTGTTAAACACATTATTGGTAAAAAGCACAATGAAGCACAGCAAGCTCTAAACAGGAGACCAGCCTCTATTGGAAATGATATCACCGAAACAGTAGTGAAACATATGGAAACTATGGCGAGCCAACAGAGTTCCATGGATAAGCACTTGACAATAGCTTTGAATAATGTGAATATTCTTAAATCACAAGTGAATGTTATAAATGCGCTATTAGATCAAATGAAAGGTCACCACGTTTTTAGCCTGCAGACGAAGCCTTTCAGAGGGAATTCACTAAGATACACATTAACATCGGGTCTCGAATACTACAGAGCACCTGTAAACGGAGAGGTCATTGCATGCTATATGACATCGTCAACTCCTCCTTTTGTAAGAGCAGATACATTATTTGCTATAAACAATAACATAGTCAGAACCTTCCCTACTCCTATTGCAAATGGAGATACACTCACCTTTACTGCTTCGGCCAATCGAGCAAAAGATGGCCATATTCTAAATATCGAAATGAGTATAGCATATAAACTGAGGCCAACAGAATAGAACAGCTATATATTGAGGTGAATAACAAAATTCAAGATCATTTCAAGATCGACAGCGAGAGCATAAGACTTAAAGAATCTGTAGCCAGGCATACAAAGGCTATAAGGGAAAAGTTACGTGCACTAAAAGGACAAAAGTTTGAGACCCAGAGAGTAATGAGTGAAGTTCTTCAGCCAGTAGCAGAACTGTTACATGATATACTACAAATTCAGAAAAACAATAGTGTTACTTCAAACAATGAGGAGAGTCAGAAAAAGAGTGATCCACTTAAAGAGGAGAAAGATGAGAATATCTTAAGATTCCTGCAGAAAGTTCGAAGGAATGATAAGAATGAAATAGACAATGTCTACGGTGTGAGATACGAAGATGGAAGCTATATACTGGGGAACAAGATCATTAACTTCCTCAACAATAAAGTACGAGTAGGTGATGAAACGTACGAGGTGACACCTGGATTGAGTGAACTCATCTTCAAGAGGATCCCTGAAATGCATGTATATACAGAAGGGGATCTGGATACATATAGCAGAATATTGAAAGCAACACATGTTCATCGAAGAAACATCAGCAAGCACGGGCAGCTGAGATCAGGCAATTCCTACAAGTATAAAAGCATTATACGCCCTCTAGTAACGAAACACAAGGGTTTAGGTTTGCAGTGGAAGGAGCATCGCCCTGATACGAGGCAAGAATACATCTACTGGAACGATCCTAACGACCTGGTGAATCGCCTGAGGCTTCTCATTGCATCCAGAGACGCCGGAAATAATAATCACACACCAGAAATTGAAGAAATTATTCAAGAACTGAAATCGTCTAGGATTATAGCATGACGGTGAAGCAAGATATACCAAGAGAGCTCCATGCTCCCGCCCGAAGAAACTTCTTGCGTCGAAAGATCGTTAGCAAAGGTCTGCATGATCTGATGCAAATCGACTTGGTTGAGATGATCCGCCATGCAAATCTCAACAAGAATTTCAAATATATCCTGATTGCAGTAAACTTCTACTCTAAAATGGCCTATGCAAGGCCATTAAAGGACAAGTCAGGACTACAGGTTGCAAAGGCCATGGAAGATATACTAAAGGACATGGAAACGCCACCCAAGAATATACAGAGTAACAACGGAAAAGAATTTTATAACAAGCATTTTAAAAATCTAATGGCAAAGTATAATATCAATCACTACAGTACCTTTACTAATGTGAAGGCTGCAGCTGTTAAGCGTTTAATCAGAACTTTAAAGAATATGATGTATCGGGAGTTTCTAGCTCAAGGATCATATAAGTGGCTAGATCTTCTACCTAAAATCGTTGCAGAGTACAATGACACTTACCACTCAACCATCAAAATGAAACCCAGTGAAGTGAGGAACAATGACCTTCTTCTGACTGTTTACAAGTATAACCATCCCAAAAGAGAGAAGAGGAGTGCAAGGAGGTTTAGTGTCGGGGATTATGTGAAGATATCTAAGAATAAAGGACATTTCGAAAAGGGTTTTGAACCCAACTGGAGCGTTGAAATTTTCCAAGTGGCTCATGTAAAACGAACCAATCCTACCACCTACATCATAAAGGATAATGATGGAGATCATATAAAAGGAGCATTTTATGGACATGAACTACATTCTACACTATTCCCTAACACTTATTTAGTGGAGAAGATTTTGCGTAGGCAAGGAGAGAGGATTCTAGTGAAATGGTATGGATTCCCTAATAGCCAATGGATTGATGGAAAGGATTTATTGTAGCTAATACTGAAATAAAGAGTCTTAAATGCAGTACCTCGTGTTTTATTTACAGTAATTTGATTTCCCCCTTTGATACATTTAACTGAACAATGTACCATTAACATTGTATTATATAAAATAATTAAAAAAACACTAAAACTAATTAAATAAAATATATACAATTAATAAATTAGTCAATAAATAATCTATATACAATATAATACATGAGATGGGGATGTGACATCCAGGGAAGTCGGAATGGATTACGAGGCCCTAAGTGAATAATGGCCCCACGCGAGAGTTGCATGAGAGCCATCAATCATCTTGCGCTTCGTGTCTCCTCCATGCAATGCAATTTTGTTAATTTCCACAGTCGAGACTTTATGTTTTGTACTTCTGAAGCAAATTTGTTTAGCCAAAAATTTTTTATTTAAATCTTTTAGACACTCGAAATATTTCTCAAAGGTGATTGCTCGCATTCCACCTTTGGTAATCCCCTTTGCTTTCATGATGGTGCTGTTGTTATATTTATAGCTGTAGAGCTTTGCCCTAAGTCCAACGTACTCAGTCATCACCATGCCACCCAACTCATCTTTAAACAATCCAATCACTTTCTTGTTGGCCTGCTTTATGTCATATACATTATTTTGGTTATAATTTGATGTGTCAAAATGCTGGGGATTTGTTTTCATGAATTTGTAAATGTCTGTAGAAGTTTCGAAAATGAATGAATCTGTATCCATATAATTCAGGACCAGGTCATTCAGTTGGGGTTTCATTACTTTATAAAAAAAATTGTACATAATAAATTTTGAAAGATCGAGAATTGCATGGCCAATATAGATTGGTTTGTTCATGAGGATCTCCTCTCGAGCCAACTCTATGCCGACTAAGTTTTCATCAAAAATGTGGCTACATACATATGTTGGACGAGCCGTCAATTTCCGTGCTTGCTCCCAGGTAGGTACAATACGGAAATCTCTGTACTTGCGAACATTTTCAATGAACTTACCGTACATAGCGTTGTTCATTTTCTTCCAGAGGTTTTGACCAAACCTGGATGTTTCCCTGGCTCGCTTCTCGGCGTTAAGGTCAATGTAGATCTTAAGCCATTCAGCTCGGTCATACGATACCACCCGATGAATATGTCTCAATAGCAGCCCCAGATCTAGGCACTGTTGCAAGATTTTATAATGCAAGACATATTTGCTTTTGTTCTCAAGACTTGCAATCAGTTTCTTGTATTGGCTGCCGGGTGGTATCTCGCTCCGGGGACAGAGAGGTAGATCATTGTGTGCATCATGGAGATGGTCAGGATACTCCAAATCCACCTCTAGGACATATCCTGTCTTGGAGTCCTCAGGGATCGCAGCGAAGTCGATGGTGTCTATTTCGTCCCTATCAAGCCATCTGAGGTTCCCGTACGGCATTGGGGACGCCATGCTCTTGCCGTACAAGTTGTTGATGTCCCAGTATGATAAAAAGTTTCGAGGTTCATCAGATTTGTAGTCTGCAAGGTATTCGTGGTTGGCTTTGGAGTACCGCTTTGATACCGTGCAAAGCCCGCCGCGAATACCTTCCTCGAAAATTCTAGCATGTTGGGATCGCTTATTAGCTGGAACCTTGCTCTCGTTGTCTTAAGCATGGCATCGAAGGCTAGTGATGGCAGAGTGTAGTACCATGTAGGGTCCAGGTTATACATCCCTAGCGACAAGTCTCTAAACTTCTCGAATACATCTGCTAAAAGCAGAGTATCGGTCTTTAGGTAAAGGTCACTATATTCCCAGAGATTCTTTATGTTGAATGTGCTCCATACCTTAAGTGCATGAGCATATTCCTCCTCTGTGACACCGTCGAAAAGCTCTATAGGCGGGAGCTCCTCTTCTTGGAGCTTCTCGATGGTATCCAGGTATGTATAGGGGAATATGCCCTTGCACTTCATTAGTTCCAGGTGTTCTGGATTAGAATACTCGCATTAGTGACCTTGAAGTCATCAGCGCTCAGCATGTCTGCCAAGCTAGATAACTTGTCATCGAGAAACTTGTAGCTGTCGAGAAATCTGAAATTAATGCCCTTGTACCATTTAGTAAATGCCAGATAACGTTCAGATGATTGTGCTATACATGAAATAGGAGCCTTATCATATGCCATGTGCCTGATCAAGAAGTGACTGTCATAATTGCTTAAGCAATGAAAGAAAATTGGAATAAAATTCGGCAATTCTCTATTCAAATTGCAAGCATTATGAGCCGCTCCAAGATATGCTCCAGTGATATGACAATGGTCCCTCACCCTAACATCATCTATAGCAAAATCTCTCCTGCATATGTGACAGTGATTAGCATTGTTGAAATCCAGGACATCCTGAGGCGACATATGCATGGGCTGTATTCGCCCATATATCTCTTTCTAAGTTCGCTGAAGAAGTCATTGAGTGCACTGCCACCTCTGAAGAGCTTAAATCTCGACAAGGACTGATCCTGTCTACATATAACCTTCAACGCTATCGATATCGCTTCATGTTCCTGTATGGTTCGGGTCCAGCTCTCTGCGTCAGAGGGTTCACATGAGAGGACCTTCCTCAAAACAGATTCGATATCTGCATAAATCACAAAAGGTACAGGGGCACACTTTGAATATGCATTAAATTCCAGAACCTCATTCTGCTTTGGCATTTTGAGGATCTGACATTTATTGCATTTCAGTTTATGCACTCTCAAGGCATTCTCATTAGAACACCTTGTCATGCATGCCTCGCATAGCCACACTTTTCTGCAATTATGTGTTATCTGACTTCTAATAAGCCTCGATAGGTTGGTGATGAGGCAGTAGTTAGACTTGTCACCCTCTTCAACCATTAAGAGGTTCACTTGTCTAGCCTTCCTCTCAGATGGTTTATGAATAGACTCCACTGAGTCGTTGGCATTCAGGGCAAATACAGCTATACATACATCTGGATTCTGCTTCTCAAAGCGTTCAATCTGATCGAGGGAAAACGGGAAAGTAATTCCAGCATAATTGAACGCTTTGAATAGCAAATCCTGTGGGTATGAATATGGTCTATTTTTGTTGACTTTTGCAGGGTATGTGGAAGCTAGCATGCACCAAGCGAAACAGAAATGATCGGCATTCTGAATATTAAGAACTGCCTTCTTTCGCTTGATGCATGCTGGCAACTCTATGTATCCTGAAGCACGAAGGGGATTATAGTTTGCTGCGCTATTTATCAGCGAGTGGATTGCGAACAGTGTCTGTGAACTAGATTGGCCTTCAAAACAGGCTAGATTTTCTAAAATTTCGTTTTTCATTGCATGAAAGATGACATCGAGGTTAGATGATTGCTGGATCTCCTTTGTCTTGGAATTGAGAAATATCGATTCCACTTTTTCATGATCTGGTGTCTGGATTAAGTATGAGACGTTCAATGAACAACTCATCTTTATCCCAGACATACTCTTCTTTAGAGTGGATTCGATTTCCTTAATAACGAGAGCCCTGCATGCCTCGAGAAACTCGCTGGGGTCAATTATCCCAGCCGTATTTTCAATTTTACTATTGAAAATACGACCTTTGAATGCAGACTCTATTACCCTACATTCTAGGTCATCGTAATCATTTCGACATACCCTTTTTGCCGGTGGTGGTGAGGATGAATCAGTTTTCTGGACTGGTCTGGACGATGTTGCTGCGGGTCCGTTAACATGTGGTGCGTACTCCTGATGGTTTAATTTGCGGGAGGGTTGGCTGCTGCACATTCCTTCTTCAGAACCACGCTCCTCTTCTGCTTCACGAAGTCTCTTGACACCTTTTCTCAAAGCCTCATTAGCCTGAGGCTCTGGCTCAGGGTGTAGAGGTTCAAGATCTGCAACAATAGGAGCATCACATTGTTAGCATCTGTGACAATCAAGCAGGCAGTCTTCTAGTAGAAGACTTGGGAATAAATTGCATCAATATTAGTGTTAAAAGAAGTGAAAGACTTACCTTGGCATGACTGAAGCAACTCGATGAGCGCGGTCTTGTACCCGCAGTTAGTGCAGGTAAAAATTCCCTCCATGGGTGTATCCTCCCTGTCGTTATTTTGGACGACGCTGAAATTCTCAATAGCATCTCCGAAACCTGGCGGAGGTGGGATGATAAAGTCCCCCGCATTATCAGCATCAAGCCACTGCCCCGTCGTCTATCAATGGTGATAGTGGTGGTGGTGACGGTAGAGTGCTGGGCCCAGGAGCGTCCTGTGCCGGGACAGGTGAGTGGCGGACACGTCCTGCCAGACTCAATTTGTTTGTCTTCGAGTTCATAGGCATCTTCACTGGAAAATAATAATTTAGATATGTAAACTTGATGAATGAAGAAAAGGATAATTTCCCTATATTCTATACTTCATTTTTTGGCATATTACCGCTTTTCAACCTTTTTTTCAGTTTTTGACATTCGAGGTTAAGCTTTAAGTATGTTAAGCTTTTTGTATGTCGTAAGAGTATTTTTTATATATTATGCAAGCTATTTTATAGAAGATTACAGAGTTTCAACGAAAAATTCAGAGTTAAGTTAATTTTTGTTAATTAGTATGTTAATGAAGTATTTTCAAGCATTAATTGCTTTATTAATTATAAAATTAGCTAATAGAAGACCTGTCTTAAGGTTGCTGGAGTTAAAATAAATTGCAGTTGAAAGTAACTAAAGTCCCCAAATAACTACTACTATTTGCGCTTGCATTCTCATTTTTAGTCTACTTTTGTATTTCTCTTCTGATTTTGTCGTAGTCCGTTTACGTGGAAATGGAACTTGATTTTAACGTATATATTCCTTTTCAATCGTACTTTAGCGTTCTGAAAATTGAATATTTGCGTAAGAGCTTGTTCAGATAGAATATATTATGTTTTAGCTTGCTTAAGCCCGGTTATTTTTTGTTACAGTATTGTCTTTAAAGCTTTTTGTGTGATGTTTAGACGTTGGTTAGTGATATATAAGTTTAAATATACATCTAGACACTGACCCTGCTACATTATTGCAAGACAAGCTTTACGAAGCTAGGTGATCACACGTTTTTTTTTAAATGCGAGATTCACTTTCAGTATCTTCACTCGACTTTTTAAGAATACATCACGCGAATTTCCTGTATGAAATCTAATATATGCACTTACCTTGCGAATTGAAATCTAAGATGAATTAGGTACTTGAAGATCTTTGCACTAACACACGCTATCACAATCACTGACGTTATTCCTTTAAGAATGAACTTTAACTCTCCTGCTTTCTTCTTATATAGACTTTGAAGTTCATTCTCCCTCTCCCAGAAAGAATGTGCAGAAGAATCCACTCCGTAATCGAGTGTTTTGATTGGTTAAACAATATTAGCTGGCTATATCTATCCTTGTCTAGTGATTCACGTTTCGTTTCCCCCAGGATCTTTAATCACGTCTGATGAAGTTATAAATGTATTTGACGCCGTGTCTTAAGTAATATATTCTCGTGTACTGTTAATGAATTAATAAAGGAAGTGTTCAATTACTCTTTATTGTATGAATCATACATCTGTGTGAGAAACGTTAAACTAAATTGCCCTTAGACAGGAAATTGTAAATCTTAATGAACTTAAGCAGCTTAAGGGAGGGAACTTATTGATGGTTGCAGCTGCCTTTTGGTGTGCTGTTAATTAAATAATAAAGGCATTGTTCAATTACCTTGTATGAATCATACATCTGTGGGAAATATTAAGATAAATTGCCCTTAGACAGGAAATTGTAAATCTTCATGAACTTAAGTAACTTAAGGGAGGGAACTTTTTGATGGTTGCAGCTGCCTTTTGGTGTACTGTTAATTAAATAATAAATGCATTGTTCAATTACTCTTTATTGCATGAATCATACACCTCGTGGGAAAAAAGATACAAGACATCTTTCCCGTTGTTATAACTAAGTATTTTAAATTTCTCTACTATGTAGAGTAAGTAAGGGAAGTATTGTATTCCACCCAAAAATTCGATAACGAGATTTCACCGGATATTTATGTTTTGAGACCCCCTGTTTTATTGAGAACTATTTTCGAGATATTGCTTGTTATTCCCTTAAATTCCCCAATAATTATATTTTTTCTCGAATTCGTTATTCATTTTTTATGTCCTAGACATGTAAAGAGAATGGAATGCGTCACATGGCAACCCGCTCTTAAACGATTTGACTAATGCTTAAAGCCTACCGTATTCCTCTTGCAGCTAGTAGAAGCAAAGCAGAATAAGCATTTGTAAAAAAAAAAAAGTTTGTACAAGAGTAGAGAAAATCAGGTGAGTGTAACATATGAGAATTTTTTAAATGTGATTCGTTTTTATTTCACTGTACATACAGCTTGTAACACTGTAATTAGCTATCTCTATAAAGAAACGTTTTTGATTATAATTTAAGGTGTGTTTGACTCTCATGCAGTTTTAATGAAAAATCAATAGCGGATTGGATACTGTTGGTATGTATAGTTCTGTAGCCTTCTGACATCTCTCGTGGATAAAGCGAACCTTTAGCAGTAGGGGACGAGTCTGACAATGGCCAGCATCGTTATATGAGAGGGGAAGCCAACCGAAAAAATCAATAGCCTCAATAGATGACCGTCTCTGCTTATTATTCCCTTATACGAAGGGTGAGTCAATAGCCTTAATCACCGGCATTATAGGTGACTGTCTGTCCCAAAAATTGCTATACACATACTGTTGTAGCGTGTTAAGCCTGATTATGAGTGGGTATGTGTGTGTGTGTGCATGAGAGAGAGAGGTGCGATATATTGTCGTAATCTCTAAACGCTAACTCATGGAAGGTAGAGCTACTCGCAACAGATACTTAATACATACATATTTTTGATAACCGTGTACTCTTTATCCATAGTAGGGTGAACGTTCTTTCGGGATACACTATACCTCCATGATTGAAGCTCCAGACAGAGGGGACGCGACAGAAGAGTCGGGCGATCGTCTTTTAAACTGACGTGGAGGGAGACCTCACTGTATACATACACGGTTTTAAGTAGCATGTTATTCATGTCGTAGAAAGCATCAAGTCCCGGTAGGATGGTGAAAATTAAACATTTCCATTCGTTAGACGTGTTAGCCACAAAAATTGAAACTTGTATTTTTTATTTGATGTATATGAGGGGCGTAATTAGAATTAACGCTGTGTACTTTATAGGGGGTGAATCATGTCTCATAGCTGACTGGAAATGCATACATTATTTTGATTACCTCCCTCACCCAAAGCCGAGGAGAAGGGACCAGCCTTTAAATGTTTCTTCAAGTAAATGTCACCACGTGGACATGTAAGCGACCCTCGCAATTACCAACTCCAGCAATAACCATAAATTTTGATGTTGAACTCTCGTGGTGTTTAGGTCGGGTCTTGCACGAAAGACCAATTAAACCCGATTTAAGACCACCAACTCCACCAGTAACCTTGAGTTGATCCAGAAGACTCATGCACTATAGGTCCCCTTTGCCTGAAAGACCAATTAAAACCAATTGAACCAATTAAATAGCCATTAATTGATACAGAACATACATGCTACTTGGGTCGGCTTTACACGAAAGACCAATTGAACCAATTGAACCAATTAAATAACCATTAATTTATCCAGAACATACATGCCACTTGGGTCGGCTTTACACGAAAGACCAATTAAGCCCTATTAAAATCAATTAAGCCAATTAAATAACCATTAATTTATCCAGAACATACAAACACCAACTACTCTGGATCTTTGTAGCATTTAATGCTGTTTGTGATATGCCACATATTTTTGAAAGAACTCTGCAGTCATTGCAACGACGCTATCAACTATGATTCGAAGTCAAAGGTCGGCAATTTGAACATATTTTATAAACACTTGTTCAATTTCCCCCTCTAGTTTAACTATGTTTGAAGCCTTTTAAAAACACATCACTGTATCATTTTAACATTGTTTTTATTCCTCTCAAGTAATTTGTATACTGTTGGGGAAGTTTGACCAACATTAGTATTATTTGCATATTTTATAGACATTAAACTGCATAAGCAGCTGCAGATCGGCTAAAAACATCCGATGTGATTCATTCACATCACCTTCTCTACCCTCTATCGTTTATTAGTGGTTATACAAACTATTCTTACTAAAGCTTATTTTTTTATCCATTACATTTTAATCAAATAAACCTTTGCAGAAACAGCTACATTATACATTTCTTAAAGATACAAACGGAAAGCCGACAGTCAAATGTTTAAGAACTGGATGCTATATGCTGGCCTTAAAGACCATACTCTTTCCATACAATCGCGAACTGTTGACAGGACTTAAAAGTAGTGAACAATTCAAATAATGAATAACGGATCTCTTTAAAAAAAAAAGGATTTGAAATAAATTGTGTGTTTTAAGCAGATCTACATTTTTCGTGTTTTACGTTTCCGTGTAGCACTTAACGTTAACGTTGTGCAAGATTATACAAAATTCCTTCCGAAAGAAGAGGACCTCAAACTATTCCCAGAAAATTCAGAATATACATTTTGTCATATAAATATCTTTAATGTGTGGTATTTTAATCAAAATCGTTAGCCATTTTTTAGAAAATAAAAAACTTCGAAAAGTGTTCCACGTAAATGCCACTTTATGGTGGGGATTTTGTTCAAAATCTTTGTCACCCATCTTTAGAAGGTATTGAACCTAAATACGAAGTTTGGTATTTATCAGACTTTTTGTTTTTGAGTTATGCTATTTACAAGCACACTCATCAACATGTTTCTAAAAATGCTTGAATTGGATTCAGGGGGCCTCAAAAGATGTATTTCCGATGAAATATTGATATCGACCTTTGGGTCAGTAACTTCTCTTCCGTGGTAGAGAAAGTAAAAATATTACGGTCCCATCTCGGAGTCTTGTGTTGATATTCTATGTTCTGTTTTGAGTATAAAGGATAAATATTTTCTATTATTTGCATTCCTCGTCAGTGCGTTAAGCTGAGCTATATATTTTTAACAAACCATAAATGCAGAGAGATAAAGGAATGACTTCTACATCATTTTTTGAACAGCTGACCGACGTTGAATGTCAATCTGGAATTTTTCAAACAAGACTTTGCTACCGCACATACAGTTGATGAGTCATTTAATTTAGTCCAGTAAAGAATTACAGCCCTCACGATCCCCTGATTTAACTGTATGTAATCTATATCTAGGAGAACTTTAAAGTAAGCTGTATACAATAAAACCCATTCATAGTAGGAACTATGACGCAGTATTTTATATCACAATACTGTGAATGCCAGAGTGATTGTAGTGTAAATTAGCATTATTGTATGACAATGATTTGAGATGTTTGTTAATTATAAGCATTGTTAGGAAATAAGTTTACACGACCTCACTGAAACTGACAATAGGAGCGGGTAACAATGAGCGAGGGGATGAGTTGTTTATCAATTATAAGAGACAAACAAATGACGTCAGAGTAGCGCGCTTTTCTTTAGAAATGGAGGGAATATCTTCCCTAGAGCATATGTGTTCGTAATTTTGATTGGATATAAAAATAGACGCTAATGTTGGCGCGTTTTATTAACCAATAGCAGCTCTGTTACAATGTTTAGGCATATCGGGGTGAGGGAGTATACATTCCGAGCCAGAGGCGGGCAACGCGCAGTTCTACAGAATCATTCACAAGGCAAACGTCGCGCAGTCCAACAGAATCATTCACGGGTTACACGTCGCACAGTTCAACAGAATCATTCACAGGTTACACGTCGTCGCGCAGTTCAACAGAATCATTCACAGGTTACACGTCGCTCAGTTCAACAGAATCATCCACGGGTTACAGGTCGCGCAGTTCAACAGAATCATTCACGAAGTACACGTTACGTAATTCTACAGAATCTCTCGCGTCGTAAAGTTAGTTACAAAAATGTGAAATACTCGAATTAATAATGTGCGGCAAATAAGTGATTATAGTTACATTCGAAAATATAACAGTTTCAGCCGGGCGTGTATCAAGAGTATTTATGTGAAATTAATTAATTGTGACAGCAATAAAAGTGTAAAAACAAATTCTTTTATCAGTGTTATCTTTTAGTAACAACTCTTTTCGGTTTACACACCCTGTTCAAGAGATTTGCTCGACTGAGTAATAATAGTTAGCCGGAGGACAAAGAACCCAAAATTCAAAATTGTAAAACAATAACAGGCGCTCAGCAAATAAGATAACACGAAAGATACCGCGACAACTAAAAGAACACATCAGGCAACAAATTCACTCATTTTCGGATATTGGATCTCGAGTGTGAATGCAAATTTTTTTAGTTGATGTCAGAAATTTGTGGATAGAGAAGAACAACATTTCCAGCATGTCTTATGATAAGGTACATATATGCTTTTTGTCATTGTGATTGTAACTATAATTATCAGAACGTGAAGAGGTTACGGGGATATTATAACTGTTTCGGCGGGAGTTCGAGCTGCTGCGACCGGCGCGCGAGTAGCCATGCTGCGGCCACAGTGGAAAAGAAGCACTGTAGAATCGTCACCTATTGAAATAGTGTTCTTGTTCACACCACTTCAGCTGATAACTATTACCTGTATCGGACAATCAATTTTGTGCCGCAGATGTTGCTTTATACGTCAATAAATCTACTAATATGAGTCCTCACACATTCCTCGTCTTGGACCAGGAATAAACCCACAACCTGGCGCACGGACAGCCAGATGGTAGCTCAGGTGGAACCAAGAATCGTATGAGTCACACGCTATGCTCTCCGCTGCTCATTTTCTACAAAAAGCATAACACAAAAAGCAGAAAAATAAACTTTTATTAGAAAAAAAACAAACAAAAACAGGAGCTAAAGAGAGGACATCATTCCATCTCAGATCAACAAGGATTGAACCTTGTTATTGCAGATGTACTTAGTTTCTGGTATATCCCTAGTACCTGTGGATGCTGGAAATTGTATTTTTCTATAAAATTGTAAGAAACGCTTAAGATTACCAATCTTATTACATAATTCTCTATTCGTCATAGAGAGCCATCATTTTGCTCATTTAAAACTTATTTTAATGTCCTTTTATTTAATACGCGTAGCAAAAATACTAAGTTCACAGATTTTAAAGCTATTGATCTATATTAGCTTTCCATGCTTTATCAAATTTTGGAAAATACTGAGTATGCTACTGAAAGAATGTAAATCTGCAATAATTTCATATCAAAATTTTAAGCACGTTTTAGAAAAGATAACAGAACAACAAAGGCGGTGCCGTGGCCGCTCGCCGCTTCACCAAAGCGGCCCAAGTTCAACCCCAGGGACCTGCATGTGGGACTTGTGGAAAAAGCGGCGTTTGGGCGAGTTTTATTCGGGTTCTCTGGTTTCCCCCGCCATGTAACATTTTACCGTGCTCCATACTCACCTTTCCTATCATTCATCTATCATTCAGTTCCTCGCTCTCACCCTGGGCGTCTGGCTGATCACCCACCCCGTTCTATCACTCTCTGATGCGCAGGCCCTCTGTCCCCCGTCAGGCGTTTGCCCCGGGCGTTGTCGTACGTCCTACATTACACACTTATGTACTTGCTACACTGATACAACTTGTATAACATTTTTACATTCTTTTCCTTAACGGATTATCCTCATCTTTGAAGAACTTACACCCACAAAGACTTACAAGCTAATGCCTTGGGTCAGTAGTCTGTCAAGGAGCTAGCAAACTCTGTATATCCAGGATGGGTGATCAGCCCAGTGCCTGGTATGGCGGTGAAGAAGAAAAAATGTTGCTTCAAATTATCCAACCTAGCATTCCCCTAGCGATCGAGGAAAAGCCCCGAAAAAAACCTTTGGTGAGATTGGTCGTCCCCGGGGATTTGAACCTGGAACCTCTCGAATGTGGGTCACAGACTTTACCTCTGAGCCATCCGGCTCGGTTACTTTAGACATTATTATTATTATTATTATTATTATTATTATTATTACATGACTTTGATTGATTGTATAATATTGCACTTGTTACTATTCTATGTATTTTCTTGCATCTGCGTGCATTGTTGTTTTAGTGTGAGTAAAAGCATTCTATATCTTAAACATGCACATTTATACATATTAGATATACTGTAAATATTTTTTTTCTATTGAGTATGTCTATAATAGCAAGTTGCTGCTCTCTGACAATAAAGCTTAATAACACTCCTGTTATTTACATTATTTTTACTATGTATTTCACAAAAATAGATGCGCTTGGAAAGAACCTCAGTACATTTCATTATATTTTATTAATAGACAATATAATGATAACATTAAGAAAGGCGAACAAATGTTTAGCTCAGTATAGTAAATTCATTAGAAACCCTTTGAGAAGTTAATTGTTTTAATATCTATTTATTCATCATTAAGACCTCCACCAACTACACTGCCTTTTTAAGGAGAGAAAATACAAGACCTGCATTGACAATATTTTTTTACAACCTAATACCTATAATATAATCCAGTACAATGGTATCCTTATTGAAATTCCACCTTCTACCCCATTTTCAAAATAAAAGTAATTACCAATAACAATAATAATTGTAATAATATGAACTACAATAAAACAATAAATGAATAGCAATTAAAATATAAATTTTAGAAATTAAATTAATTTAAATAATAGAGCAAATAAACAAGTTGTATGCAAAAAATTATTTATAGAAGCAAAATAAATGCAAACTGTGAATACTTATATAACTAGGAATATAGTTAAGCAGTACTAGTGATTGCGAAACACATATAGTTTCCTTAATGAAGAGACAGAGCAGCAAATAAATTCAATGAAAATTTGTTTAATATTTTAATACTATAAATATTTTAATGTTGACTATAAATGCAAAATAATTTGAAAATGTATTACAAATTGGGTGGAATTCAGGTAGTCATATTGCATTGAGAGCTTCAGGGAATGGGAAGAGGTGAAAGAAAATGGATAAAACCAAAAATATTTTGTTAAGAGTATGTAAAACAGAGCTGATGTTAGTTCCTTGAGCTAGGAAAAGAGAGTTATTAATGGAGAAAATATTTAAGTATTTGAATAGCTTATAGCAGTTGCCTGGTGAGCTCCTTTAAAAACTTTTCTAAAACAAATATGGGATTCAAGATAGGAATGCATCGAGCTGGGTTTCCCAAATACACAAGGAGTCTTACAAATGGGATGGAATATATTTGGACAAATAAAAAGAATGCCAGGAAAGGCTTTCGGAGAGGCGTTTGACAGTTTGAGGACATGGATACACAGAATATGTGAGTAGCTGTGAATGAAAAAACCTTTTTGATTGTCTTGAGTGGTTTAAAGCCTGATGGTATAAGAGAAATGTGTGTGGGTATTTGCTGCGGTATAAGAAAGGTGGTTCAGAATAGGAGTTTGGAAAGGAAGGGTTTTAGGAAAACTGAAGAGGATTCTGAAAATTAATTTAACCCTGGTCTTCAAAATGTAATGTGTTATCATCAAAATACATGTTACATAATGTCCGAATATGCGTTTTCTAATTAGCCTTAATGCAAACTACTATATACTCAACTTGGTAATGCACTGTGAAAACCTAAAAAATTCACGCATAACATTTGAGCTGCTTGACTTCATAACAGTATGTTAATGCAATAAAATAGATCAATAAATGCATATTTTATTGTTCTCAGTGCATGTTCAAGAAATTTCCTGAAAGTTATATGCATTAGTTAATTTTAGAATGTTAATAACTGAATAATATATATAATACTATTTTAGTTACATATGTGGATAATAAATTTCACTTTTATAATCTTAATATGTGTTTGCACGGAAGAGATGTGTGATTTATATATTTTTGTGTTTGCCAGCTTATAGTCCAATGTGCTTGTTTAATTTAAAATGATAACCTGTGACATATCTGATATCGCTTGTATAACCTATGGACAATAATAAATTTAAAAAACAATATAAAGGAAGTCTACAAAATTACAGTCAGCTATGACCATCTGCTTCAGAGATAATGTAGTCTCTATGTTCTATGTTCGTTAATTAAAAAATACATACATTTCAAACGGTTCCTAACATCATACTCAACATTCTATTTTTATTTTTACAGTCCACCATAAAAACACCCCATTGGAGCTTTCTAAATTTTGAATGAAACTGTGAGAGAAAAAAATCTGATGTGTTACGCTCACATGACTTTCTCTACTCTTGTAAAAACTATTTTTACAAACGCTTATTCTCCATCTACTTCGTGGTAATCAAGATAAATATTTGCAGACTCTATCTTATTGCTAATTTTCTTGTAGGTGTAAGGGGAATATATATTCACAAGGGCAATATACAAATACAGTAGCCTTTAAGCATAGACATTACTCTTAATAGTTGGTTGCTAGGTGCAGCACCATTCTCTTTGCAACAGATTAATACTCTTTGCATATCCAAGACAAAAAAAATGAATAACGAATTCCCATTTGAGAAAATAAGTATCGAAAATTTTAAGGGAATAACAAGCAATATCTCGAAAATGGTTCACTCAACAAAAAAATGTATTTGACATAAATTGTGTATTTTAACGCGATCTACATTTCTTGTGTAGTAACATTTTGTCTATCTCTTATGGTTTACCAGTTATGCAAAAGTCGTTCACAATGAAGAATACTTTTGGAGACATACCCAGAAAATTTAAGATATACATTTTATTTGTCATGAAAATATCTTAAACATATGATATTTTAATCAAAATCGTTAGAGCCATTTTTGAGAAAATAAAAATTTTCGAAAAATGTTCCATGTAAAGGGTAATCTGGGGTGGGGTGATTTTCTTGAAAACCTTCGTGTCTCATCTCTGGAAGATACTGAAGCTAAATACCAAGTTTGGTGTTTATCCGACTGTTCGTTTCTGAGTTATGCTGTTCACAGATACACAGACAGACACACACACGGGCATGTTTCCAAAAATGTTTTTTTTTTTGGATTCATGGGTCTCAAAACGTATATTTCCGGTGAAATCTCGGTATTGAATGTTTGGGTGGAATACAATACTCCCACTACTTACTGTACGTAGTAGAGAAACTAAATGATAAACCTTCACAATTTAGGAATATATGAAAGTATTAAATAAAAAATAAGTAATTAGTAATTTCAATATGGGCACAGGAGTCGCTTTAGTAATCATTCCTTAAGGTTTATAAAAAAAATACAAGTTAAATGTTAACGCGTGGAGCATTTTAAATGATGATAAACGCCCAGAGCTATAGCTGAGAAAAAGGATTGAATTGAAATGTGCATTACGTTACTATACTTAGAATTATTTAAATGCCCATACAGAACATTACATATTCCTGATACGTAAATTTAAAGTGAGAATTAGTGCATGGTGAGCATAATAAAAAACACAATTTTGGATTTTTATCAGTATTTTGTCCTAATTGCAAAGTATTTTAAAATAATGCTATACTGCAATGTCTGTTTTTACTGCAAAATACAATTCTCCTGGTTTTTTGTTTATTCATAGTCGGCTTATTGTTTAAATGCCTTAACCAGTATGGGTAAAACGTTATTATTAGCAGAATGACATTTCCGTGAAGATAAAGATTATTCTTCCGGCATAAAATCTTTCTATTTCAAAGTGTCTGGGACATTAATATTTACGAATGTATATCGTAACTAGAACGAGAAACGAGCTTACCTGACACACTTCTGCACATCCTTTAACCAGTATGATGTTGCATGTGCTTCATTTATTTAAATTTGTCTTGTGTACACTTGTGCAAATTTCATGCATGTAACGTATTGTCTTGCACACGAAGCTTGCTAAATGTTTCAGAAAATCCTTGCAGATGCGAAACTCTGTGGTGCACAAAAGTATACTCCTAGAAAAAGGACTCATAAACACGCTTTATACTTAACACATTACAGAATTGTTTATTTTATCATTTCCGTAAACCGTTACGAAAACACTAGCATTCACTGCATATTGATTAGAAGAAAGCAATTACAGAAACAGCATATAGATAATAATAATTAAAGAAAATTATGCACAGTAAAGGCTTACAGAAGAATTAAGAAATACAACTTTAGAAATGCTTTACTGCTATTCACTTATGATGGATTCCAGACAGTGACTTTCAAATCCGTTGAGCTCTTGGTGATAATCACTTTTAAAATTTCCTATTTAACAACAAAATAGGCAGAATCTCTCTATGTTTTTATAATTTTGTGTTCTCACATTTATTAATTAATTGCTGAAAATTACCATATAGTTAGGGATTTTGAAACGTAGCAAAAGGGCTTTATTTTCAAAATGTTGTATTTAATTTGAACGTGATGGTATGTATTACATTCGTTGCTGTAAACACATAAAATTAAATTCCAGTAAGCACTTCTCTGATTGGTGGCATTTAAACGCTGTTTTGTGATTGGTTGGTGAAAGGTGTTTTGCAACGCGAGCCCAAGTTGTTCCTGCCGGCCGGCACGCACTTAGTTGTTAAACCTCGAGTAGTGAGGCTGTGTGTTGGAGAATGGAACCGTTCTACTCTCTGCTGCTAGCCATGGGAATGGCTTCTATCAACGAGGGAAATACTGACGCTTTCGACATCCTTAGGACATTACCTGTGGAAATTGGCTTCATCATTCTGAGGTTAGTGATGCATTAGTGTTTACTAGTAACATGGCATGGAAATTATGTGCTTTCAAATATTTAGTTTCCTTATTTGAACTATTCAGACACCGAGTTGCTTATGGATTTGGTTAACAATAGCTTTCTAGAAAATCTAGTAATACTACATTCAACAAAGTTTTGCAGACATTAAAGAAACATTCGCGTTCTCAGGAAATCTTGATGCAAAGCTTGATTCTAAATCAGTTTTGCTCATTTACTTGTCCGAAGACATTTACTCTTTCTCTGGAAATAATTCTTAAAGTACAAGAAAACCCAGGTAACGTAACAGCACAAAAGGAAATTTTAAAAAGCCAATCTTGTTTTGCGCATCTGTATCTCTCTGCATCTAGTAAAATGGTACCTTGCTGCTCAAATTAGGAAACACATGTAGCATGTATTTTCTTGCTAGAATTGTCATCTACGTCAAACCATTGTTTCTTTATCGTTTAAATATTTATTATTGGCATAATTGCCTTTAATTTAGGTATTAGCGTGTTTTGGTCAATTAATTTCTTCAGCAGAATATGTTTTCTTGCTTAGACAATGCTGAAGTATTTACATGTATAAATAAGGTATTTCCCAGTAATTTCATCCCAAGCAGAAACCAATCCAGTAACGGAAGAGCATAATAAATGTCGAGTGATGTAATTGATAACACATATTTTAACCCTTATATATTTAAACACAGCGAATTCTAAAATAAGATGGATAACTGGTAAATTACTTTTTCAATCCAACCCTCTATTCATATAACATTGAATAAGGTTTACTGGTGCTGCATACCTACTATTATTCCTTTTCTGCCATCTTTTAGTACATAAAGCTGTATATTATTATTAAAATGCGTAAAAGATATTTGTATACGGCTTTATAGCTTCAAAAATTATAAATCGCTGCTTTATCTTAATGCATTACATTATTTTTAATTTGTGTGAAGAGTTGAGATAATTCTAAAGTCCTTGCAGGGTGATAATAATAAATATTAACCTGCTTCCTTCTGTACGATTTAAATGCTGTTGCATGTTGAGTTATTTTGCTGTTTGCGACCCGATAGCTCAAACGTGGTATGTTTATCATGTTACTGAGAAACACCATATGTTCATATTGTCATTATGGGGTTATCACTGTAATGAGAAATAATACGTATATAAATTTCTGTGCTTGAAACCATTCTACTATATGATGGAACGTTCAAGATATTTAATGGGCATGCCATAGTTCTCAAGTTCGTAATTCGTTTTATATCCATGGCTACAAGTAATGCCACAAGAAGGTGCCTGTTTCTATATTTCCTAAAGCTTAATAACTTAGACAAATGTATTTAAATATTAATCTATTCTTTCCCTAATTCTGTTGCTGGGATATGAAATGCTATAAAGTATATACATACCTCACAGCATTTAAAGTCTTGTAGTACATGTGTTACTACTTCAGCAAACCAGGGAAATCCGGCATTCAAGCTTTTTCTGTTTGATAACCTTCAATACACTGGATTTATTTTTTCTAAAAGCTGTTTTTAGTCAATAAATGACAAAAGAGCTAACATAAAGATGTTTTAATCTAAATCGATAGTGATTTCAAATGCTCCTTACTCATTGCTTAAATTTTACTGAGATTTCACAGGAAATGCATATTTTGAGACTCCCTGAATTCGAAAAAAGAAGCCTTTTTGGTAAAAACTTCGTGTATGTGTCGGTGAACACCATAACTCAAAAACGAAAAGTAGGATAAATACCGAACTTGGTATTTGGGTTCAGTGACTTCCAAGATGTAACACAGATTTTAAATAAAATTCCCCGACCCCGTACTGCCCTTTACATTTAGGATTTTTTTAAACTCTTTATTTTACAAAACTGGCTAACGATTTTGATTAAAATGTCATGTAATAAGCATATTTACATTAGTAATAAAATGTATATCTTGAATTTTCTGATAATAGTCTATGAAGTCCACTCTATTCGGAAGAAATGTTGTATAATCCTTTAAACTGTTAAGCCATAGACGAAAACGTACTATACAAAAAAATTAGATCTGTTTAAAACACACAATTTATTTCAAATAATTTTTAGTACAGGAATAGCTTTCTTGTAAGTCATATTGTTCAATTTAGCTGACGTAAAGTGTGCACAATTGTGTATATACTTTGCATAATTTTGAAAGTATATTCCTCAACGAATTACTCATCTTTGGAACTTCACAAATAAGAATAATGATATAATTCCCGTCACTGTTTTCTTGATTAATAATTTTTCTTTGTGCATTTTGCACCACATAATCACATTCATATATCACTTTTCAGATTAAATAAAGCAACTGCTTCATTAATTTGGAATACATTTTTATATATTACAAATTACTATGGGAACCAAATTTGTCATTTTTCAGCTGTGAATTACACTTTTTAATTTTCTAAAGTATGTATTGTTATATTTTTATATTTATTTTTAAAGCGAGCACTGGTTTGGTAATTAATCACAAATTCTCATAATGTATACAAAAGTTTCTCTTTCAGCAGTTGAAATGTTCTACTCCTTCAGACGTTTGGGTTTTTTCCCCCTTTCTTTTTTACTCTTTCTTTTGCTACCGCAAACACAAGCTTTCCTGCTATCTTACTGCGGAATAATACTTAAGTAAAATCATGAAATGTCATGAAGATTTTAGTCCTTAAAATAAATTATAAAATTCCAGTATAATCTTGTAGCTTAATTTAAACTGCGGAATATTAAAACACCTTAATGATGCCATAACATATTCTATGAAGCTTAATGAATCCAAGCATAAATTACATCACATTTATTGTGCCTGCACTAATAATACATTGTCTGTATTTCTGTTTTCAGAATGCTGGATCCCCGTTCCTTGTTATCTGCTGCGCTGGTGAGCAAGAAGTGGCTTCGCCTTATCAAGTCTGATTCCGTGCTGAGATCAAGAGTCAGGCAGCAGATCATAAGGGAGAGGATGTCTCGTATGCATCCCTTTAGTATCACGGTTGTGAGAGACAGTCTTCAGGTGCCACAGCCTCTGGCTCGGTTGAACAGCCCTCACAGACTCACGCTGTCTGCTGTATCTGGTAAGTAAAGTGTTGGAAATGAATGCTCCTTAGAAATTAGTAAATGTCGGCTTATATCTTATCTGAATCGTGAATGAATAAAATAACTTCAAGTCCATTAAGTGCAATTTCCAGAAACTAAATTTATTTACCGAGATACTTTGAAGTTTGTTTAATTTATAGCACGTTTCTACATATATTTTTCGTTTGAAAAATAATTTCCGGCTCTCTGTTTATGATATAGCACCAGTTATTTTTTTATTTGAATTCAGCAATATCTTGACTAAATATTGTTTCTGTGTAAATAAAACAAATTTAAGTGTTCCCAATGGAGATGCTTCTAAATCTACAAATTGGACCCATTTTTTTAAAATTTGCCAGTTGGTAGCGACAGTAATATACAGATGATTACTACAATGCCTGGAGTAGATTTTTAAGATTATAGGTTGCTACATTAATTGCTTTAGCAGTTTGAATTCGTTAAGTAAAAGTACATATTTTAAGCTAAGAATGTTTTGATGCTAATGGATATTACTGCAAAATGTTGAAAAGTATTTTTGTTGCTCTTTTATAACTATTTTTGGTTATTACTGAGGAATATAAGGATCACAAAGATTGCACCCAACATTTTTATTCTTAGTAATAACAAGTCTATTTAACCACTGAGCAAATTATAACATAATTTTTATGTGCCGTTTCAGCCCTGGTTCAACCCCACAAAACAAAACACTCAACACATTAACAACCCTTAACACTTCATGGAAATAGGTCACCAACAGAATACTCGAATAACTTACATATTCCAAAAGTCTACAACATTAAACAATGTTCATCTATTAACCTGTCGCACCGATTTATTCTTAGCTTGATACAAATAAGCGTATAAGCTAATTATTTGGGATTTATCTCCATTGATTTTCTTTGTTGCTATGTAAGATCTTAATTGACCCTTTATGCCATCTGTTTTCTCCAATCCCTTTTCTTAGAATATAATGTGTGTAGCATTTTCATTGTACTACAAATGAAAACATGTTCTACTCCAGTTTTTTTTCTAGCTCTTTTAATATCAAAATTCCTAATGAACAATGCTATACCCTTTTTCTATTAATACATCTGTTAACCTAATTTTCCCTTATATAGTTTCCCTTTAATTTTGATTAAGAAAGAACATTCTTGCAGCATACCTAATTTATAAATTTACACACACACAGATACTGAATATTTGTAACTCATCTTCCAAAAAAAGACATTAAATTAGCTCTCCCTAACACATTTCCTGATTTTCATTCCAAGTCAGTTTTAAAGTCCTAAAAGTTTACTCGGTTTCTTATGTTCTTCTGAATTCTTTTATGTGTCAAGACTAATTGTGCAATAAGATGAAGAATATAACACTTAACTAAGCTGCATTCTTCTCAAGTATTATAGTAGTGCAACACTAATCATTGCTACAACAATGAAAAGTTGTTAAATCTGTAATTACGTATGTTTAATTCAGGATTCAAAGAGGAAATCCTTGTGTTTAGGTTGTATCTTTTAACTCTGGCACGTATATCCTAAATCCAAATGAATGAAATTCCATTGCGATAATACAATAGAAAATATAGTTTAATCTTTGTGCATTTCTTAGGATTGCCTTTAATTATTCATAGCTTCTTCTAATATTTCAGGCATGCCATCATTTTAACTCAATCTACTTACAACTTCCCACCCAACATCTTGGATCTTAAAAATGCATGTAAGTATTTTTGTTTGACAATAATATAAGTATAGACTATAGCAAGCCATTAGGTAACGACTGACAACTGTGACATTGGGTTTTAAGGGCCGACTGCAAAAACGAGGTATGCAGGCGTGATATTGCATTGCTGCATCTGAATGAATCAGGTATGTATTACCTACTGCACACATGGTTTATTCATTTGCTCCTGGTGTTAGGATTGAAGTGAAACATTTGGATGACCTTAAAGAATACTTCTTATGCACATCCATAAAATATATAGGCTTTATGAATCGAACATTATCACCGAAAAGTATATTTGGAGTAGATTTTTACATATTTCATACTATTTTGACAACCAATTTTGTGCTCTGTCAGCTGTAAATTACACTTTTAAATTTTCTAAATCATGTATTGTTATATTTTACATACTTATGTTTAAAGCTAGCACTGGCCCAGTAATCTACCTTAAACTCTCTTATTGTATCCAAAAGAGTTTTTCAGCAGTGCGAAACGTTCTGCTTCAGACATTTTGCTTTTCGCGCAGTTGGTAGAAAAATACTGTCGAAATTCCCTAAACCTTGTCTTCCGGAAACATACGCCGCATGATGTCCAAATTCGAAAGCTTTAAAATGCGGTGTCGCCGCGTTCACTTTCTGGTCAGATGGCGCTTTAAACGCTGCTTATCTAAACATGGGTTAAGTAATACAAAGTTAGGTAACGTTTAGGCCCTTAAACAGCGCATCGTTTTTGCAGGCGGCCCTGAGTTCCTAAATGTCACTGGTATATGTAAGTTAAAATTGTTTTTATGATGGTTGAGACTATAACTTTTGGTACCGCATTGAATTTTCTTATGGCGGGGCGATTGTTGAGTTTTCTGCAGAAGTGACTTGAGTTTGAACAATGGGTTAACGGCAAAGAGGCTGTAATGTATTTTCTCTTTGTTGTCTATGCCGTTTACTAAACTAAACTTCGCAAGACAAAACTGTTGTGAAGTACAATGATATTGCAATACTTACCACAATAATACCATGTATGTTGCTAATGCTACTGGCCCAGTACGACATTTGAATGAGCCAGTCCTCCCGGTTTACTGCTTAAAATTAAATGATAGCAGGCTGTCATCTGAGAAGCAAATCATCGTCATGCTGTCGTCTGTTTGAATAGAGTTAACCAATCTGTAAGTACGTTGATAGACTTTAGTGTGTTAATGCAGCTAAGATGATAGTGATGACGATATTATTATTACAAAAGTTCTTAGTTTCGTAGTCTTTAACAGTACCTTCATGTACAGACCGCGGCGATAACTTTAAATACAAAAGGCATACCTTAATGTACTTCCAGGATTTTTTCAAGCTATGCCACATTAAAGAATATGCATTTTTTATGGAAACGAATAAACATGGATATTTGCAATTGTAGCGGGAACTATGATATATAAGGAACATAAATGTAATAGGAAATAAGCTGAGTATTGTAACATATATGTAAGATGTGAAGCTAGCTAGCCGTGAGAAGAGAAACAGGCAGGTAGAAAGGGGTTTTTAGGTCTGGCAACACAGCTAAACAGTCACAGGCACGGAGAGAGATAGCAATAAGATGGAAAGAGACGGAGAGAGATTTTGACACCTTGGAAATCCCAAACTTGTCAAGACTGCAGATTTGGAGGCAAATGTTATCATAGCACGCTTAGGGGAGAACCAATAACAGAAAAGATTAGAAAAAAGCTAGGCGAACTTAGCGTCCCCTAAGCGAGTATAAAAGCGCACACGTGCAGAGCTCGCGCGTCTGTTCTTTTTCGCCTGGTCCTGAAGTAGAGGCAACAATTCACGCCATGTTTGTGGCGATGCGTGTGAAGTTAGATATAGGAGACACAGCTAGCTTGGGGAGGTAAATCTTTGAAGATAGGCCCCTTTGAATTGCACATAGGTTAAAACACACGGCTAGCGGCATCAGAAAACAGTATTATCACAATGCAATAAATTAAAGTTCAAGTTATCTGGAGTTTCATTTCGTCTACCGCCACCACACCCTGGGAAAGAGTTTAGAAATAGGGCAACACACAAGTGTGCTAGGCTTGAATTCCAGGAACCAGCCACCAACAGCTCCAAGAAGGAGGGAAGGAAGACGACGGCACGAGGAGGTCCGTCGCACAATTCACCTTCGAAATCATGCAAATTTCGGATGAAAGAAAGGAAAATTGAACAAAGGTACCGGTAACTTTTCTTCAAACGAAAATCACAAGTTGTACAGCTGCTACTTTTTTACTTTCTCTACTACATATAGTAAGTAGAGGAAGTATTGTATTCCACCCAAAAATTCGATACCGAGATTTCACCGGAAATGTATGTTTTGAGGCCCCCTGAATCCAAAAAAAAAAAAGCTTTTTTGGAAACATGTTCGTGTGTGTGTCTGTGAACACCATAACTCAAAAACGAACACTCGGATAAACACCACACTTGATATTTAGGTTCAGTATCTTCCAGAGATGCGACACGAAGGTTTTCAAGAAGATCCCCCGCCCTAGATTACCCTTTACATGGAACATTTTTCGGAAATTTTAACTTTCTCAGAAATGGCTCTAACGATTTTGATTAAAATCTAATATATTTAAGATAATTTTATGACAAAATGTATATCTTGAATTTTCTGGGAATGTCTCCAGAGATATTCTTCATTGTGGACGACTTTTGCATAATTCGTAAGCCATAAGAGTAGCCAAAATTTTACTACACAAAAAATATACATCCCGTTAAAATACACAATTTATGTCATATACATTTTTTTGTTGAGTGAACCATTTTCGAGATATTCCTGTTATTCACTTAAATTTTCCAATACTTATACTATAAGAGTAGAGTAATTTTACTACACAAAAAATGTACATCGCGTTAGAATTGAAGTATGAAATATTTGTTGGTAGTTGGAAGATGCTTCATGTTTATATGCACAATGTATGGGAGCCAATTTGTCGCGGTCACTTCCTGTTATCTTTTGCTGGGCGCCTGTTATTGTATTACTACTTTGAATGTTGGGTTCATTGTCCTCCGGCTAGCTATTATTTCTCGGTCACAAATCTCTTGAACAGGGTGTGTAAACGGAAAGGATTTGTTACTCACAGATAACACTGATAAAAGAATTTGTTTTTACACTTTTATTACCGTCACAATTAATTAAGTTCACATATTGACTCTTGATACACGCCAGACTGAAACTGTTATATTTTCTAATATCACTATGATCACTTATTTACTGCACATTATTAATTCGCGTGTTTCACATTTATTACAAACTTTAAGATGCGAGAGATTCTGTAGAATTGCGTAACGTGTACTTTATGTATGCTTCCGTTGAACTACGCGACGTGTAACTCACGAATATTTATGTTGAACTGATCGACGTATTACACGCGAATGCTTCTGTTGGACTGACGAACTCTGTTTTTTTTTTTTTTTTTTTAATGGTGTGGCCCCTCCTCCGCCACACCAGGTGACGATCATCCGAAAGGGATCTACATCGTCTCCCCTACCATGCACTAACTACACTACAGTGATGGAAGGGAATCGAAGGTAAGGTGGTTTCCGGTACCGCCGAAGCAAACCGGAGGTTAGTGGGTGATTACTACAAAGACGCCTGCATACAAGAGAGTATGCAGACAGAGTGGGGAGTAGGTACTGGCCTTGGCAGATGCCCAGATCAGGGACCTATTGTTAGTGTGGTATTCATGCTCATGCAGAAGGAATGTGATTGAGGTGTCATGCTTAAGTGATGCTGGTGGTACGTTACCTGTGTATTGTGGCTTCAACCGGAGAGCGAGTTGTTCTTCTTCAGCTGGCTGCTGATGGTCCTGAAACATGCTAGATACAATTTTGGAAGGAAGGGATATGTGCAATGGGGGGCATAGTTTATATACACTTTTATAATTGTTTATTTCGCGTATGTTTACGTAAGCTTGTCTGTATTAATGTTATTTTTATTGTTTTTTTTTTGTTTTTTTTCTTCTTTTCTGTTTTTCTCTATCCTAATTCTGTGCCTGTCTAGTCCTTGTGCGCGCTTGTTCGTCTTATGGTGGGGCTGCCCTCTTTCCCCGATCCGCCCCGAGTGGGGAGCCTTCCACTCGGGGACTTCTTGGGCGTGCTGCTCAGCTGTGTTATGGTGGTATTAGGTTGTGAAGATACTCTGCCTCTGACTTTAGCTTTTTATACTCCCACACCCCGATATGCCTAAAGATTATAACCGAGCTGCTATTGGTTAATAAAACGCGCCTACATTAGAGTCTATTTTTATATCCAATCAAAATTACGAACACAAATGCTCTAGGGAAAATATTCCCGCCATTTTTACAGAAAAGCGCGCCAATATGACGTCATTTGTTTGTCTCTTCTAATTGATAAACAACTCACCCCCTCGCTCATTGTTACCCGCTATTATTGTCAGTTTCAGTGAGGCCGTGTAAACTTATTTCCTAACAATGCTTATAATTAACAATCATCCCAAATCATTGTCATACAATAATGCTTATTTACACTACAATCACTGGCATTTACATTATTGTGATACAAATTACTGCCACAAAATACGCAATTTATGTCATATACATTTTTTTGTTGAGTGAACCGTTTTCGAGATATTGCTTGTTATTCACTTAAATTTTCCAATACTTATACCTTTTCTCAAATGGGAATTCGTTATTCATTTTTTTCCCTGGTAATGCAAAGAGAACCACATAGCAACCCGCTCTTAAAACATTTAACTGTCACTTAAAGCCTAGCAATTCCCCTTGCATCTACAGGAAAATTAGCAATAAGATTAACATGAAGCATATGCAGAATAGCGTTTGTAAAAATAGCTTGTACAAGAGTAGAGAAAGTAATGTGAGTTTAACACATCAGATTTTTTTCCTGTCACTTTTCCATTAAAACTTTGATTATGTCAAACTTTATATTACGTTATACCGACTCGACACATTCTGGATCAAAAATACATGTGTTCACAGCCTCGCTCAACTATACCCTTGGGCTAAGCAGAAATTTAGATTATCTTATTCTTAATAGTTTTTATATTCTTCCTAAGTTCGTCTATGGTTTGGAGATTGTTCCTATAAACTTTTTTTTAGGAGAACTCGATTCACCAATTTCGTCAATTTTTTCCTCCGTTTGAACATTTCATTTTCGCTTGTTAGGTTAAGCATTTAGCGATCCCGTTGTCCTAAATTTATTATCCATACGCCAAACGGTTTCTCTACCTGGAACTGCAATACCAGGAAATTTTTCCTTAAATTGTCTACACACCTGCCTACATGAATGGTTGCATACGTATGTCTGATGCGTAAAAATTTGCTGTTCCAAACTGAATTTTTCAGCAATCGTTGCAGTGGACTAATATTAAGATTTTAACACTCTTAAGCAAATCACACATCACAGATGTCTTCAATAAACGTTCACCTTTGAAATGAACCAAACACAATTCTCACAGTACAAGAAATAAAGCAGCGACTGAAGCACAGCTGATAAAGATAATCATGATCGCGTCATGCACCACCAGTTGCGCACCATAAAAACAATGCAGTACAGACTCCTATGCATGTAGATGGTCTATGGCCTCGCCTTTAAAACCCCCGCACGGTAATTGATTGCAATTTGTATTCCTGTACGTACTACATTATTATTATCATCATCATCAATGTGCTCAATGTCTAATACTTGTCTACTTGCAGCGTTCGTGATGCCAGAGCCTGCAAAGAAAAATAGGGGTTTTGTTCCAGTGGATCGTCAGTTTTCTATCAAAGGGACCAAGGTTCAGCGAACTGCGACGATCAAGAACAGCACTGTTGCCAAGTGTAAAACAAGCAAAACCAGCAAACCTCAAGTGAGGTTGAGGATGTAATTTACAGCCCCAATGTGAGGTAAGATTTTGACATTTGATTATTGTACGCATTAAATGTGATTTTTGTAGTGCTGAAGATTGAATTGATCATGTCAACAGTCTACCTAGCTTTGAGAAGAAACAAAACACGCAGTTGCTTTCAGCTTGGCAGATGAATGGAAATGTTAATGAAGCTTCTATGTTATGTTTAAGATCCTAATCACTTGGTTAGGTTTAACATTCTCTACATCTTTTTTTAACTGGCACTAGACTTATTTATTAACTGCTTGACATATTTTATGTGGCTTTAAGATCTGTGGTAATGATGTACTCACCAGATCCTTTATGGGTAATCGCTGGTGAATTTTTTGAGAAAGAATAGCGATTTTTGGAAAGTTACATTGAAAAAATCCTCGAAACTTATACTTGAGAGGTTTGGTTGTTGCTTCAGGTATGGAAAGCCAATTTGAAGGAATTTTATTTTAGGAGGTGGTGTGTTGTAGTTCTACTGTTGGGGAGCCGAACTTGAAGTAGTTGCAGCCACGTATTGTACAAAGTTTCCGATGGCCTTCGCCCCAACGATTAGGAATCAACTTTGTACTTTAATGTTTTCTTTAAATATTATATATATTTATGTTTGCCTCGGCTGCGTCAGTATTAATTTGTAGAAACATGTTTCTCTTCATAGGGTGTGATACGGCTAAAGAATGTAGGCTTACACAAGTTATAATTTTTTTACTTCACTCCATTTATTAATCCTTCACACGATTAAATAACACTCCACTGATATAGAGAGCTGTGAGATTCTTTATTAATTATTTGCATTTTTTAAACACGTAGACGTTATAATATTCTCTCCGTAATGAATTTTTGTCTCGCACTGAATACGTATAAAACTTCTCGAGGACGTGTCTCGCGTCCGGTAACTGCCTCAAAAAATTACATTATTGTTGCCCCAAGAATTACTAGTAGCATTATTAAACTTTCCAATTCATTATTGCCTCAAGCTTACCCTATTGTTACCTCATTGTTAGCAAATTTTGACCTATATTCTCACATCTCCAACATTGTTAAATTGCTTAACACATTCACATAACATTATTAAACATGTACATAATAATATAAACATATACAATGACTGTAATATGCACTTTTTGTATATTGTTACATACACATATTGCTTTAAGGTGGGCTGTTATTGAATTTATATATTATGTAATTAGACTGAAATCATTTAAGTGTTAAAAATACTGCCTCATACTTTACAGTTCTCCTCCTCTAAAATTTAAATACCTTTACCTCAGGATTAAGTGGAAATGTTCATGTGTTCCTTCTCCTCGTGACATTTTTTATTTTTCGTTTCTTGCAATTTTTTTTTTTTCGTTTTCTCATCACGTTTTTAGTATACATTTTTTGAAACTAAATGAGATCTATGGAGCTTTTTCTTGGCATGAAGCACAGTGTCAATTTAGGCGTTTATAAATATAATTGTATCACATCTTCATAGAAAATGCCATGCTCCAATAGCTAACAAGTAATACCTTAATCGGTCACATCCTATCCTGATCGATTAAATTCGTGTTTAATAATGATAATAATAATACTCCACAAATATTGGATATTTATCTGAGGTGACTATCAAAGTTTTCTATTTGTACTACTTACAATATTTGCCTTCTCCCTCTTCTTACTTGACATATATGCATGTGTGATCGGTTACCATGCCCAGTTTAGCCTGTAATGTCGCATATGTTTTGTGTTTTCTCCTTTTATTGTATCATGTACTTGCTTCTATGTTAAGTTCTACATCTAAACGGACTTTCTAAAGATAGGTTTTATAACCCTTCATCTCTTACCTTACTGTCAAGGTCGTCATTTAGGGGGGGGGCGGTGCCCCCCAAGTTGTGAGAAATAATTGGGATATTGGTTATTATTGCTGTACTTTTAATGCCAATATTTCACATTTCAGAAATGAAAGAGGACTTTGTCCCCCTCCCCAAAGCAGGTACTGAGCTTACTGCGTCATTTCTTTTGTTACGCCACAAGTCTCTGCAACTTATGACACGCATAGTACATAAAGTAATAACGTTTTCAATGATATACTGTGTGACACGAAGTACAGTATCTTGCTTTCTTTCTATTCTGAATAATGATTGATTAAATACTAATAATCTTTCATTTTTGCTAACTAATTTTTTCAAGCTAAAACGCTCTGAACCTAGATTTTACAAAACGTGCTTATGGCTCCACGACGTGTGAGGCTTGCTTTCGGAAGGAGCGCGGTTCAAATCCTGGCAGAATCGTTCTCCACGACTGAGGTTTTCTCCAGGTTTTCCTCAGTCCTCATAACTGGCAAATACAGGGATGGTGCCATAAACTTGTATCCTACGACGTTTCCTTTCCAAACATCATTTAGTTGCAATTATTAGGGTCCGTGGCCTTCATGCTGTATGTAGTAAGAACTGACATTAAATACTAAGGAAATACATAAGCAGAATTGGCAAGAAATTATCCAAGTATGTAAGTATTAATCTCGCAGTTATATAAACTCAATCTGATTTGACTTCCTGATCTAATTTATAACATTATTTCGTATCAACAGTGTCAGATGCTGCTGAGCCGTGCTGTGAATGCACTTAAATGCAGGGTTGTAATCTTGTTATTGGAAACTAGGCTTGGCTGCAGTACACTATACACATGGGATCACTACTGCCTGCTGGCGCCTTCCACCCAAGATGTGCAGTATTTGTATTTTACCTAGTTTTGCAAAAATCTCCTATGATGAGCCTTATGTTAAAGATTGAACTAGCGTCTCTAATTTTGATTGTCATTAAATTGCTTCTAGAGACCTGTATGGGAAGTGAGTAATACATAGTTGATATGAATAATTTATTTCTGTCTGTGCATTCTGCATTAAAATACATTGCTTAGTTCAATACCTTGTTTGTTTCAGGTATGATGCGGCCATACAGCAGGACATGCTGCAGTTAGATGCCTCAAGTACTGTGTACTTAAATAATGTATATATTGTATATAGTTGTCAATAAATCAATATATTAAGTATATGCCGTGTTATTCGTATGTATTGAGTTCTTTTGACTCTACCTAAATACCCTTTTCCTACATTTGTATACCTTCACCCTTCGGGTTGAGGATGTCCAAGACAGCGTGCTCGAGGTCGGCCAAGGACTGTGGTACTCAGGTGTTAGGACATGTGGCAGCTTTATGTGAGTATTTTCGTTGCCACGTAAAACAGCTCCACGAAGAAATTCCGGACGTGTTGACGATGGTATGATGCATGTGCTTGCAAGATTACTAGATAACCTTAATCGTTATCTAGAGTTGAACGCTTGGTTTTAAGAATTTGTGCTGCTCTTTGTAAGTAGTGCTTGCTTTGTGAGTTTATCCATACGGGTCAGGCTTGCGAATTTACCTGCCCCGACCCAAACGTTAGACGTTCTGGCCGTGCAAGGAATGGAGAATGTTGTAAATGTATGTGGTAAAATAGTAAGATGGTTCTACTGGACATAAATTAGATACATGCATAGTATATTTTAATCAAGCCAATATACATTTAAGTTTATGGTATGCTCACTTGATCGGCGAGTTGCTATGTACTTTTGGGACTCAAACGCTGTGGTTACAGATACATTCTGTCCTTATAGTTTGTATTTAATAAGTACCTGCTACTATTTAACTACTTTGTTTTGTTTACTAGTTTTTTCAGCCATTTAGCACTTTGTCTATAAAGTTTCGTAATTCCATTATGTTTTTTCCTTGATTTTAGATCCATCTTTTTCCTTGCAATTTCTTTTGGTAAATTTCTACCTAGCAGTCTTGGTTTCCGTGCATTCAAAAATTATGTACCGATTATTAATGGGTATTTATATACATTACCCTTATTCTTAGACCTTTCATTTTCACAACTCCTGTTCTAGCCCACCCAAAGCCTTCTCTTCTTTCTTTGCAACAAATTTTAACGTATTTTTTCCTGCTCTAAACCACATTCATTCCTTTGTATATAACTAGAGGTTTTCAAACTAAGACTTGTGAATATGTTTAGCCCTTCGTTATCTTAAATTCTTTCTATCTGCATTTAGTAAGATCACCTACAGCTCAGTTACCTCATATTAACGGATCCAAATGAGTCACCATTGTCTCTTTTAGGTATCACCTTTAATAAAGACTATGGTATCCTTAAATACGAAAATAGAACATAGCACTTTAAAACACCTAAGATGGATAGAACCGTATCGAAGGAGCTCAAGGATATAAATTAGATGGTTTATTTGCCAAAACGGGTGCATTGTGTAGCGACATCGAATACAACGAATGTAACAAGATTTGGCATCAGCATAAAGGTTCATGAACGCTGTTTTTGAGTGCTGCTAATATCAGTTTTGTTTTACTTTATTTGCCACATACATAGTAGGTAGAGAAGGTATTGCATTCCACCCAAGTTTTCAATGCGAGAGTTCAGCAGAAATACATTTTATCCCCCCCCCCGAAACACTTTACTGCTATAGTATATAGGGGAAGTATTGCATTCCACTCAAAACTTCAATACCGAGATTTCACTGGAAATACATGTTTTGAGGCGCCCTGGATCCAAATAAACCATTTTGGAAACATCTCCATGTGTGTCTGTGAACAACATAGCTCAGAAAGGAAAAGTCGGATAAATACCGAACTTGGCATTTAGCTTCAGTATCTTCCAAAAATGGGACATGAATATTTTCAAGAAAAGGCCCCCACCCTAATCTAGCCTTTACATATAACGTTTTTCGAAATGTTCGATTTTCTAAAATATGGCTCTAACGATTTTTATTAAAATGCCACATGTTACAGATATTTACATGACAAGTAAAATGTATATCTGAATTGTTGGAACAGCCTATAAGGTGCTCTTCACTCTGAGTGCGTTTTGTGTAATCTTGTATAACTAGTAAACGTTAAGCGATAGACGGAAACGTACTGCACAAAAACTGTACATCTCTTTAAAACGCACAATATATTCCAAATAAGTTTTTTCTGGTGTAAGCCGTTTCTGAGATATCCGTTGCGAAAGGTTCGAATTGTTCATTTCTTGGTCGTTCTCTTTAATTCCTTAGAACATTTAGTTGCTTCTCGCGATTGCATGGTGGCAGTATGCAATTTTAAGGACAGCATATAGCGTCCAGTTCTTAAACATTTGACTGTCGGTGTTCTTTTTGCAACTTATAACGAAATGTGTAATGTACGAGAATGTGTATATAGAAAAATGAGTAAGAATAAATGTTGCATCTGCTAATAAACGATAGAGAGTAGAGAATGTCTGGATGTATCACATCAGATTTTTTAGAAAGAGTCCCTGTGTGCGTCTGTCTGTGAATAGCGTAACTCAAAGACGAAAGGTCGGATGAGTAGCAAGCTTTCTATGTACGAGGGGCACTATTTATATTTTGAGCCTTGGTAACCCTGAATGTTGTATGTGCCATCTGACGTTTCCAATGATAAGTTTGACATTTTTGACCATAATCTACTTCAAACATCTCAATAGATCCTCATTTGTTTTGTTTACACTAACTTGAAAATTGTGTGTCAACAAAAACATGGAATTAACTCGTGAAAATGTTCGTGAAATTATTTATTATGATTTTCGACGTGGATAATCAAGACAAGAGTGCATCGATCAACTAACTTCCACATTTGGCGACGGAGCTCCATCCTTTGCCACTATCAAACGCTGGTATAACGGATTTAATCGTGGCCGCCGTTCGCTCAATGATGAAGTTCGTGAAGGTCATCCAAAATCAGTTGTTGTGCCAGAAATATTGATGCCGTGTAAAAACTAATAATGAAAGATCGTCATGCAACGTATTGTGAGATTGAGGCAGCCATAGGCATTGGTTTCACCAGCATATATAAAATATTGCACGATTGTTTAGCCGTGTTAAAGGTTTTCTCTCATTGGATCCCGCATAATTTGACGCAATCCCAAAAAGATGCTCGTGTCGATTGGTGTACAAAAATGCTCAAGAAATACAATGGCAGTGCCTCAAAAGAGTATTAAGATTGTAATTGGTGACGAATCATGGATCTATACGTATGAGCCGGAACATAAGCAGCAGTCGACTGTATGGGTGTTTCAAGATGAAGCAAATCCAACAAAAGTTGTTCGCACTCGAAGCACTTCGAAGCAAAGGGTCCCTGCTTTTTCAGCAATACCGGCCATGTGGCAACAGTGCCTTTAGAGGAACGTAAAACGATCATTGCCCAATGGTACACAACCATTTGTTTGCCGGAAGTCTTCGGTGAAGTAAGGAAAACCAACAAGAACGGTAGGATCGTTCATCAAGACAAAGCGAGCGCGCACACATCCCGTCTGACAACAGAGTATTTGAAGGCTCGAAAAAAATCGAATTGATGGGCCATCCGCAATACAGTCCTGATTTAGCACCCAATGACTTCTTTTTGTTCCCGAACATCAAGAATAAATTATGTGAAGAACATTTTCGTTGGCAGAAGAAGCCGTTGATGCCTTCAAAAACCATATTTTGGAGGTGTCTCAAGGAGACTAGAATAAATGCTTTGGCAAATGGTTCAAACGGATGCAAAAGTGTATTGATCATAAAGGAGAATGTTTTGAAAAGCAATAAAGCAGTTTTCAATCAGGAATTATTTTGTTTTAATTATTAGGCTCAAAATATATATAGTGCCCCTCGTAATTTCAGTGTGTTCCAAGGATTCAGGAAGATTTTCAAGAAATTTCCCCACCCCAAACGACCCCTCACGTGGAACATTTTTTGTAACTTTGATTTTCTAAAACATGGCACTGGCAATTTTGATTAAAATACAATATATTAGATATATTTATATGACGAATGTATATCTTGAATTTTCAGGGAATATCCTGCGAATTCTTCTTCATTTGGAAGAAATTTTGTACAATCTTGTGTAACTTGTAAGCATTGAGCGTTGGACGAAAATGTACTACATAAAAATTGTATATCTCTTTAAAAACATACAATTTATTTCAAATAAGTTTTTTTGAGCCATATGCTATTTTTGACATAACCGTTGTTAAAGATTCGAATTGTTCATTACTTGGCCATTCTCCTAAGTCCTGTCAAAATTTAGTTGTTTCTCGCGATTGCATGGAAAGAGTATGGAATTTTAAGACCAGCATATACGTCCATTTCGACACATTTGACTATCGCTGATCTCTGTGTATCTATAACGAAATGTGCAAATATAACTATTTCTATAAAGGTTTATTTGGATTATAACGTAACGGGTAGAAAAATAAGCGTTGATAAGAAGAGTTTGTATACACACAGATAAACGATAAAGAGTAGGGAAAGTTCTTGAATGTAGCACATCAGATTTTTTTAACATAATCTCGAATTAATATAACAAGTTATATGAGCTTCAGAAATGCATATGGACGCCAGGTTTAGTTGAAAAATCAACATCAATTGCTGAAATCATTTCGCAGGTGAATGTTCCATTTATTCAAGATCTTTATATGGTAAGTTTATTTTTTTAAATTAAAAGTTTGATTCATTTTAGCTAAGTAGTTGCGAGGCTTTAAATAGTAGCCAGTTTGTGTTTCCTAGGTTGGTTGGATTCTTTATTTACTATTATTGTTCATATTTTATGTATAGACTGAATTATACAATTAAACTCCGTAACGCCTGTGATTGTACAACTGTGCGTTGTAGAAAATAGGCAGGGGGATACGAGCACAGAGCTTCTTGAGGTCCTAATGTGCACACAGTTCCTTGTACTTATAATCATCATTATACTTTGTAGAACGCTTTCACCGCTGACACCTGTTGTGCTGTCTTTAATTAAGAGTATTCTGGCTCTGTGAGATATGTGCACCAAATAAATTAATTTAAGACAAATAGGCAATAATCCTGCCTCAAACAGAGCGGGATGTCTCAGGCGGTGGAGTCTGAAGCTCGCATTCGGTAGGTAGAGGGTACGGTTGCACTGGACCGACCGCCTAATCTATTTATTATTACTACTGTTACTGCTGCGATGGCTCAGTGCATGCTGCGATAATTGTGCTATTCTGAGCGCCTCAACATCGTGGATTAAAAGTATGATAAATTAATTTTTTCACTTTGTTTTCCGTATACATGCATAAGTTAGTTATTTTTTATTCTCTCAAAAGTGTGTCATTGATTCTAATACAATAACACGCGTTTAAATTATTAAGCTGAAAGGTAGGGGTTCTGCTCGGGCTGGATGTAGGCCCGAGTCTGTGGAGATCTCTGTAATGAATCATCAGCTGAAATACGGTACTCTTCTTGTGTAGCTCATCCTCTACTCTGGCTTCCATTGTGCTTTCACTCCTGTGTAGTTGTTAAACAAAATTTGTATTAGCATGAGAGCTTCTTTGGCAATACGGTTCATTCAGATCTTTCCCAAGTTACTATACAATAGCTGCAATCTCCGATGATCCCATTACATCTTTATTGTTTTTAGCGAAAACATCAGCGAGACCTTGAGGTCACATTCCCAAAGCAAGCGTTTATTTACATACTTTCCATCTCGACGTTACTATCGAGTTCCTCTACAGCGAGGACTCTATCTTCGAGCTATGGTTGGACGGGTTAACCTTATTTACCAGGTCAGTCATTAAGGTACAGGTATTGTCCGAAATAATAACCGCCCCAAAATTGTAGCGCACCTGGGCGAAACGTATTTACAGTTTGGATATAGTGTATTGGACTTCTCATCAATTATCAAGGGAGATGAATGCATGCTGTAAACGATGGCTTCATAAAGTATTTCTCTCCAATTTAAAAAATCCTAGCCTAGAGATAATTATATTTTAATGTAGTAGGTGTTTGTGTTCTAGCTTTTTTTCAGATTTTTCAATGTGCATTTAGTGGAAGTTTTTTATTCAGGACGTGTCAGAATAATAACGAATAATTTTAAAGCGTGATTCAGGAGTTATGTTTGAGTATTTTCTTATGGGGAAAGCATGTCCGTAGACGTCTGTTATCGAGCTAGAGGACACCAAGGTTAGATGAAATTCTGTTGGACAGACCCCTGTTACCCTAGAGCATTGGAATATCGCTTGTGTACTGTTTTAACATTGTTTATGTCATCATTAACCTAAAAGCTACGTTTTGTTATCTAACTGGTGAGGGGTTCCGTCGTATATTATACAGCACTTGTGGTTCCTGCGAGAGGTGCAGGTTATCAACCTTAGCTATTGGGATAAACCAAAATGCTCTGTTTACTGGAAATACTTCATTTTTACAGCCTTTATGAAAATGTTCTACTTCATTTATGCAGAACTGGCAGTCAGTAATTACGTTTCTTGTGATACTTGGGGAAATGCGAAAAGGCTACGAGATCTTTATTCTGAGCGTTATCCAAGGAGACGTTTGCCTCATCGCAGCACCTTTACTACCGCACATCAACGACTGCGAGAAACAGAACTTTCCAAAAACGAGTGCATCGTTTGGGAGCCCAAAGAAATGTAACAGCAGTAGCTCTAAAGGAGGAGGTACCTGACCGCTCCACAATTCTCGTCCACAAGCTTAAAAGCAATAGCGCCTGCCATGCATACAAGTCAGTCTTCGGTTAGTAGACTTCTGCGCGGACAGCAATTGCATCTGCATCATCTCACCTGAGTTCAAACATTGGGGACAGATGCTTTCCACCCCGAATACAGTTTTGTCCAGTGGTTTCATCATAAATGCTTTGATCAACCAAGTTTTCCTATAACCATATTGTGGGCTGACGAGGAGAGTTTTACAGGAGTGGACATGCTTAACATACGTAACAGTCCCATTTGGGCACAGGAAACTCCCATTATTAGAATTACAATTTACGTTGTTCAACAAAATTTAAGCTTTTTAATGTTAAAATAAGTGCAATGGGTAATTCTTACTGACTTTTGTGCTAATTTCAAATCTTTTTACACAACTTTTCCATCATCCATAGTTTGAGTAATTACATGAATAACATTTCTGATAACTAAACACGTTGATAAGTGTAGCGCCTTAGCTAGAATACCTTTTACGCACCTAAAAAGAATGTTAAGTGGATTTTCGACTATACAATGCTTGAGGGACATATCACTTGAGTGTCCAACAGTGTCTGCCAACATATTTGGAGTCCATTAACCCTGGTAGCATCTTTCCATTTAAGTGATGTCCTGATAGAAATGCTCGCCATGTAAAGTTCTATGTAATGTTATGACCTGTAGTTTATGATGTTGTTTTCGAAAGACAGTCAGGTAGCTCGTTCTTGCGTATTTAACAGGCGTTCAAACTGTGAATCTTTCATAAGTTCTCTAATTTGAGAGCCAACAAATATTCTCTCTTAGTTTCGCTTCACTGATATTTGGAAATTTAGTTTTCAGGATTAGAAATGCACTCCCGTCATGGCCCATTGCTTTCACAAAGTTTTTAACCAAACCTAGTTTGATGTGTAACGGGGGCAATTAGATTTTATCAGCACTTGAAAGTGCTTGATAAACATTTACCTGTCTTGGAGTGAATGACTTACTCTTTGGCCAGCTTTTTTAAACATATTGATTGCTTTTGTCTATACTATCTCACATGCACAAGAAACAGCAAAATTTTGTATAGCCACGTTGTAATCCGAGTAATATGGCTATCACCTTAAAATCTGCCATGAATAGTCATACCGAATACTGGATAGCAAGAAATGCATGTTCACGTAGCTCGCCTTCATACCAACTGCGTGGACTGTAGAAATGGATGAAAACTTGTATCCATTATGTAGCAAGACTCCTTTCAAGCTTGTTTTCGAGGAGTCAATGAACAAACGTCATTCTTCAGGTTTATGTTGAACACCCAGGGACTCCAACAAAGAATTAACGTTATTATTGAAGCAAATAGCAGGGCTTTACTTTTAGATAACACAAGATCACGACCAAATCATTTAGATCCTCCCGTGTTAGAAAGTGGGGTTTGTCTATGGTAAATCCTTCCACAAAATTTGGGTCTTTCTGTAATTCACCAATGTCATCAACACTTTCAAAAACTTCAGTCACACTTCTGTCGTCTGGTGGAGTTAGTATGCTCTCTGGTCCATGAGGTACTGGTCGAGTTACTGATTCTAAAGATGGATATTTAACAGTGTGTTTGGACTTTGGACTTATTCCAAATATATTTGTCAGGTAGAAGTAACAGTCAGTTTTATGACCCTTTGGCTCCCACCGTATCTAAAAGATTGCAAAAGCATATGACGGGCACCCTTTTAACTAACCGGTTAATAGTGTTACGCATTTGGTGCAATAGATTTCCGGAACCCAAAACTTATTCTAGTCCATTTTACTGTCAAAATAACACTCATAAGCTCTTTTAATTCGAGGAGTCAAATTTCGCCTCAGCGCTTTTAATGTGAACTCACTATAAATTAAAGAAATAGTGATCGTTTACACATTTGGAGCCATTATCTTCCTAATCCACATTATTTAAGAAAGCACACTATTAGCTGATACTATACTTGTTATTCACAACTGAGAATAAACAGGATTAGCTTATTTCATTAAACAAAGATTCTGCTCCTCAGGCAACTATGCAGAGCCCTTTCTGTCTAACAGACCTTTGTTATCTGTTGTTGGGCCGGAAAGCCATAGTTTTGTGAGGAGAAGCTCATTGTTGAACGCTGTCATTCCTGAAGTTGCAGGCAACAATCAGCTAAAGCATGTGTGTCGTTTGTTGACCAGTGTTACCAACGCCGGTTTGCGCGAACAGCAAGTACAATCGTATCATCTCACCCGCTTTCAAGCACTGGGCCCAGATGACTTTCCGCACCGACTGCAGTTTGTCCAGTAGTGTCTTCATAAATGCATTGATCAGCTAAGGTTTCCTACAACCACAATGTTGACGGACGAGAAGATTTCTACACGAGAGGGCATGTTTAACACACGTAAGTCACATTTGGGCGCAGGGAAACTCTTCCTTCGGAAGGAAGGTGAAGCCCGTGATCCTGGATTTTCGGCATGTAAAAGGTCCTTAAGCCTGATAAATAGGCCTCTGAGCAAAATTTCCGGTATTTCACGCCCAATATAGAATGGGACGCTTAAACCATAGCAGTTAAAGAGCGTCCATAAATAAAACTCGATTTAGAGTTACAAGTTACTAACGCCGGTTTGCAGTGACATAGGGAATGACACACTCATATGGTCCTGTTTACTACCTCCATGTTTGGCGAGCCTCATTTACCTACAGTTTTTGCAACATACTTTGCTAGATCTTCTAGAAGATGTTCCTTTAGGAATACACCAATTAATGTGGTTCTTTCCAAGACGATGGTGCACCTGCGCATTCTTCCGGTGACGTAAGGGATTTCCTAAGTGTAGCGGGTCCTACTGGATAGATGGGCAGAGAATAAACAAAATCATGGTCAGCATGTTCAAAAGATCTAACCGCTTTGTATTTTTTCCCCTTGCGGACATCTTCAGACCCTTGTGTACGAGCGCCCATTAGTTGTGAAGAGTAGCTAATGACCAGGATCTTTGTAAAGAACTCCCAATTATAACAACGATGCTATCATCTATGATCCGAAGTCAGAGGTCGGCATTTACAACATCCTTTATAAACACTTATGCGCTAGTTCAATTCTTGTTTTGTTTTTAGTTTAACTATGTTTGAAGCCTTTTAAAAAAAATTATTGCATCATTTAACATTGTTTTAATTTTCTCAAGTAATTTGTATTCTGTTGGAGAAAATTTGGCCAACATTACTATTATTATTTGCGTATATTATTAAAAATAACCTGTATTTGCAACTGCAGGTCTGCTAAAAAAAATTGGTTACGGCCATGTATCTTTGTGATACATTCACATTACCTTCTCTATCCTCTTATCGTTTATTAGTGGGTATACAAACTATTCTTGCTAAAGCTTATTTTTCTGTTATGTTTTAATCCACATAAACCTTTGGCAGAAATAGCTATATTACACATTTCTTTATAGATACAAAGGGAACAGCGATACTCAAATGTTTATGAGCTGGACGCTATTAGCTGGTCTTAATAGACCACTCCCTATCCATATAATCACGAGAGATACTGTTCAGAGGACTTAAAGAAAATGACCAAATAATGAACAGTTAATAGCGGATATTTCAGTAGTGGCTTGTGTCACAAAACAAACTTGTTTAAAATAAATTGTGTGTTTTATACATATCTACATTTTTTGTTTAGTACGTTTTCATCTATCGCTTAACCCTTGTGGTTATACAAGGTTACACGGAATCTCTTCCGAATAAAGAGGACTTTAAAGGCTGCTCCCAGTTATTTCAAGATATAAGTTTTATTTTTCATGTAAATGTCTTTAATGGATTTTAAACGAAGTACTTATAGCTATTTTTCAGTAAATCAGAATTCTCCAAAAATATTCCAAGTACAGTGGAGTAGAGGAAGTTTTTGAAAATCTTCGTGTCGCATCTTTGGAAGCTACAGAATCTGAATTCAAGTTTGGAATTCATCCGATGTTTCGTTTTTCAGTTATGCTGTTTACAGCCACACAAATATATACACACACGGACATTTTTCTAAAAATTCTTTTTGGATTCAGGGTACCCTAAAACACTATTTCCTGAGAAACTTCCACGTCAATTTTTGCGTAGGATGCGATACCTTCTCTACCTACTAGGTATATGGTGCATAAAGTAAAACGATTTCACCTACTTCAGAGCACATGAATTTAGTTTCATATAAATAAATTGTATTAATTAAGTTAAAGATACCGGCCTACCCTTATTTCACACCCTCCCAGGGTCTTATAGGAAAAGATGCGTAGCGACCTGTTCAGTGGAATTTAATTTGACCTGACGCAGTGTTTCAAAACCGTTAATTCCCTCTAGGTCGATAACGAGACCTTTACAGGTATACATTCTCTAAAAGAAATTAGTCAGATAAGACCGCAGAATCGCGCCTTAAAGTTGTTCGGTATTATTCTGACTCATCTGCACAGTACCTTACTCTACCACCAACTTAAACCACTTACTTGTCGTCCTCCGTGTTGTGGTGGTTACCATGCTATCCTAGTTCTCAGGTCGCGGATTAAAAACCGGCGAAGGGCGATGTAAGTTTTCGAGTGTAAAAATCCTTAGCAAGAGAAGGGAAGTATGACCTGTGGTCCCGTGTCGTAGATGGAATGTAAAGGGATCTTTAGCAGAATTACCGGTATTTCGCGGCCAATGTAGAATGGGGCGCTAAGGAACACAGCAATTAAATAGCGTCCGTAAATAAAACTCATTTCAATTCATTCACGACTTAGTTTCCCTCTTTGGGCCTACGACGGGTTTGGTGCTCCCGGGTCCCGAACCACACTTCCAATTGTGTTCCTCTAAGTAATGGGAGGGCTTATGCGAAACGTCCAAACAACTTTGGTCCACAAGCGTGTTTGATCAACTACCAGCTGCTTCCCTGAACACGGTGTGACGGATACGACCAAGGGCGGGGGGATCGCAATAGGTGACCGGATAACGCGTAATTCCCAGCCCCTGCGTCTTACGTAGGACTGTGTTCGTATCCGCTGATAAAGATCAGTCCTCGGGAAAAGGCATTGCATGAGCTATTAAACTCCTGAAGACAATTGGGTCCTTCTATCCATAAATTGGAAGGTGAGATCCTAAGGTGAGCAGGAACCGGGCCAGTACTCTCGTTTAAACTGGGTGGCGCCCAAGGTGTAAGCCTGCCATCGGAGACATTTGCAGTGGTGGAGGTTTTAATCGCCATGTATGTTAAATAATAAAAAGGAGCATTCAAGGTTAATAGAAAAGCTTTATGATCCTCGTTACTTAGTTATAAATAGAACAGAGGAAAGAAAGAAAGAAATTTTCATCGGAGAACACATTTATAGTTCAAAAAAGGTCTCGATAACATTGCTGGTCCAGTTAAGTCATGCATCAGATATTGCAATGGCACACTCCTGGTTGAAGTAACTTCAACATGCTAGTAGTGAAAAATGTGTTAGCCAGTTATCCGGTACTTCTTGAGATGCACATGACCTTGAACTCCATTCGCGGTGTGGTAAACGCCGGGCTTCATCACTGCAGTTGACGGACGTTCAACGAGGAAATTCAACAAACTTTTTAAGATCAAAGTGTGACATCTGCATATCGGATTCAAAAGAAAGAAAGAGGTGATTTTGTACCGCTCCTACCACTTTCCATACCTTAGATCGGGCACAGCTCTCCCAAAGGATTAAGGCAGGGAATGAAGCTATTTAAGTTAGGACATACATCCCGAAGCCGTTTAGTGTTATAGGCCTTTGCGTTTTGAACACACTAGTGATTTCTGTAATGGTGGATCAACCTAACTTAACTGTCGCACATTTCACACGATGGAGTGTGTACATCAGTTCCAATTTGTACTGGGGCGTTGAATATCCATCAGTTACCGCGTTCTCCCGTTTTAACAAGGAAATAGAGATCCGTGTTAAGGAGATGGCTTCCTTTCCAGGAGCCCGGAAACTCCTGCGTATGCGCATTACCTATGTCCCGAAATCCGATACCGATAGCTCAGTTCCAGCTAAACCAGCATCGAATCGGGAAATCGCAACTAGGACCGACGATATTAACGCGGCCACCATTTTAGAAGTTATTCTCATAGCTAGAACCAGCCGGAGCCTTCGAAATCAACACCGACAACAACATCAATATCTGTCAAGTCTCTTATTGAAAAGATCAAATCAGTAAAATCACCAGCCCGTAGATTTCAACCAATAAGACAGGCATGCCCGTAACGTATAATGCATGACCGATAAAGTTCAGGGCCAACTATGACAGAACCAACTTCCTGAAAATAAGTGAAAAGTCTGCAAACAACGCATCTAAAGGAAAACAAAGTCACGATCATCTCCACGGAGATCCTCTTCTGAGGAACGATTCAGATCGACGATCTTCATTTTCGCTGATCTCCACTTCCAATCGGTTCGATCCCCCCATGTAGGAGATGGCGCAGAATGATTCTGCCCACACTGCCAGAACGAAAGTGAAAAAGAGGCAATATCCGTAAAAGGTGTTAGTCTGACAACCAAAGAAAAAGGGTAAAATGATTCGACTATCAATCTCCTCCACTAGTGGACTCTTACTATTGGGAACTTATCCCATATAATTACTATGACATCGTACAATGGAACATACCTAGTACTAGAACGCATTGACAGGTGCTTCAGCCTTTTCTCTACAAGAATCAGCCTTTGGACGTATGTTTGCAAGAGACTAAGCTCCGTTTGCAAGACAGCTTTCAAATCAGGCGGTATTCCCCAGTACGGTGTGATCTTATACCGGAAGAGGGTATTCCTGCACACGGGAACACTGTGATCCTCATTAAAGAGGGTATTCCTGCAAACGGGAACACTGTGATCCTCATTAGAGATGGTGTATTCGTGGAATCCGCATGCATACAGTATGACATACAGTCAGTAGCTGTAAGGCTTAAACTACCATTCTTCCGATTTACCATTTGTAATATCCATCTGACGACCTCTCGCTCACTCATTTAGAGGATCCAGTTTCTCACTTACCAGCGTCTTTTCTATTGCTGAGAGACGCCAATGCGCATCGCCCTCTTTGGGGCTCACCTCTGGCTTGTGCTAGAGGCAAGTTAATAGCCGACTTCTTGGACAAATATAACCTAGCTCTTCTAAACAACTGAGAGCCTAAATTTCTCTCAGACTCCTTCAATAGTTTTCAAATCCTAATTTAACAGTTCGTTCAACACAATTTGCAGTTTCCTTACAGGAGAATGCCATTTCTGCTTTACACTCTAGTGATTACTATCCATGTCTTATTAGTCTCTTAATAGGATATATGTTTCACACGTTTGCCTAGATGGCGTTTAGATCAAGCCAAGTAGAACCTTACACCCAGTTGGCTGTATTTACAATAAGCACGAATGTGTGAATGTTTCAGTTGAACATCCTACAGAGACGATTGTTTCTGCTGCTGAGCGATCTATACCTCGATCGACTGCCCACCCTCGACTTTCGGTCCCTTGGTGAATTAATGAATGCCGGTAATGTCATTCGTGCTCGCGGGATTTACCAGCGCCACCCTGCACTGGATAATCTGATCAATACAAGAAAATGAGTGTCATGTCTGGACAAATTATTGAGGATAGCATAACGACATTATAGAGCTTGGCTGTAGCTTCATTTCATCGAGCACACCTTCCTTAGAGTATCGGATAAGTTAAGGCGTAGCCGGTAAATCTACCACGTACCAATCGCCGTCTTAAAACGGCTGCAGGAGCGATTGCTTATGCAGTTGGCGCGACTGAGTTCCTTCCAGTTAAGACTCAGGCAGAATCTCAAGATTTCTCGTTTTGTTCTGAAAACCTTGAAGATTGCAATCGTCTTTTCACCATGGCGGAGTTAGAGCATGCTCTTTCATCTACGCGACTATTAGTACCAGGATCAGATGGTATCCACATACGAATGTTGCAACAGCTCGATGCTGAAAGTAAGGCTATCCCGCTCGAGGTATATAATCGTGTTTAGGTTGACTTCCCATAGAAGTAGCGGAAAGCCATTTTGAAAGCTGGAATGGACCGTCATCCTCCGTCCAGCTAATGTCCTATTTTCCTCGCCAGTTGCGTTTGCAAGGTGATGAAACGAATGATAATTGGGTGTTCGGTATGGTGGTTGGAAACTCTCAACCTACTGACCAACATTCTATGCGGTTTTCGACGATGCTGTTCAACTCTGGGCCATCTTATATCTTCACCGATGCAGATCGTGAATGGAATTATGTAAAACATTCAAACTGTTTGTATATTTTTCGACCTCGAAAAGGCTTATGATACGTGATGACGAGCAGCGATACTACGTTCCCTACACACCTGGAACATACGTGGACATTTACTACTGTTCATTTAGGAGTACATAAAGGACCGCGTTTTCCGGGTAAGGATCGGATCGGTTGTTTCGAACCTCTTTGTTCAGCAGAATGGAGTGCCTCAGGATTCGGTACTAAGCGTTACTCTGTTTGTAATAACAATTAGTTCGATCTCGATGTACACCCAAATACACTTCGTTCAAAGCTTGCTTAAGTCGTGAGCTTAACAGATTAAAATTGATTTTAACTGCAAAATCATTGTTGAAGTAATACTAGGCGTTATTTCACTCTCAACTAAACTATGGTATTCTAGTATGTGAAAAACCAAGTGAAGTTAATATTGCTTTCAACTGCCCCGCCCCAAAATAAAAGCTATTCGTTTTATTATAAACTTAAAAAACTGAGATGCATTTAAAAATTATCTTAAAGAACTATCTATCTCAAAATGAGCAAAACTCAAAATAATTATCATTATAAGCCTTAAACTCTTCACAAATTATTTTATAGTGTTCAAATCATATCGCTATAGCAGTTTAAAACTGTTTTAGAAAAGCTATTAAAATATAGCCTCTAAAGTATAAGATAATATGAAAACTAAGTATATATGGTAAAGGCCATTACTGGAAATTTTAAGTACAGGGTGATCCGTTTGTCAGAAAAATAAAACGTTATACATAAGGAATTAAGGCACATAGCTCTGAGCAGTTTGCTGTAACATAACCGAAAAGGATGGAAGTTAACAGTGAGTAATATTTCAAACTTCAGCCTGTAGTATGGCAGCGCTATCGTGCATAGGAGACAAAATGGCGGTCATGTCACAACAGCGCTAGAGTCCATAGAAGTCACTCCACTGCTTATAAGCACCACAGAATATGCCATACAAAATGTACCATAGGACTGATAGACAGTACTTAAGATGTTTCCATACATATTCAAAAAAGCAAGCTTTGATGCAGCGTAACTACGATGTTCATGGAGAAAGCCACATTTCATATGAGTGGCCAAGTCAACAAGCATAACTGCATTATTTGGAGAACTGAGAACGCACTCTTCTCATATGACACATTTCATACACCATACACAAACTAAGCACGCTGTTGTGGCCTAACCATCATTTTCTCTCCTATGCAGGAGCAAGCAAAATCCAAGATGGGTGATCAGCCCAGTGCCTGGCATGGAGCTGAAGAAGAAGAAATGAAATGTAGTGATCAAATTAACCAACCTCCGCATTCGTCTAGCGATCGAGGTAAAACCGCGAAATACCCTTCGATTAGGTTGATCGCCCCGGGGTTTGAACCTGTGTCTTCCCGAATGTAGATCACAGGCTTTACCGTCTGAGCCATCCCGATCGGTTACTTTAGATACTAAATGTAATTATATACATGACTGATTATTTGTATAATACTGCACTCATTTATTGAAGGAATTTTGTTAATGTTTTGTGTATCTCCTGGTACTATGAACTTTGTTGTTTTAGTGTGGATAAACCATTGTACATCTTAAACATGCACATTTATACACACTATATGTGCTGTATGTATTTGTATTGTATTGAGTATGTCTATAAAAGGAAGTTACTCTTCTCTGACAATAAACTTTCAGATTATTATTATTATTATTTATTTATTTATTTCACACGATTCTTACAAATGGGATGGAAGATATTTTTATGAAATTTTAATATGAAAATACCAAGAATTGGAGCAAAGAGATAATTGCAGATAAGTGCTGTAAGATTAGAAATATATTACTCGCGCAAAACTTCTGGAATCGTGACCTTGATTGCTACACCAGCTGCCGATCCTAGGAATGGTTTATGTTTAGCTTAATCAACGAAAGCGATATAACACCTTTGCTTACTCACAGTGCGTAACACATACAGTTCGCATAGAAAGTGTCTGCATCTGGTTGTAATTTTAAAGAGAGCAGTATCTAAATAGTACTTACTTTATATTTGTTATATTTATAACCATGGCTCCTATGTTTTCAAAGTTAAGTGGTAAGGTGTTACGTAGTCAAAGTAGGGAAATAATTGCAAATGTCCTCGACTTCATGAAGCAAGAAGCAGAGATGAAGGAAGAAAATATATGTTCGTCCGAGTTCCACAAAAGCCTTAAGAGAGTGGAAGAAAGAGTAGTCAAGCAACTGGTGTTTCACCGAGTTCCGTTTCCAGAGTTCTCAAAGATAAGAAAAAAAACATATGGATGAAAGAATGCCATTTGACACGCCTGGGAAGAAACATAAGGTCCCTAAACGTATTACAGAAATAGACGATTTCGAATGCGTCATTCGGCGCACGATTCACAATTCCTATGTGGAAGAAAAAACTGTGCTAATAATAAGCAGATTGCTCATCCAGCTGAAACACAGCAGAAACTTTCAAGGTGGTGCTACAAATCTCAGAAAAATTATTAAAGATTTAGGGTTCAAGTGGAAGAAACCGAAATCAAATAGAAGAGTTCTAACAGAAAAGCAAAATAAATAAATAAATAAATAAATAAAATGAAATAATAAGAATAAAATAAAAAATAAAAATAAAAAGTAAATGTTGCCATGATAGCTTAGTCGGTTAGAGCAACGGCACGGAAAGCCTAAGATCTGTGGTTCAAATCCCGGCTATAGAATTTAATTTTTCAGTCTGATTCTACCTTTCCAAATGACTAATTTTATATGTACCTATATCAATGTGTACTAATATCAGCATCAATTTTCAAGGTGGTGCTACAAATTTCAGAAAAATACTATAATGTATGAAGATGAGTCATACATACACAGCAGTCATACAGCATCTAAAATTTGGAGTGACGATAGCGAATTAGGTTTGCAGGCACCTGTTGCCAAAGGGCAAATACTTATTATAGTTCATGCTGTTAGAAAGATCGGCTTCGTTCCAGATGCCCTTCTTTTACAAGTCGCAACAAGCAACAGGAGATTTTCATCAAGAAATGAATACAGAAAATTACATTAAGTGAATCAACGCCATGTTGATACCTAATATGCCTGCTGGGTCTGTTCTGGTCATCGACAATGCTTCACAATTTGTCAACACTCAAATTCACAAAACACCTACCTCAACTTCCTTGAAAGAAGAAATGAAAGCTTGGTTACTTAGACATAATAAAGCTTTAGATGAAAGCATGAGTAAAATAAAGCTATATAACTTAATTAAAGCCAACAAACAGCTTCAGAAGTCATACATACTTGACCAGATAGTAATACAACATCGCCATAATGTACTTAGACTGTCATCGTATCGCCCAGATCTAAACCCAAGCGAATTAATCTGGGCTGATATCAAAAAATGGGTGGCATGCAGAAATATCACTTTTAAATTAAAATATGTGGAGCAGTTATAACGCCAGCAATTTGCTGAAATTGGAAGGCCAGAATGGGAAAATGTATGGCGACATGCTGAATAAATTAAGAATCATTATTCCGAAAAATACGGAATTGCAGAAAATCAAATAGAAATAATTCTCATCCAGGATAATGGTGCAGAAAGTAGTGACAGCAGTGATGACGGCAATAATGTGAGTGATACCGCAGAAGAGGAAGGGTTGTTAGATGTGGAAGAATTGGAGGCAATGATTGACAGCGTTTTATATATTAAGCGCTTTTTACAGCGTGGATTTTAATATACTGTATATAACTAAGTTTATCAGCGCAATGCAGTGCATAACCGGTGTGGATATTTGACGATGACTGTCCCACGCACTCCTGAAGCATGCAGACGACCGGTCACCACCTGATCTGGTAAGCAACTCGCATCATAGCTCTCATTAAGATTTTCACGTGTCTAGAACTGTTGCGCCGATTATAATAGCTATAAAGAATATATATGCTAATAAGAAACCAATCAACAGCATTCTGGAATATATATATAAGGTTAAAACGAAACAGTTAAGTGTAACTGTTACCTGATACCGTTAACTGTTAACTGATACCGTAGTTAACAGAGGGAGGTCAAGGAAACGTGATCTCTCCAGTTTCAATGTAATTATGACATTTACATGTTTAAGATTCGTTCACCTGCAGTATTATTGTTTGCCCTTTTTGTTTAGTTGTAGAGCTTTTTATATATAATATTTGCACACTGTACACAGAATTGATGCATCATACACTCATCTACAGAATAATATGCTCTTTTATGAAGATGTTTTAAGAGTAAATTTGGAGAATTTAACATTGTCTATAAGCAAAGCGGAGGAGGATTCTGAAAATTCATTTAACCCTGGTGTTCAAAACACAATATGTTGTCATAAAAATACAAATCACATAATATCTGAATGTAGATTTTCTAACTACCCTTACTGCAAACTCTATATACTGAACTTTTAACTATACTGTAAGAATCTCAAAATTCACTGTTATTTGAGCTGTTTGGTTTTTATAACAGCTGATGCAGTAATTTGTATCATAAAGTATTTAAATGTGAAGAATGTTTACAGTATGAATATGCATTTTTATGTGACATTGATTTGAGATGTTTGTTGATTGTAATTATTGTCGAGAAGTAAGTTTATACTGCCTTACTGAAACTGACAATAATAGCGTGCAATAATGCAGCGAGGGGGTGAGCTGTTTATCATTATTAGAGACGAGGAAGTTACGTAATGTTGGCGCGTTTTTCTTTAGAATTTTCTGGAATATTTTCCCTAGAGCATATGTATTCATAATTTTCATTGGATATTAAAATAGACGCTAATGTTGGCGCGTTTTATTAGCCAATAGCAGCTCAGTTATAATCTTTAGGCATATCGGGGTGTAGGAGTATAAAAAGGGCTAGGTTAGAGGTAGAACCCGTCAGTTCATCGAAAATATTTGTATGCTACACGTCGCCTACAGTCCGTCAGTTCATCGAAAATATTTGTACGTTACACGTCGCCTTCAGTTCAGCAGAGTTATGAAAAATCCCAAGTGTTGTAAAGGTAATTACAGAGAAAGTTGAAGTACTCGAATTAAGAATGATCAGTAATGAAGTTATTATAACAGTTTCAGTTTGGCGAGTGTCAAGATCAATGTGTAAATGTGATAGTGAATGTGTTCGACAATAAAAGTGTAAAACAAATTACTTCATCAGTGTTATTTTTGGATAAAAGACTCCTTTCCGTTTACACAACCTGTATAAAGAGAAGTGCTTGACCAAAAAGATCATAGCTAGCCGGAGGACAGTGAGCAAAAAATTAAATAAAATAACAGTAGCATTCTTTCAAACAAACACTAATACTGCCGGAAATTGCTAACACCAGATGGAGCTAACAAACCTAACAAGTGAATCACGTCACAAAATGGCTTCACCACGTGGAGTAAACACACATACACAAACATTATAAGTAATACCGTCGCAAATTGGCTCCCAAACGTGGGGCTCAACAAATTAAATAAATACAACAAAAGTAAACCACTTCACAGCGTGTTAATCCAATATAAAGGAAGTATACAAAATTTCAGTCAACTATGTGCATTTGTTTCATAGATATTGTTATTGTTAGTTATACATTAAATCAAATTGAATACGTTAATTAAAAATTCCCTATATTTCAAGCAGTTTCTGACATTTGACGCATTTTATTTTTACATTCCATCATAAAGAAAACCACTTTGGAGTTTTCTAAACTTTGAATGAATCTGTGAGAGCAAAAAGATAATCCTTCACAATTTGTGTGTATTTGTGTACAGTTTACGAATATATGAAAATGTTAAATAAAAAGCAAGTAATTAGTAATTTCAAAATGGGCACAGAGTCGCTTTAGTAATCATTCCTTAGGTTTTATCGAAAACTGTAGGTTAATTGATTAAAAAAATGTTAAAGTGTGGAGCATTTTAAGTAATGTAAAACGACAACAGAAATGGCTGAAAAAAGATTAACTTGGAATTGCATTACATTACTCTACTTGGATTATTTAAATGCCCTTTACATGTTGCTGTTATTAGTAAATCGAAAGCATAGAATTAGTGCATCGTGAACGTAATAAAAAACACAATTTTCAATCTTTACTTTCTCTACTACGAATAGTAAGTAGGCGAAGTATTGTATTCCACCCAAAAATTCGATACCGAGATTTCACCGGAAATATACGTTTTGAGACTCCCTGAATCCAAAAAAAAAGCATTTTTGAAAACATGTCCGTGTGTGTGTCTGAACAGCGTAACTCAGAAACGAACAGTCGGATAAACACCAAACTTGGTATTTAGGTTCAGTATCTTCCAGAGATGCGACACGAAGGTTTTCAAGAAAATTCTCCAACACTAGATTGCCCTAAACATGGAATATTTTTCGAAATTTTTAATTTTCTCAAAAATGGCTCTAACGATTTTGATTAAAATATCATATGTTTAAGATATTTTCATGACAAATGAAATGTATATCTCGAATTTTCTGGAAATGTCTCCAAAACTATTGGTCATTGTGAACGACTTTTGCATAACTGGTAAACCATAAGAGATAGACAAACTTTTACTACACAAAAAATGTAGATCACGTTAAAATACACAATTTATGTCATTTACATTTTTTTGGTTGAGTGAACCATTTTCGAGATATTGCTTGTTATTCTCTTAAATTTTCCAATAGTTATACTTTTTCTCAAATGGAAATTCGTTATTCATTTTTTTCCTGAGAATTGAAGAGAAGAGAATTGAATACTCCGCATAGCAATCAGTTCTTAAAATATTTGACTATAGCTTAAAGGCTACCAATTCCCCTTGCATCTACAAGAAAATTAGCAATAAGATTAACATCTGGATATCTGTATTAACATGAAGCATATGGAGAATAAGCGTTTGTATAATAGTAGAGAAAGTCATGTGAGTGTAACACATCAGATTTTTATCAGTATTTTCCCCCATTCTATAAGTGTTTGATAATAATGCTATATGCATTATTTTGTTTACTGCAAAATACAGTTATCCCACTTTTTAGTTATTGATAGCTTATTATTCCTTAACCAGCATGGGTAGGATATTATTAGTAACAGAATAACATTTCCGTGACGATAAAGTTCATGTTTCGGGCATAAAATCTTTCTACTTCAAACCAGTGTCTGGGACACTGTCGGTAATAATCACCTTTAAAATTTCCTAGCTAACAACAAAATCATGTTCAAATATACATTATCTGTGTTTTATAATTATAGGTTCTCAAATTTACTAAATTAGTTACTGAAAATTATTGCAGAGTTGGGGATTTAAAAACTTAACAAAAAGGTTTTATTTTCCACATGTATTTATTTTGAATGTGATGGCATGCATTTTATACCTTGCTGTAAACATATACAATTAAATGCCAGTAGGCTCTTCTCTGATTGGTTGCATTCAAACGCTGTTTTTTGATTGGTTTGTGAAAGTTGTTTTGCAACGGCGAGCCCAAGTAGTTCCTGCAGCCCGGCACTTAGTTGTTGAACTTCGAAGAGTGAGGCTGTGTGTTGTTTACAGTGCTTATTGTATTAGTGTTGGAGAATGGAGTCGTTCTACTGTCTGTTGCTGGCCATGGGAGTGACTTCTAACAACGAGGGAAATGCTGACGCTTTCGACATCCTTAGGACACTACCTGTGGAAATTTGCTTCATCATTCTGAGGTTAGTGATGCAGTGGTGTCTACTAGTAACGTGGCATGGAACTTTTGTGCATTCAAGTGTTTAATCTCCTTAGTATTAAGCTATTCAAACACCTAGTTGCTTATGGATTTGGTTAATAATTGCATATCAGAAAACATTGCATAAAAAATTTGCAGACATTCAATAAACATTTGTTTTCTAAGGAAATGCTGTTGCAAAGTTTAATTCCTAATCATTTTTTTCCTTTTAGTCGTTTACATCTTTCTCTGGGTAAAATATCTTAAAAGTGTAATACCCACGTAACGTAACAGCACAAGAGGAAAATTTAGAAAGCCAATCCTGTTTTGAACATCTGTATCTTATTAAAATGGTACCTTGCTGCACATATTTTCTTGCTAGAATTGCCATCTACGCGTGAACATGAATTATACGTCTACTCAAACCATCGTTTCTTTACCGCCGAAACATTTATTCTTTGCATAATTGCTTTTAATTTGTTACTCGTGTTTTGTAAATTATTTTCTTGAGCAGAATATATTTTCTCGTTTAGACAGTGCTGAAGTATTTAAAAATGTAACAAGTTATTTCCATAGTAATGCAATCGTTAGTAAACCCAATCCAATAACTGAAGAACATAGCAAAATGGCGGGTGAAGTAGTTGATAACATATATATGGACCGTTAAATGTTTACACACATTGAGATGAAAACAACAGGATGGATAACTGGTAAATGACTTATTTTATGCAACATATTATTTATATCATAAAATATTACATAAGATGTGAGTATACAAGCAACTGGTACTGAACGCCTGCTATGATAAAATATAAGTATTATTCCTGTTCGGCGATCTTTCAACACACAAAGCTGTTTATGGTTTACATATATTATTAAAATTCCTGAAATATATTTGTACATGTATTTATAGTTTCAAAAATTATAAAATTACTGTTTTATTTTAACGCATTGCTTCATTTTTAATTTATGTGAAGGGAAAAGGTAACTTTAAAGTTCACACGGGACCATAATAATAAAATTAATATTAACCTGTGCTGTTCTGTATGCTTTAAATGCTGTTCTATGTTGAGTTATTTTGCTATGTGCGACCCGACAGCTCAAACGTATTGATAATCATTGAGCATAGGAATGCATATTAAAATACACTAAACACAACACTGTATAATAATGTTGCAGCTAATTAGATACAAAGAATGCATTAATAAGTCAAATGTCTTTACAAAATTCTTGCAGCAGCAGAGTGTTATGTAAGATATATGAATGTATTATTAAGAAACATTGTACCTATGTTCACTATCTACATCCTTGGAGTTATTGTAATGAGGAGAAATAATACCTACATAACTTTCTGTGTTTGACAGCATTTTACTGAATGCTGGAAATTTTAGGATATTTAATGGACATGCGTTGGTTTGCAAGTTCGTGATTCGTTTCTTATCTATGGCTAGAAATAATTCCACAAGAAGATGACTGTTTCTAAACTTCCAGAAGCTTATTACCTCAGACAAATGTATCTATTTATCAGACAAATAATCTATTCTTTCCCTAATTCTGGTACTGGGATGTAGAATGCTATAAAGTATTAATTTTTTTCTAAACGTTGTATTTAAACATGTTTTAATTTAAGTCGATAGTGATTTCACATGCTCCTTACTCAAAGCTTAATTGTTACTTTCTTTACTACATACAAAGTAGGAAGAGCAGTTATTACGTCCCACCCAAACATTTGATACCGAGATTTCAGCGGAAGTAAATGTTAGAAAGCCCTTTGAATTTAAAAAAAAATAGATAAGGGTCCATGTGTGTCTTTGCACAGCATAACACAAAAACGAAAATGGTAATTATGCAGAACTACGGCCGCTCGAAAAAAACAACGCATTCCGGTGTTAATGGTAGATTTTTTTATGCTGATTATGCTTTTACCAATTTGGTTTGTCGGAAAGGTTCCGTAATGGTGTTACACGTTAATTTATTGCATGCGCGTAGCGATCGCTTATTTGCGGATATTTATTAAGAATGCTGTCTAGAAGGAGCAGGATATGGATAAAGAAGCTTTATGACACATTTGAGATGTAAACATATAGTTAATATTAATTTGTAGTACCTAAAACCTGGGTTTCATTGTCGGACTTAAGCTTATATAAAAAAAACTAACCTAAGGCTAACCTTCCGTGAATTCAGAAACTTAAGCTTATATTAAAAAAACTAACCTAACGCTAACCTTCCGTGAATTCAGAAACTTAAGCTTATATTAAAAAAACTAACCTAACGCTAACCTTCCGTGAATTCAGAAACTTAAGCTTATATAAAAAAAACTAACCTAAGGCTAACCTTCCGTGAATTCAGAAACTTAAGCTTATATACAAAAAACTAACCTAACGCTAACCTTCCGTGAATTCAGAAACTTAAGCTTATATAAAAAAAAAACTAACCTAAGGCTAACCTTCCGTGAATTCAGAAACTTAAGCTTATATAAAAAAAACTAACCTTAGGCTAACCTTCCGTGAATTCAGAAACTTAAGCTTATATAAAAAAAAAACTAACCTAAGGCTAACCTTCCGTGAATTCAGAAACTTAAGCTTATATAAAAAAACTAACCTAAGGCTAACCTTCCGTGAATTCAGAAACTTAAGCTTATATAAAAAAACTAACCTAAGGCTAACCTTCCGTGAATTCAGAAACTTAAACTTATCATAACCATCGTTAAGGAACGCACGCCCGCTTCGCTCGCGTGCTAGTGTCGCTACGCGCATGCAATAAATTAGCGTGTAACACCATTACGGAACCTTTCCGACAAACAAAATTGGTAAAAACGTAATCAGCATAAAGAATCTACCATTAACACCGGAATTCGTTGTTTTTTTTTCGAGCGGCCGTAGTTCTGCATAATAACCACGAAAATTAGGAATAAAAACAAAACTTGGTATTTGGATTCAGTACTTTTCAAAGATGCGACACAGATCTTCAAGAAAATTCCTCAACCCCAAACTATCCTTTACATGGAAGATTTTTGCATAGTCATATTTAAATACTAAAATGGCAGCATCAAATGTGATGAAGATTGTAGTCCAGGTATGGGCGAGCGCATGTCAGATCCAGGAGGGAGGGCTATTGTGTCATAATACTGAAAATATGTAATACTTCTTATCAAACTGAACAAATAAATATAATATAGCTTATAAACTTGCAGGAAAAATTACCAAATAATACTCAATATTTACAGTAAATAAATATCCTGCTTAGATCTTGACTTACTAACTAGAACCAGGAGTACTATCTCATGCTTTTTACTTTCTCTACCACGTACCTAGCAGTTAGAGAAGGTGCTACATTCCATCCAAAAAATTCCATACCGACATTTCACCAGAAATAAAAGTTTTGAGGCCCCCTAAATATAAAAGACATTTTAGAAAAAATGTCCGTGTAACTGCGGACAGCGCGACTCAAAATGAAATCTCGGATAATTACTAAACTTGGTATTTAAATTCCAAATGACTGACACGAAGATTTTCAAGAAAATCCCTCGCACCAAACTTCCCTTTATATGGAACACTTTTCGAATTTTTTATTTTCTAACATGGCTCTAGCGATTTGAATGAACTGCCATATTTTTATTTTCTAAAACATGGCTCTATTTTTATTAAAATATATATATAAGATACTTAGATGACAAATAATGTGTATCTGAATTTTCTGGGAATAGCATGTGCAATCCCCTTCATTCAGAAGGAGTTTTGTATAATTCTATATATCTGGTAAACAAGCGATTGACGAAAACGTACTGCCAAGAAATGTAGATCTCTCTTATTATACACACAATTTATTATATGTATATATAAACACGAGTACACAACATACACAGTATACTACAGCATGTTTGTATAGTGCAAAATATGAAAGAGCCCATTATTCCCTAAATGTCCTACCAATTCTTGTGGAATACATCTAATGGTTGCGTTAAACAGTGTTCCACCACTGACTTAGAAGAGTGTTTGTATGTTACACACAACAAACGACAATTGGAAGTGTGGGGATCGCTTGACACCCGGGTTCAAGAATGCCCATACCTGTTTTAGTTCTCAAAATAAATTATAAAATCCCAGTAAAACCCATAGCTTAATTTAAATTGCAGAATATTTAAATATTCTAATGATACTATAGCATATATTACAAGGCTTAACGAATCCACTCAGTTTAAATTGCATCACGCTTTTTTTGTCTGTGCTAATAATACAGTGTGTTTATCATTATTTTTATTCCTCTTTTTAGGATGCTGGATCCCTGTTCCTTGTTATCTGCTGCGCTGGTGAACAAGAAATGGCTTCACCTGATCAAGTCTGATTCTGTGCTGAGATCAAGAGTCAGGCAGCAGATCATTAGGGAGAGGATGTCTCGTATGCATCCCTTTAGTGTTACGGTTGTGAGAGACAGTCTTCAGGTGCTACAGCCTCTGGCTCGGTTGAACAGCCCTCACAGACTCACGCTGTCTGCTGTATCTGGGTGATTGAATTCAATCTAAAGTGATTGAAATTGTTAGAAATCAGTTAATCTCGGCTTGTACCTTACTTATCTGAGCCATGAATGGTAAAGGAAGTTAGCTCTATTAAGTGCAATTTCCCGAGACTAAGGTAATTAATTTGTTTACTGAGGCATTTTGAAGTTTGCATTTAATTTACAAAAAAAATTATGCATATATTTTTCATTTGAAAAATAGTTTCCTACTCCCTAGTTATATAGCACGAGTTATTTTCTATTTTAATTGTATAATAACATGACTAAATATTATTACTGTGAAAAAAAACAAATTTAAGGTCCCCAATGGAGGAGCTTATAAATCTGGAGGTTTAATACATAATTTTGAAATTTATCAGTTGGTACCGATGTAAAACAAATGTTTGCCGCAATGCCCGAGGTAGATTTTTAAGGTTATCGGTTGCTGCTTTAGTAGTTAGGAATAATGCCCCCATACGTTAGGCAAAGGTATCCTTTTTAAGCTAAATGCTTTTATGCTAACGGTATTACTATAAAATTTGGAAATTGCTGTTTTGTCCTTGAGATAAGTTAACTAAATTTGGCTTATTACCGAGGGATATTAATATCACAAAATTTACACGCCACATTGTTCTTTTAGTAATAATAGTCTGCTTAAGTACTAGGCAAATTACATTACAATTTGTGTGTGTTGGTTTCAGCCCCTGCTCAGCCCCAAGACATAAAAACCCCACAGTCGTTAGATTGAAGTAAATCACCAAAGGAAACTCGAATAACTTAGATGTACCAAAAGTGTACACTACACCATTGAACAATAACCATCTCTTAACCTCTCGCACCTATTTATTCTTGGTTTGAAACAAATAGACACCTAGATTCCTTATTTGAGGTTTATCTCCATCGAGTTTCTTTGTTGCTATGCAAGATCTAAGTCCAACTCTTTTTTTCATCTGTTTTTTTTTTTAATTTCTGGTTCTTGGAATAGAATGCCTATACAGCATTTTCATTGTATCTAAAAATGAACACCTTTTACTCCAGGGGTTTTCTAGCTCTTTTAGTCTGCAATTTTCTAAGGAACACCATGCTAAATCTTTTCTCTCTCAACACAATTTCTCATTATATAGTCCCCTTTTAATTTTGATTAATAAAGAACATTCTTGTTGTAGCAAATTACCTGATTTGTATATATATATATATATATATATATATATATATATATATATATGTATGTTACATGTTGTGGTGAAGGCCCAAAAGATTACCAGAAAGAGATTAATTTAGATCACCCCAAAACGAACATGGTTGGGTGGCGCAACTCGCTGTAGTAAAGTCCGGGACCTTGATGTGGAGATTTTAGGTGAAGGCGTGGGTTTTAGACTACACTAAAAACTTACATAATACACATTACCTCTGCATACCTGGGATTTATTCACAAAACTTTTGGCGACTCTACATAATGAACAAAGGGAAAAGGGTGGAGGGAGATGCCACTAAACCATAGACTGGCCACACACACGTCTAGTCCCAACGAACACTCACTAAAGCGAGGCTATCTTACCCCCACCAACCGTGTCTAGCTAAAACCAGACAGGTTTGAAGTCACACCAGACAGTTTCGAAAATATCTTTCCCTTTGGCGTGGTCTGCATTGAAAGGAAAAACCGTTAAACTGAAAAGTAGCTAAGAAGATACAACAATGCTACGTCTGGTAGCACCCATATAGCACAACAATCGTCTGAAAATGACAATAAAATTAATAATACGCCACAATATATACGCTGAATCTGTTAATCTTCCAAAACCCACTTTTAATTTGGCCCTTTAATATATTTGCTTCTCAATTTCATGCCGAGTCAGTTTTAAAGTTATAAATGGTTACTCTGCTCCTTATGTGCACTTGGATTTTTTTTTGTTTGTATGTCAAGATAACTATACAATAAGACGAATATTATGGTAGTTAACTTTAGTGCATACTTCCTAAGCATTGTATTAGTTCTGCTCTGTCATTGCTACAGCAGTGGAAAGCTGTTAAATCTGGAATTAGGTTATGCTTACTACTTCATGATTCAAACAATGACTCGAAAGTTATGCATTTAGATTGCAGCTCTTAACTTTAGCACATGTTTCCTAAATCCGTATAAATTAAATTCCGCATATGATAGAATAGGACACGTAGTTTAATCTTTGTGCATTTTCTTAGAATTGCTTTTCATTATTCATAGTTTCTTTTAATATTTCAGGCATGCCATCATTTTAACTCTTCCTACAACTCGCCTAACATCTTGGACTTTAAAAGTGCATGTAAGTATTTTTGTTTGACAATAATATACGTATAGGCTATAGCAAGTCATTAAGTGCTTGAGGAATGTATATCAGGACCTTGAGGTTGAGAATTTCAGTGGTAGATGAAAGTTTAAAATTTGTTTTTATGGTGGTAGAGACTGTAACGTTTGGTACCGTATTAAATGTTCTTGTGACAGGGCCATTGTTGTACTTTCTGCAGAAGTGATTTGCATTTGAGGAATGTGTTAACAGCAGAGAGGCTGTCATGTATCTTCTCTTTGTTACCTCTGATCTTTACATGCCTATGTGGTTCACTTCGCAAGACTTATCAAAGTGTTGTGAAGAATAGCGATATTGGAATAACTTACCACAGTAGAAGCATGCTGGCCCAGTTCCGCACTTGATTAAGCCAGACCTCCCGGTTTAACGTTTAAAATAAAATGACAGCATGGCTACCATCTTCATCATGCCGTAGCCATTTTCCGTTTGAATAAAGTTAACCACCCTGCAAGTACTTTGAAAGCTATTGCAGCTAAGATGAAAGATGATAGTGATGAACCGTATTAATGATATTATATTATTACTACAAGAATAACTTCAAAACTCTAAGTTTCGAAGTCTTTATCACTACCTTCCTGCAGGGATCACACCGATAATTTTAAATAAAAAAAGATATGAATTAATGTTTTTCGAACAATTTTTTGACATTAAAAATAACGCAAAGATCCTTGATGTATCTAATTTTTTATGGAAATCAGTGACCTTCGAGATTTGCAGTTCCCCTTCTGTAATCTTGTTCATTTCGGGTGAAAGAAAAGAGAAGGTTGAACAAAGGTGCAGCTAACTTTTCTTCAAACGAAAATCCTAAGAGTGTACAGCTAAAAATTTTACTACGACTTTTCATTAAAACTTTCATTATGTCAAACTTTATATTACGTTATACCGACTTTACACATTATGGATCAACAATACATCGGTTCACAGCCTGACTCAGCTGCACCCCTTGGGTTTAGAAAAACTGCAAGATTATTTTCTCTTATTCATATCGCGTGTAAGGGTTGCTAAATTTCTAACTATGAAAAGCATCCACTCTAAACTACTATATTAAACATTTCAATAAAAACCTTATTCTCTCTTGAAAATTCACATGTGCTAACCCCTAGGTAACTAAACCGTTTTGATAGTACTGATTGCAATATGTATTCAAGTAGGTACTAAGTTATTATTTTCATCAGTGTGCTCAATGATAATACTTGTTGTTTACTTGCAGCGTTCGTGAGGCCAGAGCCTTTAAAGAAGAGAAACAGTTTTGTTCCAGTGGATCGTCAGTTTTCTATCAAAGGGACCAAGGTTCAGCGATCTGCGACGATCAAGAACAACACTGTTGCCAAGTGTAAAACAAACAAGCCTCAAATGAGGTTGAGGATGTAGTTTACAGCCCCAATGTGAGGTAAGATTTTGACAGTCTTTCGATTATTTTGTAGTGCTGAAAATTGAATTAATCATGTTATCACTCTACCTAGCTTTGAGAAGAAACAAAACACGCAGTTGCTTTCATCTTTGACTGATGGATGGAAATGTTATAAAGCTTCTATGTTATGTTTTTTACTCTAATCACCTTATTGGGTTTAACATTTTGGGGCACATATTTTCTACATTTTTACTTTCTCTACCTTAGATCCAGTATTTTCCAAAGATGCGATACAAAGATTTTCAAGAAAGTCCCCCGCTTCCGCATCCCAAGCTACCCTTTGCATGGAACATTTTTCGAAATTTTTTATTTCATCAAATATGGCTCTAAGGTTTTGGGTTAAAATATTAAAGATATGCACATGACATAAAATGTATATATCTTGAATTTTCTGGGAGTAGCCTGTGATGTCCTCTTCCTTCGGAAGGAATTTTATCTAATCTTGTGTAACTCTAAACATTAAGCGATAGACAAAAATGTACTACACAACACATTTAGACCTCTTTAAAACACAGTTTGTTTAAAATAACTTATTTCTGGCCTCAGCCGTTTCCGATATATCCGTTGTTAATGGTTCGATTTGTTGAATACCTCGTGATTCTTTATCAGTCACGTCGATTTCCAATTATTTATGATGGTTGCAAGGTAACACTGGAATTTTAAGACCAGCGTATAGCATCAGTTCTTTAACATTTGACTATTGCCGTTTCCTGTGTACCCTAACGAGATGTGTTAAATAGCTATTTCTGCAAATGTTTATCTCGATTAAAAATTAAGTAGATGGCTAAATAAACTTTAGTAAGAATAGTTTCTATACTCGCTAATAAACGATAGAGGATAGAGAAATTTATATGAATATAACACACCGGATTTTTAACTCGAACTAGACTAATTTCTTAACTGCTTGACATATTTATGTACCTTCAAGTTCTGTGGTAGTGATGCACTCACCAGGTCATTTAAGGATTTTAGCTAGTGAATTTTTTAGATAGTCATTTATGGAAAATTATGTTGAAAAAATCCTTGAACTTTATACCTTGTTTTCCTTCTTTCAAATGCAAGTTCCTTTACCTGGGGCTTAAATGGAAATGCGTTTGAGGTCGTTCTCGTAGCCTTTTTTTTCCGTACATTTTTGCCACTTGCACTTTTCTCTCAGGTTTTTTGTGAACATATTTTGAAACTAAATGAGCTCTAAAAGAGTTTTTTCTGGTTATCAAGTACAGTCTGCATTTAACTGATTATTAATGTATTATTAGCACATTGTCGTAGAAAACGTCATGCTAGTAATAACTAACAAGTAATACGTTGATCGGCCGCATCCTATCCTGATCGATTGAATTGACGTTTAATAATCTATGAACAATGAATATTTATCGTGAGGTTACCACCAGAGTTTTCTAATTGTGTTACTTGCAATATTTGCCCTGCCCTTTTTCTTTCTTGGCAAGTATGTGTGATCGACTATCATGCACAGTTTAGCTTATAACGTCTCGTGTGTTTTGTATTTATAACTTCTATCATTGATATACTTGTCTGTGCTTAGCTCTAAATTTAAATAGGTCATCTAAAGGTGTGTATTCAAACCTTTTACTGCAGGAGGCCTCATTTAGGTGAGGCAATAATTAGGCTAAGGCTATTGGTTATTATTGCTGTATCTTTAATACAAGTATTTACATTTCAGATATGAAAGGAGATTTTCTTTTAGGCTAACAAAAGTTCGTCGTTAAAATTAAAGTGAAATTTCGGAATCTCAGCCCCCTCCCCAAGCAGAAACTGAGCTTACTGCGTCATTTCTGTTATAGATAAGTGAAGTGCCTGTGACCTATGACACGCATAGTACATGTAGTAATAACATTTTTAATATATGCTATGTGAATTGAAGCACAGCATCTGTTTCCTTTGTATCCTGTGTTGATTAAATATTAATAATCTTTAATTTCATTCTAAACCTAAATTTTACAAAACGTGTACATGATTTAAGTACCGAGCGAGACTCCCTGAGGCGCATTCGGGAGGTAAGTGGTTCAAATCCCGCCAGGAACCGTCCTCCCTGACTGGGGTTTTCTCCACCATTTCCTCAGCCCTCATAACTGGAAAATGCCAGGAGTCTTCTAAAAGTTATACCTGAAACTTTTCTTCCCGAATTCCCCTTCCCAAACTCATTTCATTGCAATTATTATCAGTGCCCACCGCTGTGATGCCGTATGTAGTAAGAATTGATATTAAATACTACATAAGTAAGATTGGCAAGAAATGGTCCAAGTACATAAGTATTATTCTCGCAGTTACATGGACTCTTAATATGATTTGACTTCCTAAACTGCTTTTTCAACGTTATTTCATAGCAACGCTACCATATGCTGCCGAACCGTACTGTAAATGCACTTTAATTGCTAGAGTTGCAATCTTGCTAACCGGAAGCTAGGCTTGGTTGCAGTGCACTATGTAAGCTGAATCACTGCTGCCTGCTGGCGCCCCTACAAGACGTACAGTATTTATATTTTACCTATTATTAGAAAAGTCTTCTATAATGACTGCTCAAGATTGAACTAGCGTCTCTCGTTACTAGCCAATAAATTGCTTCTTGAAACCTGAATGGGAAGTGAGTAATCGATAGTTCACATAAATCCGTTAAGTTGTTAATTCTGTAACCTGTCTGTGCATTTCTACATTCAAATACATTGCTTAATCCAGTACCTTGTTTGTTTCAGGTATGAGGCGGTCATTCAGCAGGACATGATGCAGTTATACGCCTCAAGTACTGTGTACTTAAATAATGTACATATTGTAAATAGTTGTTAATAAATGAATATATTAAGTAGATGCCGTGTTGTTATTTGTGTCTATTCAGTTTTGATCCTATCTAAATACCCTTCTCCTGCACTTATACACCTTCGCCCTTGGTTGAGGGTGTCCAAGATTGCTTGCTCGACACCAACCCAGGACTGTGCGTTCAGGTATACATGCGGCTGCTTTATGTGAGTATTTTTGTGCCATGTGAAACAGCTCCGAGACGAAATTCTGGCACTCCTGCGACCATGGTTCGTTAAAAAATCGTTATTTAGAGTTAATCATTTAAAATTAAGGCTTTGCGATGCTTTTTGTAAACAGAACTTGCTCTGTGAGTTTATTCAATTTACCATGACCCAAATGTTAGCCGTCCTAGTGGCTCAAGGACTGGAGAAGTTTGTAAATGCGTGTGATCGAATAGAAATATGGCTCCTCTGCACCTGAAATGTATGTCTATATGTATGATGTGCAGTATCTTGTTTATATATGTATATATATATATATATATTATAAAAGACGGTATGTGTATGTTCCTTATAGGCTTCCACACTCCACACTTCGACTAAACTTGACACAGGTAACCTTTGACACAGGACAAAAATTGCTGTCTAGCTTAGAATTTGGTGCTCATACATTGCTAACATAAGAGTAGTGAATAAATTGAAGTTCATGTTCACTCATTCTACAATCATACTCCGATATTTGGCTGTTCTCATACAATTTGTAGTTCATTTTTGTAAGCACCGGATTACTTTCTCTATGGGAAGTTTGTGGTGCTTCTGTATGTATAAAATAAAAACTGGATGATATATAAGATGACGTTTGACCTGGATAACAAGAGCATCATCAAGCCAGTTGAAGTATTTCTTCCTAGTATTATTTTTTAATATTTATTTTGTCTTTAATGTTTTCTTAGTAGTTTTGCGTATGTTATTGAGTATGAGCAAGGATATGAATATGTTACTTAAACTGCTATTATTTCTTTCCAACCGATATTTTCCACGAGGCATCCCTAACGTGACAGCGTGGAACCGTCATTCAACTGCCGTGAGAAATCGTTACAAACACGTTGTTCAGTAGTGCTTATGCACAGTGTTTTCTCAGCGCATTCTTCTTTTTTTTTTTTACTGTTTTTCATACAGCCCAGAGGGATTTAAGTATCTTGTGCAATACGTTTAAATTCGGTGAATGTAATCTAAGGCTAAATCTTGTGGGGATAAACTGTCGAACGCCGGATATTTCGGCTAGTATTTTAATAACAATTCATAGCATTTAAATTTATATGATGGGCCATCTATTCAACGGATTTCTAATCACTGCACTAAGTTTCTGTGTAGTTTGGGACTCGAAGACTCGAACGCTGTGGTTGCGAGCTATTCTGCCCTACGTATAGCATGAATTTAGTATAAGTACATACTGCTATTTTAACTTTCTCCTTTGCTTTGCCATTTTTACTTTTCCTCAGCCACTTAGCTCTTACTTTGTGTATATAGTTTACTATTCGCTTTATGCTTTTCCTTGATTTTTGGATTCATTTTTCCTTGCAATTTCTTTTGATAAATTGGACCGTTCCTTTTTAGTTGCTTTCTCCCTAAATCTGGGTTTCCACGCATTCCAAATTGTGCCATTGATGGGTATTTCTCCACAACCTCTTCATTCTTAAAACCTTTCAGTTTCACAAACCCTGTTCTAGCCCATGCAAAGCTTCCCTTCTTTATAACATATGTCAACGTAATTTTCCCTACTCCAAACCTTTTCAGACCTCTATATACCCAAAAAAAGCTTTCAATGTTAAGGTTTGCGGGTATTTCTTACCTTTCAATACCTGCAGTTCGTAATTCTACTTGCATTTAGTAAGATTGCTTCTATTTGATTATTCACCTACATATATTTCTGTTATGAGGAATTTCTCCTCGCCATCTCTTGATCCTAGTGTGCATCCCCCTAGAATCTCTTTTGTAATTTTTGTGGCCGCTCACCTCGCAAAGGGCATTGCTTCTAACCTGACCTATCGCATGCACTTCAACATACTCTGGTTTCAAGATTCTGGATTCCTCAACTTTCACTATTACTGGTTGCATATGGAGCAAGGAATGTTTTCTGTCTACCCATCACATGTTCTAAAGCTGTACAATAGCTGGTCACAGTGAATAAGTGGCTAACTCGAGTTTTTTTTGAAAAATCGGTTATTTGCATATTTCAGGTCCGTAGGCTCAGTTCTATATTGTATATAAGCATATATTATAATGTATACGTTAGGACCGCATGTATTGTTGCCTATCTTGGACGAGAATGCCTATATCGACTTAACCGATTGTTCATGAATAATTAAATACATTTGTGAATAGGTACCTAAATCGTTTTATTTACTTTGTCCCATTGTAACACTGTTGAGGCTGAAGGTTATCTACTTAGGATGGATTCCTTTGATTTACTTTCTTCCGTATCACATGTACCTGGCCGGTAACTCGCCGAACACGTATATATGATGACGTTTCAACCTGAAACGCATAGCTAAGCAATAACGTGAACAAAATAAGTGAATAGTTTTGTCGATAGCGCTTGTGTCTTCACATTTTGTTAACTCATTACTTTCTCTACTACGTATAGTAAGTAGGGGAAGTATTGATTTCCACCCAAAAATTTGATACCAAGATTTCACCGGAAATACATGTTTTGAGACCCTCTGAATCCAAAAAAATCTGATGTGTTACACTCACATGACTTTCTCTACTCTTGTACAAACTATTTTTACAAACGCTTATTCTCCATCTACTTCATGTTAATCGAGATAAACATTTGCAGAATCTATCTTATCGCTAATTTCTTGTAGATGTAAGGGGAATATATATTTACAAGGGCAATATAGAAATACAGTAGCCTTTAAGCATACTCATATCTCTTAATAGCTGGTTGCTAGGTGCAGCACCATTCCCTTTGCCACTGACTAATACTCTTTGCATATCAAAGACAAAAAATGAATAACGAATTCCCATTTAAGAAATTATTGAAAAATTTAACAGAATAACAAGCAATATCTCGAAAATGGTTCACTCAACAAAAAAAATGTATATGACATAAATTGTGTATTTTAACGCGCTGTACATTTTTTGTGTAGTAAAATTTTCTCTATCTCTTATGGTTTACCGGTTATGCAAAAGTCGTTCACAATGAAGAACACTTTTGGAGACATTCCCAGAAAATTCAAGATATACATTTTATTTGTCATGAAAATATCTTAAACATATGATATTTTAATCAAAATCGTTAGAGCCATTTTTGAGAAAATTAAAATTTTCGAAAAATCTTCCATGTAAAGGGTTCTCTGGGGTGGGGGGATTTTCTTGAAAACCTTCGTGTCGCATCCTTGGAAGATACTGAACCCAAATACCAAGTTTGGTGTTTATCCGACTGTTCGTTTCTGACTTATGCTGTTCACAGACACACACACGGACATGTTTCCAAAAATGCTTATTTTGGATTCAGGGGGTCTCAAAACATGTATTTCCGGTGAAATCTCGGTATCGAATTTTTGGGTGGAATACAATACTTCCCCTACTTACTATACGTAGTAGAGAAAGTAAAAAAGCATTTTTGGAAACATGTCCGTGTGTGTGTGTGTGTCTGTCTGTGAACAGCTTTAACTCAGAAACGAACAGTTGGATAAACACCAAACTTAGTATTTAGGTTCAGTATCTTCCAGGGATGCGACACGAAGGTTTTCAAGAAAATCCCCCCACCCCAGGGTACCCTTTACATGGAAGATTTTTCGAAAATTTTAATTTTCTCAAAAACGGCTCTAACGATTTTGATTAAAATATCATATGTTTAAGATATTTTCATGACAAATAAAATGTATATCTTGAATTTTCTGGGAATGTCTCCAAAAGTGTTCTTCATTGTGAACGACTTTTGCATAACCGGTAAACCATAAGAGATAGAGAAAATTTTACTACACAAAAAATGTACAGCGCGTTAAAATACACAATTTATGTCATATACATTTTTTTTGTTGAGTGAACCATTTTCGAGATATTGCTTGTTATTCTGTTAAATTTTTCAATAATTTCTTAAATGGGAATTCGTTATTCATTTTTTGTCTTTGATATGCAAAGAGTATTAGTCTGTGGCAAAGGGAATGGTGCTGCACCTAGCAACCAGCTATTAAGAGATATGAGTATGCTTAAAGGCTACTGTATTTCTATATTGCCCTTGTAAATATATATTCCCCTTACATCTACAAGAAATTAGCGATAAGATAGATTCTGCAAATGTTTATCTCGATTAACATGAAGTAGATGGAGAATAAGCGTTTGTAAAAATAGTTTGTACAAGAGTAGAGAAAGTCATGCGAGTGTAACACATCAGATTTTTTTTTAGTTGAACTTGTGAAACAATCAGTAGTTGTTGGTTTATGTGTTGGATGTAGTGTTTAAAGCTATCAACACGAGCAGAGCGACTGGTGTTTCTTGCAAAGCAGGTTTACACAGAGGAAAGTGCCGAAAGCTTCGTGAAAACGGCAGTATTAATGAAGAAGTGGATGTTTTTTACATAATGACAATGCACGAAAGGAGAAAAAGGGGAAAGATAATTTTAGCTACTGCTAATGTAAATAGTTAATTATACAGGATGTTCCGTCAAACTCGGCGTGACATTCTAAGCAACGAAGACGTACTGTTACGTTAAATGGAGTAGATGCAGTGTGTTAATTTTACGATTTATTTTATACCTCAAACATTTTTCGCGCGCATATAATAATGGCCCGCTTCTCTTGTACCAATTTGCTACAATTCCAAAATGTTCGTGCGTGTTTAATTTGCTTCATATTGGTTAAACATGCATATTATGGCTTAATATAAGTATTTTTAGTCCACCTACATGGGAGCTGACATTTTCCTCTATGGCAGTGGTGTTAAATATTATACATTGGAACACTGGGTCTTGCGTTACTGTCTTTCCCGGTTTTCCTCTGTAATAGGATATACCATGCAAGGTGTATACTAGATTTTTGATTAGGTAAGGGACCGAAAGATATACATTATATTTATCATGAAAATATCTTAAACATATGATACTTTAATCAAAATCGTTAGAGCCATTTTTGAGAAAATTAAAATTTTCGAAACATCTTCCATGTAAAGGGTAATCTGGGGTGGGGGGATTTTCTTGAAAACCTTCGTGTCGCATCTCTGGAAGATACTGAGCCTAAATACCAAGTTTTGTGTTTATCCGACTGTTCGTTTCTGAGTTATGCTGTTCACAGACAGACACACGCACGGACATGTTTCCAAAAATGCTTTTTTTTTGGATGCAGGGTGTCTCAAATCATATATTTCCGGTGAAATCTCGGTGTCGAATATTTGGGTGGAATACAATACTTCCCCTACTTACTATACGTAGTAGAGAAAGTAAAAATAGATATGATGGTGCAAATTTAGAACAGGTCGCGATTGTGAAATGGATAGTAATGTAGCACCTGCAAATTCCGTGTCTAATATAGATGGTCTAAGTGCAGCAAATAATAATTATTAATCTGCTTATAATCATTTTGAAATGAAACAGAACGGTTAAATGTGAAATAAAACTTATGCGCAAAGTCAGCAGAGGGAAGAGACTTAGAAATGCAGTAAAATATTATCATTCAGAGAATGGTAAGGCAGTTAATGTCAAAGGAAGAACTTACGGCCGGTCGAATGGGTTGTGTCGAAAGATTTAGTGATGCAGATCGTCAGCTGTGCTTCAAGAAATACTGGAATCTAGGCTCAGATGTCGTGATTCCATTCTCATAGATATGCGTGGTTTAAGTTGGAGTATCTTTCACCCATCTAGGGTACTTGCTTTCAAATCTATCAAAATATAATATAGATGGTCCAGATGTTTTTAGATATTTGTATTTTAAGATTACCAATGTTCCAGCATTCCACCTTGACATTCGTTATAAAGATTTACTGACAACATTTAAATTAATTAAGCTGAGTACCAGGAGAAACATTGCACAACAAACTTTATTGCATAAATTAGTAAAGAATCTAGTGGATTATTCAGCATTTGTTCAATACCTGAATTTTAACATAAATGAATCTGCATTACGAGTAGGACCATTATTTCTGTGCCAAATTCCAAGATCAGTAGCTTTCAAGAATTCAGTATTATTAAGGATCTGTCTTATATATATATATATATATATATATATATAAGACAGATCCTTAATAATATATATATATAATATATATATATAGTAAAATAGGCTAAAGACAACCGCTTTCCCCTCAGTAATCGAAGATGGTGGTAGTGGACATAGAGCCATAATAACAAAAACAGATCCAAATCATCAACCATCTAGAATGAGGAGAAAATAAGGCATAAATGGAATTTCAAAAAGGCACACTGGGAAGAATATAAAACAGCAACAGACAAAAATTTCAGGGAAATTAAATTGGGAAAAAACATAAACAAATTAGTGAAAGAACTAAATGCCACAATTCTAAAAGCTGCAAAACAGTGTATCCCAAGAGGGAAAATTCATAAGTACAAACCCTTCTGGAATGAACAGCTAGCACAACTCAAATCAAAACGAGATAAAACTAGAGAGAAAGCAGAAAGACACAAAACAAAGTAGATGTTATAGAATGGCGAAGAGTAAACGCATAGTTAAAACAGGCTGAAACTGTCAGAGAACAGAGCTTTGAAGAATTTATAAGCAAACTAGGCTGTAGAACAAATAGTACTCAGGTCCATAATTACATTAAACAAATAAATAGAGAAAACCAACAAAATCAGCCATCAAATGTCGATAATGAAGAAATATACGAGGATAACCCTATAGCAGAAAAATTAGCAATATACAATAAAACTAGTACTACATTAAAAAACAAAAAACAGAATAAATACTTAAGAAATAGTAACCTCGAAGACACGTCTAATTTTCAGAATATTTCAATGAGCCATTCACACTCCCAGATATAAAGCAAGCAATAAGGACACTAAAAAACAAAAGAATCCCAGGTCCTGATAACATACGTCCAGAGCTACTCAAGGATTTAGGACATGAAGCACTCCATATTTTATTAAAAGTTTTCAATAAAATCTGGTCAACCAGAAACAACATGACAACACTGTGGGAAAAAGCAAAACTTTTACCCATTAAGAAGAAAGGAAAACCAACTCAAATGATTAGATAGCTATAGACCGATATCCTTAACATCAAATATAACAAAACTCTTAGAAATGATGGTAACTACAAGACTGACATACTATCTAGAAACGCATAATCTATTAGTCCCTGAACAAGCTGGATTTAGGAAATAAGACTACTCTAGCACTGTTTGTCGACTTCAAAAATGCATTTAACACAGTATGGCGAGAAATGCTACTATACAAAATGAAGACATATGGCATATCAGGTCACATGCTAAATTGGTTTCAAACCTTCCTATCCAAAAGATGGTTTGCAGTACAATACAAAACAGCCACATCTAAATGGAAACAAACGAGAGCTGGACTACCTCAAGGGTCTGGTTACAAGTGCTATTCTGCTATATATATATATATATATATATATATATATATATATATATGTAAACGACTTAGTAGATGTACTAAAGAAAATAGGTAGCATGCGAGTAGGAATGTTTGCTGACGACGTGGTAATTCAACTTCAGAAAAGAACTTATGATCTGGGAAACATTACAAAAAACAATGTAGAATACAATCATAACCTAGAGCAGTGGACTAATAATAACAATATGAAAATAAATTCAGGATAAGGCTTAATATAAACTATTCACAATGCAGCAAAAACAGAAAATATATGCCTTCAAGAAGCAACTACAACATCGTATCTAGGGATAGAATTAGATCAAAAACTATCAATGAAAAAACATGTAAACAGTGTAAGGAATAAATAATACGTATAAAACATACCTAAAACCTAACCTATTGTATGGAGGAGAACTACTATCAACAGTAAACAAGATACTTATAAGTAAACTAGAAATTTCACAAAATAATTCACTAAGAATAATAACAGGAGCTGTAAAGGCAACACCAATTACAGTACTACGAAACTTCCCAAGAAGCATGGCTATAGAATTGGAATATGAGTTGAAAGCAATTGCTCTAGAACAAAAACTGCGAGATTTTAAATTATTTAGAGCATCTGCTGTATGGTACCACTTGCATCTGTTTCTGCAGATCAATAGAAGCAGATACAAGTGGTACCACACAGCAGATACTATAAGTAATTTAAGAACTCAAATAAGCTTCAGAACGTATATTGATAACTTAAAATATAAGAATATAATTTCAACAACTACAATTGCAACAGAGGAAACGAGTCCAATAGAATATATTGATATACAATAACAGAATGACCTGATATATACAATACACAAACAAAACAATATACCAGATTAAATGAGAGCCATAGCATAGATAAGGAAAATGAAAGATACCCAGAAAAATAATGGCTCCGAATATATACAGATGGATCCCTCATCAATAAAAAAAATGCCGGTGTAGGAGTATACTGTAAGCATTTTGCACAGTATCTAACGTTAGATGAAATGTCAAACCACTGTGATGGAGAATTAACAGCTATAAATGCAGCATTACAGGGCATTTTATATAGGCATACATAAAACAAAAATAGTCATCTTATCAGACTCAAAATCCGCCATAAATGGAATAGTAAATTACAGTAATAAAACAACAAGAAATTTTAAAGAAATAGGGACCCTAATTAAAGTATTTGAAACTAGAAATCATGTCACTCTACAATGGATCCCAGCTCTTGTCAGACTTTTGGGCAATTAGCAAAGAAGGGTGCAATACAACAAATAAAACCTGTAGGACAAATAGAAATGAATAAACAATTAAATAAAGTTAAACAGCATTTCAAACGACAGCAGAGACTTGATGAAGGTAAATTGAAAGATTAAGATTATAAGAATATTAAAGATAGAGTTGATATACAAAAAATGCCAAGGCCTTATTTAGGATGGCAACTGGCCACGATTGCCTCGCAGAACATCTCTACAAGATGCGATGCCTAACTACACCCAAGTGCACCCTCTGTGAAGATGTCATCCTGAATAAGCAACATCTCGCCAAATGCAAAGGCCTTAAAAGTGATAACTTACAGACTTTATATAGGGAAGCCAGAGGGAAAAGATCAGATCAATTAATCCCCAGTGCCATTGGTGAACAACAACAAATTTTCCCTCAGTTTCTGTGTATTTAAAGTGGAGTTTTCTTAAGCTCGTCTAATTATTTATAGCTAGTCTGTGTGGGTGCAGCTGTGTGTGTGTGTTAAATAGGTATGTATGTATCTTTATGTGTGTTAATCCTTCCCGACTTTCTGTAAGTGGGACTTATGTCCTGTTTAAAGTGAGTAAATAGATAGATAAATAAATAATAGAAAGGCAAAAGAATCGAACAGCCAAGAAGATAAACCACTTCAATAAATGGATGCAGCTTGTGTGAACTTGTAAGAAAAGTTGCCATTTAAGTAGTTGTAATGCAGAGAGAACACTTCCTTGACTTCAGCACTCTGGGTAAAGCAGAGAAAGCTTTGGTTACGGGGAAGACAAATGAAGTTGGAAGGACATTCCTATGGCATCCAGTGTAGTGGCTTCAATATGGAAAGGATGCTTTCTATCTAAAATACTCATATAAACACTCTCTGAGTACTGATGGTCCGTTTCTCCCTCCAAATTTGGACGCCGCATGCGGCAGTGTTCAACAACCTTCGAGAATGGAAGTCTAAAAACGGCGTTGTTTCCCCACTGAGAAGTCAAATTGTGTTAGCTTCTGGTCCCGTAGGAGACGATTGTCACCTTCGGTCTAGATTTAATTCATTCGAAGAGATTCCTGGGGTTCACGTTTGATAGGAAGCTTAGCATTTAGTGCAGCTGAAAGCGCGATGTGGCTGTTCTCCGAATATTTTGCGGGTATTAAGTAGCAAGTCTTGGAGAACGGATCGGACAGTTATGCTGCGACAGTTTCGCGCACTCGTCCGATCCAAGTTAGAATATGCGTATATCGTTTATTCTTCAGCACGTCCATCTGTGCTGACAAGATTAAACATAGTCCTAATCCGGAAATTCTTGTGGCTGTCGGAACTTTTCCAACTAGTCCAATTATGAGTCTTTATGCCGAATCATCAGAACCTCCCCTACAATACCGGCGTCATGTTAAAAACCCAATAAAGGTTCTTAATCAATTGATGGATAATTTTTTTTAAATTTGATTAAGGTTAATTTTATTTATATATACCAGGTGAGACAGCTGCACATATTTATTCTTTAATTTATGCAACGTGCTAAGCCACATATGTGACTTACGCCTTTCTTGAATACCTTCTAATGGCTGATTTGCATAACACTTTATAGAGGAGGGATTGATAACTCAGTGCATAAGTGTTTTACGGAACAGAATGCATCGCTATGTATGTCGATACAAAAAACATCCCACCCTGGCACTGGAAGCTGCAGGAGCAATTTTAGCCAATTTTACAAACTTTTTTTCTTTAGCATACATTCCTGCACCCCTTTGAAAACTGCTCTGAAGGAACAGCCTATCAGCTGAAATGGTTGACAAAACCATTTGAAACAAAGTGGCAGATCTACGCAGTGCGACCATTTGGATTTAAGCCGTCAATGTTGTACAGCTTTGTCAAAAAAATGCTAAGTATTAGGTAGATCATTTCTCTTCTGTCACAAACTATGGCATATTTCAGTTCATACAGTAACTGTAATGGCTAATGCAGTTTATTTATTTGAGTTAAAACTACCAAACCGAGCTCAAAACATTATATGAAGCTGCAAAAAGCGTGAAAAGATTCGAGGTGAGGTCTAGTTCTGTGATTACTAATTTGTATAGGAACTTAAACTCGCAAAGGTAACATTAGCCGAATGGTATTATCATGGTTCCTTTGACACTGTGCCATTTCAGTGCGGGTTCAAATCCTTCGGATTTAGTTTAAACTTTTTATTACCTTTTATTTTATCTCTTTGGGCCTATAATTTGATTATTATGATACAAATGACATTTTTGATAACACAAGCGTGTGCAAAATAGAATAATCGCCATGTTTTCCACTGGCAGCCCAAATCATCTACGGGCACTCATACGTGAAGAATGCAGGCAGTTTACACCGCGCATGTTACAGCATGCAAGAAGGTTTACCTGGCAACATACACAAATGTGCATTGATGAAGGATGTCATTTTGAACATTTACTGCGTTGATGAAATCCATGGTCTTTAATAATTTATTAATTTGTTTACCCCTGAACTTAGCGCATTTACAACACCTTTGTCAACAGAACAAGTGAAACATAAGGCTTAAATATGAAACAGAAACTGTTAGATATAACATCGTCGATATGCGCCCAAAAGAATGAAAGGTAACTACGTAACACGGTTTACAACATAGATACGGTACAGATTATTACGGTAAACATGATACACAAGTATCTGCTTGTAATTGTTGTCTTTGGCTCTCAGGAGAGCAAATAACAAAAATAAATAATTTAGTATACTAAAATACATAAATGAACACAAGGAGAAAGAAAGAAACAATCTGATATGTTACACTCGCATGACTTTCTCTACTCTTGTACAACCTATTTTTACAAACTCTTATTCTCTATCTATTTCACATTAATCGGGATAAACATTTGCAGAAACGACCTTTTGACATGCAAAGAGAATTACATTTTACACATAGCGACCAGTTCTAAAACTATTTAACTATCGCTTAAGGTCTACTATGTTCCCCTTGTTTTGTATTTGCTAGGGCAATATAGAAATACAGTAGCCTTTAAGCAAAGGCATATCTCTTGGTAGCTGGTTGCTAAGCGCAGCACCATTCTCTTTGTCACCGATTAATACTCTTTACATATCCAAGACAAAAAAATGAATAACGAATTCCCATTTGAGAAAAGGAAGTATTGGAAAATTTAAGGGATTAACAAGCAATTTCTCGAAAATGGTTCACTCAACAACAAAAATGTATATGACAAATTGTGTATTTTAACGCGATCTACATTTTTGTGTGGTAAAATTTTGTCTATCTTTTATGGTTTACCAGTTATGCAAAAGTCGTTCACAATGAAGAATACTTTTGGAGACATTCCCAAAAATTCGAGATATACAGTTCATTTGCCATAAAAATGTCTTAAACTTATGGTATTTTATTCAACATCGTTAGAGCCATTTTTGAGAAAATTAAAATGTTCGACAAATTTTCCATGTAAAGAGTAATCTGGGTGGGGGAATTTTCTTGTAAACTTTCATGTCGCATCTCTGGAAGATACTGAACCTAAATACCTAGCTTGGTGTTTATCCGACTGTTCTTTTCTGAGTTATGTTGTTCACAGACACACATATGGACATGTTTCCAAAAATACTTTTTTACTTTCTCTACTAGGTATAGTAAGTGGGGGAAGTATTGTATTCCACCCAAAAATTCGATACCGAGATTTCACCGGAAATACATGTTTTGAGACTCCCTAAATCCAAGAAAAAGCATTTTGGAAACATTTCCGCGTGTGTGTGTGTGTGTCTGTGAACAGCATAACTCAGAAACGAACAATCGGATAAACACCAAACTTGGTGGAGTGAACCGTTTTCGAGATATTGCTTGTTATTCCCTTGAATTTTCCAATACTTATACTTTTTCTCAAATGTCCTGGACATGCAAAGAGAATGGAATGCGCCACATGGCAACCAGCGTTAAAATATTTGACTTCGCTTAAAACCTACCATATTCCCCTTGCATAAACATGAAAATTACCAATAAGATTGACATCACGATTAACATGAAGCATATGGAGAAATAAAATAGTTTGTACAAGAGTAGAGAAAGTCATGTGAGTGTAACACATCAGATTTTTTTGATTCAGTAGGCCTCAAAACATATATTTCTGGTGAAATCTCGGTATCGAAGTTTTGAGTGGAATGCAATACTTCCCCTACTTACTATACGTAGTAGAGCAAGTAAAACCAATCAAAACAATTTGATGCTTGTATTAGATTCGAACCTCCGAAGCTAACCTTTGCTTCACCATATTCCGGCGGCTAAATCACTCTCTACCGCTCTTTGGGAGAACCCCTCTATCTCCTTGCATGCATTATATCCATGAAGAGCCGCCTTTTGCGGCTCCTTGGTTCTCATTCAAACCTTTAATCATGAATGCTAGTTGCGTATAGTACCGAATAGAAGAGCAGAGCTGCAATAACAGTTTGTTTGCTAAAAGGGTCGATTTTTTCACATTAGACTATAAACTGCAGGTTGCATAGATACGAATACCTAGGGGCAGCTGACTCACCTGGTATATATTACTAGACTTGCTTCAAATGAAAAGTTTTTTTATTCAAATAAAATTTTAATTTTGTTATCAAATTTTGGATGTGGGCTTAAATATATGCCTGTACATCCAACATCTGTTTTTTTCAACGAACGTTATAAGAGCAGGTCCTTTAATCCGAGGCCTGTTGGTGTTCGATTCCGGGAGCTTCTTATAAGGGGTGTTATTGAAATGTCTAGTATATTTCCTAAGGGAAAGAAGGTAACCTTCTTGGTTACCTGCGACATCTCGCGTAGATCTTGGGATAACGATATACGATGCCTGCTTTTAGTATCCGCACTTACCTTTTAGAACTTTTATCAGATTACATTGTCCGAATTTTGATCTACACAGATAAATCTGTCCTCCTCCGTAGTCTAGGGCGTAAAAATCCTTAGTGTGGTTTCCTTCGGAGGGTAAGTATGTAAATTTACGACACGTAAATGAGCCTCAAACCTGATAGAGAAGCCTGTGAGCAAAATTTCCGGTCTTTCACGACTAGTATAAAATGGGACGCTAAGAACCACAGCAGTTAAAGAACGTCTATAAATAAAACTCTGTTTCATTTATTGATGTTCTAAATGCGCCAACAGTGTTGGATGTGCTTATGTTTATGGAACCAACGCCATATATTCGGTTTTCATGGTAGAAACTCCATTTATAGTGTAGATCAGTATGCCATATACCTTACCGTTTTATATGTGTGCCGTCAAAAAATCGGTGACTGTCTCTTTTTATGTGATTCCCTTAATGCACTTCAGAGACTTCGTGAGCTGTCCAACTACCGGCCCATTTTACAGCGCATCCAGGATGCCCTCTATGTTTCACACGCTTATGGCGCTAATGTGGAGTGTGTTTGAACTCCTGGTCACTTTGGCTTGCTGGGGAACGAAATGGTGGATTTGTCAGCAAAGGGACGCCAACCGCGGAACCCAGTTTTCAATGCCTCAGGTAACGAAGACTAGGCTTCTTGTGTGGAGAGCGGTGCTGCCATGCTGGCGTGAAAAGTGGCCAGCTCTCCGTGGGAATAAGCTTAGAGTAGTGAAGCACATTGCGATAAACTGAGCAACTTCTTCTCGTGTATCTCGTCGTGAGAAGGCGGTGGCTTGGTTGCATGTTGGCCACTGCAATTTTACGCACAGTTATTTTTTAAGGATGACACTGCTCCCGTTTGTCCGCTGTGTAGTGAAGTCGGTACGTCATGTTTTGCTAGTGTGTATTCCTCTAGCACATTTTTTGGACTCTGCAACTGCCGGTCAGTCCTGCAGAGGTTTTAGTGGGCGATACCAAGAGCTCGGGTTCTTAATTTTTTAAAAAAGGGTAAACCCTCAAATGAGGATTTAGTCACATTCATAATACGTTTTCCGTACGAAACTTAGTTTTGTTTATTCATTTTTATTTCTAGCTTTTATATGATTTTATATTGATATTTATATCTGGCATTTGCCATGATCTTTTGTATTGATCTTTGTCTCTGGCCTTTGACATGATTTGTTTTCTAAGAGCGCTAATGATCGTGTAGTTGAGCGCCCTTAAACATAAATCATCATCATCGCCCACATAAAATTTAAATTGACTAAGAGGTAGGAGTGTGATGTTCTATAAACTAAGTCGTCGGTGAGCAAGTTTATTAAAACCACTGATAATTCCTGGCTTTGGCATTTCTTCCTTTTGGATCAAAAACAATTTTCGCCACATTTTCAGGCAGTCTACCAAATTAAATGAATGTAAAATACTGCTGTAACACTAATCCAAAATAAACCGGACAATTTTCAAAACATGAAACTGGTAAACGAAAAATCCTAAAAAAGCAACCAAACACGCAATGTGTAATATTTTCTTTCCTTCTTCATGGCAAAACATTAGAATTTTCACTCCGGTAATTTGGCTGCTTGAGATTAATGTGTCCCGTGCATGTATGCAAGTAGCTTATAGAAATGCATAATAACCTGCCCTACATTTTATTTCTGTAAATATAAAAATATTGAAAATATAAAATAGGTGCATTTCGTGACAAATTACTTAACGATGCTAGCTTCTAAAAATGCAGTGTACGTTAGCTGACGTGTGTTTTCATTAAAACTCGATTACCATCTAAATTAAATAAAAAGTATGATACATGCTTACCTGCGCATATGTTCGTTGTTAAAATAATTTTATCGGCTGATTTAGGTTAATGAACGATTATCACCGAGATAGGATGCCAAAAATAAATACGCCAAAATGTTTTATGTGTGCTGATGCATTAACATAAACCATTTCAGATTTTGAATGCTGTAATGTCCTGCCTGTAAAGTGAAATAACGAGAAACTGTGAACAAAAATGCTACGTTCCCACCTTGGAGTCTTACGCTGACATTTTATGTTCTCTTTTGAGTACAAAGAGTAAATAGTTTGTACTTATTTGCACTCCTCATCAGTGCATTGAGGATTACTCACTCTTATGACATGACCTACAGCTAGCTGTTTATAGCCGGAGAAGTGCAAAAGTATCTGTGGCTGATGCTTATAACCAAAACTCTCATCTATTTTCCCCGCAATTAGCCGCAACATCTAGCAAATCTTCATTTCCTCAGGAACTGCATCTCTAGGAACAAGGTTGATAAAATGTTACCTATGAAATGTTCCCGTGATTTTGACGTGAGTTTTAAGTGACATCCATCTGATCCATTAAGCTTGTTGTCAAGTGACTTAACTACCTGTGACACTTGCTAGCATTTGGGCGCTTTAATTTCTGCACTCTCTATACAACAATTGTGGAGTGCCTTTCCTTCACTGTGGCCAATGCACGGCTGCTGGCACGCCGGCCGCCACAACTTGGACTCTGCCGAAGCAGTAATAATATCCGCCTCGCGCTCTCATAGTTGCAATTCTTTCTCTATCCGCATGTTTCTGGCATCTTCTCAGAAATTTATATTAACATTCGAGAGTTCAGTATTCGAAATTGAATGAATTTTTTTTCTGTTATTTTCCTCTATTTTTTACAATGTATGGGGTTTGTTGCACACGTCTCTTTTTCATTTGATCATTACAGTCGGGTAAATTTCTGTAATTGGATTTTGCCATATTATAGAGTAATTGGTCCATGCTTAATGTTCTTAACAGACGAAGCATAGTTTCATCGCAAAATAACACATATTCGAGCACAGAGATACCCGATTTTATACACAAGATTCCCTTGCAAGCCGGAAAATTGGTGTGTAGTAAACATGCACGCACAATAATATGACCTATATTTTTGAACAAACAATAAATGCAGACAGATACAGGAATGACTTACGCATACCATTTTTTGAACAGTTCACCGATGTTGAATGTGAGTCTGGATTTTCCAAGAAGACTTTGCTGCCACGCATACAGATGCTGAGTCATAAAATGTAACTCAGAAAGAATTACGGCCCTCACAAATCCCTGATTTAATTGTATCTAATTTTTATCTATGGGAGAACTTAAACCTAATCTGTATGCAACAAACCCATACATCATAACACCTAAAAAAATCAGGCAAGAAATTCACTAAATTTCGGATTTTGAATTCTCGAGTGTGAATCGGAGGAGTTGCCAAAAATGTGTGGACAGGGAAGGACATAATTCCCAACATCTCTTATGATGAGGTGTACAATTATTGTCGTTGTGATTCTAATTATAACAATCAGAATGCGATGCTGTTACGGGAATGTTATGACTGTTTCGGCGCTAGCCCGAGCCTCAGCCCTACGGTGGCCACAGAGCGAAAGAAAGGCACTGTAGAATCAGTCGCCTGTTGAAATAGTGCTTGTTCACAGAAAGCCAGATGGAACCTCAAGAGGAACCAAGAATCGTATGAGTCACATGCTATGCTCCCCGCTGCTCATTTTCGACAGTCACCACTGTCAAAAAGGCGTAACACTAAATACAGAAGTATCAAAGTACTCCTATTTATCATTAAAAAACAAATAAGCTAAACAGAGGGATTATTTCACCTAGCATCAACAAGACTTTGAGCTTTGATATTGCAGTTTTACTTAATATTTGGTATATCGCTAGTACCTATGAGTGTTTGAAATTGTATTTTTCTATAAAATGGTCTGAAACGCTAAAGATTACCGAGGTTTTTATATAATTCTCTATTCATCATACAGAGCTATCATTCTGCTCATTTAAAAGCTATTTTCATGTCCTTTGATTTAATATGCGTAAAAAAGTAGGAATTTCATAGATTTTAAAACTACTGAGCTATATTAGCTTACCCTTTATCAAATTAGAATACAAAAAGGCCACAAAGCAATAATTTGATATCAGAACTTTAATCAAGTTTTAGTAAAGGTAAAAGAATAACGGACAGCTGTTTCATACTTAAAACAATAATAGGTAACTATTTAAAAAGAAAATGAAGTGAACTTTTTACAGCGTTTGTTGCTTTAGAAAACGTATACGGCGGTAAGATCGGGGGACTACTAAGATATAAACTGAGGAGGCTGGGAACAAGTCAAATTATGGTGAGTATTTTACAAGAATTATAAGAAAATAATTCCTGGAAGATGTGGTTACATCGGAGTTTTCAGCCGTTCTATTTTTAACATGCACAAATTACATACCCAGATACCTACCATATAAATCTGTTTTATATGATAATGAATCATATCACTGTTATTACTACAGCAGAAATCATGGCCTCCATCACGCAACTTAAAAGGTGTACATAGGAAAAATATGCTCTTTGATTTAGAATAAATTAATTAACAATAAATGATAAGAAAACCGAAACAATATCGTTTACTCTCAAACATGAATGTGATAACTTAGATACTATGAAGCTACTTAGAATACACCTAGATAGAAAATTAAACTGGGATGTACACACAAGTAAGCTTTATTCAAAATTTGCTTAAGTCGTATATGTGCTTAACAGATTAAAATTTATTTTAACTGCAAAATCATTGCTGAATGAATACTATGCTTTGTTTCACTCTCATCTAAACCATGGTATTCTACTATGGGAGAAAGCAAGTGATGCTAATAGTAGAAATATAATACCGGTTCAAGCACACAAAGGATTTGCCGCCCGGTCGCGTGCCGCTAGCTCCGCCCCCTTCCCTTTGTGTGCTTACTTAATGCCGACAGTGTCTGTGCCGGCAAGTCCTCCCCCCTCCCCCTGTGGTCACGTGTCGGTGTCCCCGCCCCCCTCCCTACCCCATACGCGTGTCCTCCCTCCCCTTTGTGTTCTGGTTGGTTCCCTGTGGATAGGTGGGGGAGTGTGTATTGATTCTATACGTCGGTCGCGTACCTTCCCTAGGTCTAAATCCCTGCCGTGTGATTGGCTTGGGGTAGGGGATGTGCCGCTCGGGGTGAGGGGTTATATGTGAGGGTTCTCGGTGCGTGACGTTGGCGGTGTGGGAATGCGATTCTCGATGCCTGCCGCACATCGGCAAATCGTTTGAGTACATAATTGTGTCAATCAATTAGGTAATGTGTGTTATTGAAAAAAGAATCAATGTTTATATACCGCTATTGCAATTAAACGCTGTTCGTCGAGCAATTAAGTTTTTTTGATTGATTAATTGACTCGCTCGCATCTGACAGCCGTCGTATATGTATAACTACGCTCACGGTCTTAACCTCTCTCCGGCAACAGCCCGACATGTAATGGAAAGCCCGCCAGCCGACTTCTGTCTGGTAATAACCAGTTTCACCCCCACTCCGCGACTGCGTGCGTGACGTCACTAACAAGCCTCGACATGTAGACTAGCCCGGCTCCACTCTGTCGGCGTTGGTAAATCATGTTAAAACACGCTCGCCAAGGACTTTCCTTGGTATTCAAAAACAGACGGGTGGCTTCTGCCTGGAGGGTGAATAACAGGTCTCAACTTGCATTCCACCCCCTCCACCGCCGAGTGACGTCACCGTCTACAGTATATAAGGAACGTAGGCAGCCGGAGCGATCATTTATTGTTTTTTCAGTGTTCGTTCAGTGATAATCGAAATGGCTGGTGATCATCGTGCATCTGATGTGAATGATTACTGGAGCGAGTGCGGGGAAGATTATTTTCACTACGTATACTTCCATACCGAAACATGCAATGGTTTAATGCATTCAGTGTTGTGTACTCAACCGTCGCATCATGATCAGATGACTACACTGGAAGTGTGTACAGAGAGCTGTCCTGTTTATCGAGGAGCGAACATGTAAGTAATATACATATTTCTATAACTCGGTAATATATTGTACGCATGTTAAATGAAATCTAACTTGAAATTATTTCATTCTTTCAGTGAAAATCGCATGGGTGTTGATGTGGAGGATCTTAGCGATGTCGATGAAGTTGACAATGTCTTCGTCTCGAAACATCTAGCTAAATGTGATACAGAGTCGTGCACCGGATACATGCATTCTGTACTTTGTACTAACCCGGCCCAGCATGAACGCATGACATCCTTCTTCCTATGTAACGACAACTGCGAGGTCTACCACCGGAGGAAGAGAAAACTCGAGTAAGTAGAAGAAATGTTAAATTACATATTCATTTACTGCTTCTAATGCTACTCTGTGTCTAACCTAAAAAATTAAATTATTACAGACTGCGAATGACTGCGCCTAAGGTACCCGTGCCAATAGAGGAGCTGGATCCTGAGAGACGCGATGTCGATATAGTGGAATATCCAATCGCAGAGCACCATACACAGCCTATGGAGGAGGATGCCGCTCCACTACCCGACATTACTACTACCCCTGATGATAAAGCAACGAGGGTACAGGAGTGGATAAATCAGACGACTCCAGATTGCTCGCCTGAGATACACACAGAATCGTGCAAGCCCGTGAAGTGAGTATGACACTCTTTGATAGTACTTTTTTGTGTGACAAGGGGGAGAGGATTTTTCTAATATATGTATTTTCTCTTTCAGACGTATGAAATCATTAACTAAACCTATTTCTAACATTGTTTTGAATATATGTTGCAGGGGTGTGAGGAGGGAGCGGAGGAAGAGACGGAACGAGGCCGGGGAGAAAAAGCAGAAGAGACGGTGTAAGAGGAGAATCCTCAACGATGCTCCTATGGTCTTCTTATTCATTGAAGATACCCCGGAGGAGCATGGAGAATCGATCACATGCGCTTGATGACGTCAACATCTCCCCCTCCCATTCCGTGAACATTGGACTATACTATGACACCCCCTCCCTCTACATAAACTGCGAAAGTGATAAATCATTTGTTTATATCACAAAATCAGACTGGGATATAATATCCAAAAACATTCCAATGATTGAAGATTACCTACGCCAAGAAAAAAAGTTTGCGTGTGATGAATATTGTGACAATGTAATTTATGTATACAATATTATTGTATTTTTTGACCATTCAATTCATTTCATAAATACATGTTTAAATAATAATGTAATATCTTTAGACATTGAGGGTGTAAGGAACCTAAAACGGCTATTGCCCTATATTGAAAGTCATTTGAATATTTTAAATGATTTCTGCAAGTCAGGAGCAACTAGTTTTTCAGGGAGTAGGAGGGGGAGAAGGAAAATGCTTGAAATGTATGCTAAAGTCAATAAAAGAGTGTTTTAGTATATGAATTCAATTTATTATTCATAAACTTATCCTAGTACATTCCTTTACAAAACCATTCACCCAAACATATACATAATTATATAAGTGCTTGCATCAAGTGAGAAAGAGGTTTGTAGGTAAATACTTTGTCATGTAGAACCAGACAGTACAGTGACGTCTGGGCTGGTATATTTGCAGATGCTTGAATCTCGATTCTGATGTTCACAGCTCCATTTATAACCTCCTCGGGTTGGTGAGAACAGTCTATTACGAATAATGGTGCACGGTGAAGAAAATCCTTTCTCTTCAAGAGGGGGTAATTATCTCTTTCATAATAGGAACTTTGAAATTTACAGTACATTTCATATAGTGAAGCAAACTTTGAATTTTTAAAGTCCAAGTTCAAATCGTGGTAGGGGTAGCATTCACTGTTGAGGAATAGTCTCAAATTAGTAATGTTGCAGTGATCAAACTCGGAACTGTTCTTGCTATAATCACCCAATCTTGCAGTCTGCGCGCACACTATGATGAAGCGAGGTTTCTCGAGCTTAGATGTTGTTGCTACATTCCAAGTGAAAGATCTTGTCTGGGGTACAGCAGGCTGGGTATGAAGATCCATAAATCGAAAGGCAAGGTGTAGAGGTATATCAGACTTGACAATTTTTAGAATGTGAACTCTTTCAGCATCGGAAAGACGAATTACAGGCATCCTCCATTCGATTCTAGTTAACTTTACATTAGCTTCCTCTCCGTTCGAACTCAGGACACAGTTTCTAGAATCTTTGGATCTTATGAGAATCAATTCAAACTTACTGTTGAGTATAAGCTCCTTGTGGTCATCAGCAAATCCTAGGAGCATCGAGAGAGGGAATACAGCATTGAAAGCTCCATTCGTTGCGTGTACTATATCAACTTCTTCACCGGGATAGGCCCATCCAGCATTCAGCAGCCGATTCGACTCCATAGGGTTGAGAGTCACATAATTTCGTATAGTTGTAGTAATTCCTGGATTCCTTGTTCTGTCTATAGTTGTAGCATTCATATCTAGACGTATCTCATCAAACATGAAGGCTATAGCATTATTAGCGAGCTTCGCTGTAGTAGGCGATCCATCTACCTTGGTGAGAGCACCTTCGATGTAGAGATAACTTTTGTTAGGTAGCGTATACAAATCTTCAGCTTGGCATGGTATTCTAATTTCATCGTTTACATCCAGAGCGGACGTGTTGTATGGAAGAAAAATATGCTCCTCCTCCTTGGTGATCTTGTCGTCAAAGGCTGGAACTTCTGTCACGTTTAAGATATCCATTATAGCGTTCTGTAACCTAAACCCTCGAGGAACTTGGGGTTAGCACGTATTAACTCCTCGGAAGCTGGAGAGGTAGTATGCTTCGAACGTGGTGTACGTCGTCTATTATAGTATTTGCGATGTCTTTTAAAATGTATTGCCATTGCGTCTTATGTGCAGTCTTGTAGTGATAACTTCGTTCCTGAAGTTGATCGCCTTTCCGTGTTGATCTACCACTCGAATAGTGATCTGGTCTATATAGTTTGTATCTATGACCGGTAAATATATCGGGTTCGAAGGTTCTTGAGAGATATGATAGCCTGGTGGAACAGAAGGGAAAAACTCGTAGAGCGAATGTCCGCTTTTACCGTCAATGAATGAGCCTGTTGCAATACTGCACTCCACACGTATGATACTCACTTTAAATATATTCACAAGATCGTCAGATTCAAACGCTTCTCCAGCAGGAATTATTTTAGTGTCTGTGAATCCTAGAAGCGAACCAATAGATCTAGCCTTAGAAAAGTCTATTGTATAAGGACATTTAATCTCAGCCTTCATTGTATTATTGTTAGGTCTTATAAAGAAGACTTCATCATTCAATCCTAGTTTATCCTTTAGGAATGCATTGATATCGGCAATCTCGTAGGTTCCATGCGGGATGACAATGGTTTCAGGTTTACCATTGTGAATATAATGAAATCTATTATTACTTTCATCGACATTTGGTATTGAATAGAATGTTTCAAAATTCAAGAGAGCAATCTCATAATGGCCTGGAGGATCTAGCTGTAGAGGCGGGTTTAAATACGTTGAAATAACAGTGTCTGGCCCACTCACTGTAACTGTATAACTCATCTTGACGATGTAGCAGCTTCTAGGATAAAAGAAATTGCAAGCACAAGTGCCCGCAGATGACTGATTCGAAATTCTGGTATCTCTGTGTATTATAGTAGATTTTAACACCTTGTAGATATTTCTCAATCTCAGGAGGCGGTTTCAAATTGCCGAAACTATCAAAGTAGTATGCGACATCACCTTCTTTCCTTATAGCAACCCAGTGTGTTCCTTCATTATCGGAGGTATCGAGATTGGTAATAAGCCTCTCTTTGAAGTGTGGTTTTAAAGGAAGTTTGTCAATCATATAAACTCCTCTAAAATAAGGAATTTTTAAACGTTTAGCATAATATTCGATGGCTACGTTACTTAGGGCTTCCTCCGGTATATGTACAATCCTCTTCCACCGTTTTTTGCCTTCCTCTTTAAACCCTTGCCTTTAGATCCTCTTTTTTTCAAGGACCTTGCTATTTTAGATGCAGCTGCTAAAGACGACATCAGTGGCATTGCAGGTAAGAATCCTCCTTTATTCCTCTTCTTACACCTTCTCTTTCGGAGCCCCTTTCCTCGTGTCTCCATTGCCTTGTTATGCCTAGCAACTTCTGCTAAGTGCCTATCAGCAGCCTTTTTTTTATTGACTGCAGAGGCTATCTGAGCAGCGCCGCCTGCTGCAGCGCCTAAAGCAGCAATGATGGGTATCAATGGCAAGAACCCTCCTCTCTTCTTCTTCCTCTTTCCGGCTCCCAATGCAACCTTTCCCTTCATGATTGCAGTTACTAGCCTTGCAGCTAACCTTTTACCAAAAGTTGAATCTGATGACTGCACCCGTTTCCAAGCCTTCTCTGCAAGAATTTTATCCGCTATTTGTCTTGAAGCGGTGTCCTTATTCTCAGCGTACGCGAGGTCGTGCTGTTTGCAAGCTTCGTCTAATTGGTTAATTCCTGGGTCTCCTCTTTTTAGACGTTTTTCCAATTTAGTACCAGGCCCGCAATATCTATATCCAGGTAAGTGAGCTTCAAAGGGGAGCGAATTAATTATGGAATTAATAATTCCAGAGCCGCGCTTATACTGCAACGACCTTCCTCTCTTAGCTCTCATGATATACTAAGCGAGTAATTGCATACATTAGCCCTTTTATATCATTGCAATCAGTCGTTAACTACTTTACATCCGGTAATATATAAACATCGCACACGCATTTTATAAGTTAGTTGTTAACATGACGCTTGTTAAGCAGCACTGCTCTCTACCTATTCAGGTATTAGACTTTGAAAGTGACTTTAGAAGCGATCGCCATGGCAAGTTATTTCCATCTAATGTCAGAGCTCTTATTTTAGGGAGCTCCAGTGCAGGGAAAACAAACGTATTACTCAATATGCTACTCCATGAGAATGGGCTACGTTTTGAAAATTTGTATATTTATTCAAAGTCTCTCTATCAACCAAAGTACCAATACCTAATTAAAGTGCTCGGAAACATCGAAGGTATAGAAGTGAACACCTTCGACAACGGGGATGATGTTTTGCATCCTTCTGAAGTCAAAGAAAATTCAATCTTTATATTTGATGACGTCATCACTGAAAAGCAGGAAAAGATAGCATCCTTTTACAGTATGGGTAGACATCGAAATGTCGACTCTCTATATCTAGCACAGTCCTATGCTAAAGTTCCAAAACATTTAATTCGCGATAATACAAACATGATAATACTCTTCAGACAAGACAATTTAAACTTAAAGCACATTTACGAAGATTATGTAAATACCGACATGACCTACAATGAATTTAAAGATCTATGTAAGAACGTTTGGGAGAGTTCTACAGAAGGAAGACCCTTTGTTGTGATAGTTCCTGAATTTCATATGAATAAAGGACGATATAGGAATGGTTTTGATGTATATATTAAGCTCGACAAAAAAGAAAATGATCATTTGTAGTTAACCATGAGCATCGATAGGTTCGGTTCTCAGAGAACTGGACCAGTTAGAAGAGTGTTTGATCGTTTTATCATAAACAGAGATGTCAAAGGAAACTATCAATTCAAGAATAAGAGATTGTGCAATGTTCACGATCCTGAAGATAATCATGACGCCTCCAATAAGAATTATGTGGATGCTCTCGAAATTAGGATGCAAGATTTCTCTCAGCAAGCTGCTAACAATGTTGAGGTTATGGTTAAGACCCTGATCGATGAATTGATTTCAAGATATATCCTCAAGAGAGATAAGGAAAATAACGTCGTGATCGATAAAGTTAGATTGAAGGTATTGCTAGATCCTGTTCACGATAATGATGTTGTGAATAAAAAGTTCATCGTTGGATATGTCAATTCACTCACGCAGTCGAGAGATGGTAATGGTAACATTATATACGACAATAAGAGAATCATTGATATAGCGGATCCTCTCGGAGATACGGATGCTGTAAATAAAAGATATGCTAGAGCTATGATCATTATGAAATCGAACGAGACGCGACAGCAGTTAAACAGGTACTTACCAAAGGAAATCGAGATGCAAATAGGCAAGAAGCTGCTAGACATTACAGCAAATCTGAATAAAACTACGAGTAAAGTGGATACTCTAACAACCTCTACAAAAGACAGAGTGGATTCTGTAATGGACTCTATTAAACAAGTTACCGCAGAGCTTGATAGAGAAAAAACAAATCTTCAGAATCTTTGCAATCAGAAAATTAGTAATTTAGAAAAGTTAGCGATGAAGCGAGTTTCAGATTTAGAGTCTACAGTCAGACAGTTAAAGATAGAGGTTTTGAATACTCTCAAAACTGATTGCTGCAATGATAAACTTAAGAAAGTGGAGGATAATGTAAATATGATGATGGACGCCTACAAAACTAATATGCAGCAAATGACGAGTCTAGAAGAATCGGCCAGAAGCCAGTACGCTAATACGGCAATCTTTGCTGAAGCGTTCAAGACACATACACAGGAGCATAAGAAAGAAACCGAGCAACTGAGAACTTCGATAGAGATGTTAGCTAAGGCTATCGACACGTTGAGAATTCAAGCTGAACGCAGACTATAAATTGAAGGTAATCGTCTATTTCCTCATCATTTGTAAGATGGATAGTGAAAGCATAAGACTTAAAGAGTCTGTAGCCGAGCATACCAGGGCTGTAAAAGAAAAACTGAGAGCTCTAAAAGGTCTCAGGTTTGAGACTCAGCATGTCATGTCCGAAGCTTTGAAGCCTGTAACCGCCCCCCTCAAGGATATTTTGGACACTCGACGAGGGTTGCCGGTGAAGAACGTCAAGAATGAAGATGGTGATTCTACAAGTATTTCTACTTACCTTCAACACGTTCGCTCAAAAGACAAGGATCGTATTGATACATTGTTCGGCGTGAGATATCAGGATGGAAGTTATATGCTTGGAAATAAAGATATTCATTTTATAAATAATCAAATATTGATAGGTGATGAAACGTATGAGTCTACCGCCGGTTTGACGGAGCTCATCTTTAAGCGAGCGCCTCAGATTTCTGCATACACTAGTGAAGACTTGGAGACATACGCTAAGATTATGAAAAGTACTTTTCTTCATAGAAGTGGTTACAGCAGACACGGTCGCTTGAAATCTGGTAAATCGTATAAATACAAGAATATAATACGACCCTTGCTCAATACACATTCAGGACTAGGACTGGCATGGAAGGAGCATAAGCCTGATAAGGAGGTTGACTACGTTTTCTGGAGAAATCCTAACGCATTAGTGAATAGACTGAGGTTACTTATTGCTTCGAGGGACGCTGGTAATAATAGCCACACTCGAGAGATTGAGGAAATTATCCGGGAATTGAAAGCATCTAAAATTATAGCATGACCGCCAAACAGAATATCGCCAGAGAACTTCACGGATCGGCGAGGAGGAACTATTTACGACGGAAAATTATGAGCAAAGGTATGAATGATTTATTACAAATTGATTTGATTGAAATGATACCCTATGCAAAAGTGAACAAAATTTCAAATACATTCTGATCGCAATCAACTTTTACTCTAAAATGGCATATGCAAAACCCATAAAGGATAAGGGTGGAGTTAATGTTGCAGAGGCTATGGAGGATATATTACAAGAAATGGACGTCCCTCCCCGGAATATTCAAAGTGACAACGGGAAAGAATTTTATAACAAGTTCTTTAAACGATTAATGTTTAAGTATAATATTAACCACTACAGCACCTATACCAATGTGAAGGCTGCGGCTGTTGAACGTTTAATTCGAACCTTGAAGAATATGATGTACCGCGAGTTTTTAGTCCAAGGCTCATACAAGTGGCTAGATCTTTTACCTAGAATCCTTGTAAAGTACAATGATACTTTTCATTCAACTATCCGCATGAAGCCTAATGAAGTGAAGAACAACGATCTTCTTCTGACTGTGTATAATTATAATCAAGACCGAAGAGAGAAGAAGACTTCAAGGAAGTTTAGTGTTGGTGATTATGTCAGGATATCTAAACATAAAGGACATTTTGAAAAGAGTTATGAATCTAACTGGAGCGTTGAAATCTTCAAAGTATTTCGTGTGAATCGTACCAAGCCTACAACATACATACTAAAGGATAGGAATGGGGAAATCATAAAAGGTGGCTTTTATGGACATGAACTAAAAAAGACTAGCTATCCTAACACATATTTAGTAGAAAAGGTTATACGTAAACGTGGAAACAAAGTTCTTGTAAAGTGGTATGGTTTTGCAGATACTCAATGGATTGATATAAAGGATTTGGTGTAATGTATGAAGACTTAATAAAGACCAGTTGTTATGATTGTAAAATCACGAGTATTTTTTATTTTAAAAATCCTTCATATTTTCTCTTTTTTTGAGGGAAAATGAATATATAAAAACCCTCACATACTTAAAATGGATATATACAACACATTATCAGAGGGAAAAATTAATATATAAAAACCCTCATACACACTTTAAATGAATATATACAATGACATTATCAGAGGGAAAAATTAATATATAAAAACTCTCATACACACTTTAAATGAATATATACAATGACGTCAGAGAGAAAAATTAATATATAAAAACCCTCATACATACTTTAAGTGAATATATACAATGACATTATCAGAGGGAAAAATTAATATATAAAAACCCTCACACACACTTTAAATGAATATATACATTGACATCAGAGAGAAAAATTAATATATAAAAACCCTCATACATACTTTAATTGAATATATACAATGACATTATCAGAGGGAAAAATTAATATATAAAAACCCTCACACACCCTTTAAATGAATATATACAATGACATTATCAGAGGGAAAAATTAATATATAAAAACCCTCATACACGATTTAAATGAATATATACAATGACATTATCAGAGGGAAAAATTAATATATAAAATCCCTCACACACACTTTAAATGAATATATACAATGACATTATCAGAGGGAAAAATTAATATATAAAAACCCTCATACACAATTTAAATGAATATTTACAAAATCCAGATTGAAAAAAACAAGATATCTTCAAATATTTACATATTTACCAGTTTAGGCACTAGCAATCACCAGGTCTAAGGGAATAATGACCCCACGCTAGAGTCTTTTAACTTCCCTCCATCAACTTCCTCTTATCGTCACCCCCCTTCAACGCCAATTTATTTGTCTCAATTGTTGTAATTTTGTGGTGTTTACTCCGAAATGTTTTTTGTATCGAATAAATTTTTAGGCTATGGTCTTTTAAACATTCAAAATAATGGCCGAAATCTATTTTATCCATGCCTGTCCTGGAGATGCCCTTAGCTTTCTTAATGGTCTGCCCTCCATATCTGTAGGCGTATAGCTTCGCTCTAATACCGACATACTCCTCCATAATCAAGCCACCCAATTCGTCCTTGAACAACCCAATCTTTTTCCTATTGGCTTGCTTAATGCCATATACATTATCCTTTTCGAAGTTTGAAGTGTCGAAATATTGAGGGTTCTCCCTGATGAACTCATAGATATCAGAACTCGTTTCAAAAATAAACGAGTCTGTATCCATGTAATTCAGCAGCAAGTCTTTTAAATTCGGTTTCATGATATTGTAAAAGAAGTCATACATGATAAATTTTGAAATGTCCAAAATTGCGTGTCCTATGTAAATTGGTTTGTTCATATGTACTTCCTCTCTGCCCAGTTCGATTCCCACAAGATTTTCCTCAAAAATTATGGTGCGTAGGTAAGTGCTGCGTGCTATCAACTTCTTTGCCTGTTTCCAGGTTCCAACTATTTTGAAATCCATGTACTTTCTAACATTCTCTATAAATTTCCCATATACGGCGTTATTCATCTTTTTCCACAGGTTTTGGCCGAATTTTGACTTTTCTTGTGCTCTCTTCTCGGTGTTGACGTCGATATATGTCTTCAACCAGTTAGACTGGTCGTAGGACACCACTCTGTGAATATGTCTCACTGTTAGACCTTGCTCGATACACTGCTGCATCACCCTGTAGTGCAAGACATATTTGCTTTTCTGTTCTAATGTTGCAAGCAGTTTCTTGTATTGGCCGTTCCGTGGTATTGCGCTCTGTGGGCAGAAAGGAAGTTCGTTATGGGCGTCGTGGATATGGTCGGGGTATTCGATATCTGCTTCTATCACATATCCAGTCTCTGAATCTTCTTTGACTTCTGCGAAGTTTATGCCTTCAATTTCTTCTCTCGTGAGCCATTTCAGATTTTTGTATGGTAGGGCAGACACCATAGAAGCTCCATATAAGTTGTTTATGTCCCAATAGGACAGGTGTTTAACAGGAGCATGCTGGTCAAAGTTGGACATGTACCTGTGGTTAGCTTTGGTGTAGCCCTTCACCACTGTGCACAGTCCGCCTCTAATTCCCGACTCGAAAAATTCCAGCATGCTCTTGTCGGATATTAAGGAAAGTTTCGCCTTTGTTATCTTCAACATAGCGTCAAAGGCGAGTCCTGGTAATGTATAAAACCATGCTGGGTCAAGTTTATACATTCCCAGGATGAGATCTCGAAACTTTTCGAAAATATCCGCCAAGAGCAGTATATCTGTTTTCAGGTATAGGTCGCTGTATTCTCCGAGATTCCGGATATTAAAGACCTCCCAGACTTTTACAGCATGCCTGTATTCCTCTTCGGTAATGTGGCTGTCAGTGAGAGTACTGTAGAAGGCCTCCTTCGGTGGTAGAGAAGTTTCTTCGAGTACGGCAAGGCTTGAAACATAATCATATGGAAATATTCCCTTGCTCTTTGCCAGCTTAAAATGCTCCTCAACAGGATATTCGGCCCTTGTTATTTTAAAATCACTCTCCTCCAGCATGTCAGCCAGGCTGGACAGCTTATCGTCAAGAAACTTAAAGCTGTCCAGAAACCTGAAGCTGATGTTCCTGTACCGTTTGCTAAACGCTATATACCTTTCACCACTTTGAGCGATGCACGATATAGGCTTATTATCATATGCCAGGCGTCTTATCAAGAAGTGGCTGTCATAATTAGATAGACAATGAAAAAAGATCGGTATGAAATCAGGGACCTTTCTATTCAAATTGCATCTATTATGAGCAGCACCCAGATATTCCCCTGTCACATGATCGTGATCCCTCACGCGCAAATCGCCCACAGTGAAAGCAGCAAGGCATATATGACACTCTGAGGCATTGTCAAAATTCTGTTGCTCTTCAAGGGTTAAATCCATAGGTTTAGGATTGGAATACACGTCGATGACGTCATTAGCAATTGATTTCAATTGTTTGATAAAGTCATCGACGGCATTTGGACCTCTAAAGAGAAAGAATTTTGACAATGCCTCGTCATGCCTACATATCACCTTCAAGGCAATAGACATTGCTTCATGCTCTTGAACGGCTCGGGTCCAGCTCGAGCTGCTTGAGGGCTCGCAAGAGTGAACCTTCGCCAGAACAGATTCAATGTCTGCGTATATAACAAATGGTACAGGAACGCTCTTGGAGAATGCTTTAAATTCAAGGTATTCATCCTGTTGAGGCATTTTAAGCAGCTGGCATTTTCCACATCTTAATCGGTGCGTTTCCAAGGCCTTTTCATTGGTGCATCTCTTGAGGCAGGCCTCACATGTCCATATTCTATGATGGTATTTAGTAACTTGACTGCTTACAAGTCTGGACAAGTCGTTAATGAGGCAGTAGTGGGACTTTTCCCGCTGCTCAATATATAACAGATTGGTATGGTGCTGCTTCTTTTCAGCTGTTTGGTATAGGGGAATAATGTTCTCATTCTCCTCCTCTATACCAAACACTGAAACGGATACTCCATTGTTCTGCTTTTCAAAGCATTCAATTTGATGGAGGGGTGTCGGAAATTCGATACCTTCATAATTGAATGCTTTGAAAAGCAGTTCAAAGGGGTATAGAGTTGTTCTATATCCATTTGCCTTCGCAGGGTATTTAGAGGCAAGCATGCACCATGCAAAGCAGTAATTGTCTTTGTTCTGTATGTTTATGACTGCATGTTTTTTCGCAATTTTCTGTGGTAGTTCAATGTATGAACCTGCCTGTAAAGGATCATAGTGTGTAAAGCCCATCACCAGGCTGAGTATCTTTGACAAGGACTTCGATGATGCTCCCCCCTCAAATTTAGAAATGTTTTCTAAAATATCCCCCGCAATTGAAGAGAAGATCTGATTGAGGTCGCTTGACGGAAGAATCAATACAGGCTTAGAATTAAAGCCAGTGGAAAGACTCTTCTCTTCATCAGGTTTGCGGATTAAATATTCAAGTTCCAGGGAACAATGCATCTTTAATCCGCAAATGCTTCTCTGCAAGACGCTTTCCACTTCTTTAATAATAAGCTCCTTGCATTCATCTAAAAAGACTCTGGGGTCCAGTATTTCTAATGTATTTTCTATTCTACTATTAAAAATACGTCCCTTGAACGCCGATTGGATGGTATTGCATTCCAGCCCCTGGCAATTACTAGCACTAACCTTGGCCTTTTTGATTGTAAGCTGCTCGCTCCCGTCCGATGCCCGCCCTCTCTTTCCATTCAAAGTTGTCGCATTACTGGATGATAATGAGGAGGAGGTTGACGGTGCAGCGGCTTCATTGTTTGCGGCTGAGGAGGTCGATGGTGCAGCGGTTTCATCGCATGCGACTGAGGAGATCGAAGGCGCAGATGGTACAACTTCCTCCAGAATGTCGAATGATGAGGAGGCGGATGGTGCAGCGGACGATTCTTCACCAATCTCTGGTGATGTCGACTCCTGTGTTGCTAGATCCATGGGCTGGCTTCCAAGGTCACCCAGATCATTTCCTGGAATAATAATAATATTAATAATAATAACAATAATAATATAGAATGTGTAAAAGAACTTCATAAAATGTGGAAAAAAATTCTTACCATTCAGTGGTTGCTGCATGTATGGGGCAGGGTCCCTCCACTGCTGATTTGATGCAGGGGATGTGTGCGGTGCAGATGGCGCGCAATGAACAATACCGCCTCCGAAATAAAGCCCACTTCCTGGAAATAATAATAATATTAATAATAATATAGAATGTGTAAAAGAACTTCGTAAAATGATGATAAATTCTTACCGGACGGCGGTTGCTGCATGTATGGGGCAGGGACCCAAACATGCTGATTATGTGCCAGGTAGGTCTGGAAGCCTGGAGGTGGCGGTGCAGCGGTCGCGAAGCCTGCGGGTGCAACGGTCGCGAAGCCTGGAGGTACCGGTGCAGCGCTCGCATGTTGACCGATGCAGCCTCCGAAATAAAGTCCGCTTCCTGTAAATAATAGTAACAATTTTAATAATAATATATAATGTGTAAAAGAAGTTCGTAAAATGCTGATAAATTCTTACCATTCGATGCTTGCTGCATGTATGGGGCAGGGACCCAACCATGCTGATTTGGAGCCAGGTAGGTCTGGAAGCCTGGAGGTGGCGGTGCAGCGGTCGCGAAGCCTACTGGTGCAACGGTCGCGAAGCCTGGAGGTACCGGTGCAGCGGTCACCTGTTGAGCGATGCCGCCTCCGAAATAAAGTCCATTTCCTGGAAAAAATAAATAATAATAGTATAGCGTGTTTAAGTACAGAGTTCTAAAGAATCTACACTCTATACGTGAAAAAAATACATGTTTTAAACACCCTTGTGAAAAATGCATAGCATTCTGGGAGACCGAAAGAGTTATGTGACTGCATATGTGTGAGAAACTCCGCTTAAATATATCCTTTTCTCCTTATACAATCCGGAACTCTATGCTATCGTAGGTAGGGCTTTGTGAGCTAGAACCGGCAATGTATGACTACTATTATGTAATTTTTAGTTACAAATGCTCGAACACTAGTCTGTAAATTCTTACCGTACGATTGTTGCTGTATGTACGGGGCAGAGCCACCTCCATAATGATTTGGCACCAGGAAGGTTTCGAAGCCTGGCGGTGCCTGTGCAGCGGTCGATGGATGGTCGATACCAAAATAAAGTCCATTTCCTGAAATAATAATAACAATATTAATAATAATAATAATAATAATAATAATAAAGAATATGAACAAGAAGTTAATATGAATTGTTACATTGCTTTTTTAAAACACTGAAGAATGCTTACCATTCGACTGTTCGGGTGCCTGAATCATTACGGCATTTGATGAGCGATCCTGCAGCCGGCGGTGGGTATCCTGCTGGAGCTGGATGTATGCTTCAGCCATGTTAGCAGAACTGATTGCTGAAAACGCAATTAATTTACGCGTTAGATTTTTATTTATTAAAGAAACGATATATTATTAAGTTAATTTACTTTACTGCGAATACCTTATACAGGGAAAATGTCGAGGTATTTTAAACACCTGAGAAATTTCTATTACAGATATAAATCACGTGTATTTCTCAACACAATCATGGAAAATATCTCTTTAACATGACGGAAACAGGCTGAAAGTTTTTACTAAATAAATGCTATAGAGGAATGAAACATTCACAGTGAATGTTCGACCAATGCATGCAAGCATGAAGTCTTCGGATCGATTACCATCGGTTACCCCGGAAGAAATTTTTATACAGATCATTTTTTATTCGATTCGCAGGGTTTTCAAGTAATTGTATTTCTCTAGAAAGGAATATAATTCACCCCGGTGAAAACACATATTTAAATATCCGGAATAATAATTACTCAACAATGTGAATACTTAACTAAACTGTTCACATTTTTTTGAGAATTCGCGCAGTTAGCTATTAAATGTAGAATAAGCTTGCCTAAAATGAATACTTAACTAAACTATTCACATTTCAGAAAATTCACTTGTCTAGCCATTAACTTTTAGAATGCTCAGCTATTCGCATATAAATGTCATGCATTAAAAACAAGAACGCGAATATAAGTTAAATGTACAGAGAAATAATTTTACTTTTAAAAAGTAAATGAAGTGTTTTGTTACAACTTACCAGACATGATGTTCGTTGAAATTTCACTTTGAATGAGAAAAGTTTGCAGAGACCTTAACTCGTTGATTTCAGCGGAGAAACTGTGAGAATTCCCGACGAAGCAGCCTTTTTATAGTGTTCTTTTGCGATATAAAAAATGTATGAGTGAAAGTTTAAGATATATAATACAACGATTTTGATTGGCTACTCCAAAAATTCGAGAAGGAGAGGGAAATGCTAGCCTCGCACAGGGGCATTTCGTGAGCACGTCTAAACCTGTTATGGGGGAAATCCTTCGATCACGCCAGCGTTCCTTAAGGGGAATGTTTCTGCGTATGACGCTAGAAATAAAAATATATTTTATTTTTTACATGTACCATTAAAATTCATTGTTAATTATTGTTACATTACCAAATTAATCACAGAGCGAAAATAATGTATTGTTTCTGTAGATATAATTGTCCTCGAACCAGCGACCTTTCGATTGTGAATAGATACGTTACAGATGTTTAAAAAACGTCTGATGCTATGTGATGGCTTTAGAATTCTATTCTCTATGCATTACCTCGGGAAAAACGAATAGCAAGTTACCGCTTGAGAAAAGTTAAAAGTATTTGAAAATTTAAACCAATATCAAAAAATCTGATGTGTTACACTCACATGACTTTCTCTACTCTTGTACAAACTATTTTTACAAACACTTATTCCCTATATGCTTCATGTTAATCGAGATATCGAGATGTCAATGTTATTGGTAATTTTCATGACGATACAAGGTGAATATGATAGGTTTTAAGCGATAGTCAAATTATTTTAACGCTGATTGCTATGTGCCGCATTCCATTCTCTTTGCATGTCCAGAACATAAAAACAAGAATAACGAATTTGAGAAAAAGTATAAGTATTGGAAATTTTAAGGGAATAACAAGCAATATCTCGAAAACGATTTACTCATCAACAAGAATGTATATGTTATAAATTATGTATTTTAACGCGATCTCCATTTTTTTTGTGTAGTAAAATTTTGTCTATCTCTTATGGTTTATCAATTTTTGCAAAAGTCGTTCAGAATGAAGAATACTTTTGGAGACATTCCCTGAAAATTCGAGATATACATTTCATTTCTCATTACAATATCTTAAACATATAATATTTTATTCAATATCGTTAGAGTCATTTTTGAGAAAATTAAAATTTTCGAGAAATGTTCCATGTAAAGGGTAGTCTGGTGTGAGGCATTTTCTTTAAAACCTTCGTGTCGCATCTCTGGAAGATACTGAACCTAAATACCAAGTTTGGTGTTTTATCCGCCTCTTCGTTTCTGAGTTATGTTTCACAGGCACACTCGCAGACAACCATGCTTTTTCGGATTCATAGGGTCTCAAAACATGTATTTCCGGTGAAATCTCGGTATCGATTTTTTTCGGGTGGAATACAACAATTCCCCTACTTACTATACGTAGTATAGAAAGTAAAAACTCAGTCGCAAATACTTAATGTCGCACAAATATTACTTGAAATGAATTTTTGTGTGTGTGTGTATTAAGTTTATATTAACATGCTGGAATATTCGAAAAATATCTCTCGAATGGATGGGGTATTTAAAATCGTACTCGTCCTATGTTTACTAAGCCCAATCTTTTTAAAATGGAATAAATTAAGAGTAACGAGACTTGTTTAGGCAAGGCTCCATATTTCATTATTTAGAATTAAACAAATGCTATTAGTCGTAATAATCATGCACATACGACAGCAAGCAAATGCGCGAGTCAATTCATATACAATTAATTAATAAAAAAATATTTAATTGTTTTCATCGATCAGCGAGAGCCTTATTTATTTTAATAACGTATGTAATATCTATCATTCTGAATACTTTTTATTCTTCATATTTCTCTCGCCAAATCATATTTCTTTGTTTAACATTCCGAAAAAAAATCAGTTTAATTTTTTGATATCATGTTTGCATTTCTTGTACGCGAGTATTTAAATAATGACAAAGATACAATCGAATGTTTAAGTACAGAATCTATACAGTATACGTTTAATTGAAAACTTAATCATTAATATTCTTCATGTAGAATTATATTAATTATCGGGAAAACATTTTTTGTGGTAAGCTTAAAACATGTCTAGACTTGGTTTTCCCCTGTCTATGATGGAATTTCTGCACAGGGGAAGCTCTTAAGAAAATCTTTTGTGTCGCTAATAGTTATTTACCCCGAGGGTCTGTGGTTTTTCAGAGCACTTAGCCTGCTTAATGAACTGGAAACGAGTGTCATTGTTCACTAAGAGCTCTATACAAGACCTTGGTTTTAACTTCGTCTGAAGAAAATTAATGGGGCGGAAGGGACTGTCGCCTGCTAATGTGTCTACACATGCATTCTTCAGGGGTGTACACCATATTTCTTTCAAGCAGTGTACGCAAGTGAATAATTCGTTGAATTTCTCAAAGTTCGCTACGTCTTTAGAAAGAACATTTAAAACGAATATAAAATTTATATTTGAAGTCTTCGTGCGTGTTACTTACAGGTACGCCTGTTTTGAATTGTAATTATTACTTCTCTCGTGTGAGAAGAGACATAGAGGGCTTTTATTTTTAACATCAGGTGAAGCATACTCCCATGTGCTGGATACCCCTAGCCATTAAGAGCAGGTACTGAGGGAAAACCCAAGCGTCCTGGTTTAACAGCTTCTCATGATGGACGGGGCATTGCTGTCACATTGCGTCTTGTTTTTTCGTAAAGGGTTCTCGTGTTAACGTCTCATACAAGCTATTTGCAATTTCGCTTTAAGTTGCTTTTTAATTCATCTAAGCAATGTAATATTTTTATAAACCCTCCAGTCAAAAGAAGAATTAAACAAACGTTATTACTCGTAATAATCGCGCATATACGATAACGAACAGTTCCGCGCGAGTCAATTACATTAATCAATCAAAAAAAACTTAATTGTTTTTAATCGATAGACTGCGTCGTTTCATTAGAAGTGAGATATTCATGGTAGATGAATAATTGGGTGAGATATCTCTAGGAGCGCGAGTCAATTACATTAATTAATAAAAATATTTAATTGTATTCATCGATCAGCGAGAGTCTTATTTATTTTTTATTTATTTCATAATCAATTCCTCCGGAGCCAACATGAACGCCCCTTGCATGTTAATTCCCCTTTATTTTTTTTCCGGAATCATATTTCGCAGAATTATATAGAGTTAAGATGGCCGTCTTGCGCCCATAATGAGTTTAAATATGGTGAATTCACAACTTTCGGGTATGACCACCAGGGGCGCTGTGTGGGAACACTCGCTGGAGTTTCACTCATATTACCACTTGGCGCGCTAGTGTAGGTAGCGAACTGAAGCGTGAGTGGAGGGGGTGCGCTAGTCGACTTGTCGCTTGAAAGCACCGTGAGCTAGTCATTCCAGTGAAACGTCTCGCAGCGGAAGGTTGCGTTCGGTGTTCCACCGCAATTATCACGCGATAACGAGTGTTACGTCAAGTCTGTCCTTTCATCTAAGTGTTGTAATATTCTTATAAATCCAAAATATATTTTCCCTCAAAAGTAGAATTAAATAAATGTTATTACTCGTAATAATTATACACATGCTACCACACATATACGATAACGAACAGTTGCGGGCGATTCAATTAATCATTCAAAAATACTTAATTGTTTTCATCGACAGACTAGCCTTGTTTCATTAGACGTGTAATTTATTGACAATAGTAGGTTATAAATAACGGTTTAGGGACAGGTGCGCGCGATTCAATCAAAAATACTTAATTGCTCGAAGAATAGCGTTTAATTGCATTAGTAGTAATATGATGGCGATTCTTTTTTCAATAACACACATTACCTAATTGATTGACACAATTATGTACTCAAACGATTTGCCGATGTGCGGCAGGCATCGAGAATCGCATTCCCACACCGCCAACGTCACGCACCGAGAACCCTCACATATAACCCCTCACCCCGATCGGCACATCCCCTACCCCAAGCCAATCACACGGCAGGGATTTAGACCTAGGGAAGGTACGCGACCGACGTATAGAATCAATACAATCATCTCAAGTTTGCTGCCATAATGAGTGAAAGGCAGGAAGCGGACGATCAGTGATTAAATCGAATGATGTTCATGGAAATGTCACATTTCATCTGAGTGGCCGAGTCAACAAGCGTAATTGCATTATTTGGAGAACTGAGAACCCACACGTCTCATATTATGACACATTTCACATACCGTACGACACATTAAACACGCTGTTGTGACCTGACCACCATTTTGTCTCTTATGCACCATAGTGCTGCCATGCCACGCGGATGAAATCTGAAACATCTCTCACTGTTAACTTCCATCCTTTCCGCTTGTATTACAGCAAACTTCTCAAATATGTGTGCGTTTTACTTTTCTGACATTTCAAACGGATCACCCTGTATTACACACTTATGTACTTATTATGCTGATACAACTCGTATAATACTTTATATACTTCTTCTTTCTTCTTTAACGGATTACCCTCTTTTTTGTAGGACTTACACCCCAAGGACTTACAAGTCAATGCCTTGGATCGGTAGCCTGTCGAGGAGCAAGCAAACTCTAGATCATAGCATATCCAGGTTGGGTTATCAACCCAGTGCCTGGTATGGCGGTGAAGAAAAAGAAAAATAAATGTAGTGATCAAATTATCCAACCTCCGCATTCGCCTAGCGATCGAGAAAAAATCGCACCTTCGGTCAGGTTGGCCGATCCCGGGAGTTTTAACCTGGAACCTCCCGAATTTGGGTCACTGTCTGAGCCATCCTACTCGGTTACTTGAGACACTAAATGTAATTAAATTTATACATGACTTTGATTATTTGTATAATACTGCACTCATTTATTGAAGGAATTTTGTTACTGCTTTATGCATTTTCTTGCATATGTGCACATTGTTGCTTTAGTATGAGTAAACGCATTGGATATCTTAAAGGTGTACATTTATACATACTAGACAGGTATACTGTAAATATTTGTATTGTATTGAGTATGTCTGTAACAGCACGCTGCTGCTCTTTGTCAGTGAAGTTTAATATTATGATTATTATTATTTATTTCACAAAAATATATGTTCATAGCAAGTTCATTATATTTTATCAAAAGCAATGTAATGATAAAGTTAAGAAAGGCAGTAATTAATAATATGGAAATACCAGGGCTTCTTTGTGTGGGCAAATGCTTAGCTCAGTAATAGTAATTGATTAGAAGCGGTCCTCAGAGAAATCTCTTTTTATATTCCTTTATTCATCATCCTTAAGACCTCCACCAACTACACTGCTCTTTTTAAGAAGGAAATATAAGACCTGCATGACACTCTTTCTTTCTATATAGATATATATATATATATATATATATATATAAAATGCTTAGTACCTATAACATCCTCATTGAAATTTCCACCCACTACTCCCTTTACAAACATGAAAAAAACCAACAATAACAATATTTATAATAATGATAATATAAATTCAATAAAACAATAACAGAGATAAATCAAAAGCAATTAAGATATAAGCTTCAGAAATAAAATTAACTGAAATAAAGGAGGAAATAAATTAGCAGTACCTCTGCAAAAAATAGTTTACAGAAGCAAAATAAATGCAAACTGTGAATACTTTATTAATCTAGGAGTAAAATTAAGCAGCACCAGTGGTAGAGACAAACTGAGAGTTTGCTTAATCAAGAGATAGAGCAGCAAATAAACTCAATGAACAATTGCTTACTTTAAGTAGTTCAGCAGTTTAATATTATCTATAGATGTGAAATGGTTTAAAAATGTACCTATCACAAATTTGGTGGAATGCAATGATCATATGACATTGAGAGCCTCGGGGAATGGAGGAGGTGTGGAAGAGGATGAATAAAACCTAAAATATTTTGTAAAACGTTATTGAAAGTATGTAAATCACAACTGATGCTACTTCCTTGAGCTAGGAAAAAGAGAGTTACTAATGGAGAAAATATTTATGTATTGGCATAGGATACAGCAGTTGTCTGGAGAGTTCATTTTGAAAGTTTTCTTAAATTATCGGACTCGAGATAAGAATACATAGTTGGGTTTCCCAAATACAAGAAGAGTTTTACAAACGAATGGCAGATATTCAGGGGAACAGAATTAATGTGAGAAAAGGCTTTTAGAATGGAGTTAGACAATTTGAGGACATGGATTCACAGCATTTGTGACTAGCTGTGATTGAGAAAGCCTATTTGATAGCTTTGAGTCGTTTAAAGACCGATGTTATAAGAGAAATGTCTGTGGGTATTCGCAACAGTATGAAAAAGCAAAATATTATGTGGCTCAGATTAGAAAAAGTATAGCAACTATAAAGAAAACATATGATAATACGAAACAAATCAACAGGTTACAGGAATATATATATACGGGCTTAAAACGAACAGTTGAATGCAAATATGTTGTATTAATTTATACTAGTTAACAGAGGGAGGTCAAGAAAAGGGTGATCTCCCCAGTTTAAACGCAATTATGACATTTTACATGTTTAAGATTCGTTCACCTGCAGTATTATGGTTCGTCCGTTTTTATTTAGTTGTAGAGCTTTCTATATATAATATTTGCATATACTGTATACAGAATTAATGCATCATTAATAATACGTCCCTTTGTAAAGATATTTTAAAGAGTAATTTTGGAGGATTTAACATTGTCGTTAATCAAAGTGGAAGAAAATTGTAAAAATTAAGTTAACCGTGGTCTTCAAAATACAATGTGTTATCATCAAATTTCATGTTACATAATATCTGAATATGCATTTTCTAATTACCCTTAATGCAAACTACCATATACTTAAATTTTAACATTGCACTGTGAAAATCTTAAAATTCACGGTTATTATTTGAGCTGCTTGATTTTTATAACAGTGTGTTAATGCAATATTAAGGAATTCCAAAAAAATTTCAGTCAGCTATGTGCATTTGTTTCAGAGGTATTATAATCTGTTAGTTCTAAATTAAATCAAATTGTTTGTTTGTTTATTTGGTCCCACTGTGAGCAATGCTCAGGGACATTGAACACGTCATACAATTATGAAATATGCAGCATAACTAATAAATATACTTAGCACCAAGAACTTCTTAAATAATAACATACCCAGCACCAATAACTTAATACGCTAATTTAAAAATTCTCACATTCAAACGGTTTTTGACATCGTACACATTTTATTTTTATTTTCACAGTCAATCATAAAGAAAAGCACATTAATTTTTTCTAAACTTCCAATGAAACTGTGAGAAAATAAGGGTTAACCTTCACAAATTTGTGTGTATTTTTTCACAATTTAGAATATACTAAAATACTGAATAAAAAAGCAAGTAATTAGTAATTTCAATATGGGCACAAAGTCGCTTAACTAACCATTCCTTAAATTTTGTCGAAAACTACAAGTTAATTGATTTAAAAAAAATGTTAAACGTGCGGAGCATTTTAAGTGATGAAAAACGCCAAGAGAAATTGTTGAGAAAAAAAAGTTAAATTGGAATATGCATTACATTACTATACTTATGATTATTTAAATGCCCTTTACATGTTGCTGATATTAGTAAATCGAAATCACAGAACATAATAAAAAAATACAATCTTCAATTTTATCAGCATTTTCCCCCAATTCCACAAGTGTTTGATAATAATTGCTTTGCTTTGTTTACTGCAAAGTAGTTATCCTGCTTTTTATTTATTGATAGCTTAATGTTCCTTAACCAGTATGGGTAGGATATTATTAGTGGCAGAATAACATTTCAGTGAACATAAGTTCATGCTTCGGGCATAAAATCGTTCTACTTCAAACCAGTGGGACATAAATATTTACGAATGTAAATCAGTAATTAGAACGAGAAACGAGCTTACCTGATACATTTCTGCACATCCTTTAACCAGTATAGATGTTGCATGTGCTGCATTTATTTAAATTTGCCTTGTGTACACTTGTGCAAATTTCATGCATGTAACGTATTGTCTTGCACACGAAGCTTGCTAAATGTTTCAGAAACTTGAAAACCCTTGCAGATGCGAAACTCTGTGGTGCACAAATATATACCTCGTAGAAATATGACACATAAACACACTCTAAACTTAACACATTACAGAATTGTTTGTTTTATCATTTCTGTAAACTTTACCAATATACTAGCATTCACTACACAAAGATTAGAAAAACTAATTCCAGAAATAGCACATGATAATAATTAAAGAAAATCATGTACCACAAACACTCTCACAAGGATTAGGAAATACAACATTAGAAATTATTTAAGGTTAATAAGTGTAATGGATTTCACACAGTGACTTTGGAATCCGTTGAACTGTCGGTAATAATCTGCTTTAAAATGTCATATTTAACAACAAAATCATATTCAAATATAGATTCTCTGTGTTTTATAATTATGGGTTATCATATATACTAAACTAATTACTGAAAATTATAACACGGTTGGGTATTTAAAAACTTAGAGAAAGGTTTTATTTTCCACATGTATTTATTTTGAACGTGATGGTATGCATTTTATTCCTTGCTGTAAACACATAAAATTAAATTCCAGTAAGCTCCTCTCTGATTGGTTGCATCAAACACTGTTTTCTGATTGGTTGGAGAAAGTTGTTCCTGCAGCCCCGCACTTAGCTGTTGAACCTCGAAGAGTGAGGCTGTGTGTTGTTTACAGTGCTTATTGTATTAGTGTTGGAGAATGGAGTCGTTCTACTGTCTATTGCTGGCCATGGGAGTGACCTCTAACAACGAGGGAAATGCTGACGCTTTCGACATCCTTAGGACCCTACCTGTGGAAATTTGCTTCATCATTCTGAGGTTAGTGATGCATTTGGTGTCTACTAGTAACATGGCATGGAAATTTTGTGCATTCAAGTGTTTAATCACCTTAGTATTGAGCTATTCAGATACCTAGTTGCTTATGGATTTGGTTAACAATTGCACATCTGAAAATCGTAATATTACATCCAAAAGTTTTGCAGACATTCAATAAATTATTTGTTTTCTAAGGAAATGCTGGTGCAAAGTTTAATTCTAAATCAGTTTTTCTCTTTTAGTCTCCGGAAACGTTTATATCTTTCTCTGGGAAAATTATCTTAAAAGTTATAATCCCCAGGTAACGGAACAGCTCAAGAGGAAAAGCTAAAAAGCCAATCTTGTTTTGAACAGCTCTATCTCTTAGTAAAATGGTACATTCTGCTCAAGTTAGGAAACATGAGTAGCACAAATTTTCTTGCTAGATTTCTACACAAACCATCGTTTCTTTACCGCCGAAACATGTATTCTTTGTATAATTGCTTTTAATTTGGTACTCCTCTTTTGGTTAATTATTTTCTTGAGCAGAATACATTTTCTGGTTTAGATAGTGCTGAAGTATTTAAATGTATAATAAGTTATTTCCATAGTAATGCAATTATAAGTATACCCAAACCAATAACTGAAGAGCATAGCAAAATAGCGGGTGAAGTAGTTGATAACATATATATTAACCCTTAAATGTTTAAACACATTGAGATCTAAAAAAAATGGATAACTGGTAAGTAATTTATTTTATCCATCGTATTATTTGTATTATAAAATATTACATAAGATGCGAGTATTAAAGTAACTAGTGCTGATGCAATATAAGCATTATTCCTGTACGGCGATCTTTCAATACATAAAGCTGTTTATATTTTATATATATTATTAAAATTCCTTGGTAGTTGTATATATATTTATGGTTTCAAAAATTATAACTCGCTGTTTTATCTTGATGCATTGCTTTATTTTTAATTTATGTGAAGAGAAAACATAATTCTAAAGCCCACAGGGGAGCATAATAATAAAATAAACATTAACCTATGTGGTTCTGCATGCTTTAAATGCATATTAATGTACACTAAACACAAGATTGCATCATAATGTTGCAGCTAATTAGATATAAAGAATGCGTTGATCAGTCAAATGTCTTTACAAAACTCTTGCAGCAGAAGAGTGTTATGTAAAATATATTTGAATCATGTTATTAAGAAACATCGTATGTTCACTGTTTACATCCTTGGAGCTATTGTAATGAAGAGAAACAATACCTACATAACTTTCTGTGTTTGAAAGCATTCCACTGTATGCTGGAAAGTTCAGGATATTTAATGGACATGCTTCAGTTCACAAGTTCGTGATTCATTTGATATCCATGGCTAGAAATAATGTCACAAGAAGGTAACTTTTTCTAAACTTTCCAAAGCTTATTACCTCAGACAAATGTATCTAGTTATCAGACAAATCTATTCTTTCCCTAATTCTGGTGCTGGATTGTAGAATGCTATAACGTATATACATTGTGTAGCATTTAAACAATATTGTAATATATTTCTGTTACTGCTTCTGGAAGTCAGGCATTCATGCTTTCTTCTGTTCGATAACCTTAAATATACTAGATTATTTCTAAAAGTTGTATTTAAACATGTTTTAATTTAAAATTCTAGTGATTTTTACTTTCTCCTTACTCAAAGCTTAATGTTTACTTTATTTACCACATACATAGTAGGAAGAGAAAGTATTACATCTCACCCAAAAACAATTTGATACCGAGATTTCAGAGGAAATAAATTTAGAGAGCCCCTTGAATTAAAATAGAAAAAGGTCCGTGTGTGTCTTTGCACAGCATAACACAAACACTTAAAGTAGGATAAATACAAAACTTGGTAATTCGATTCAGTACCTTTCAAAGATGTGACACGAAGATTTTCAAGAAAATCACCCAACCACAAAAATCCCTTTACATGGAAGACTTTTTCGAAATCTTTGATTTTCCAAAAAAAATTGTTCTAATGATTTTTATTAAAACACCATATATATACATTTTTAAAGATATATTTGCATTACAAATGAAATGTATATCTGGAATTTTCTGGGAATAACGTGTAAAGTCCGATTCGTTCCGAAGACATTTTGTATAGTCTGTATAACTGGTAAACATTAAGGGATAGACGATAACGTACTAAGCAAAAGATACAGATATGTTTAAAACACACAATTTATGCCAGATAACTTTTTAGTGCAGGAATACTTTTCTTCTAAGCTATATTGCATGATTGAGTTAATGTAAATGGTCTTTACTTATGTATACACTTTGCAGAATTTTAAAACAATTCTCTTCAACTAATTACTCATCTCCTGAATACGACAAATAAGAATAATGATATAATTTCCGTCACTGTTACTGTTTTCTTGAGTAATGTTTTTGGTTTGTTTTTTTTGGGAGGGGGGTCTACTGCGAAAAAAACTTTCCTCCTTACTACGACATAAACCATATAAGGTTTGTTCCAGCACACGGTTCTGAACGGGTTCGGAACTAATCCCAACACATGCTAATGCACATGCGCCAGTCCGGTACGCTCACAGAACTAATTCGGAATTTTGTGTGGTTGGAACACTACTTGAACCGTTCGTGTTCTGTCACGGCCTTCTTCGTTGCACGGTCAATCAGAAGACGATCAAATATTTACGTTTACAGCGTTGATGAATGAAATCAAACTCCACCGATGTACATCGTAAGCGTTTCTTTCATACGGATTCCAGTCCTAATATTCGAGCAAAAATAAATCGCGTTCGTTTATCGGCTTAAAGCCATTGATACTGAGTTATTGCGAATAACAATTGTAAGTTATAGATATTGTATTTAAAGCAGAACCCGGAAAAAGTAATTTAACACAATTCCAATTTAACATTAGGTTTCCTGCTACAGAAGCTTCTAAACACAATGTTTAATTTAAAACTCCAATACTCTGAGACAATGACACCCCACATAAATTCTATTCCGAACGTAATTCAAATAATACAAAACTACATGGTACCAATGTATGCTTATGATCAGGGTTAGGATTTTTAGTTGCAAATTTCAGATGAAAAAAGGAAGGGAAAAGTGCTCAAATAAGGTGAAAAAGGCACAATAAGGTGCTGGTTTATTTAAGGGGATGCACAACTGAAATTGCTATTTTCTAAACTATCTATTCAATTGGGCTGAAATTTTTATTTCTTTATATATAATTGTTTTGTGAATTATAGCCCAGTCTTAATAATTCTCGGAACTGCGCGGTTGAGGTTATTGTCGTCTCTGCCTGCCCAGGCTTCGTCTCCACGTAAACAGATGACGTCTCTCACAGCAACAAACTCACATTCACGAACAGCAGGCTACTGATTCTGGTGGAATAGAATCACTCATTGTCAATTGCATTATTGCGGGCTACTTTATAGCAGTAAAGTGAGAGAAAGAGGTTTTCGTCGAACACACAATTATTTTCCATTGTTGCGGGTGTGCTTTCAATTCCCGCGCGGCGTTTACTGAAAGAGGTAGACTTACTATTCGCACGTACACAGCAAGCTGAGGAGACGTTAATTGAAAGTTAAAGAATAAATTGGAATGAAACTTAAAAGAAAAAAGGGGATTATGGGCATGGTTGGGGGGAAATGGTATAAAGGTGCCAAAAGGGGTAAAGGTCCCAAAATAACGGAATAATGTTTAAATGGAAATAATCCTCTTCTTCGGAAGTCGATGCATCATTAAAAAGATCACTGTCACCTTCTAAATCACTCATTATTGTTATCTTTGAACGCTGTTTTGCTACCTGGCTTTGTTAGACGTTTGTTCTTTTCCTCAAGTATGTCGCCATACTACTCAACAGCGAGCAACTGCTTACCAAACACCTTTGCTATTCCGTATTGAGAAATAAACACGCATGGAGGAATAAATTACATATTAAACTTTATTTTCTACTGAATACAGAGAGTATGTCACTTTTTCTATACTCTCTGTCAGGTTTGTTCCAAGCGATTAGAATCGATTCTGAATTGACCGAGTATGCGCTGTAGACCACACAATTTGCGCATGTCTGGAATTTTCAGTACCTACTTAGTCCCGAACCGATTTCACTCGTTCCGAACTAGTTCCCAAATACGTTGCAACAGCAAACTGGAAATTCAGAATTGGTTCTGAACTGATTCTCTGTCGTGTTGGAACGCCACTTAGCTACTGCGCACACTCAGATAATTCGGAATCGATTCTGAATCGTGCTGGAACAAACCTATAGTCATATTTAAATAGAATCCTGAAATGTCATGAAGATTTTAGTCCAGATATGGGTGAGCGCGTGTCACATCTAGGATGTAAGGGTACTATGACGTATCGTAGCTACCCCTCAATCCGAGCAATGGAGAGATGTGATTCTTAATTTTGAAAAGCTTAGAAATGCGTATTTATTAAAATGCAAGGCATGGATCGAATCAGAAAACGAAATAAAGTGCTTTATTCATTATTAGTCACACAGTAGAGGATTGAAACTGAAAATATGCTATACTTGTTATCAAATTGAACAAATAAATATAATTTAGCTTATAAACTTGCAGGAAAAATAATCAAAGAATACTCAATACTTGCAGCTATTTACAGTAAATAAATATGTTGCTTCAATAGAAGTTGTTGATTTACTAATTAGAGCCAGGAATACTATCCCATGCTTTTTACTTTCCCTCATACGTACATAGCAGTTGGAGAAGGTATTGCATTCCATCCAAAATTTTGATACCGACATTTCACCGAAAATGCAAGTTTTGAGGCCCCTGAAAAAAATCATTTTAGAAAAATGTCCGTGTATGTGTCTGTGAAGCCTAACTCAAAAACGAAATCTCGGATAATACTAAACTTAGTATTCTCAAGTTAAGTACCTTCCAAAGGTGTGACATGAAGATTTTAAAGAAAACTCCCTACCCCAAACCTCCCTTTAGGTATATGGAATTTTTTTTGCTTTCTAAAACATGACTAACGATTTTGATTTTCTAAAATGTGGCTTAACCATTTTATTAAAATATAATATACTAAAAGTATTTAGACCACAAATAAAATGTGTATCTTGAATTTTCTGGGAATAGCCTGTGAAATCCTCTTCATTCGGAAGGAATCTTGTATAACTGGTAAACGTTACGCGATAGACGAAAAGTACTACATAAGAAATGTAGATCTCTTTAAAACACATAATTTATCATTATATACACGAGTACCTACATACACATAGCACATTGCAGCATATTTGTGAGCTACAAAATATGAAAAAGCCCATTCTTCCCTAAACGTCCTACTAATTCTTGTGGAATGCATCTAATAATTGCGTTAAGCACTGTTATACCACCGAATTAGAAAATTGTTACAAACTGCAAACAAGGAGAGTCACTCGACACGCGGTGACGCCGGTTCAAGAATGTCTATACCTGTTTTAGTCCTTAAAATAAATTATAAAATGTCAGTATACTCTCATAGCCTAATTTAAACTGCAGAATATTTAAATACACTATTTATGCCATAACATATTCTATAAAGCTTAAAGAATCCATTCAGCATCACGCTTTTTGTGCCTCCACTAATAATACAGTGTGTTTATCATTATCGTTATTCCTGTTTTCAGGATGCTGGATCCCCGTTCCTTGTTATCTGCTGCGCTGGTGAGCAAGAAGTGGCTTCGCCTGATCAAGTCTGATTCCGTGCTGAGATCAAGAGTCAGGCAGCAGATCATTAGGGAGAGGATGTCTCGTATGCATCCCTTTAGTGTTACGGTTGTGAGAGACGGTCTTCAGGTGCCACAGCCTCTGGCTCGGTTGAACAGCCCTCACAGACTCACGCTGTCTGCTGTATCTGGTAAGTAAAGTGATTGAAATTCTTAGAAATCAGTTAATGTCGGCTTGTACCTTATTTATCTGAGTCATGAATGGTAAAAGAAATTAGCTCTATTAGGTGCAATTTCCGGAGACTAAAGTAATTAATTTGTTTACTAAGACATTTTCAAGTATGTATTTAATTTACAACAAATTTATACATATATTTTTCTTTTGAAAAATAGTTTCCTACTTCCTAGTTATAAAGCACAGGTTATGTTTTATTTGAGTTGTGTAATAACATGACTAAATATTATTGCTACGAAAAGAAAAATGTAAGGGTCCCCAATGGAGAAGATTCTAAATCTGCAAATTTTGAATTTTGTCCGTTGGTACCGATGTAAAATATAAATGTTTGCCGCAATAGCTGGAGCAGATTTTTAAGGTTACCGGTTGCTGCATTACTTGCTTTAGCAGTTTGGAGTAATGCCCCATGCCTTAAGTAAAAGTATATTTTTAAGCTAAGTCTGTTTTGCTGCTAATGTAAATGTTGGAAATTATTTTTGTTCCTCTTTTACCTTTGAGAAAACTTAACTAAATTTGGCTGTTTACTGAGGAATATAAACGTCACAAAACTTGCATTAAACATTCTTCCTTTTGGTAATAAGTATATTTAACTGCTAGACAAATTACAACATTACAATTTGTATGTGTTGGCTTCAGCCTTAGGTCAACCCCAAGACATAAAAACCTAACCCAATAACAGTCGTTTGATGGAGGTAAATCAACAACAGAATACTCAAATAACTCTATTACAAAAGTCTCCACTACACCGTTGAACAATATTCATCTCTTAACCTCTCCCACCTACTCATTCTTAGCTTGATACAAATAGACACCTAGATTCCTTATTTGTTGTTTATCTCCATGGATTTTCTTTGTTGCTATGCAAGATCTTAAGCGAACCTTTTTTATGTCATCTGCTTTCTACAATCTCTTGTTCTTAGAATAGAATGCCTAGAGCATTGTCATTGTACCTATAAATGAACACATATTTCACTCTAGGGTTTTTCTGGCTCTTTTAGTCTCCAAATTTCAAATGAACACCATGCTAAACCTTTTCTCTCTTTATTACATCTCTCAACACAATTTTCCCTCATAAAGCCCCCTTTTAATTTTGATTAAGAAAGAAAATTCTTACACAACACACACGCATATATATATAAATCTGTTAATCTTCCAAAAATGACCTATTAAATTGGCTCTTCCTAACATATTTCCTCAATTTCATATCAAGACAGTTTTAAAGTACTAAATGGTTACTCGGCTCCTTATGTGCATTTAAATACTTTTGTATATCAGGAATAATTATGCAATAAGGCAAAGAGTGTAATAGTTAACTTGGGTGCATTCTTCCTAAGTATTATAATGGAAAGCTGTTAAATCCGAAATTACACATGTTTACTAACTCACAGGAACTCGAAAGTTATGTATTTAGATTCCAGCCCTTAAGTTCAGCACATATTTCCTAAATACATATGAATTAAATTCCGCAGATAATAGAACAGGAAATGCAGTTCAGTCTTTGTGCATTTTCTTAGGATTGCCTTTGATTATTCATAGCTTCTTTTAATATTTCAGGCATGCCATCATTTTAACTCTTCTGCAACTCACCCAACATCTTGGACCTTAAAAATGCATGTAAGTATTTTTGTTTGACAATAATATACGTATAGGCTATAGCAATCATTACTAAGTACTTGAGGACTGTGACGTCAGGACATTGAGTAACTGAATTTCAGTGGTAAATCAAAATTTAAAATTTGTTTTTATTGTTGGTGCCGTGTTAAAATTTCTTGTGACCGGACGATTATTGTATCTTCTGCAGAAGTGACTTGCATTTGAACAATGGGTTAACAACAAACTCGCTGTAATGTATTTTCTCTTTATCTCTGCTCTTTACATGCTTATGAAGTTCACTTCGCAAGACATCAAATTGTTGTGAAGAAAACGATATTGCAATAACTTACAACAGTAGAAGCATGCTGGCCCAGTTCGGCATTTAATTGAGCCAGACCTCCCGGTTTAGTGCTTAAAATAAAATGACAGCATGGCTACCATCTTGAAAAGCAAATCTTCATCATGCCATAGCCATTTTTCGTTTCAATAAAATTAACCACCCTGCAAGTACCTTGATAGCCTTTAGAGTGTTATTTCAGCTAAGATGAAAAATGATAGTGATGACGGTAATAATGATATGATATTATTACTACAAGAACAATTTCAAAACTCTTAGTTTCAAAGTCTTTATCACCACCTTCCTGCAGGGATCATGCCGATAATTTTAAACATAAAAGACATGAATTAACGTTTTTCGAGAATTTTTTTTCGCGTTAAAACTAACGCAAAGATCCCTGATGTATGTATTTTTTATTGAATTCAGTGACCTTGGAGATTTCCAAATCAGGTTTCGAAATCTTGTGCAGAGAAGGTTGAACAAGGTGCAGGTAACTTTTCTTCAAACAAAATCATAAAAGCGTGCAGCTAAAAGATTTGACTGCAACTTTTCATTAAAACTTTCATTATGTCAAACTTTATATTACGTCATACCGACTTTACACATTCTGGATCGACAATACATCGGGTTCACAACCTGACTCAGCTGCATCCCTTGAGTTAAGAAGAACTGCAATATTATTTTCTAACTATGAAAATCATTCACCCTAAACTACTATAATAGATAAAGATTTCAATAAAAAACCTTCTACTCTCTTTGGAATTCACATGTGCTGGCCCCTAGGGAATTAAAACGTTTCTATGGTACCTGATTGCAATATGTATTCAAGTAGGTACTGAGTTATTATTTTCATCAGTGTGCTCAATGATAATACTTGTTGTTTACTTGCAGCGTTCATGAGGCCAGAGCCTGTAAAGAAGAGCAAGAGCTTTGTTCCAGTGGATCGTCAGTTTTCTATCAAAGGGACCAAGGTTCAGCGATCTGCGACGATCAAGAACAACACTGTTGCCAAGTGTAAAACAAGCAAGCCTCAAATGAGGTTGAGGATGTAGTTTACAGCCCCAATGTGAGGTAAGATTTTGACAGTCTTTCGATTATTTTGTAGTGCTGAAAATTTAATTGATCATGTTATCACTCTACCTAGCTTTGAGAAGAAACAAAACATGCGGTTGCTTTCATCTTTGACTGATGGATGGAAATGTTATGAAGCTTCTATGTTATGTTTTTACCCTAATCACCTTGTTGGGTTTAACATCTTGGAACATATATTTTCTACCTTTTATACTTTCTATACCACTTACCTAATTATAGTAGGTAGGAAAAAATTCCACGCAAAAATGCTTAACTCAAAATAGAAAAGTGGGGATAAATACCAAACTCGGCATTTGGATTCAGCACTTTACAAAGATGGGATACAAAGATTTTCAAGAAAATCCCCCTGTTCCTCCAACCCAAGCTACCCTTTATATGGAACATTTTACAAAATGTTTTATTTTCTCATAAATGCTCTAACGATTTGGGTTAAAATATTAAAGATATTTACATGACATAAAGTATATGTATATCTTGAATTTTCTGGGAGTAGCCTATGATGTCCTCTTCATTCGGAAGGAATCTTGTATAACTAAACATTAAGGGACAGACGAAAAATGTAAAACACAAAAAATCTATTATCTCTTTAAAACACACAGTTTGTTTCAAATAACTTATTTCTGGCCTCAGCCGTTTCCGAGATATCCGTTGTTAATGGTTCTATTTCTTTAATGTTATAAGTCCCGTCTATTTCCAGTCATTTATGACGATTGCATGGAAACACTGGAATTTTAAGACCAGCGTATAGTATCAGTTCTTAAACATTTGACTACCGCTGTTTCCTGTGTACCCTAAGGAAATATGTTAAATAGCTATTTCTGCAAATGTTTATCTCGATTAAAAATGAAGTAGATGGCTAAATAAACTTTAGTAAAAATAATTTCTATACTCGCTAATAAACGATAGAGGATACAGAAATTTATATGAATATAACACACCAGATTATTAATTGAAACTACGCTATTTTATTAACTGCTTGACATATTAATGTGGCTTTAAGTTCTGGGTAATAATGCACTCATCAGGTCAGTTAGGGATATTAGCTAAGTCTCATATTTTGTATTTACAACTTCTGTCCTTCATACACTCGTTTCTGTGTTTAGCTCTAAACTTAAATAGGCCATCTAAAGATGTGTATTAAACATAGCATTTTCAATATATACTGTGTGAACTGAAGTACTGTCTGCTTTCTTTGTATCCTGTGATTAAATATTAATAATCTTTAACTTTTAACTCATTTTTTTTCAAACTAAAACGTTCTATACCTAATTTGTACAAAACGTGTACATGGCTAAATACAAAGCGAGCTGGCTCCGTGACGCGCATACCGGAGGTACGTGGTTCAAATCCCGCCAGGAACCGTCCTCCCTGACTGGGGTTTTCTCCAGCACTTCCTCAGCGCTCACAACCGGAAAATGTTTTCTAAAACTTATACCTGGAACGTTTTCTTCCCGTAATCCCCTTCCCAAACTCATTTCATTGCGATTATCATCAATGCCCACCTCCAGTGATGCTGTATGCATTAAGAACTGATATTAAATACTACATAAGTAAGATTGGCAAGCAATGGTCCAAGTACATAAGTATATTCTCGTAGTTACATAGACTCTTAATCTGATTTGACTTCCTAAACTGCTTTTTCAAGTTATTTCATAGCAACGCTACATATGCTGCCGAACCGTGCTGTAAATGCACTTTAATTGCTAGGGTTGTAAACTTGCTAACCGGAAACTAGGCTTGGTTGCAGTGCACTATGTAAGCTGAATCACTACTATCCCTTGGCGCCCCTACAAGACGTACAGGATTTATATTTTTCCTAGTGTTAGAAAAGTCTTCTATAATGCTGCTCAAGATTGAACTGGCGTCTCTCGTTACTAGCCAATAAATTGCTTCTTGAAACCTGAATGGAAAGTGAGTAATCTATAGTTCAATCCGTCAAGTTGTTATTTCTCTGTCTGTGCATTTCTACATTCAAATACATTGCTTAATCCGGTACCTTGTTTGTTTCAGGTATGAGGCGGTCATTCAGCAGGACATGATGCAGTTATACGCCTGTGTACTTAAATAATGTATATATTGTAAATAGTTGTTAATAAATGAATATATTAAGTAGATGCCGTGTTATTCGTGTCTATTCAGTTTTGATCCTATCTAAATACCCTTCTCCTACACTTATACACCTTCGCCCTTGGTTGAGGGTGTCCAAGATTGATTGCTCGACATCAGCCCAGGACTTTGGTGTTCAGGCGTGAAAACATGTGGCAGCTTTATGCGAGTATTTTTGTGATGTGAAACAGCTGCGGGACGAAATTCTGGCACGCCTGCGACAATATTATGGTCCATGCGCTTGAGGTTCGTTAAATAACCTTAATTGTTACTGAGAGTTGAACACTTAATTTTAAGGATGTACGGTGTTCTTTGTGAACAGTGTTTGATGTGTGAGTTTATTCAGCGGCCAGGCTTGTTAGATTCACCTCGACCCAAATGTTGGCCGTTCTGGCGGTTCAAGGAATGGAGTTTATAAATGCATATGATCAAATAGAAATATGGCTCCATTGCACCTTAAATTTGTGTAGATGTTATATGCAGTATATATATAAACGTCAGAGTTAATATGTTCCTTATATGCTTCTATACCCTTGCACCGACTTCCACCAAACTTGAAACAGGTAACCTTTGACACAAGGCAAAAATTGCTGTCTAGCTTATAATTTGGTGCTCATACATTGTTAAAATAAGAGTGGTGAGCAAATCATGTTCACTCATTCTATAATCATACTCCGATGTTCGGATGTTATATAATTTGTAGTTCCTCATTTTTATAAGCACCGGGTTTCTTTCTCTATGGGAAGTTTGTGATGTTTTTATAAGCATAAAGCAAAAACTGCACGACATTGGGCATGGGTAACAACAGCATCATCAAACCAGGCGAAGTACTTTTTCTTAGTTTTTTAACGTTCATTTTGGCCTTATTTTATTTTGTTTTCATATTTTATTAGTATTTTTTCGTATGTTGGTTCCTGAGTATGATCAAGGATACAATGGTGTTCCTTAAACTGCTATTATTTCTTTACAACCGCCATTTTCTCTATAAATAACTAAGAGGTATTCCGAATGTGACAGCGTGGAAAACCGTCACTCAATTGCATTCGTCAGAAATCGTCATTACAAATTGGTTTTTCAGTAGTGCTTTTGCATAGTGCATTCTCAGCACCTTCTCCTTTCTTTCTTTTTTTCCCCTTTTCATAGACCCCTGAGAGATTTAATTAACTCTTTAAGTATCTGTTGTAATATCTTTTAACTGTCTCCAAGAAAACGCAAAACTATTCGGTAACTGCAACCAAAGGCTAAACGTTGCGGGGATAAACTGTCGAACGCTGGGTATTTCAGCTAGTATTTTAATTAAGGCAATTTATAACATTTAAACTTATAGAATGAGCCTTCTAATTATTACACTAAGTTGCTGTATACTTTGAGACTCAATGTCTCGAACGCTGTGGTTGCCGAACTATTGTGCCCTACTTATAGCTTGAATTTAGAAAGTACCTACTGCTATTTTAACTTCTTCTTTGCCTTGCCTACTACTTTTCCTCAGCCAATTGGCTCCTTCTTTGTCTATAAAGTTTTATATTTCCACTATGCTTTACATTTGGATTGGATTCATTTTTTTCCAGTTTCTTTTGCTAAATTGGACCACACTCTTAAGTTAATTTCTCCAAATCTTGGTTTTCGCGCATTCAAAAATTATGCCGTTTATTAATCAGTATTTCTCTACACCCTCTTATTCTTAAGACGTTTGTTTTCACAACCCCTGTTCCAGCCCATGCAAAGCCTTACCTTGCTTCTCTTTAGCATATTTCAACGTAATTTTTCCTACTCCAAACCCTTTCATTCCTCTGTATATACCCAAATAAGTTTTCAAAATTAAGACTGGTGAATATTTCTATTATGAGGAATTTCTCCTCGCCATTTCTTGGTTCTAGTGTGCATCCACCCTAGAGTCTCTTTTGTATATATTATTTGGACAATTTAATTTTCTTAGTCACTCACCTCGGAAAAGGCATCGCTTATAACTTGACCTATCACGCACATTTCAACATACTATAGCATTCTGGATTACTCCACTTTCACTCGTTACTGGTTGCATATGGAGCAAGGGATATTTTCTGTCCTTTCCCATCATATGTTCAATGCTGTATAATGGCTGGTTACAGTGAATAAGTGGTTAACGCGAGGTTTTGTAAAAAATGAGTTATTTGCAAATTTGAGGTTCGTAGGCTCAGTTCTACATTTTATACAAATATATATATATTGAAATCGCTACGTTAGGACCGTCTGTATTATTGACTATCTCGGACGAGAACGGTTATATTGACTTAACCAATAATTCTAGGATAATTAAGTACATTAATGAATAGATGGCCAATCGTTTTATCTACTTTTGTCACATTGTAACGCTGTTGAAAATGAATATATGGCTAAGTCGAGTTACCTACTTAAGACAGATACGTCTGATTTACCTTCTGTATCACATGTAACTCACCGAATACGCGTATATGATGAAGTGTTAATCTGAAACGTATAGCCAAGCTATAACATAAATAAAGTAAGCAAATAGTTTTGTCGATAGCGCTTGTGTCTTCACATTTTGTTAAATCATTTGAGTTGAACTTTCCGTATGAAACAATCAGTAGTTGTTGGTTTATGCGTTGGATATGGTGTTTAAAATTATCAATACGAGCAGAGAAACTGTTTCTTGCGAGGCAAGTTTGCACAGAAGAAAGTGCCGAAAGCATCGTGAAAACAACAGCATTCATGAAGAACTGGATGTTTGTTTTTCACATAATGACTTCATAATGGCAATGCACGCAAGGAGGAAAATGAGGAAAGATACTTTTAGCCCCTTGCTGTTATAAATAGTTAATTATGCGGAAATGTTCCCCCAAGCTCAGCAGGACATTGTAAGCAACGAAGACGTACCGTAATCTGTATTTTAATTATACGTCAAATGGAGTAGATGCAGTGTGTCAATCTTAAGTTACGTCTTTCTCAGACTTAATTTCATGCTTTATTTTATACTTCAAACATTTCTCCGCGCCCACTTGTCTTGTACCAATTTACTACAATTCCAAAATGTTCCTGTGGGTTTAATTTGCTTCATATTGGTTAAACATACATATTATGGCTCAATATAAGTATTTTAGTCCGCCTACACAGAGGTGGCACTGGTGTAAAACATACACATTGGAACACCGAGTGTGGTTACTGTCTTTCCCGGTTTTCCGCTGTAAAAGGATATACCATGCATGGTGCACACTACATTTTTAATTAGGTAAGCGGCCCAGAGACTAAAATTTCAATAATTAACATAGCATTGTGCTTATGACACAACGCAGTATTTACGTCTTGTGAGTAAAATCTTGTCAGTACAGGTTCATCCCGATTTTATACAAAAATATGCATTTGTTAAATCTAGTAAACTGCGAAAAGCTTAAATTTACGCAGTTCTATTATAATAATAATAATAATAATAATAATAATATTACTATAATGATAATAGTAATAATAAACATTCTCTCCTTGCGGACGCTAACAAATATGCGTGCCAATTGAATGGTTCATTTCCTTTAATTATGAAAGTAATAAATTCAAAAAGTTTTCAACGATGACCCACTAGATTTAAGTACCTACTATATAAGTTTGTAAATTCAGCTTCAACAAGCACGAGAGAGACACACACACAAACTACTCATTTTGCACATTAAGTTACTTCCTCAGAAGATCAGTCTTCTGTAAGGAAGCATGTAATTTTCACTCGGATAACAGCCAGCTGTATCCCGTGTACTTGAACAGTGATTTAAATCAACAGATGAAGACTGAATGCCCCGAAAGAAGGGAATGGATGCATAGAAGGAAAAATAAACATGATGATGCAAATTTACAGCAGTTCGCGATTGTGAAATGGATACTAATGTAGCACCTGCAAATTCCGTGTCTAACATAGATGGTCTAAGTGCTGTAGTTAATAATTATTAATCTGATTATAATCAGTTTGAGGAAGAAACAGAACGGTTAAATGAGAAATAAGACTTGTGCATAAAGTCCGCAGAAGAAAGATGCTTAGAAATGCAGAAAAATATTACCACAGAATGGTAAGGCAGTTAATGCCAGAAGAATAACTTACGGCAGGTTGATTGGGTTGTGCTGAAAGATTTAGTGATACAGATCGTCGGCTGTGCTTCAAGAAATATTGGAATCTAGGCTCAGGTTCCACGATTCCATTCTCAGATAGATGTGCAAATTATGTCGAAGGACATGAGAGGAAGTGATATTGTCATTGCACTTAAGAGCTCGTCATAATGTAAGAAGAATATCCAATATGCAAAAGTTGTCTCCTTAAAACTCTTGGAGAAATAAAATGAGTTACAGAGTATGCTATGAAAAGAAAGAAATAGTCCCATTTTGGATTTATCCCTCCTGATGGAAGAGATCAAAAGGCTTCAAAGAAACGAATGGAAGAGGATATTCAGAAAGCAAAATATCACGTACTGTCCTTTTCGAGTTACGAAAGCCACTGTTGCCGCAATACTCTATGCGGTACATGGGGTGTGTTTTGGCGATTAATAAAATGTATTGTTCCTATAAACAGGAGATAAATAAACCATTTTCTTTGTCTCTGTATAGTAGATGTTTACATGAACTGAACTTTTCATTCAAGAAGCTACCGAAAAATATATGTTACAAATACGATTTACTGGTGGCACAACAGAGCGTTTGTGCAGAGGATGAAAGAAAAGCCACACTACATTAACTAGTAAACACTACAAACTTGCAGAAGATACATACAATGCTAAGGGAATAGACCAGGGGATATCAAAGTCAGACTGTACCAAATTGGCCTTTACTTTTGACCTACAGCATTATCTTCCTACGGCTTATTTGAGTACATCAGTATCCTCTTATAAACGATTACTTTGGACATTCAGTTTTAAGGCTAGTTCACAACCAACGAGAACGGTAACCAGAACGACAAAGTTGAAATACCTACATGTATTCAAATGGGAATGTTCACAACCGACGGGAAGCCTTCCCGGGCCCCGGGAACGGAAAAGAAGAGTTGCCCAACTTTTAACTTTCTCGTTCCGGGCACGGCATATTAGATCCCTATTGTGCATATTAGACTCTTCACTCTAGAGATTATTCTAGGCGGCCGAGACATGAAACAGCCACTAGTGCTCTCTATAGTCGCAAGCTGGAAACATGAAACTGGAAGGCATTGGTGCTTCCTAACCTCATCCCGACACCCGCAAATCTAATCAGCGTTGGTTCCTCTGGTGAAGGGATCATTTGTAGTTTGTTTATATGCAACTCAAAACTGGCTATTACCTAAAAACAATGGCAAAAGCTACAAAGAACGGCTAAAACCGGTGGAAATGAAAAAAAGAACAATAAACAATTTTAATGTATGCCATTAAATAAAGGAGTGAAAACTTGGCATAAGTATAGGGATCGGAAATGTAATGGATGTACATTTAGATAATGTTTACTCTTTCGAATTTTGACGTTGGTATGGCTAAATTGGAAGTAGGTTAAAAAATGTCATTGGTCAGTTAAAAACAAATGAAATCCCAATGCGCAAAATCGAATTTCACTTTTTGATCGATATGCATTCCCGTTCTCGTTACCGGGCTGTTGTGAACCAATATGCATTGCTTCCCGTTCTCGTTTCCGTTCTGGTTACCGTTCTCGGGTGGTTGTGAACCAGCCTTTAGTATGCACAACCTTGCTGCGGATGAAACAAAATGTTACATGTGGGACGAATTGCATTCTATGTATACCATATAGATCTGCCACCTCTTGTTCATGAAGCAACATTCTATTCAGACACTTGTGGTGGGAAAAATAAGGACAGTTTAATCTCCTTCTTGTTTCTATATGCCCTTCAGAAATACCAATGGTTACGACAAATTATATATAAGTTTATGGTGAGTGGCCATTCTCGCATGGAATTTGATAGTAATCACTCCATAATATATGCGAGGCCTAAGTTGTAGTATCCTTTATCGATCTAGAGTACTTAATTTAAAATCCATCAAAATATAATATAGATGGTCCAGATGTTTTTAGATGTTTGTATTTTAAGAATACCAATGTTTCAGCATTCTCCCTTGACATTCATTATAAAGGTTTACTGACCAAATTCAAATTAATTAAGCTGAATACCAGAAGAGAGATTGCACAACAATCTTTATTGTGTAAATTAGTAAACAATCTAGTGGATTATCCAGCATTTGTTCAATACCTGAATTTTAACATAAATAAATCTGCATTACGAGTACGGCCATTATTTCTGTGCCAAATCCAAGGTCAGTAGCTTTTAAGAATTCAGTATTATTAAGGATGTGTCTTATATATAGTAAAATAGATTAAACTCAACCAATTTTCCCTCAGTTTCTGTGTATTTAAAATGGAGATTTCTTAAGCTGGTCTAATTATTTATAGCTTAGTATGTGTGGGTGTAGCTGTGCGTGTTATATAAGTATGGCTGTATCTTTATTTGCGATAGCCTTTCTCTGCTTTCTGTAATTGGGACTTCAAGGGAGTAAATAGATAAATAAATAATATAAAAGCAAACGAAGCGAACAACCAAGAAGATAAACCACTTCAATGGATGGATGCAGCTTGCGTGGACTTGTAAGAAAAGTTGCCATTTAAAGTAGTTGTAATGCAGAGAGAACATTTCCTTGACTTCAGCACTCTGGGTAAAGCAAAGAAAGCTTTGGTTACGGAGAAGACAAATGAAGTTGGAGAGAGATTCCTGTGGCATCCAGTGTAGTGGCTTCAATGTGGAAAAGATGTTTTCTGTCTGAAATACTCATAGAAACACTCGCTGAGTACTGAAGAGCCATTTCTCACTGAAAATTTGAGACGAAGAGGTAAAAAAGCGCCACCTTCATGTTTATCTTTTATACATAATAACCGGTGCCGATTAATAAAAAAAGAAGAAGAAGCCCGATGTTAGATTTTCTTCCCTGATAGATCCTGTGTTCAGTGAATTCTACAATAATCTACGAAAGGCTGATAATATTTTTGCTATTGACCCAGATTTGAAGAAATTTGATCTCAATGTCTAAATCTTAATCAGTGCCTAAATTATAGTGAAAACGCTGAAGCAAGTGCTAGGTTTAACCGCGTTAAAAAAATATTATATATATAACGCTGATAAAACATCTCAGCGCTATGTAATTAAAACCTAATAATGTCATGCTGATCAGCAAATTTAACGGTTGCTTATTATATCAAGCTTGAAATATTGTTGGTCACACTACTTTTTTTTACTCTTAAACGACAAAATATGTAGCAGAGAAACTCATTCTGTTTCATTAAATACCTTTTCTAAGAACTAAAGACTCCGAAAAATCTGTACATAAGTTGGTAAGTAGGGGTGAACTCACAACTTTGCTCTCTGAATAAGCAGGCAACTCGCTAAAAAGTAAACCCACTCACTAAAAGAGAGCAATGATGCTTTTCGTTGTGTCACATTGTTGATATCCTATTGCATAAATAGTGTGTCATTAACCATGCTTTGTATCTGCATGAAATCACACCCCTGTGATTTTCAAGAGAATGTCAAACTAAAGTTGTTTTCCTCTAAAATTTACTTCTTCCGACACGTATTCAATTGTGACCATCCGTATAACCTCTGATGGTGCTTTATCTTTATAGGAAGGCCAATGATAGTGCAGGTAGGATATGTTATATCAATGAACCCTCCATTCTTCTCAGACTTCCCGCCGTCATACGTAGTTGTATCCACGCGAATTTCTAGCAATTCATACCTGTGAGGTATTATAATTATCCGCCTGCAGCTCAGTTACCTCATTAACGGATCCAAATGAGTCACCATCGTCTCTGCGGTATAAAACATAATAAAGACTATGGTATCTACAAAAATAAAATATAGCACTTTAAAACGCCTAATATGGAGACAACCGCAACGCAGGATCTCAAGGGTATCGAGTAAATGATTTATTTGCCAAAACGAGTACATTGTATCAACATCGAATAAAATAAATGTAAAAGGGTTTCGCACCAGCATAAAATTCAGGTACACTGTTTTTTGGCTGCTATTAATATCAGTTTATTTAAATAATCTTGTAAGTGTAATAAATTTTATAAATATATTGTATATGTGATATTCTTTTTTTGGCGTATTTCTATGTTACAATTTTGTTTGCTTTTCATCCTGCGTTGCTTCTGAGATTTTATTTTACTTCTTAGCTGCTACTTATTTCATGATAAAAGTTCCCAAATTGTGTTTATATTATAAAGGGTAATTTTTTTAACAATTTGTTTTCTTAGTTATAGTGCATAATAAAAACTTAATTTCAAACTTTCTGTCGAATGTTATGATGACTAAATTCCTGTCCAGGTAAGAAATTCCAGTATGTGGTCATTAACAGATAACAAAGCTCTAATGCGTGTAATTCGGTTGAGTCAATAGTTAGGTAAACATAATACAGATACGCAGTAAATCACAAGAAAACTAAATGGAATATTAGATTTCACAAAAGAAGCATGCTGAATATTACTCTGCCGCCATAGCGTATTAGTTTGCCAAAGTAACACAGAATGCGACTTCTTCTACAAACTGACTTACGCTTAGGAATAGTTCCATGCTATATCACATGATAAATATCACATACAAATTACAAAGCATCCATTTATTTCATAAAATATCTTAACTTCCAATAATCGTAACATACGCGAAGGTGATACATAAGTATGCTTCCTTATAAATCTGGCTTTTCTATTGGCAGCAACATGAATAGGCACAAGTAAATCTGTTGTTCTCGCTTCTTCAAGCTGAACACCTTCATCCACCTAAAATATAATATTTATTTTTTATAATTTTCGGCATTGTGCCATCACATGATTAAGCATGCTGTTTTATTCAGAATACCCTCAACAAACGCTCGACTCGGTTATACAGTGTGAGCTGAATTTTCTTGACCACCGCCGTAAACTATAGAGGCAAATGCTTTGTAAGTGTTCATGAAGTATTATCATCCATGGAAAGAGATTAGAAGATCCCAATGATGAGAGAAGTAACTAATAAATTGCATACGGTACGATTTGTATTTATCAGTGCTGAATTGTTAGACAATGATAATGAAATATACATAAACTACAGCGCACCTAAATACATGCTGTATTTAATAGGAATGCAGGGAAAATCGTGTACCATCCGCTTCTATATTATAAAAAAAAACATTATAATGTAGCTCTCACACAGAGACATATCAAAATTGAGCAATCGTAAAAGCATGAAATATAAAATACTGAGATTCCTATAAGTTGCCTGCTTTCTAAACCTCCAAAATGTGGAATTTGTCTCGAGAGAAAAATATTTTTGAAAAAATGCGACTATGATTCTAACAGTAATATTGCCTAGCAAAGCGAATTAAATGTTATAACCTATTTTTTCAACATTTGACAGTAATGAACTACGTAGGACTATTTGATAGTGCTGCAATGTATTAAATCTTGCAATAAACCTTCGCAAAGGGTATAAAAGAAATTGAAGCATACAGTTTGATTTTATTGTTAGGCGAATATTAAAAATGCTAACTCTATTTTATAAGTTAATTTGGTGTGCACAGTACCTTTATAATCATTATTGATTTATATTAGGTTTTCCTGTTTGTAATACGCCTGTTATATAATACATATTTGTTTAGTATGTATGGGTCATCCATATATCGGAGCACCGTAGCTGAGGTGGAGTCACGCTCGGCCGATAAGTGATCCCTTACGTCCCGGCTATACGATAGCCCGATGTTTAGCAAGCTAGTTGACTGCCTAATAAATTCTAATGTACTCACTCACCCATGTCACTAAAGGAAACAATAAAAATGGCTGCCTTCGTTTTTGACACATTTCTGGTAGCTTCTTATGAATTGGAATTCATTTCACGGCGAATGTTATCCTTAAGTTCGTCTAAAGTGTACGTACCAAATCATTTTATGCGCTTTATCCTTTAATGATCCCTAGAGATTATAGTCAGAGGCGGGTGAATCACGATATCTTGAGGGTCATATGTTATTGCTGATAACTAGACTTCGGACACAGTTGCTGTTTCGTTGCACTTTGACTGGAAAACAGTTACGTGCGCACAGGGTTTCACTGAGACCTCCCCCTCCCCAAGCACTGCCAGTCATTCACTCTAAGCAAGCGATCAGTACATATACAACCTGTTATGAAGTCCGGCCGTTGATAGCTGACAAAACAATGCCGAAAACCGCCAGTAAGAAGAGTGTCTTACTTGTAAATGAATATGGATGCGGGTATTTTGATGTAAGAGGTGAAAATATATTTTGTGTAAAGTATGCCAGATTTAAATCAAAGGAGAGAGAAGGGGTTTTATTGCAAGACATTGTAAATCTAAAAATCACTTACAGAATATTACGTAGCTTCCTATAAATGAGTGGTGAGGATATATTATCCACATCAGAAACCATGAACCCGTGTAGCCAAACCGATGCTTACAGGGGTTCGTCTGACACGATGGTAAGCACGAATATCCCATTTAATAAGCTGCAAAATTTTGTTTTTAAAACGTTTTGGAGAAATGTACAGCTATGAAATTTCCTTGTGGGTCTACTTTACGCAAATTGTATTTGTCTTTTTCATAGATGGCAATACCAGAGTTCTTGAAACTTGTCAATAATTTGACACAACACTTGATGCAGTACTTAAATGTAAATAATGATTGTAGTATGAATATGCATTATTATGTGACATTGATTTGAGATGTTTATTGATTGTAATTATTGTTGAGAAGTAAGTTTATACTGCCTTACTGAAACTGACAATAATAGCGTGCAATAATGCAGCGTGGGGGTGAGCTGTTTATCATTATTGGAAACGAGGAAGTTACGTAATATTGGCGCGTTTTTCTTTTAGAATCTTCTGGAACATTTCCCTAGAGCATATGTATTCATAATTTTCATTGGATATAAAAATAGACGCTAATGTTGGCGCGTTTTATTAGCCAATTGCAGCTCAGTTATAATCTTTAGGCATAACGGGGTGTATGAGTATAAAAAGCCAAGTCAAAGGTAGATCGCCCACAGTTCATCGAAAATCTCAGTACACTACACGTCGCATTCCAGTCAGTTCATCGAAAATATTTATAAAGTACACGTCGCCTTCAGTCAGTCAGTTCGTCGAAAGTATTTGTACGGCACACGTCGGATATCAATTTGCAGGTTACGCGTAACAGAGTTATGAAAAATCTCAAGTGTGATAAAGTTAATTATACAAAAAGTTGAAGTACGCGAATTAAGAAATATCAGTAATGAAGTTATTATAACAGTTTCAGTTTGGCGAGTGTCAAGATCAATGTGTAAATGTGATAGTAAATGTGTTCGACAATAAAAGTGTAAAACAAATTCTTTCATCAGTGTTATTTTTGGATAAAAGATTCCTTTCCGTTTACACAACCTGTATTAAGAGAAGTGCTTGACCAAAAGGATAATAGCTAGCCGGAGGACAAAGAACCAAAATTAAATGAAATAACAGTAGCATTTTTTTAAACAAAAAAACTAATACTGCCCCAAATTGCTAACACCAGATGGAACTAACAAACCTAACAAATGAATCACGTCACAAGATGGCTTCAACGCGTGAAGTAAACACAAATACACAAACATTATAAGTAATACACTCGCACACTTTGCAGAAGTAGGTAAATGTTCTGCTGCTAAAATAACACTCAGAAACTGAAAAGTGTTTTAGATAAAAGCTCAGGATATGCAATTATGTGCCGTATTAGGCATTAATAATAAATTCTATTATAATAATATTCTAAATAATGAAACTGCATGCGTTTCCCAGAGGTGTGTGACGTTCTCAGTTTCATTTTGCACTAGTAACATCATGTGATGTGGAACGGAGCTTTTCAGGATGTAAATTTTTTTGAGATTGAGAAGAGGTTTTGCTTTTGATACATTCAGAAAATGTATTGTAATCTGTTGTAATAGTTGTCAGGCATGTAAATCACACATGACACTGATTGTTTCATCTGCCACAGTTCATATTTATTATTTTGTTCATCTTATTTATACTTTGTAATAAAAGCTTAAGTTTACTACAGAACTACGCTTACTTCTGTGCCCACTTATAGCGTACACAGTACACAGCACAAAGTAGCGCACCAGGCTACTGCCTCTCTCCTCGCCGCTCGCATGTGCACAAAGTAATAGTATAATAGACGTTAACTTAATCTAAAGTCATGTCCGAAGCCTACGGATAATTATTTTCATCAAACACTTGTCAAATTGCCTGCAATGAAATATTGGCTGTATTAACCTCAAATAATCTCCTGACAGCACGAGCGGATTCTGTATGGACATGCAATTCGTAAATAGACGTGGAAAAGGACAATTAAGCCTATTATTTACCATTACACTCACTTCACATGTTGTTGTCGCTGAAGAACAGAATAAACTGCGTTGCGAGACTTTGAATAAACCAGTATTCCCGTACATTGCTCTCCTCCCGCCAGTACAAGTACGCTGCTATCAGCTGAGTGCGTACGCAGCTCCGGTTTCAAGATATTTGGATTACCCATTAAATACGTAAATTTAATATGTATAAATCGTATACGTATATTATTGCCTTAAGTCCAAACTTTCATGGGTAGGATATTGTAGTCAGTTTCACGGGATACCAGCTGCTTCCTGTTTACTGACATACTTTAGCATGCAGAATTTACTAGAATTGCATGGTGATGTGGTTAGTTTGTCCTTTGAAATCATATAAATGCACAAAGCTCTATGACGTGCCATTTCCAAGAGATTATTATGAAAATTAAGTTATAAAACATCTGTGAGTGAAAATAGATTAATAAAAGAAACCACAAAGCTTGAGAGAGGAGACATATTTGTATATAACAAGAAGATTAATGTGCAGAATACTGTCATATCAACATGTGTTTGCGCATTCAAACCCGGCAGAGTGCGATGAATTTTTTCGGGCGTAAAAATCCGTAGCATGGCTTCCTTCGGAAGGGAAATAAAGCCGGTGGCCCCGTGTCTAGATTTACAGCACGTAAAAGAACCTCAAGCCTGATAAAGATAGTTCTGAACCAAATTTCCTGTCTTTCACGCCCAATATAGAATGGCGTGCTAATAACCATTGTAGTTAAAGAGCGTGCATAAATAAAACTCAGTTTAATTTAATTCATCAACATTTGTAAGAAATGATTCCAGTATTGTGAAAGCTATGACAACTAAAAGATAAAAGAACAACACTAATTTAAGCTTTAAAGAAACAGTGTGAGTTTGGCACACAATAAAAGTTATGCGAGTAGTGTAATTTCTTTTGTATTTACTGAATTATTTATTTTATTAAAATATAACGACTATGGTCTCTTTGGAATACTGAGCTGAAATGTATACTCTGATATTATAAAAACAGTGATCAAGCTAATATTTAGTTTACTAACTCTTAAAGCAGATTAATTGCTTAGCAGTTTATGAATAATACTTTATTATAAATGTGCCTCCGGAAGGTTTTTATTATTAATTCTGTTCCTGGGCAAATCTGAATTGCAGTTTGCATAATTATATACAACAGAGTTAATGAAAATGAGGTTATTGTTTTTCAATGTTTTGTTTTATAAATGTCAGTGGTCCTTTATGTATATCCAATACATTGGATAAATTTTAAGCAACTTGGAATAGTACTGCATCACAACCTCTTGACTTTTTAGTAACAATTGCCAAAATTAATTTATGCAGAGCAAATAGTCTTCATGTGGTGTAGAATTTGACCAAGGAAAAATACCAACTGTAACATTGAGTTTGCACAAGCAAAATTGTATCTATCAAAATTATGAATGAATTGGATTTGCGTTGCGATTTCTTAGAGGAGAAGAGCAGAAACAATGTCACTTAAGCAAATATAAGTAATGCAAAGAATTTCTGAGTAGTTTGTTATCCATTCGGGGCTCTTACTAAAAGATTAAGAAATCACTAATATGTTTTCAAGAAATTGAAACATTATAAATCCTCTTTTAACGGACATGGGAAATTTAATCATTATTTTAAAAACATTCATATTCCATCTCTAAACGGTATATCTGTTCATGTGGACATAACAAAGAGACTGTTGAGTATCTCGTTTTAGGCTGCCCATCTCGTGGATACAAACGATGCGTTCTAAATGCTTATTTAATTAAATGTAATTTAAATAATTGATGTTTTAAAGTATCAATGTTGCCTGCGTACAAAACCTTTGTAAATTATATTTTCAAAACATTGTGACTATTTTCTTAGTTTTATTAGTTGTCTCTTTAATATATAGTTTCATTCATTGCATTTGATTATATCTAAATTTAGTGCATTCTATATAGCGTTCGTTAGGTTTAGTATATGGGTCCACTTACTGTATTTGTATATTTTTAATTTTGAAATGTTCAGTATCTCTAATATGTTTTATTTTAACTACGGATAGACATAATTTGTAAACTAGGGTTCTTATTCTTGTAGATTTAATACATGGGTATAATTAACACATTTTAATGTATCTTAAAGGCAAATCTTCAAAACACCTCTATATAGTTTTATCTGCTTGTTTTTGTTGTGTGGATCACATTGAGTGAAATGGGACATCAAACTCTCATGTTTTACACGACTACCACCAATCAATCGTCAATTATACCACTGTGCAACTGAGGAACAGTCGATTCGTATGGATCATTAAAATATCCCACTACTCCATAATGTTCTTTTAGCAGCTTATATCTCTCTCGTTTCCATCATTAATGATTCCATTATATGATTCAGTAAATGGTTTTTCATACAGTCCATTAAAATATAGAGCAACACAAGTGTATATTGTGTAAAAAATTTATGTGATACATCCACATGATATTCTCTACCCTCTATCGTTTATTAGTGGGTATACAAACTATTCTTACTTAAGCTTATTTTTCTACCTATTACATTTTAAACCTTTCCAGAAGTAGCTACATTCCACATTTCATTATAGATTCAAAGGGAACAGTCAAATGTTTAAGAACTGGACGCTATATGCTGGCCTTAAAATTCCATACTGTTTCCATGCCATCGCGAGAAACAATTGAATGTTGACAGGACTTTAAAAGAATGACCAAGAAGTGAACAATTTGAGCCTTTAATAACATATCTCAGAAATGGTTTATGCCACAAAAGATTATTTGAAATAAATTGTGTTTTAGAGATCAAGAGTTTTTGATGCAGTACGTTTTCATCTATCGCTTAACGTTTACAAGTTATACAAGATTATATAAAATTCTTTCCTAATAAAGAGGACTTCAAGGGCTATTCCTAGAAAATTCAAATATACATCTTATTTGTCATGTAAATATATTTGATATGTGGCATTTTAATCAAAATCATTAGAGCCATATTTTAAAAATAAAACATTTCGAAAAACGTTTCATGTAAAGGGTAGTTTGAGGTGGAGGGAATTTTCTTGAAAATGTTGTTGTCGCATCTTTTAAAGGTACTACTGAACCTAAATACCAAGTTTGGTATTTATGCGACTTTTTGTTTTTGGGTTATACTGTTCACACACATGGACGTACCTTTTCCGAAAGATCCTTTTTTCCTTTTTCTACTACGTATAGAAAGTAGGCGAGGTATTGCGTTCCACTCAAAAATTCGATATCGATATTTCGCCGGAAATACACGTTTTGAGGCCCCAGAATATTTTTTTTTAAAAAATTCGGTATGTCTGTCTGTCTCTATGTCTGTGAACAGCATAATTCAAAAACGAAAAGTCGGATATATACCAAACTTGATATTTAGGTTCAGTGTCTTTCAAAGATGGGTCACGACGACTTTCAAGAAAATACCCCTACCCAGACTACCCTTTACATGGAACACTTTTTGGAAAATTTTCATTTTCTCTAAAATGGCTCCAACTATTTTGATTAAAGTATCATATGTTTAAGATATATGTATTTATGGAAAATGTATATCTTGAATTTTCTGGGAATTCCCCAAAAGTTCTCTTCATTCTTAATGGCTTTTGCATAACTGGTAAACCGTAAGAGATAGACCAAATGTTGCTACAGAAAAAATGTAGATCTGGTTCAAACCAGGGGCGTAGTGTCAATGGATGTGAGAGATGTATTACATACCATATAATTTACTTCAAACTGGGGCAAAGTTGGCGTTCATTATAATTTTGTGGTACACAATCGTACTAATGGCATTAAAAATGGAGGTTTCTTAAATATTACGATTTGAATTCGCGTCACGCTGCGATAACTTGAACGCAGTCTGCCAATGTGGCTAGATGACTAAGGTGAGCCACTCCGAGGTGGGAGCTGCCATTGGCTGCCCGTCTGTGACGTAAGTGAGAGTGAAGACGAGCGCGCGGAATACAAACACAGCGCAGTGAACACACTAAATTCCTCCCGATTAACTCCCAATTGTTTATTATTACCACTTCTTCCAGTTTTTTTAAAAGGTATACTATTTCAGGGCATTCTACAAGCATTGTGGGCTAGACATAAAGCAAAACGAATGGAAACTGCATTACATTAGTAATATATTTACGTATAAACAAAACTACTGGAACACATCCAGGACTTCAACGTAAACTGTAGGCGCTACAAGAGATTCAAACATACATTACTTTAGTACTAAAGGAAAATTTACAACTACTCTAAAGGAATCCCTAAATGGATATGCTGGTGTATTTTTTTTTTTACCGTAAGAAATGAAAACAATAATTCCAGAATGCATTATTCTGTTACAGGATGTAAAAATGAAAAAGACATACCTGCAACATTCCACTTGTACTTGGACCTTCACTAAGTGCATATTCATGCCAATCGGGAATGAACTGCTACGGAACTGCATCTGGGAGCAGAATTTTCTTAACCGGCAAACTTAACACTTCACTCTTCAAATCCCGTTTATAGTTACTAGGAAGAAAGTGCACTGAACATACACGTGAATTATCAGCGTTAAATTTGTCAGTACGCTTACAGCGAGACACCCACACGCGCTTTAATTGCTCATTTTTTTTTTTTTTGGAAATGTGTGATAATTCACACCAACCGTTTTAAAACCGTAATTACGGTATTGTGCTACAGCACAATACATTCTACTCTTAACGTTCTTACTCATTGCACACCGACTTAAACACTTCACCAAAGCAGAGAAAACTGAATCTATACTCAAGATTCTAGTTTAAATATGTGTGTGCAACTTATTTGTTGAAGTGCGGGGGGGTATATGACTGAGTGATAAGGAACAATGTACTTTCGTACATCTGTTATTAAGTTGTGAAGTTTCCGCCAACATAGCGAGATAAAGTAGGATAATTGTACTTGACTTTTAAAGCGAAGAGAAGCTCAGATTAATATCTGTTGCCTTTTACGCAGTTGAGCGGCATAATTATTTCAACGGAAATGCTGTTTGCTCTTACAGCCAAAGTTTAACAACCTTTTTCCGTTCACTGTGGTTCTGTAAAGGATTATATACCTGGAAAAGCTTGCCATTTTCAGGGAACAATACCTTTGGCCCGCATTACATCTGTTTTCATGTTATGAGTCGGCCTACCTGCCAAAAAGTAAGTTCTTTATATTCCTCAGGAATGCGTATTAAACAGTATATTATTGTGAGCAGAAGCTATTTGAAGACCAAGTATCATATAAGCATGATCCAGATTCAGATGACATGCCATCTTTTAATTCGTGCAATAAAGGTATTGCTTAAGTGTACATAAATCCTTATCATGTGTCCCATATTAAGGAAAAAAAAATATATATATATAAGGTCATTTTGGTAGTTTCAAGTTTTCTATTTTGGATAATGTTTTTTTCGATATTACATCATTAATTTGTAATTTCTTTGTCCTTTGCCGCTTTATTTGGTAACTTCCTTGCATAAGTATAGAGTATATAAAGATTATTGGTTGGTCTGGAAAGAGTTGATTGTGGATGGAGAGATAGTTATTGTCAGGGAAACAGGTATAACTACTGTTATGAATTCATGTTCAAAATTAGGGATGAGGAGGTCAGTTTTCCCTTTTTTGCTTAATAAGTGCGTATTGCTCTTATTTATGTATGACATGGACTGTGAAATCCTCTTCATTTGCAATAAACATTGCATATTCTGAGTTCTCAAAAGAGTTAATGCTACACTTTTGTAAGACCTGTTTAAAAACACAATAAGTTAGAAAATTAATAGAAAATATATTTGTTCTATGTTCTTGTTTGGAGAATCTGAAAAGCAAAGAAAATAATGTTCTTACTTGTTTGAAGAATCTGAAAAGGAAAGTAAGAAAATTTTCTTTTCTTTTCAGATTCTTTGAACAAGAACATTTTCACTGCTCTTTTACTTATTTTTTCTTCTTTAATAGGAGTTATATCAATATATAAATTAATTTATAACTTTCTGTACACTAATTTTAGTAAATAAAATAAATCTCATTTTAGATAATTTTTTGTAATTACAAAGTCATTTTGAAACAAATGTAGTCATTTTAAAAAGAATTAGTCATCAAAATCCGCGCCCTGCTTATAAAACACCGCTCTGACATTTTCTCTCATGTATTTACGTTCATCTCCTCTGTATTTGCTCACATAATATTGATTTGTTTCGTAAAGCCTCCCCTGTCAGTTTGGTGTGAAATGTGTCCATGTTTTATACAAAATAACGAAAACTAAGATACGAGTAAGTTATTGCACCTTCCTTGCATAAATACTAAATAATATAGGCACGTAATTACAATTGGCAAGTTCCTTAGATCTACCTCCTTTTAAAAAGATCAGTGTAATATGTTTCAATGATCGCCAGTGCAATAGGCTAATACACCTCCTTTTAACAACACCCACTTTCCCGTGGGTGAAAGCATTACATTTGTGTGCTTTTAAGGGTATTGGTTGCGAGCGTATATTAAAGCATACAGGAAAGGTTGTTCTAAAATTAATATCTCCAAAATATTAAGGCTAGACGCATCCTTGTTCTTACTCTTTCAAGTAGGAAGGATCAAATGGGAACTATGTACAATTAATTATTCATTAATTAAAAAATTAAAACAACTTTATACTAGAAATAATTAAGAAACTAGGTTTATATAAGTACATTCTCAGCCTAAGTAATGAAGCCAAAATATCCAGATTCTGAACACATCATTCGAATGTACACTACTCTGTAAATTCGGTTTATTTGAAAATTGGAGGATATTTGCAAGACTTGCTGTGCAGATAACTGTTTTTCAGCATGTGTCCATTATCTACTTCAAGTAGTGGAATGTTATGTGAATTTAATTCATTTTGTGGAGTTACTCTCTTCTGCCAAAATAGTTATATTAATAAAATTCTTTTTAAAAAAATTATTTTAAATATGCATGTCGATTATTCATGCTTTTACCTAGACGCGAAAAAAAAGTCTCGGAAAACATGCACATATATCAAGTTTTCAGCTATCATGACTTTTAAAACTGCTATGTTTAAGTCATATTACATAATAGCATGATCAACATACAGTTTCTCTCATTAAGCTGCGATTTTCACAATCCATAAACAAACAATACAATTTAATTTCGAATCAAAGTTTAAGACCCGATAGCGTATAACGTTGAACTTTATATAGCGTATAACGTATTTTATTTTCGTTGCTAAAATTGGCCGAATAATGTGTTATTGGTTTTCTTTAACATAATATAATTAAAGTCAAGCAATAGCATAAACTAAGAAAATGGTTTTAAAGCTTACAACTTAGAGCTTCTGAACAACTTTAATATAACAAATATCTGCTTTATATCTACATATCTCTCTTTCTTTGAATAACATATATGCTGTAAGTCATCCCTCAAGACCAAATTTCATATATCGACAGCGTTTTAGTGAATATTTCAAGGAGAAATGAAATTGGCGCCAGTTGGGTATTTAGCTGTAAAAAGACACGTTTGTGTTTATTATTTCCAAGACTAAGTCTAGTTATAGATGCGATTTTGTTTCAAGTAGTATAGGGTCGAAACAGATCGTATAACGAGAATATTATACGAACTTTCATGCCAAAAAGTACGGTGCAGAATACTGGCTAGCTAAAACTTCACTCTTGATGACGTCATGCAGCAGGCGGACCGAAAGCAGTACAAGCGAAAACGGTGCGGGAAGAGACCCCCCTGCAGTCTGCATTGAAACAAAGCTCTGGTCAACGACACCTGCCGTCAGCTGGAGGAAACTGGTGTTGTGTGCTTGACCCATGGTATGTACCGAGTTGGAGTACATCTCGTGTTAAAAATCATGCTCATACTATTGCGCTTATAGAATAGAGAGTAAACCGCGAGTTTTTCGTTTCTTGTATGTGTATTTCTTCAATTGTGAAAATTTGAGCTTGCTTTGAAACACTTGGTTACTTACTACCAAAGCAAATGTAGGTTAAGATTTGCGCGGGTTCTGGGAGGAAGGTATGTACACAGGCAGTGTACATCCGAGAGGTCACGAGATGGATAACAGCTACAATAACAAACAATACATTGTTTCAGTGTGGTTGTGACAACGAAAATGGAAACAAACTGGAAGCTAAGAAACCTTCAGTCATTACATTTCTGAAAAGGAAGATGTAATTAAAACAGGTCCTTCAAAGCCCGCTCTCAATATTACAACTAAAATTAAAAAAATGTGTAAAGCATTTCAACATCAAAGTTTATGAAAGTGAGTCATGGCTGTGCGGTTGTAAACACTTAAACAAACTGTTTTATTGGTCATGTCTTTTTTTTTAAATGAAATGGGCATCTCGAATTCCATCGGTTATGAAGATTTAAGTAACATTTATAAGGGAACCAAAAAAACACAGCTTGTAATCATGTAATATGTGAAAAACAACTAAAAATCTTCGGGATACGATTTTCGTTGAATAGTTAGTATAAGCTCTCAGTTGAACAGCGTAACAGTGAAGTGAAAAAGAATAGAGGTTTACTTTCTACAGGCCGTATGCTTTTTAGGAAAACAAGCACTTACTCTTCGTGGTCACAATAAGAAAGAAGGATACTTGAACTGTGGTAACTATATTGAGTATTTAAATGGATTACCAGTATATGATACCTCTCTGAAAGAACATTGGAAAATCGACTGGTTTTCGTGCAACTTCACCTGATATTGAAAATGACTTAACTTCAAGTGAGAGTGCCGTCATGACGTGTGAAATTAAGGAAATTTCTGTTACCTTGTTTGTTTCACTGATATTAGATGAAACTCCTGACATAAATAATAAACAGCAACTCTCTTCCGTTTTACGATACATAACTGTTGCCGGAAATGTTGGAGAGGTTTATTTGCTTTACAGATAGAAAAAGATTTTCTCTTGAATCATGCTGTCTGTATTATTAACTTTTATTGTTCAAGTAAACATAATAACATCATGATCCTAAATTATGTTATTAAACTACCTTCCAGTATACCAAGCGGGCGTTAATGAATTTACTAGGCAATAATTTTAAATTGTATAATGAATATCTTGTTTACACTACATATTGTCTAGCCGAGATTAAATATGCTGATATGGACAATTCTGTTTAGTTTGGGTCACATTTTAACGAATATTACAATATACGTTGAATTGCATACCCGAGTCTGATAATCAGGCTACGCCACTGGTTCAAACACACAGTTTTGTTCATATACTGTTTTTGTGTAGTGAACCATTTCCGAGATATCCCTTGTTACTTATTTGAATTTTACAATACTTATACTTTTTCCCCAATGGGAATTCGTTGTTCGTTTTTTTATGTCCTGGACATAAGAATGAATGGAATGCAGCTCCTAAAAGATTTGACTATCGCTTAATTGCTTTCCATATTCCCCTTACACCTACAAGAAAATTAGCAATAAAATAATTTCTGCACATGTTTATCTGGATTAACATGAAGTCGATGGAGAATAAGCGTTTGTAAAAGTTTGTGTACAAGAGTAGAGAAAGTCATGTGAGTGCAATACAATTAATTTTTTTGATTCAGGGGGCCTCCGGCTAAATCTCGGTATCGAATTTTTGGTTGGAATGCAATACCTTCTATGCTTGCTGTGTATGTGGTAGAGTAAGTAATAACCATCTACACGCAGTCAAGTAAACAATATGAATGATTGCTTGCATGGATATCATGAACCCCTCAATGATCGATACCTATACCACTATATGGTTAAGGAATATACAATAGAACTAATGAAAATAAAATGTAACAGAAAAGTGAGCTCCCCAAATTAAACTGCTCATCCGTTCGCTGTTGAAGATTAGTAGACCTTGTTGCACAGTTTTTCTGTAAGAGCAAACTCATAACACCTTGTACTATCGGATAATAGTAATTTTAAGCTATTTAGAATTACATTACATATTAATTAGCAATGGTTGTAAAGATTCATTTCTTGTTACATTAATATTATGTATGCTTACAATTCTGGCAAAGTATTCTTGGTTTTTAACATAGAAACACATGAGCGAAAGGATTTACTAGCAAGGATATTTTAAAATGTTCAGGATTTGACATTGGCTTTTACATCTATTATTATCCCCGCACAGTATTTGGAGGGCTTTCTTTTGTAGTACAATGACTTGTTTACTTATAACAGGATGTTCACAAAAAATCAAACATAATTCATTAGAAAATAAGAATAAGCGTTGTAAACTCCCTTTGTATAGTGTGAGCAAAAAAGATTACAGCGATGTGTTTATTGCCCGTGTTAGTTTTGGGATAGTGATAAACTTTCCAGTTGTGATGTATATCGACCTAGAAGCCAAACTTGATATCCGAGGGTTTATTTGGAAGTGTCTTACTGCAACTTTAAATTTTAGGAACTTTTTATAGATTTTATGTCATTTGTTTCCTCAACGTTCGGAATAATTTATTAGCCCTAAATCCTTTGTATAAAGTAGGTATTAAATATTAAGGTATTTATGAGTAACAACTTATGAAAATTATTTTTCTTTATTTATTTTGTTGTTTTTTGAAACATGTTAATTCCATACATAAGCATAGTCACGTATGGTCATCGCAGCCTTCGGATCCCCAAGCGGCGACCTTTGTGCAGTAGCCAAACACTTGTTCCCTACCCTCCCTAACCGCAAGCACCATAAAATCTTAGTGACATCCATGTGCATATGCGCGTTGTTGCCAAAATTAAAAATAGTATTTAAAAGCAAAACTTTGCAGGTGATTTCCACATGTACAGAATACAATCATGCAGTTTGTCTGCTTGCTTTACACACAAAATAACTATGTAAATAACTATGAATCGCATAGTAATTACATTTAAGTTGCAAACGCTTTAAAATATAACTGAACTAATGAATGATCTGAACTAATATACTGCGCTACAAGAATAGAAATGCATGTTAACATATCCGAGAGAAACTTAGAAACATGTTCCGAATAAACTATACATTGTTGGACTATCATTAAATAATTAAAATACATAAATATTAATTTATTTTGAAAGGAACTCTTACTCCCAAATCAAAGCATCATTTTTGATTATGCTGTGCGCGGAGCTATGGTAAAAAGTTTTTTATCACTTGTATCACAACAATGTTTTATTAATATAAAGCTAATACAAGAAGTTGTGTATTGTTTAAGGTGTAAGATTTATAAGCATGACATCTTCTGTTTACTTAAATGAATAGCTTTATTATAAAATGCAGGATAATTAAAAATACGAAGGCAAAAGAAAGAAAATAAAAAAAAATCTTATGTATTATATTCACAAGATTATCTCTACTCACTCTTCTACAAACTACTTTCACAAAAGCTTATTCTATCTACTTCTTAAATAATAAGATAAAATTTCATTGCACATATCGTTGTAAATATAAGGATACATAGGCTAAAGCGATAGTCAGATTTTTAAAATACAGATGACTATATGATGACTTTGAAATTCCATGCTCTTAGCATGACCACGAGGAAAATACAAACAGAGACTTCCAACTTGTATTTCAAAATTCAAACCAACAACAAAAAATTTCTCGGAAATGGTTAACACAATTTGACCTAAAATTTGTCCTTTACCGAGATTGCATTTTACGCAGAGTAAGATTTTGTCTCTCTCTTAGAATTTACCAGTAATACAACAAGTTGAGAACGAGGAAAATTTTACAAGTTATTCCCAGAATATAAAATTCATGATACAAATTTTATTTTTCCTGCAAATATCTTAAACTTGCGGTATTTTACTAAAAATCGTTAAGCTGTTTTTGAGAAATTCAAAACAATAACAAACATTTTTCCACATAAAAGGTTCTTTTCTACATGTTCTTGAACATTACACATAAAAATCTGGCTTTGCTTATTCAGTTTTTGTAGCCCTTTTCTTCGTGGTCTTGGCATTACTGATATTCGGCAGAGGGTCACTTGCTGGTGCGACCGGAGGGGCATCAACTTGGTTCGTTTCCCAAGGTCTCCACATCTTAATTAAACTATTAAACGCTAATAACTATTAAACACTGCTAAACTTACAAAACTGCACTAAGTAAAACACTATATAACTTCTCTGAAGAAGTAATATAGAAGCTTAGCTGAACATGGAAGAAAAGCACGAGCGAACAGTCACAGCTGCCAAAACCGAAGAAACAGCAGAAATGACATTGCAACAACGCTTTGCTTTGGTGGAGCTGGAGAAAGGACCACGTGTTGTGTTTAAGGGATGGGAAGACCCTACTAATCGTTTACTGATGGGTTTATGGTCAGGCTTCAAAGCTTTCCGTTCGCTTTGAAGCCGGTTGGGGAAAGGATGCCCGCGACTAGTTTATATTAAAGTTTTTGTGCAGTATAATGGCACTCAATAAAAATACACATCTATATAACATTATTACATTGCGTAAATATAGCTAAAATATAATAGTTTTAAACAATTATTAAAATGTTGCAATAACAATCTACACTTGAATAAAACCCTTTCACCTTGTAAATAACCATTTATTAATTAAATATTTTAAACTTGTATGTAAATTATTTCCATTAAGAACTTTTAGCTGTTCTAGAATTGCATTAAAATAAATTGTACCGTTTACATAAAGAGTATTTTGTAACTCGTAATCTCCTACTCAGAAAACAAAATTCTTCGTGTTATAATTGTGAACCTCTGAAGTTTTGATCATAACTTTAGTGTTCTTTTAATCAACATTACTAGTTGAAAAAATATACATAGTATAAATAGTAAATATCTTATAATCAATGAATAAATGTTTACATGAATTTCTGGTTTCACTTTTGCTAAACTTCTTAGATTTGTCTTGAAGTACACATACCCTATCCGTATGGATTCAGTAGGTACTACCCCACAAAAGTAGGCCATAGGAAAGGTAAGAGTAAATTAAACGTAATGTATTTTAATTAGCATGCCAAATTCAAGATAAGTGACAAATCTCATAATAAAAGTAAATTGGAAGACGATATTTATACAAAAAGTCAATATCTTTTTCCACAAAAGCTTGTCATCCATGTAAAGTTCCAACATTTTACAATACCTTAACACTAATTTGATTATTATTTATTGTAAAAAGTTTCCTTTGGACCGCAGAGACTGGAGCAAACTAATTGGTTTTTGTCCAGATTTACCTTCAGGTTGTTTAGTGGTATTTCCCATAGAGGAGTTCATAACAGCACACTGTGTTGATTTATAAGTATATAATTAGTACTATGTAAACATGTGTACAGGTAGTTGTTGTTAACTGACAAATTCTACTTTCCCAAGTCCTTGTGAGTACTCCACGGATTTAGAGAATACTCCTCCAACTAAAGTAAACTAATTTTATCAGCTATTGCTGAAAAAGAGCACTGATAGATAATTTTAATGCATATAAATGAAATCTACATATATAATAATATAAAACATGTTAAGACAAAACTTAACATTCTGTGACACAAATTTTCACGCCTTCCTTAATTCATAGAAACCTAAAACTAAATTGAAAATCAATCTACGTAATAGCTGCGCAACTGCTTTACTTTTGTGTCTTTTCCTAAGACGATATATATTTTACTTATTTATTTATGTATTAAGGTAATAAGTATATACAAACTAGCTGGCCTGAACCCCAGAGATGAACACACAGATTTGCACCTTTTTCTCGTAACAAAAAGCAAAAATAGAATACATTAAATGTGTATAATATCCATAGACGTGGCCAGTTTGTCGTGCACAAGGCTTGGAATCAGCATTCACAGTACCACATCTATGAGACTCGTCTAAAAACAGCACAGGCCTGTCGTGTTTAAACATTTCTAGAGAGAAAATCCTAATATAAACAAGCCACAGATATAATTTCACACATGAGCTGCTGGCGTATTACTGTAGTTTGTCATATCCCTGCAGATGTGTCAGTTTCATTGATTATGCAAATATGTCATGCGGAATACCTCTGTTACGTTTTTATGCACACGTATACCTAACGTGTATTTTATTTCATACACGAGATAGGTTAGGTTTGGTGTTCATTAATGTGCATATCTCTGCAGATGAGCGATTATATGGTTCATAAACCTATACATTTCATGCAGAAATGGAAGACTTGTCAAAATGTCAGTTTTCTCCTTAAAATATAACGAACATACAATACAGATTAAGCTGCAGATGATCAGCTGAGATGCATAATTCATATTTTGTGTAACAAATCCTGCATCATTGAATTCATGCATGTGATCCAAGATCTGAAAACCCCTAAATATTGGCTAATCGTAAATATCAATATTCAAACAAAATACGGTACCTATGTTTAGAAAATTCTTCGGCTTATTATTTGCTACAGCTTTCTAGATTCTTTGAATGAATAAGTGAAATATTCTTCCTATTTGTGCTCGTATTTTATAACATAATATGTGTTTTAAGATATGTTTTACATTTTAGATCCTTTTTTTGGACTTTGCGGTATATTTGTCTCCTCACGTACACGCAAAATATATTCTTAAACTGTTTTCTCTGGTTGGCTAAATTTAAACATACTGTTATTTGATTGGTTAGTGAAAGCTGTTTGCAACGGCAAGTTATTTCTGCGGGCCGGCTTAGCTAATGAACCTCGAAGAGTGAGGTTACGTGTTGTTTACGTACTTGCTTTGTTAAGTGTTGGATAATGGAACCGTTCTCCTCTCTCTGCTGCTGGCGATGAGAATGAATTCTATCAACGAGGAAGCTGCTGGTGCTTTCGACATCCTGAGGACGCTATCCGCGGAAATTAGCTTCATCATTCTGAGGTATGTGTACATTAGTGTATCACAGAAAGTATGGAAATATCATCTCAACATTATTTACATATCTGAAGTACTATTTATCCTCTTTACAATTCAAATATTCAGATGTTTCGGAGTTGCTTTATAAAACATTAATTTTAGTTACGATTACCGAAAACCGTAATATTACATTGAACAGATTTTATAGTGGAATATTTTGATGTAAAACGCAATTCTAAATCAATTTCGCTTTTTGTAATTTTCTGAAAGTGTACTCGTATAACATTTTTGTCAGTAAAGCTATTTAAAGACAGATATGCCTAAGTAAAGGAGATCTCCATAATGGGGAGAAAACGCAGTAACAACTTTCAAACATGTAATTTGGGTGTTAATGGTTACAGTAAAAATTAGCCAAATGTCCATAATTATTGCTATAATGCTGCCCTCCTAAAATGTTGAAGTAAACTGTTTTCATCCTAATGGAATTGTAATTTTACTGAAGATAGTACATGAGTTAGAAGAAGGACAAAACATTTCTGGTGAAGTAATATTAGCCGTTTTTATTTGAAATTTTAAACGTTTTAACATCCTATGAACACTGCTAAATAGCAATAAGAATGAAATAATTATTTATGTCTACATATTTACGTTATATTAATTTTTAATGTATTCTAATGTTATTGGAATACTCGTTATTTATGGATCCATTATAACTAATATCTTGGTTATGGTGAATAATGCATCCTGCTTCTCTATATATATACTTATTAAAGTTGGACATCAGCACTCAGTTTTTCCTAAAAGATATAGTCTATTCGTCCCTGTTTGTTTACTTTTCTCATTATCTCTCATTAAATTTTCTTGCTTTGCTTTAATGACTTTCCGTCACTTTTCATATCTTCCCTAAATAGTTACCGAATTGTTCCACAAATTATTTTCTACCAATTCCAAAAAGTTTTAATGTAAAAATCTGTCTAGTAATAAGTAATGAATAAACATAAATTCATCCAATACAGTATTAGGAAAACTATTGTATTTCGTAAAACGCTATATACCTCTAATATGTATACCAGATTTAAAAGTATGTATTTAACCCCATTATTTATGTCCAAATAAAGGCATTCATTCTATTCTGTAATATTCATTTATATAAAACTCTGTACTGCTTCACTACGGTACATGGATAAGACTTTGCAGCTCAGCTCATTTCGTTAATTCGTTAACTCCTTTTACATCTACTGGAAGAAGAATCTTAAAGCCTACACGCTGCATTAGACTTAATATTAGACAGTATGCTTTAAACACTCTTATATTGTATGATGTTTTTATCCCAGAGTTTCACATGTAGCCATAAATCATGTTGCGTGTAGGTGGTTTATTCGTATTACTACATGCTATTGATTATAATCTAGCAGCGTCCCAGAAGTTGCATGCAGAATTTCGGATATCAGTTAACCATTTTATAGAGTGATAAGAACTTATCGTTACAAGCTGTGCATTAGCTACTACATATTTCATACAGTTCAGAGCTAAAAATATACGGGTCTCTAAATGAAATATTAATACTGTTGTTACACCATTAGTGACAAATATGCGGTAGTATGAGAGAAAAGAGTTTTCTAAGCCTGTACGGGAAATAAAACAGCATGAGGCAGGAAAAAATATATTGTATTTTATTAACCAAAGCCACCAAAGTACTGTCAAATGTTTAACCGTTTAGAGCATTTTCTTATTTCCTTTCAAGACTAAACTATTGTGTCGCGGTTTCTTTCGTGTTATCTTATTTGCTGAGCGCCTGTTATTGTTTTACTATTTTGAATTTTGAGTTCTTTGTCCTCCGGCTAGCTATTATTACTCAGTCGAGCAAATCTCTTGAACAGGGTGTGTAAACGGAAAGGAGTTGTTACTAAAAGATAACACTGATAAAAGAATTGTTTTTACACTTTTATTGCCGTCACACTTTATTCATTTCACATAATTACTCTTGATGCACGCCCGACTGAAACTGTTATATTTTCAAATCTAACTATAATCACTTATTTGCCGCACATTATTAATTCGCGTATTTCACATTTTATAACTAGCTTTACGACGCGAGAGATTCTGTAGAATTGCACGACGTGTAACCCGTGAATGGTTCTGTTGGACTGCGCGACGTGTAACCCGTGAATGATTCTGTTGGACTGCGCGACGTGTAACCCGTGAATGATTCTGTTGGACTGCGCGACGTGTAATCCGTGGATGATTCTGTTGAACTGGGCGATACTTTTTTTTTTCGAGTGGAGGAGAAAATGATTTAATCACTTACCCCAGCCCCGATGGGAGTCGAGACTGAGAGTGTGGGACTCACCAAAAGTCGGCATACCCACTAAAAACTCCTCCACCGGAATGGAAAAAGTGAAGAAGGAAAACGAAAGGAAGTCAGGTGTGATACTGTGGCTGTACCGCTATTGCACCAGCGCAGTCATGGGTACGGGTATATTGGCCGGCCACGAGGGCCTAAGCCAGGTGAAGAGATGGTGCCAGGACGCAAGCATGACCGAGGCCCTACTTGCGCCCTTGGAAATTTGGGAGTGAAAGGTGAAGGAAAGTTAAGGGTGTGTCTATGGCAGCAGTTCCCAGCTTGCTGCCGTGGAGAGTGAGGTGTAGCATTCAATGGTTCCTCGGGTTCCTGGCGCGGCCTCTGTGTGTCGCGCTCGGCAAGTCCATCGGATGAGGTGGATGAAGTACACGGATCTCGTCACAGAGATACAGTGTGTTCCTCGTTATGAAACCCTTGGTATCGTTTAGGAGCTCTCGAAACCCCGCAATTGAGGCTTCAATGGCTCCCAGTCGCGTGGGTCGGTCGTCGCTCTCGGTGTCATCTGGTTCGACGAGGTGGCCCTCGATGCGTGCCAGCTTGCGCTGAACCGATGCGAGGATCCCGTCGTCCCCCTGGAGTTGTGAGATCTGTCTCGAGAATGAGAGGATTGCCCTGGCCGAGGTCCGCTGCTTGGCCTCCACGGCCGCTAGGCGCGTGTTGGTTGCACAGCGTAACTCAGCTATGCAAGCGGTGAAGTCTTGGAGAGAAGCCTACAGTGCAGACAGCGTGTCTTGTAGTTCTGGATGAAGTGGTTGCGATGTTCCCCTTACACGGGGCGTCGTCGGCGTAGGCTTTTGGTTTGTCGTCGGCGGAGGCGGTCTAGTGGTCGTCGCTAGCGCAGCTAACGGCTTGCTCCGGGGGTACAGGGGGCACTGAGCCTGCCCCGTGAAGTGCGTGTGCCCGGAGCAAGTGACGCAGAACTTGCGTCGTCGGCGGAGGTCGTGGGCGATGCAGTTTGCCGTGAGACAACCTGCTCCACAGTAGTGGCACCGAGGTGCCGCGTTGCATGCCAGCGCTGTGTGACCGTAGCCACAACAGCGGCGGCAGGGTACCGGACGTTCACTCCTGCTTGCCTCGACACGCAAACACTGCCCCAGAAGAGGCAGGCTTGATCGCAAGGCCGCCTGAGCGTCCGAGGCGGAACCCAGGTGGAGGCGTACCAGCGGTGTTGGCCCTCTGGTTGAGGTAATTCGGGATGCCCGAATAGCAGAGCACCAGTGGTGCCTTGTAGCATCCAGCACAAAGTGCACTGGAAGATCTCTCGGCACTCCACAGATGACAACGCTGTGGCGGCCATCTGAAGGAGGGTGCGTCAGCGGCGATAGTGGACTCAGCAGAGGCGGTAAGCCGGCGGCAGTCTGTGGCGTAGTACAGCCCTGTGTAGGAGAAACAGGGCTGGTGGCATCCTCCGGTGGCGCAGTAATGCGAACGGGTGATGCAGCGGCCGAACCGTAGCTGGGCCCGGGCAGCGGTGGTGGCGAGGCAGACTTTCCGGAAGATGCCGGTGAAGCTGCCGGCGAAACGGCGGAGTCCGCGGCCGGAGCCGGGGAAGCAGCGGTGGGTCCATCGGCGGCACGACGCTTTCTCCTCTTCCCCATATCGATGATCTCGGCGAAGCGTAAAGATGTTTCCTCGGCGGAGTCTCGAAGCGAAGTCCCACCGCGATACTTGTCTCTGACTTCATAATTTATACTCCCTCACCCCGGTATGTCTAAATATTATAATAGAGCTGCTATTGGTTAATAAAGCGCGCCAACATTAGCGTCTATTTTTATATCCAATCAACATTACGAACACATATGCTCTAGGGAAAATATTCCCTCCATTTCTAAAGAAAAGCGCGCTACTCTGACGTCATTTTTTTCTCTTGTAATTGATAAACAACTCACCCCCTCGCTACATTGTTACCCGCTCCTATTGTCAGTTTCAGTGAGGCCGTGTAAACTTATTTCCTAACACTGCTTATAATTAACAAACATCTCAAATCATTGTAATACAATAATGCTAATTTACACTACGAACACTCTGGCGTTTACAGTGTTGTGATATAAAGTACTGTCTCAATTGGAAATAATTTGACAAGAAAAGTTGTGCAGTGACAACTCTTGGAAAGTCTTAAACACTGAAACTGACAACAATTTGATCATGTACAAGGAGCTTTAGTTCCACAGGAAAAATACTGCAATTGGTTTAATAAACGACATCTCTCGGGCAATTCAAGTCTGCCATGTAGCCATCGTAGTAAGCATGGAAGCTTCTGAAGTATGAATTAACAGTATAAATAATACGTTGCACTGTTTCAATCGTTCAACATAGCCTACCATGGAATTTGTGAAATATAGCTGAAAGCTATAAATAGCCCATTAAACTATTCGTGTGGTGTAGATAAATAAGTGCATCTGTTGCTCCCAACATAGAGTTTGGTATCTAGCATCTTTTTACAAGCATTCCTCCGAGGGTTCTCCCGTAACTGCACCTAGATTAAAAGAAAATAGATTATGATACAAGTGGTAAAACTAGGTTTTTATTTTGCGAATAGGAATGTTTGCGAAACGAAAGACGTAGGCCGAGTTTCGCATTCCTATTAACAAAATAAAACCACTTTTAAACGTGTGGCATATATTATTTTTAGACAGCACTCGAATTTGTAATATATCAATAATATTATATTGATTCCTGAAACTAAGATCACGGTAAGAACGCGATTTTTGAAACAAGAAAAATTACGTTAAAAAAGCAGATATTTGTTTTGTCGATTCGCTAGCAGTCCTTTTCAGTGAAATTATTTACAACGTGTTTTGCCTTATACAGCCAATGAAGCGATTAAATGCTATATCATATTGCTTTCTGAATTTTTTGGGGGTAAGTGCTTCTAATGCTATTCTTTCTGCTGCTTCTGGAGTTTCGTAACCGAGCGGGATGGCTCAGGCGGTAACGTCTAATCGAACCTATAGAAACTAAATAAAAACAGTAGTAAAAAATTACTGTTATAAAAGCGTACCATATTATTCATATTTTTTGAGGATCTCACTGTATTCAGAAGTGTCTTGCTTTTAAGAACCGTGCTGTAGAAATCTTCACATGTTATTTTCAAATTCATCTGAACACAAATCTCGGCTTTCACAAGTTCCGTTGGCATTCTGTTTCTAGCATCCGACCATAATGCATTCATTACACTAAACACTCGTTCAACGTGCGCGTTACTGACAGGAATTGTGAGGACATACTGCATCGTTTTAAACAGATTTGGTGCACTTTTTCGAAAAACTCACTCTACATTTTACAATTATTATCCTTCCTAGCAAGATTTGATACTACCGATTTCAAAACAGTAAACTCGTGATATAGTTCGTTTCCATCGAAACTAATTTTCAACTTCTTTCCCACTTCGGGCAAGTCATTAAATGAAAATAGTTTTGGTTGACACAAATCTAACACGGACACAGTTTTATACACATTATCATTCCCAGTAAAGTTGTGCCATTTATTAAGATAGTTTAATAATCTGTCGTAAACAAGTGTGCACTCTTTTACTAGAATATTCTTTTCTTCTTCTGTAAGATGTTCTAAACACATGTTGACTTCAAACCCCTAAAACCTATCCTCCTTACGACCCTCTATTTGTTTCTTCACTTCCAACATAATCTCGTGAACATCTGTAGAAAGTGTCCTCTTTTTCCAAAAGTCTAATTGCTTTAGAAAATACGGGTAGAGTTGCATTTGAAAAATACAGAAAACACTCTGGTAGTGTTAGTGAATACTCGTTTATTTCATCTTGTTGTGAACTAATACATTTTCAAATTAGGGGGTGCGTTTTTTCATCGCCCCGTGCTACATAATACATCTTTAAAACTCGCCACATCTTAACAAGACGCTCCACAGCTGACTGCAAAGACAACCATCGCACAATAATGTGTCGCAATATTTCACTATAGTCATGCTGAGCAAATTCGCAAAATGGTTTAGTTCCTCGGAATTTTTTTATGATAAAGAAAAGTCTGAATAAATTTTAAGAACTAGACTTTCTACATCATATTTTAGCAGCTTGAAACAAAATGTAGCATAATTATGTAATACATGGCAACAACAATTGGCTTTGATTAAGTTTGCGTTTTCTTCTTTTAATCTAGTAAGGGCAGAATTATGTTTACCGAAATCAACTGAAGCATTGTGGGCTGAATAAGAAACTACATTGTTTAGTGTTAAACCATTTTCCAATAAAATAGATTTTAGTTTATTTGAAATGGCTTCTGCAGATTCGTTTACATCTTCATAGAAATCAAAACTTCGTTACATTTTCCTTTATCTTTGGAAAAGTACGTTACAAGTATCTGGTGATGTTTTTATTGCCCTTATTTGAAGCGTCTGAACGTAATGAAAATTGAACACTTTGTTTTAATTCGCTTAGTAGCTTCTCTTTAGCACAAGGCAGAAGCACATTTTTTACTAAGGCCTCGCTTTTAGTTCGGCCGCATCTTACTTTCGTTGTTACGGAAGAGTGGATATCATTTATTGCCACAATCTTGAGAATTGTAAGAATGATGGCGTTTCACACCATGATAAGTCAAAGTTAATTCGTTGCAATGAGTTTTTCATCTTCTGCAGAAAATTGTTTTGGTAAGAATTTAAGAAGAGATTGATTCTGCTTTTGTGTGATAATATTCGCTTTGTGTCTTTCTGATTGTAAATGTTTATTCACGGCCTTCATGCCGTCATATATAACAGTAAATGAGATACTGCATATTCTGCACTTACACATGCACTCGTCACCATCAACTTTTTGTAACCACTCTTTATAATTTTCGTCCTGCAACCATTCTTCACGGAACGAACTTACATATCCCTCTTCATTTCACTGTTATTACTCACTATCACAGAACAACAAACTATTCCGAATTATGAAAAGTAGTGGTAGTCTATCCGCTCACGATCCGACCGTTCCAATAATTGCCGGTAAACTGCCAACTGACTAGCGACAATGAACGAGCGAACACAAATAATTGACGTTGCTCGGCTTGCCAGTGTTTCTTTAATAATGTGAGCCGAATACTACAGACGCAACAATGAAAAGTTGCCAGAATAAGAATAGAGACATAGCGTTTTGTTACAATTAGAAATTAGCATTCGAACCAGACTATTCAAAATAACTAATGACTAAGGTGACATTCAAGCCCGTAGATTAAAGTCATTGGCCCGTATACCCTGAGAATTCATTCCAAACCCGGGCACTCCGGGCGGCGCCCGGGGATCTGGCAACCCTAACTACAGGTTAAGACACAACAGAAAACAAACGCGACCCAAGCTATCCGAGCAACAATTCTGCAACAGTGGCTAACCATATTCATTGTCGTATAAAGGTGGGTACTTTTCAAAGAATTTGTTAAAAGTATTTAACACAATGGTCTTCTTTCCATTTCCCGCGTATATGTTTTCCACAGTGGCAAAGGATTCTCAGTCGGAAACGAACTACAGCGCCTGCGCGTAGCCTCTTAAACCCTCCGATATAACGGTTCATGTAGTTATAGGTGAATCTGAACAAACACATTTAGTTTCATAAATTTAACTGTTACAATAATGAGGTTTTTTTTCAAATTTCTCTGCATGAGAATAACCACAAAATGTTACGATCTGAACCGAACTGTTTTTTGTAGACGAAGAGACACGTGACAAGACAGCACCTCATTGGCTGGTGGACAAACTAAAACCTTTCCCGCTTAGCATGTCGTCTCTTCCTCTACAAAAAACAGTTCGGTTCATATCGTAACATTTTGTGGTTATTCTCGTGCAGAGAAATTTAAAACACTCATTATTGTAACAGTTAAATTTATGTAACTAAATGTAAAACTTCTTTGTTAGTGATGCAGAATTGTTGCTCGGATAGCTTGGGTCGCATTTGTTTTCTGTTGTGTTTTAACCTATAGTGCTAATCGTTATTTAACTTGTTGACTCAAAAAGGTTAAAGAAAAAGTGGTATACTGATGTTAGTCATTAAATGAATGATTTTAAAGCCTGAATTATGAACAGTTTAATCCAGCACCTTTAATCACAGATGCAAAACTGTTAAGGTACAACTTTTATTTGTCTACTCGTAGTATCATGAGTTAGAAGTTTAGGAATGTAAGGCAAAATATGAACAAGCATACAATATTTAAAAGCTAATGATCCCCAAGCTGCGCAATATACTGCATCCGCATTCTGTATGAAGCAATTTCCTCTCACGGATCTTAGTTACCGTCATCCTCCACGTGGTGCTGTCATGTGCTCGCGGAGTGATACATTTAAGTTTTGTTTACTTCTCGTTTCAGCTTATAGTGAAAAAGGTATAGCACCATCACGCTGCTCCGTTAATGACATGCGGTAAGTACATCGGTGGAAAACGAGGAAGAACTGGAAAATAAGAGAGAAGTCGATTATTTTCTACTTTTGAGGTCCTCCAATGCACTTAACGCATGTGCATTGCATACTACTTTGTTCGACTTTAGTGGGTAATGGAAATAGTACTTATGCGAAAATAAAATTAATTACTACTAGCTGTTGAACAATGGTTCCAGTAGCAAGGTCACCAACATAACCTTGGTGTCCAAGTGGCGAACGATTATTCACACCTGCTTGTTGACTTCAAAGATACCAATAGCTTATAGCTCATACCTAGCTGCTACATCAATTAAATCGTAAGTAAATATTAAAAAATAAAAAAAATACATATCTCGGTAAGTTAATGCTTAGATAACTTCTGATGACGTTATCTCTTAATTGTTGCATCATAGGCATTGTTAACGTGTACTTACTCATTATCATGTGTTCAGACTATAACTATATACATTTATTTGGTCATTCTATGCCATTTTCTATTTTAAGGCATTGTTTATCTTTTTACGTCGCTTTTTTGTCATTTTCTTACCCTTCGCAGCGTTATTTATTAGTCATTTTGTTACGTTTACATTGAGTATACATAGAGTTGTATGTATTTTGACGCAGTATTTTATATCACAAGACTGTGAATGCCAGATTGATTGTAGTGTAAATTTGCATTATTGTATGACAATGATTTGAGATGTTTGTTAATTATAAGCATTGTTAGGAAATAAGTTTACACGGCTTCACTGAAACTGACAATCGGAGCGGGTAACAATGTAGCGAGGGGGTGAGTTGTTTATCAATTATAAGAGACAAACAAATGACGTCAGAGTAGCGTGCTTTTATTTAGAAATGGAGGGAATATCTTCCCTAGAGCATATGTAATTTTGATTGGATATAAATAGACGCTAATGTTGGCGCGTTTATTAACCAATAGCAGCTCGATTATAATCTTTAGGTATATCGGGCTGAGGGAGTATAAATTATGAAGCCAGAGACGGGTAACGCTCAGTTTAATACAATCATCCACGGGTTAAACGTCGCACAATTCTACAGAATCTCTCGCGTCGTAAAGCTAGTTACAACAAATGTGAAATACTCGAATTAATAATGTGCGGCAAATAAGTGATTATAGTTACATTCGAAAATATAACAGTTTCAGTCGGGCGTGTATCAAGAGTAAATATGTGAAATTAATAACGTGTGACGGCAATAAAAGTGTAAAAACAAATTCTTTTATCAGTGTTATCTTTTAGTAACAACTCCTTTCCGTTTACACACCCTGTTTAAGAGATTTGCTCGACTGGGTAATAATAGCTAGCCGGAGGAGAAAGAACCCAAAATTCAAACTAGTAATACAATAACAGGCGCTCAGCAAATAAGATAACACGAACGATACCGCGACAATTTACATAATAATAGCTTTTTAAATATCAGAAATGTCACAATTCAACGAGAAATAAGGGTAACTTTGTATAGGAATATGACATTTTTAACCCTCTTTAAAATACACAACTTACATAAATGACTGTTTTCGTTTCAGTCCAGTTCCATTCTTTCCCGCGGTATGTTGTAATAATTTGTGAATGTGTCTGGTAACGCCAAGCAAGGCACCGTCGCCAGTTTCCTACTAGCGACTATGATAAGGTTGTTAATGGGATAAGTATACGCAGTAAGGCAGTAGAGCTCGTTTAGGGTTATTTGAGGGTAATCTATTTGAAAGCATGTGTAATTAGGCTGCGACCATAGTAATCTTGGGAAAGAAAATGAACTGAAGTATTATTCTGTAGGTAAGTTGGCAAGATTTCAACTGTCATTTTCTAGGACTAATCTTGATTCCTTACCTCGGGAGTGAAAAGTGACGTGAAGCAGGCCTTTATCTCATCACCATAAATGGGGGAGTGCCAAGTCTTTGTATTAAAGGAATCTGCCAAATTAAACCTAATGGACTGTATCTCCCGGCTTGAAAGTAATGCAGATGAGAGTTGATCATGAAATCCTTCCTATTATTATTATTATTATTATTATTATTATTATTATTATTATTATTGGAATTAATCCAAGATAAATTATCGCAGTGTACACCATGTATAGCAAGAACTGATTTATCTAACTTACTGTTAATGAAATTTCAACGTTTGTAAACGGGAAAAGAGTAATCTGAAATCTTAGACCTTAAGCACTGAATTTTTTGCTTTCTTTACAACATACATATGGTAGGTACAGGAAGTACTCGTACTGTATTCCGCCAGAAAATTATACATTCGGAATTTTGCCGTAAATATGCCGGTTGGTCATCTAAATTGAGGCTGTACAATATCTCCAAAACTAAGCGTTGTAGAAAGAAATGTCTTGAATAAAAGTTGCTTGATATTATGGGGGAAAATAAATGCTATTAGTGATGTTTTATTTGGAGGAGGTTGTAAAGAACATTTTAGGGTTAATTTAATTTGACCTTAATTGCATGTTCCCATTTTAAAACAATTAATTAATTCTACAATGACTGTCATAACGTCCTCCAAGCAAAACACGACTAATGCCATTTACTTTTCCCCATAATATCAAGCAACTTTTATTAAAAATATTTCTTTCTACAACCCTTAGTTTTGGAGATATTGTACAGTCTCAACTTAAATGGTCCATTCTGCATATGTTGAGAAATCCTTGACCAAAAAAAAACATTTTTATAAAATGTGTGTGTGTGTCTACATCATAACTCAAAACGAAATATTGGCATTTAATTTCTTCTCCCTAATTTAGGGCATGAAGATTTTCAAGAAAATCGCCTCATCCCAAATTAACCTTTACCTGGAAAATGTTCCCTTCTTTATTTACTCAAAACGATCTTGATTAAAATATCATTTGTTTGAGATACTTGCTTGACAGATAAGTTTAGTGTTTTCAATTTTCTGCGAAATGTCTATGAAGTCCTTTTCATAAATAAATCTCGTATAATTTTGTATAACTGGACCACCATAAATGAAACACAGAAACCTATTACACAAAACATTAGATCTCGTTAGATCTGTACCACTTTTTTTTTTATTCTCCAAAAATTCAATTTTTAATTGCTTGGTTACCATTGCCATACGAGGTATGGAATTTCAAAGCAAGCATATTACGACTGCTTTTTAAAGATTTGACTATCGCTTCAGCCTCCTATAACACAATGAAAGTTGTTATGTAACTATTTCTGCAAATATTTATCTTAATTAACACGAAATAAATAAAAAAATATCTAATGTGTTATATTCGCTTGAGCTCTACCCACCCTTGAACAAACTCTTCTTACTAAAGCTTATTCTTATATCTACTTTTTATTACTCGAGATAAACGTTTTGATTACAGATTTCAGTGTAGATATAAGAGCAATTCAGCAGGCTAAAACGATAGTTAAATCTTTAAAAAAACGGATCAATATGCACTGGCTTCAAAATTTCACTCTTTGGTTGACCAGGAGAACCAAATGAATGACAGTCAGCACTTGAAAAAAACTTTAAAAATTAGAAATTTCAAAACCCATTTCCAAAGACGATTATTTGAAGTCAATTATATGTTTTAACGAGATCTACATTTTGTGTGTAAAGGGACTTAGCTATCTCATACGGTTTACCAGTTAAAACAAATTAATTCACAACCAAAAGGATATTACAGAGTATTCCCAGAAAACTCCAGTTAAGCATGTTACTTTCAATACAGATGTCTTAAACATTTGGTGTTTTATCCAAAATCGTTAAAGAAATAAAAATAACTAAGGATTTTCCATGTATAAGTTAGTTTGGGGTAGGGAGATTTCTTGAAAATCTTCCTGTCGCATCCTTGGAAGATGGTGAACTTAAATACCAAGTTTGTTTCTAAGCGACATTTCTGTTTTATATACAGGGTTATTCAAAAAAAATAGATTTTAAATATTCACTTTTAATCAACGTCAATATATAGTCACACATACGTCACATCATTGAATAGAGGAAAGCTCAAAGTTTTAAGCCCCATCCATTAGTTCCGTTCAATGCCTACAGCGGCGCTGTGGTTTTTTACGAGATAATGGCGACGCCACAGGAAAAGTCGTTTGGTATCCTGCATTATGCAATGAGTGAATTCATTGCAGCGTGCATTTCGTTGTAAGTTCAACAACGAGCCGCCTCATCATAAAAATTTACAATTGATACAATAAATTCGTAGAAAATGGTTGCGTATGCAAACGGAAGATCACTGGTCGTCCTCGCATAATAAATGGTGCTCATTTTGAACACATAAAATAAATTTTTGAAGTGTTCTCTATTCAGTGATGTATCGCCATCTATTTCGTTTATTAGAAATAAATATTTAAAGTCTGTTCCTTCTTTTTGAATAACCCTGTATACCTATATAGTTTCTAATGTCCTTTAACAGGGTAGGTCACGTCGGACGGTGAATGAACGAAATGGTTGAAATGATGCTCAAATGGGCCTAGAGCTTACAGTTAGCCAACTTTCGTCTAGGGTAACTCGACCTAACGCTGATTCGAGCTTGGTACCTTTGAATATCAGACAGACATGCTAACCCCATACCATGGAAGGGGATGAGTGTGGTATTTATACCATATTTCGTTTTTTAGTTATGCTGTTCACACACATACACATATGCGCGCGCAAACCTTTCTCTAAAAAAAGGATTTTTATGTTCTAGAGGATGTCGAACTTCGGGTGGAATACAAATACTTTAGTTAATTGGTAGAGAAAATATTTTTGTGAAAATGGTTTGTACAAGAGACACAAAAATAGCTGATAGTGGATAGAGAAGGCCATGTAAATGTAATACATTATAATTGTACCTCTTTTAAACCTTATTTGAATAATCAAAACATACTGTATGCAAGAAGGCAGTATACCAATTAAGGCTCTACATTTGTCATGACGAAAAGGGGGTCATTACATAGGACTTCGCTCTGCCGCGTCCCCACTTGATTTCCATGTGAATCTTTTTGTGTTGCTATGTGGTCCATGCATATTCCTCTGACTCGGTTACTAAGCAATGTCGCCATGTGTGAAAATCATTTACTTGGTTACCTTAAGAGGTAATGCACACATTAGAGCTGTTTTGCAATTCCTATAATGTAGAATCCGGGGAACATTGTGCATTGCAACACCGCACACTTGCGAATATGGCAAGTGAAGTAAAGTCACTCTTAGCATAACAAATCTGGTAGATACCAACCAACCTAGCGTTGGCAACATCCTGCTATGATGGTCAAAACCGTGCATATTGCCCTTTCTACTACGGTTGTTATAATGGTTGCTTGGCAACATCGGTACGTGTTGAAAGGTATGTTGGCTTACCCTACATTGCACGAGTAACCTTTTAAACCCGAATGATGATTTACTTAATTTCGTTTACCGCACCCATGCCCTTTCTAAAATTATTCTACAGTGATCTAAAATTCAATTTAAATCATTTATTTTATCGCATTACTGTATTACATTTAAATTATTGTAACGTTTCACGAATTCTATTTTCGTAAATGAATATTATGGTAAAATGAATAAAAATGGCTAATGACCTTCATGCATAGCAGCGTTTATAAACCGAAATTCTACTTTCATTTATTCAGATCTTAAAATGCATATTTTCGGTGAACGCTGTTTATCGAATTTTTTAGTGGAATGCAATACTTCCTCTACTTACTATAGGTAGGATTAGGATTACCTACGAAGGGAACACCTAACATCTCGACCACACGTGATCTTTTGTGCATACACCCCCGGGAGGAACGGATGAGGTGATGATGGGCTGCAGGACCTGCCGACGCAGGCGACAGACGCGCAGAGATCCCTAATAGTAACAAGTTTGACCACCCAGCCGGAGAACCGTCAAGGCAGCCCTCCCAAGCCACCGGAAGGTGACTCACCGATTCCTTTCCAGCGGAGACCGGAGAAAGCTCGACCCAGCAGCGGAGACGCGAGTGGCCTCTATCTAAGGGGCCGAGAAGAAGTTCCAACACGCAGGCCATCTTTGCGATACACAGTCCCGGAGCCAACTTGTAGCATAAAAGAGGAAGATGAAATGAGAGGGAATGAGGGGAAGATAAATTCGAGGAAGACAATGAGACTTCCTAGCATTCGCATAGTAATCCGGGGAAACCCCCGAAAAAACCCATGGGTCAGGAATATCGGCCGCGGGAATCGAAACTACGATCTACTGAATGCGGGTCACAGACGCAATCGCCTGAGCCATCCCGCTCGGTACTTACTACTAACACGATTCTCCCGCTTTCCGTGCGGTTGTTCTAACCACTTAGGTACTGTGACAAATGCCATATTTTATTATACACAATTAATTATAATTCATTATTACTAATGAAATTAATTATACTTTTTACTGGCCTAACCGGTCTGGACTTGTTTTCAATCCTGGCTGTGACGTTAAATTTTTCAGTTGACTCTGTATTAAAAGCAAGCCCAGACCAGTTAGGCCTGTAAAAAATTTAATTAATTTCATTAGTACTAATGAATTATAATTAATTGTATATCATAAAAAACATTCCAACAAAGAAATCCATATACCCAGTAATAAAGTACTTGAGAATGCAAGTCGCTATTGAGATTGGTATTTCTAGTGAGATGCCTTGGTGGTTTCTCTGGCACCCACTTATACTCAATTGGGGAATTCTGTGTTCCATCAGCATCTTGTCACACTAGCTCAATGGTTGGAGTAACCGCATGAAAAGCGGGAGAACCGTGTCAAATTCCGGCTGTGACGTTGAATTTTTCAGTTGACTCTGTTTTAAAAATGGCGTTTGAGGCAGTATTTTTAACACTTAAATGATTTCAGTCTAATTATATAATATATAAATTCAATAACCGCCCGCCTTAAAGCAATATGTGTATGTAACAATATATAAAAAGTGTATATTACAGTCATTGTATATGTTTATATTATTGTTTATATGTGTAATAATCTTATGTAAATGTATTACGTAATTTAATAATGTAGGAGCTGTGAGAAATAGGTTAAAAGTTGTTAACAATGAGGTAACCTTGAGGCAATAATGAATTAGATGTCACTTGTGATTCTTGGAAGCAATAATGTAATTTTTATGACAGTTTATAAAATAGCCAATCAACAACCAGAAAAAGCTTTAGTTAAATGAAGGTATTCTATTGGACTAGGATTAGCCAATCAGAAACTAAAAAGGAGACAAATACAAATTTAGAAGTCAGTTGGTTGCAAACAGTGTTCCTAACCGTACGCGAGACACGTCCTCGAGAAGTATAATACGTATTCGTGTGAGACGAAAATAGTTTACGTGTTAAAAAGTGCAAGTAATTAATAAAAGAATCTCACAGCTCTGTATATCAGTGAAGTGTTATTTAAATCGTGTCAAGCCTTAATAAAAGGAGTGAAGTAAAATTATAATCTGTGTAAGCCTACATTCTTGTCGCACCACAACCCTGCCAAGATATCCATGTCTCTAAAATTAATACTGACGCAGCCGAGGCAAACATAAATATATAATATTTAAAGAAAGTAAAAAGTACAAAGCTAATTTTTTTTAACTTGGGGCGAAGACTACCGGGTACCATACGTGCGGTTACATCTACTTCAAGTTCGCTCCCCAACAGTTGAAATATAATACAACTCCTTCAATACAACCTACTTCAAATTGACGCCCAAAGCGTGGTGCAAACAACGTAAAGATACTATCTACTTCAAATTGGCTTTCCGTACGTGGGGCAGAAACTTATCTATTTCACGTTTGAAACTGAGGAGTAGGGGTAGGACTAGTTACGGAGGTGGACTTAGCACCTCGACCTACAATATCTCACGGGGTGCCCCTGGGTGAGAGGAGACAAAGGGCGGACGGACCAGGAGACATGACAGGGCAGAGGGCAGGATCCCTACCTTTTACAGATTAGATTGAATTTCCCCGGATGACAACTGGTGCAGTCGGTTCCCCTCTCCCTGTAGGCTTGCACATCCTACTGGGGGCCCTGGACTCGAGACAGCCCCCATTCCGGGGACGAAGGGTTACATATAGCATCCTTTTCCCCTGTCGTGCAACGCCGAGACTCCCACCAACATTTTCAACCCTGAAACAGACCAAGCAGAAGTAAAATAAGAAGGCAGGGAGCTTGAATGTAACTTTGATGGCTACGATAGCACAGAGAATGTCCAAGTTGGCTTAGATCAGATATATTCAATATTGAAACTCTTACAAGCAAGCATCCTACTTTTTTTTGTGAGATCTGGTTACATATTTGACGGATTTTTAGCGAGCCATGGTTACCTTTTCGCGAGCTCTGGTAATATATTCGAATTGTGTTACATATTTGCTGGCTTTTTAGCGAGACATGATTACCTTTAGCGAGATCTGGTTACATATTTGCTGGCTTTTTAGCGAGATATGATTACCTTTAGCGAGATCTGGTTACATATATGACGGCTCTTTAGCGAGCTATGGCTACATTTTAGCGAAATGTGGTTACATATTTGCTGGCTTTTTAGCGAGACATGCTTACCTTTTAGCGATCCCTGGAATAGTAGAGGCTTCAGAGTGTCTCTAGGATCTTAAGCTCGCTTACTGCTGTACTGCAGTACCCGCCGGCTAATGGTTTTCCGGTATTATAGCATGATTATAGATGATTAATAGTGAACTCTAATGCCCAATGAATTATTTCTTATTGGATGACGCCATCTTTTTCTCTGTTGTAAGCTTTTTGTTTATCCAACTCTCCATACATCAATGTGTATGTTGATTGTATACAAATACTCTTAACATTTAAATAAAATGACAGTTAAAATTACGCTTGTCTCTGTTCAGTGTTCGAATGTTTGCTTAATGTACTGTCAATCGTGATAATTCACAATAAAAGTAATTTTTTCATCACTGATTTAAGTTTTTTTATTTCCACATTCATTCCATTCCTATTCTCTCATAACATAATGAAATATGATATCATTCATCAGACTTGCAATCTCTGACGATGAATCTGATCTCATTTCCTCGTGAGTCCTTTTTTTGGCTCAAAATAAAAAAGCAATTAATATTATTTAAAACTTCTAAATATGATCTCGTGATTTTCGCAGTAAGTATTAAAATTACATTGTAATCACCTCTTGTTTTAAGTGTTTTGCATTGAAATGACTCATGGGAGATCTCAATTTGCTAGAATATTGCTTTGTGTGTGTGGGAGGGTGTCGTTTAAAGTGCGAAATAATTTCATATTGTAATTATAAATGTGAGATATGTAATTTTTCTATAAGTAAAGTTTGTGCTTCGTTCTGTTTTCAGGACTGCATATTATATTACAGTATAGGTTCTACCTATTGTAAAAAGTGTTCCAATAGAGCAAGTGAATGATTCTGATTTCAGTTAAAAAGAAAGCATGGGTTAGTTCAGGCATTCTAAGCAGATTGATCTATCGATGTTCATGTAATTTTCCCTTATATAGACCTGACCGACCGCGGTGTGCTATAGATTATTGAAAAATTCTTTTTGGCTCAATGTGCAACCAGTCTTGCGAAAATAAATAAATCAACATCAACCTGCATACGGCAGCAATGAGACCTCTATAGGTGAAAGAGTCCTTGTTAAGTATTTTTATGATTTAAAGTGGGAGCGGAGGTAAACTGGTGGTGACGGGTCAAATATTAATCCACGTCTTACCTGTCTGTTGTAAGGAGTGTAATGAATGACTTGTACTGATATATGTTGGAGCGATTCGATACCTGATAGAAGTGTTGTTTTGTGTGATGGTGTTGAATTCTCGGATATCGGTTGTGTTTGAAATGAAATTACTTCCTGTATTCTGATTGCAGGTGGTTTTATTTGAAATAAGCGTATTGTCGTGGCATTTGATAGTAATTGCGAGTATACCGATAGCGGTGGTGATGTTGCGAGTGAAAAAGGAGGTGAAATAGATAAATTTGATCGTTTATGTAACCCATCATTGGGTGTGAAATCAATGGATGATTGATCGCCTGAAAGGTATAATAATTGAATACATTAACAAATCTTTGCTATGCATGTATGTTAGAGCTAGTTAATAATTTTAGAATTCATTTTTTCAAACAAAATTTACAAAAATTCCTAACGTCTGTACTCTGTTGGGATGATGGGGTTAACATTTCTATATCGGCCATCTCGCACTTCTACTATCCTGAGTTTATGTCTCCCCTTAAATAATAATAATAATAATAAAACTATAAAAGATTATTCATTTGGAGATTGTAATGAATATCACTTACCTTTAAGGTGAATAAGTTTGATTAGCATATTTGAACCCCTGTTAGTTTTCTTTTAATTTCGAGATATACATCGAAAATTTATTGATTGTATCGGTGGTGCTGGTGTTGAAAGGGGCTAATGAGGTGAATAACTACCGATTGGACTAGTTACGCGTGTAACAACTTACTTGGCGAGGGGAACTATTTATATGATCACGTAGCAGAATTTTGCTGTTCTCCGGTGTAGCATGGGAGTAGTAATAGAATATATGTTCTAAAACAATTTGAATATATACCCATCAATCAATCCCATTTAACAGATCATTAACGAAACTTCCCCAACCCATGACTTTTCTAGACCACTTTACATAAATTCCCATTGTGTATCCCGTTGAAACCTCCTTACTGCACACTATATGGGTCCTCTACATCAATTTAAATAAATATCCTACTTATTAAACCCTTTGAAAAGTCGTTACCAGCCCCTACCCGCCCCCTATAGCAGTTTGAAGGAAGTTGGTAACCCAATTACCATATAAACGGCAACTGGTCCGCTTCCCATTCCTTTGGGACACTCCCACAGCCCACCTACACCTATGAGCTAAACAATCCTTTCAAAAGTCCTTTGTTTGCGGTCTGACAATTCTAGACCTGTATCAGCTTCCCCGCCCCATTCTTATTCATCTGAAAGACATGCTTATTTAAAAAATCCTTCTTCCAAAACCTTTAATCGTTTGCACTTAAAGTTTTTAACTTAAATTTTTTTACAATAATTATACGAATACTTGACTCTTGTATGTATGTGAATTCCCCTAGAGGTATTCCCATCCCCTAGGTGTTTTAAACCCACTTGGCACATTAACGGTTATTATCCTACCCTCGCACTCCCTTGGAACCCACCTGCAGCCCACTTGACATCTATGAGCTAAACAATCCTTTCTCAACTCTTTTGTTCACTGCCTGTGCAAGTCTGGACCTATAACAGCTCCCCAACCTATTCCTTTCCATCTGAACAGCTGCATAATTAATTACTCGTAAAAGAAACCAGCCCATCCAGAGTTCTTTCCAGACGCGTAATGTTCTACTACGTTATATGAATTCCTAACACCTGACAGCTAATCAATCCTTCCCCAAGTTCTATTGTTCTATAACTGAACAAGTCGCAACCTGTAATAGGTTCCCACTACATTCCTTTCATCTTGAACATCTGGAGGGGTGGTGATGTCATGGCTGAAACTAACACCCTAAAGTAAAAATTCCCCCTTTCATTCTAGAAATCAATGTTAGTAGGAAGAATACGTTCCTTCAAGCACATGAAGGAACTGACAATTCATTGGATTTAATTTCCAAAATATGTTTCAACAAGTGCTTTAACACTCCGCCCCCTTTGACGGCATTTGCTGACAGAAGCCAACCCCCTAAGTGCTTGTCACCTGTCAAGTTTGATGGACGAGGGGTTGACAGGAATTCTAACCCATGTTATCAATTTGAAAAAGACATACCTGCAACATTCCACTTGTACTTGGACCTTCACTAAGTGCATATTCATGCCAATCGGGAATGAACTGCTACGGAACTGCATCTGGGAGCAGAATTTTCTTAACCGGCAAACTTAACACTTCACTCTTCAAATCCCGTTTATAGTTACTAGGAAGAAAGTGCACTGAACATACACGTGAATTATCAGCGTTAAATTTGTCAGTACGCTTACAGCGAGACACCCACACGCGCTTTAATTGCTCATTTTTTTTTTTTGGAAATGTGTGATAATTCACACCAACCGTTTTAAAACCGTAATTACGGTATTGTGCTACAGCACAATACATTCTACTCTTAACGTTCTTACTCATTGCACACCGACTTAAACACTTCACCAAAGCAGAGAAAACTGAATCTATACTCAAGATTCTAGTTTAAATATGTGTGTGCAACTTATTTGTTGAAGTGCGGGGGGGTATATGACTGAGTGATAAGGAACAATGTACTTTCGTACATCTGTTATTAAGTTGTGAAGTTTCCGCCAACATAGCGAGATAAAGTAGGATAATTGTACTTGACTTTTAAAGCGAAGAGAAGCTCAGATTAATATCTGTTGCCTTTTACGCAGTTGAGCGGCATAATTATTTCAACGGAAATGCTGTTTGCTCTTACAGCCAAAGTTTAACAACCTTTTTCCGTTCACTGTGGTTCTGTAAAGGATTATATACCTGGAAAAGCTTGCCATTTTCAGGGAACAATACCTTTGGCCCGCATTACATCTGTTTTCATGTTATGAGTCGGCCTACCTGCCAAAAAGTAAGTTCTTTATATTCCTCAGGAATGCATATTAAACAGTATATTATTGTGAGCAGAAGCTATTTGAAGACCAAGTATCATATAAGCATGATCCAGATTCAGATGACATGCCATCTTTTAATTCGTGCAATAAAGGTATTGCTTAAGTGTACATAAATCCTTATCATGTGTCCCATATTAAGGAAAAAAATATATATATATATATATATAAGGTCATTTTGGTAGTTTCAAGTTTTCTATTTTGGATAATGTTTTTTTCGATATTACATCATTAATTTGTAATTTCTTTGTCCTTTGCCGCTTTATTTGGTAACTTCCTTGCATAAGTATAGAGTATATAAAGATTATTGGTTGGTCTGGAAAGAGTTGATTGTGGATGGAGAGATAGTTATTGTCAGGGAAACAGGTATAACTACTGTTATGAATTCATGTTCAAAATTAGGGATGAGGAGGTCAGTTTTCCCTTTTTTGCTTAATAAGTGCGTATTGCTCTTATTTATGTATGACATGGACTGTGAAATCCTCTTCATTTGCAATAAACATTGCATATTCTGAGTTCTCAAAAGAGTTAATGCTACACTTTTGTAAGACCTGTTTAAAAACACAATAAGTTAGAAAATTAATAGAAAATATATTTGTTCTATGTTCTTGTTTGGAGAATCTGAAAAGCAAAGAAAATAATGTTCTTACTTGTTTGAAGAATCTGAAAAGGAAAGTAAGAAAATTTTCTTTTCTTTTCAGATTCTTTGAACAAGAACATTTTCACTGCTCTTTTACTTATTTTTTCTTCTTTAATAGGAGTTATATCAATATATAAATTAATTTATAACTTTCTGTACACTAATTTTAGTAAATAAAATAAATCTCATTTTAGATAATTTTTTGTAATTACAAAGTCATTTTGAAACAAATGTAGTCATTTTAAAAAGAATTAGTCATCAAAATCCGCGCCCTGCTTATAAAACACCGCTCTGACATTTTCTCTCATGTATTTACGTTCATCTCCTCTGTATTTGCTCACATAATATTGATTTGTTTCGTAAAGCCTCCCCTGTCAGTTTGGTGTGAAATGTGTCCATGTTTTATACAAAATAACGAAAACTAAGATACGAGTAAGTTATTGCACCTTCCTTGCATAAATACTAAATAATATAGGCACGTAATTACAATTGGCAAGTTCCTTAGATCTACCTCCTTTTAAAAAGATCAGTGTAATATGTTTCAATGATCGCCAGTGCAATAGGCTAATACACCTCCTTTTAACAACACCCACTTTCCCGTGGGTGAAAGCATTACATTTGTGTGCTTTTAAGGGTATTGGTTGCGAGCGTATATTAAAGCATACAGGAAAGGTTGTTCTAAAATTAATATCTCCAAAATATTAAGGCTAGACGCATCCTTGTTCTTACTCTTTCAAGTAGGAAGGATCAAATGGGAACTATGTACAATTAATTATTCATTAATTAAAAAATTAAAACAACTTTATACTAGAAATAATTAAGAAACTAGGTTTATATAAGTACATTCTCAGCCTAAGTAATGAAGCCAAAATATCCAGATTCTGAACACATCATTCGAATGTACACTACTCTGTAAATTCGGTTTATTTGAAAATTGGAGGATATTTGCAAGACTTGCTGTGCAGATAACTGTTTTTCAGCATGTGTCCATTATCTACTTCAAGTAGTGGAATGTTATGTGAATTTAATTCATTTTGTGGAGTTACTCTCTTCTGCCAAAATAGTTATATTAATAAAATTCTTTTTAAAAAAATTATTTTAAATATGCATGTCGATTATTCATGCTTTTACCTAGACGCGAAAAAAAAGTCTCGGAAAACATGCACATATATCAAGTTTTCAGCTATCATGACTTTTAAAACTGCTATGTTTAAGTCATATTACATAATAGCATGATCAACATACAGTTTCTCTCATTAAGCTGCGATTTTCACAATCCATAAACAAACAATACAATTTAATTTCGAATCAAAGTTTAAGACCCGATAGCGTATAACGTTGAACTTTATATAGCGTATAACGTATTTTATTTTCGTTGCTAAAATTGGCCGAATAATGTGTTATTGGTTTTCTTTAACATAATATAATTAAAGTCAAGCAATAGCATAAACTAAGAAAATGGTTTTAAAGCTTACAACTTAGAGCTTCTGAACAACTTTAATATAACAAATATCTGCTTTATATCTACATATCTCTCTTTCTTTGAATAACATATATGCTGTAAGTCATCCCTCAAGACCAAATTTCATATATCGACAGCGTTTTAGTGAATATTTCAAGGAGAAATGAAATTGGCGCCAGTTGGGTATTTAGCTGTAAAAAGACACGTTTGTGTTTATTATTTCCAAGACTAAGTCTAGTTATAGATGCGATTTTGTTTCAAGTAGTATAGGGTCGAAACAGATCGTATAACGAGAATATTATACGAACTTTCATGCCAAAAAGTACGGTGCAGAATACTGGCTAGCTAAAACTTCACTCTTGATGACGTCATGCAGCAGGCGGACCGAAAGCAGTACAAGCGAAAACGGTGCGGGAAGAGACCCCCCTGCAGTCTGCATTGAAACAAAGCTCTGGTCAACGACACCTGCCGTCAGCTGGAGGAAACTGGTGTTGTGTGCTTGACCCATGGTATGTACCGAGTTGGAGTACATCTCGTGTTAAAAATCATGCTCATACTATTGCGCTTATAGAATAGAGAGTAAACCGCGAGTTTTTCGTTTCTTGTATGTGTATTTCTTCAATTGTGAAAATTTGAGCTTGCTTTGAAACACTTGGTTACTTACTACCAAAGCAAATGTAGGTTAAGATTTGCGCGGGTTCTGGGAGGAAGGTATGTACACAGGCAGTGTACATCCGAGAGGTCACGAGATGGATAACAGCTACAATAACAAACAATACATTGTTTCAGTGTGGTTGTGACAACGAAAATGGAAACAAACTGGAAGCTAAGAAACCTTCAGTCATTACATTTCTGAAAAGGAAGATGTAATTAAAACAGGTCCTTCAAAGCCCGCTCTCAATATTACAACTAAAATTAAAAAAATGTGTAAAGCATTTCAACATCAAAGTTTATGAAAGTGAGTCATGGCTGTGCGGTTGTAAACACTTAAACAAACTGTTTTATTGGTCATGTCTTTTTTTTTAAATGAAATGGGCATCTCGAATTCCATCGGTTATGAAGATTTAAGTAACATTTATAAGGGAACCAAAAAAACACAGCTTGTAATCATGTAATATGTGAAAAACAACTAAAAATCTTCGGGATACGATTTTCGTTGAATAGTTAGTATAAGCTCTCAGTTGAACAGCGTAACAGTGAAGTGAAAAAGAATAGAGGTTTACTTTCTACAGGCCGTATGCTTTTTAGGAAAACAAGCACTTACTCTTCGTGGTCACAATAAGAAAGAAGGATACTTGAACTGTGGTAACTATATTGAGTATTTAAATGGATTACCAGTATATGATACCTCTCTGAAAGAACATTGGAAAATCGACTGGTTTTCGTGCAACTTCACCTGATATTGAAAATGACTTAACTTCAAGTGAGAGTGCCGTCATGACGTGTGAAATTAAGGAAATTTCTGTTACCTTGTTTGTTTCACTGATATTAGATGAAACTCCTGACATAAATAATAAACAGCAACTCTCTTCCGTTTTACGATACATAACTGTTGCCGGAAATGTTGGAGAGGTTTATTTGCTTTACAGATAGAAAAAGATTTTCTCTTGAATCATGCTGTCTGTATTATTAACTTTTATTGTTCAAGTAAACATAATAACATCATGATCCTAAATTATGTTATTAAACTACCTTCCAGTATACCAAGCGGGCGTTAATGAATTTACTAGGCAATAATTTTAAATTGTATAATGAATATCTTGTTTACACTACATATTGTCTAGCCGAGATTAAATATGCTGATATGGACAATTCTGTTTAGTTTGGGTCACATTTTAACGAATATTACAATATACGTTGAATTGCATACCCGAGTCTGATAATCAGGCTACGCCACTGGTTCAAACACACAGTTTTGTTCATATACTGTTTTTGTGTAGTGAACCATTTCCGAGATATCCCTTGTTACTTATTTGAATTTTACAATACTTATACTTTTTCCCCAATGGGAATTCGTTGTTCGTTTTTTTATGTCCTGGACATAAGAATGAATGGAATGCAGCTCCTAAAAGATTTGACTATCGCTTAATTGCTTTCCATATTCCCCTTACACCTACAAGAAAATTAGCAATAAAATAATTTCTGCACATGTTTATCTGGATTAACATGAAGTCGATGGAGAATAAGCGTTTGTAAAAGTTTGTGTACAAGAGTAGAGAAAGTCATGTGAGTGCAATACAATTAATTTTTTTGATTCAGGGGGCCTCCGGCTAAATCTCGGTATCGAATTTTTGGTTGGAATGCAATACCTTCTATGCTTGCTGTGTATGTGGTAGAGTAAGTAATAACCATCTACACGCAGTCAAGTAAACAATATGAATGATTGCTTGCATGGATATCATGAACCCCTCAATGATCGATACCTATACCACTATATGGTTAAGGAATATACAATAGAACTAATGAAAATAAAATGTAACAGAAAAGTGAGCTCCCCAAATTAAACTGCTCATCCGTTCGCTGTTGAAGATTAGTAGACCTTGTTGCACAGTTTTTCTGTAAGAGCAAACTCATAACACCTTGTACTATCGGATAATAGTAATTTTAAGCTATTTAGAATTACATTACATATTAATTAGCAATGGTTGTAAAGATTCATTTCTTGTTACATTAATATTATGTATGCTTACAATTCTGGCAAAGTATTCTTGGTTTTTAACATAGAAACACATGAGCGAAAGGATTTACTAGCAAGGATATTTTAAAATGTTCAGGATTTGACATTGGCTTTTACATCTATTATTATCCCCGCACAGTATTTGGAGGGCTTTCTTTTGTAGTACAATGACTTGTTTACTTATAACAGGATGTTCACAAAAAATCAAACATAATTCATTAGAAAATAAGAATAAGCGTTGTAAACTCCCTTTGTATAGTGTGAGCAAAAAAGATTACAGCGATGTGTTTATTGCCCGTGTTAGTTTTGGGATAGTGATAAACTTTCCAGTTGTGATGTATATCGACCTAGAAGCCAAACTTGATATCCGAGGGTTTATTTGGAAGTGTCTTACTGCAACTTTAAATTTTAGGAACTTTTTATAGATTTTATGTCATTTGTTTCCTCAACGTTCGGAATAATTTATTAGCCCTAAATCCTTTGTATAAAGTAGGTATTAAATATTAAGGTATTTATGAGTAACAACTTATGAAAATTATTTTTCTTTATTTATTTTGTTGTTTTTTGAAACATGTTAATTCCATACATAAGCATAGTCACGTATGGTCATCGCAGCCTTCGGATCCCCAAGCGGCGACCTTTGTGCAGTAGCCAAACACTTGTTCCCTACCCTCCCTAACCGCAAGCACCATAAAATCTTAGTGACATCCATGTGCATATGCGCGTTGTTGCCAAAATTAAAAATAGTATTTAAAAGCAAAACTTTGCAGGTGATTTCCACATGTACAGAATACAATCATGCAGTTTGTCTGCTTGCTTTACACACAAAATAACTATGTAAATAACTATGAATCGCATAGTAATTACATTTAAGTTGCAAACGCTTTAAAATATAACTGAACTAATGAATGATCTGAACTAATATACTGCGCTACAAGAATAGAAATGCATGTTAACATATCCGAGAGAAACTTAGAAACATGTTCCGAATAAACTATACATTGTTGGACTATCATTAAATAATTAAAATACATAAATATTAATTTATTTTGAAAGGAACTCTTACTCCCAAATCAAAGCATCATTTTTGATTATGCTGTGCGCGGAGCTATGGTAAAAAGTTTTTTATCACTTGTATCACAACAATGTTTTATTAATATAAAGCTAATACAAGAAGTTGTGTATTGTTTAAGGTGTAAGATTTATAAGCATGACATCTTCTGTTTACTTAAATGAATAGCTTTATTATAAAATGCAGGATAATTAAAAATACGAAGGCAAAAGAAAGAAAATAAAAAAAAATCTTATGTATTATATTCACAAGATTATCTCTACTCACTCTTCTACAAACTACTTTCACAAAAGCTTATTCTATCTACTTCTTAAATAATAAGATAAAATTTCATTGCACATATCGTTGTAAATATAAGGATACATAGGCTAAAGCGATAGTCAGATTTTTAAAATACAGATGACTATATGATGACTTTGAAATTCCATGCTCTTAGCATGACCACGAGGAAAATACAAACAGAGACTTCCAACTTGTATTTCAAAATTCAAACCAACAACAAAAAATTTCTCGGAAATGGTTAACACAATTTGACCTAAAATTTGTCCTTTACCGAGATTGCATTTTACGCAGAGTAAGATTTTGTCTCTCTCTTAGAATTTACCAGTAATACAACAAGTTGAGAACGAGGAAAATTTTACAAGTTATTCCCAGAATATAAAATTCATGATACAAATTTTATTTTTCCTGCAAATATCTTAAACTTGCGGTATTTTACTAAAAATCGTTAAGCTGTTTTTGAGAAATTCAAAACAATAACAAACATTTTTCCACATAAAAGGTTCTTTTCTACATGTTCTTGAACATTACACATAAAAATCTGGCTTTGCTTATTCAGTTTTTGTAGCCCTTTTCTTCGTGGTCTTGGCATTACTGATATTCGGCAGAGGGTCACTTGCTGGTGCGACCGGAGGGGCATCAACTTGGTTCGTTTCCCAAGGTCTCCACATCTTAATTAAACTATTAAACGCTAATAACTATTAAACACTGCTAAACTTACAAAACTGCACTAAGTAAAACACTATATAACTTCTCTGAAGAAGTAATATAGAAGCTTAGCTGAACATGGAAGAAAAGCACGAGCGAACAGTCACAGCTGCCAAAACCGAAGAAACAGCAGAAATGACATTGCAACAACGCTTTGCTTTGGTGGAGCTGGAGAAAGGACCACGTGTTGTGTTTAAGGGATGGGAAGACCCTACTAATCGTTTACTGATGGGTTTATGGTCAGGCTTCAAAGCTTTCCGTTCGCTTTGAAGCCGGTTGGGGAAAGGATGCCCGCGACTAGTTTATATTAAAGTTTTTGTGCAGTATAATGGCACTCAATAAAAATACACATCTATATAACATTATTACATTGCGTAAATATAGCTAAAATATAATAGTTTTAAACAATTATTAAAATGTTGCAATAACAATCTACACTTGAATAAAACCCTTTCACCTTGTAAATAACCATTTATTAATTAAATATTTTAAACTTGTATGTAAATTATTTCCATTAAGAACTTTTAGCTGTTCTAGAATTGCATTAAAATAAATTGTACCGTTTACATAAAGAGTATTTTGTAACTCGTAATCTCCTACTCAGAAAACAAAATTCTTCGTGTTATAATTGTGAACCTCTGAAGTTTTGATCATAACTTTAGTGTTCTTTTAATCAACATTACTAGTTGAAAAAATATACATAGTATAAATAGTAAATATCTTATAATCAATGAATAAATGTTTACATGAATTTCTGGTTTCACTTTTGCTAAACTTCTTAGATTTGTCTTGAAGTACACATACCCTATCCGTATGGATTCAGTAGGTACTACCCCACAAAAGTAGGCCATAGGAAAGGTAAGAGTAAATTAAACGTAATGTATTTTAATTAGCATGCCAAATTCAAGATAAGTGACAAATCTCATAATAAAAGTAAATTGGAAGACGATATTTATACAAAAAGTCAATATCTTTTTCCACAAAAGCTTGTCATCCATGTAAAGTTCCAACATTTTACAATACCTTAACACTAATTTGATTATTATTTATTGTAAAAAGTTTCCTTTGGACCGCAGAGACTGGAGCAAACTAATTGGTTTTTGTCCAGATTTACCTTCAGGTTGTTTAGTGGTATTTCCCATAGAGGAGTTCATAACAGCACACTGTGTTGATTTATAAGTATATAATTAGTACTATGTAAACATGTGTACAGGTAGTTGTTGTTAACTGACAAATTCTACTTTCCCAAGTCCTTGTGAGTACTCCACGGATTTAGAGAATACTCCTCCAACTAAAGTAAACTAATTTTATCAGCTATTGCTGAAAAAGAGCACTGATAGATAATTTTAATGCATATAAATGAAATCTACATATATAATAATATAAAACATGTTAAGACAAAACTTAACATTCTGTGACACAAATTTTCACGCCTTCCTTAATTCATAGAAACCTAAAACTAAATTGAAAATCAATCTACGTAATAGCTGCGCAACTGCTTTACTTTTGTGTCTTTTCCTAAGACGATATATATTTTACTTATTTATTTATGTATTAAGGTAATAAGTATATACAAACTAGCTGGCCTGAACCCCAGAGATGAACACACAGATTTGCACCTTTTTCTCGTAACAAAAAGCAAAAATAGAATACATTAAATGTGTATAATATCCATAGACGTGGCCAGTTTGTCGTGCACAAGGCTTGGAATCAGCATTCACAGTACCACATCTATGAGACTCGTCTAAAAACAGCACAGGCCTGTCGTGTTTAAACATTTCTAGAGAGAAAATCCTAATATAAACAAGCCACAGATATAATTTCACACATGAGCTGCTGGCGTATTACTGTAGTTTGTCATATCCCTGCAGATGTGTCAGTTTCATTGATTATGCAAATATGTCATGCGGAATACCTCTGTTACGTTTTTATGCACACGTATACCTAACGTGTATTTTATTTCATACACGAGATAGGTTAGGTTTGGTGTTCATTAATGTGCATATCTCTGCAGATGAGCGATTATATGGTTCATAAACCTATACATTTCATGCAGAAATGGAAGACTTGTCAAAATGTCAGTTTTCTCCTTAAAATATAACGAACATACAATACAGATTAAGCTGCAGATGATCAGCTGAGATGCATAATTCATATTTTGTGTAACAAATCCTGCATCATTGAATTCATGCATGTGATCCAAGATCTGAAAACCCCTAAATATTGGCTAATCGTAAATATCAATATTCAAACAAAATACGGTACCTATGTTTAGAAAATTCTTCGGCTTATTATTTGCTACAGCTTTCTAGATTCTTTGAATGAATAAGTGAAATATTCTTCCTATTTGTGCTCGTATTTTATAACATAATATGTGTTTTAAGATATGTTTTACATTTTAGATCCTTTTTTTGGACTTTGCGGTATATTTGTCTCCTCACGTACACGCAAAATATATTCTTAAACTGTTTTCTCTGGTTGGCTAAATTTAAACATACTGTTATTTGATTGGTTAGTGAAAGCTGTTTGCAACGGCAAGTTATTTCTGCGGGCCGGCTTAGCTAATGAACCTCGAAGAGTGAGGTTACGTGTTGTTTACGTACTTGCTTTGTTAAGTGTTGGATAATGGAACCGTTCTCCTCTCTCTGCTGCTGGCGATGAGAATGAATTCTATCAACGAGGAAGCTGCTGGTGCTTTCGACATCCTGAGGACGCTATCCGCGGAAATTAGCTTCATCATTCTGAGGTATGTGTACATTAGTGTATCACAGAAAGTATGGAAATATCATCTCAACATTATTTACATATCTGAAGTACTATTTATCCTCTTTACAATTCAAATATTCAGATGTTTCGGAGTTGCTTTATAAAACATTAATTTTAGTTACGATTACCGAAAACCGTAATATTACATTGAACAGATTTTATAGTGGAATATTTTGATGTAAAACGCAATTCTAAATCAATTTCGCTTTTTGTAATTTTCTGAAAGTGTACTCGTATAACATTTTTGTCAGTAAAGCTATTTAAAGACAGATATGCCTAAGTAAAGGAGATCTCCATAATGGGGAGAAAACGCAGTAACAACTTTCAAACATGTAATTTGGGTGTTAATGGTTACAGTAAAAATTAGCCAAATGTCCATAATTATTGCTATAATGCTGCCCTCCTAAAATGTTGAAGTAAACTGTTTTCATCCTAATGGAATTGTAATTTTACTGAAGATAGTACATGAGTTAGAAGAAGGACAAAACATTTCTGGTGAAGTAATATTAGCCGTTTTTATTTGAAATTTTAAACGTTTTAACATCCTATGAACACTGCTAAATAGCAATAAGAATGAAATAATTATTTATGTCTACATATTTACGTTATATTAATTTTTAATGTATTCTAATGTTATTGGAATACTCGTTATTTATGGATCCATTATAACTAATATCTTGGTTATGGTGAATAATGCATCCTGCTTCTCTATATATATACTTATTAAAGTTGGACATCAGCACTCAGTTTTTCCTAAAAGATATAGTCTATTCGTCCCTGTTTGTTTACTTTTCTCATTATCTCTCATTAAATTTTCTTGCTTTGCTTTAATGACTTTCCGTCACTTTTCATATCTTCCCTAAATAGTTACCGAATTGTTCCACAAATTATTTTCTACCAATTCCAAAAAGTTTTAATGTAAAAATCTGTCTAGTAATAAGTAATGAATAAACATAAATTCATCCAATACAGTATTAGGAAAACTATTGTATTTCGTAAAACGCTATATACCTCTAATATGTATACCAGATTTAAAAGTATGTATTTAACCCCATTATTTATGTCCAAATAAAGGCATTCATTCTATTCTGTAATATTCATTTATATAAAACTCTGTACTGCTTCACTACGGTACATGGATAAGACTTTGCAGCTCAGCTCATTTCGTTAATTCGTTAACTCCTTTTACATCTACTGGAAGAAGAATCTTAAAGCCTACACGCTGCATTAGACTTAATATTAGACAGTATGCTTTAAACACTCTTATATTGTATGATGTTTTTATCCCAGAGTTTCACATGTAGCCATAAATCATGTTGCGTGTAGGTGGTTTATTCGTATTACTACATGCTATTGATTATAATCTAGCAGCGTCCCAGAAGTTGCATGCAGAATTTCGGATATCAGTTAACCATTTTATAGAGTGATAAGAACTTATCGTTACAAGCTGTGCATTAGCTACTACATATTTCATACAGTTCAGAGCTAAAAATATACGGGTCTCTAAATGAAATATTAATACTGTTGTTACACCATTAGTGACAAATATGCGGTAGTATGAGAGAAAAGAGTTTTCTAAGCCTGTACGGGAAATAAAACAGCATGAGGCAGGAAAAAATATATTGTATTTTATTAACCAAAGCCACCAAAGTACTGTCAAATGTTTAACCGTTTAGAGCATTTTCTTATTTCCTTTCAAGACTAAACTATTGTGTCGCGGTTTCTTTCGTGTTATCTTATTTGCTGAGCGCCTGTTATTGTTTTACTATTTTGAATTTTGAGTTCTTTGTCCTCCGGCTAGCTATTATTACTCAGTCGAGCAAATCTCTTGAACAGGGTGTGTAAACGGAAAGGAGTTGTTACTAAAAGATAACACTGATAAAAGAATTGTTTTTACACTTTTATTGCCGTCACACTTTATTCATTTCACATAATTACTCTTGATGCACGCCCGACTGAAACTGTTATATTTTCAAATCTAACTATAATCACTTATTTGCCGCACATTATTAATTCGCGTATTTCACATTTTATAACTAGCTTTACGACGCGAGAGATTCTGTAGAATTGCACGACGTGTAACCCGTGAATGGTTCTGTTGGACTGCGCGACGTGTAACCCGTGAATGATTCTGTTGGACTGCGCGACGTGTAACCCGTGAATGATTCTGTTGGACTGCGCGACGTGTAATCCGTGGATGATTCTGTTGAACTGGGCGATACTTTTTTTTTTCGAGTGGAGGAGAAAATGATTTAATCACTTACCCCAGCCCCGATGGGAGTCGAGACTGAGAGTGTGGGACTCACCAAAAGTCGGCATACCCACTAAAAACTCCTCCACCGGAATGGAAAAAGTGAAGAAGGAAAACGAAAGGAAGTCAGGTGTGATACTGTGGCTGTACCGCTATTGCACCAGCGCAGTCATGGGTACGGGTATATTGGCCGGCCACGAGGGCCTAAGCCAGGTGAAGAGATGGTGCCAGGACGCAAGCATGACCGAGGCCCTACTTGCGCCCTTGGAAATTTGGGAGTGAAAGGTGAAGGAAAGTTAAGGGTGTGTCTATGGCAGCAGTTCCCAGCTTGCTGCCGTGGAGAGTGAGGTGTAGCATTCAATGGTTCCTCGGGTTCCTGGCGCGGCCTCTGTGTGTCGCGCTCGGCAAGTCCATCGGATGAGGTGGATGAAGTACACGGATCTCGTCACAGAGATACAGTGTGTTCCTCGTTATGAAACCCTTGGTATCGTTTAGGAGCTCTCGAAACCCCGCAATTGAGGCTTCAATGGCTCCCAGTCGCGTGGGTCGGTCGTCGCTCTCGGTGTCATCTGGTTCGACGAGGTGGCCCTCGATGCGTGCCAGCTTGCGCTGAACCGATGCGAGGATCCCGTCGTCCCCCTGGAGTTGTGAGATCTGTCTCGAGAATGAGAGGATTGCCCTGGCCGAGGTCCGCTGCTTGGCCTCCACGGCCGCTAGGCGCGTGTTGGTTGCACAGCGTAACTCAGCTATGCAAGCGGTGAAGTCTTGGAGAGAAGCCTACAGTGCAGACAGCGTGTCTTGTAGTTCTGGATGAAGTGGTTGCGATGTTCCCCTTACACGGGGCGTCGTCGGCGTAGGCTTTTGGTTTGTCGTCGGCGGAGGCGGTCTAGTGGTCGTCGCTAGCGCAGCTAACGGCTTGCTCCGGGGGTACAGGGGGCACTGAGCCTGCCCCGTGAAGTGCGTGTGCCCGGAGCAAGTGACGCAGAACTTGCGTCGTCGGCGGAGGTCGTGGGCGATGCAGTTTGCCGTGAGACAACCTGCTCCACAGTAGTGGCACCGAGGTGCCGCGTTGCATGCCAGCGCTGTGTGACCGTAGCCACAACAGCGGCGGCAGGGTACCGGACGTTCACTCCTGCTTGCCTCGACACGCAAACACTGCCCCAGAAGAGGCAGGCTTGATCGCAAGGCCGCCTGAGCGTCCGAGGCGGAACCCAGGTGGAGGCGTACCAGCGGTGTTGGCCCTCTGGTTGAGGTAATTCGGGATGCCCGAATAGCAGAGCACCAGTGGTGCCTTGTAGCATCCAGCACAAAGTGCACTGGAAGATCTCTCGGCACTCCACAGATGACAACGCTGTGGCGGCCATCTGAAGGAGGGTGCGTCAGCGGCGATAGTGGACTCAGCAGAGGCGGTAAGCCGGCGGCAGTCTGTGGCGTAGTACAGCCCTGTGTAGGAGAAACAGGGCTGGTGGCATCCTCCGGTGGCGCAGTAATGCGAACGGGTGATGCAGCGGCCGAACCGTAGCTGGGCCCGGGCAGCGGTGGTGGCGAGGCAGACTTTCCGGAAGATGCCGGTGAAGCTGCCGGCGAAACGGCGGAGTCCGCGGCCGGAGCCGGGGAAGCAGCGGTGGGTCCATCGGCGGCACGACGCTTTCTCCTCTTCCCCATATCGATGATCTCGGCGAAGCGTAAAGATGTTTCCTCGGCGGAGTCTCGAAGCGAAGTCCCACCGCGATACTTGTCTCTGACTTCATAATTTATACTCCCTCACCCCGGTATGTCTAAATATTATAATAGAGCTGCTATTGGTTAATAAAGCGCGCCAACATTAGCGTCTATTTTTATATCCAATCAACATTACGAACACATATGCTCTAGGGAAAATATTCCCTCCATTTCTAAAGAAAAGCGCGCTACTCTGACGTCATTTTTTTCTCTTGTAATTGATAAACAACTCACCCCCTCGCTACATTGTTACCCGCTCCTATTGTCAGTTTCAGTGAGGCCGTGTAAACTTATTTCCTAACACTGCTTATAATTAACAAACATCTCAAATCATTGTAATACAATAATGCTAATTTACACTACGAACACTCTGGCGTTTACAGTGTTGTGATATAAAGTACTGTCTCAATTGGAAATAATTTGACAAGAAAAGTTGTGCAGTGACAACTCTTGGAAAGTCTTAAACACTGAAACTGACAACAATTTGATCATGTACAAGGAGCTTTAGTTCCACAGGAAAAATACTGCAATTGGTTTAATAAACGACATCTCTCGGGCAATTCAAGTCTGCCATGTAGCCATCGTAGTAAGCATGGAAGCTTCTGAAGTATGAATTAACAGTATAAATAATACGTTGCACTGTTTCAATCGTTCAACATAGCCTACCATGGAATTTGTGAAATATAGCTGAAAGCTATAAATAGCCCATTAAACTATTCGTGTGGTGTAGATAAATAAGTGCATCTGTTGCTCCCAACATAGAGTTTGGTATCTAGCATCTTTTTACAAGCATTCCTCCGAGGGTTCTCCCGTAACTGCACCTAGATTAAAAGAAAATAGATTATGATACAAGTGGTAAAACTAGGTTTTTATTTTGCGAATAGGAATGTTTGCGAAACGAAAGACGTAGGCCGAGTTTCGCATTCCTATTAACAAAATAAAACCACTTTTAAACGTGTGGCATATATTATTTTTAGACAGCACTCGAATTTGTAATATATCAATAATATTATATTGATTCCTGAAACTAAGATCACGGTAAGAACGCGATTTTTGAAACAAGAAAAATTACGTTAAAAAAGCAGATATTTGTTTTGTCGATTCGCTAGCAGTCCTTTTCAGTGAAATTATTTACAACGTGTTTTGCCTTATACAGCCAATGAAGCGATTAAATGCTATATCATATTGCTTTCTGAATTTTTTGGGGGTAAGTGCTTCTAATGCTATTCTTTCTGCTGCTTCTGGAGTTTCGTAACCGAGCGGGATGGCTCAGGCGGTAACGTCTAATCGAACCTATAGAAACTAAATAAAAACAGTAGTAAAAAATTACTGTTATAAAAGCGTACCGTATTATTCATATTTTTTGAGGATCTCACTGTATTCAGAAGTGTCTTGCTTTTAAGAACCGTGCTGTAGAAATCTTCACATGTTATTTTCAAATTCATCTGAACACAAATCTCGGCTTTCACAAGTTCCGTTGGCATTCTGTTTCTAGCATCCGACCATAATGCATTCATTACACTAAACACTCGTTCAACGTGCGCGTTACTGACAGGAATTGTGAGGACATACTGCATCGTTTTAAACAGATTTGGTGCACTTTTTCGAAAAACTCACTCTACATTTTACAATTATTATCCTTCCTAGCAAGATTTGATACTACCGATTTCAAAACAGTAAACTCGTGATATAGTTCGTTTCCATCGAAACTAATTTTCAACTTCTTTCCCACTTCGGGCAAGTCATTAAATGAAAATAGTTTTGGTTGACACAAATCTAACACGGACACAGTTTTATACACATTATCATTCCCAGTAAAGTTGTGCCATTTATTAAGATAGTTTAATAATCTGTCGTAAACAAGTGTGCACTCTTTTACTAGAATATTCTTTTCTTCTTCTGTAAGATGTTCTAAACACATGTTGACTTCAAACCCCTAAAACCTATCCTCCTTACGACCCTCTATTTGTTTCTTCACTTCCAACATAATCTCGTGAACATCTGTAGAAAGTGTCCTCTTTTTCCAAAAGTCTAATTGCTTTAGAAAATACGGGTAGAGTTGCATTTGAAAAATACAGAAAACACTCTGGTAGTGTTAGTGAATACTCGTTTATTTCATCTTGTTGTGAACTAATACATTTTCAAATTAGGGGGTGCGTTTTTTCATCGCCCCGTGCTACATAATACATCTTTAAAACTCGCCACATCTTAACAAGACGCTCCACAGCTGACTGCAAAGACAACCATCGCACAATAATGTGTCGCAATATTTCACTATAGTCATGCTGAGCAAATTCGCAAAATGGTTTAGTTCCTCGGAATTTTTTTATGATAAAGAAAAGTCTGAATAAATTTTAAGAACTAGACTTTCTACATCATATTTTAGCAGCTTGAAACAAAATGTAGCATAATTATGTAATACATGGCAACAACAATTGGCTTTGATTAAGTTTGCGTTTTCTTCTTTTAATCTAGTAAGGGCAGAATTATGTTTACCGAAATCAACTGAAGCATTGTGGGCTGAATAAGAAACTACATTGTTTAGTGTTAAACCATTTTCCAATAAAATAGATTTTAGTTTATTTGAAATGGCTTCTGCAGATTCGTTTACATCTTCATAGAAATCAAAACTTCGTTACATTTTCCTTTATCTTTGGAAAAGTACGTTACAAGTATCTGGTGATGTTTTTATTGCCCTTATTTGAAGCGTCTGAACGTAATGAAAATTGAACACTTTGTTTTAATTCGCTTAGTAGCTTCTCTTTAGCACAAGGCAGAAGCACATTTTTTACTAAGGCCTCGCTTTTAGTTCGGCCGCATCTTACTTTCGTTGTTACGGAAGAGTGGATATCATTTATTGCCACAATCTTGAGAATTGTAAGAATGATGGCGTTTCACACCATGATAAGTCAAAGTTAATTCGTTGCAATGAGTTTTTCATCTTCTGCAGAAAATTGTTTTGGTAAGAATTTAAGAAGAGATTGATTCTGCTTTTGTGTGATAATATTCGCTTTGTGTCTTTCTGATTGTAAATGTTTATTCACGGCCTTCATGCCGTCATATATAACAGTAAATGAGATACTGCATATTCTGCACTTACACATGCACTCGTCACCATCAACTTTTTGTAACCACTCTTTATAATTTTCGTCCTGCAACCATTCTTCACGGAACGAACTTACATATCCCTCTTCATTTCACTGTTATTACTCACTATCACAGAACAACAAACTATTCCGAATTATGAAAAGTAGTGGTAGTCTATCCGCTCACGATCCGACCGTTCCAATAATTGCCGGTAAACTGCCAACTGACTAGCGACAATGAACGAGCGAACACAAATAATTGACGTTGCTCGGCTTGCCAGTGTTTCTTTAATAATGTGAGCCGAATACTACAGACGCAACAATGAAAAGTTGCCAGAATAAGAATAGAGACATAGCGTTTTGTTACAATTAGAAATTAGCATTCGAACCAGACTATTCAAAATAACTAATGACTAAGGTGACATTCAAGCCCGTAGATTAAAGTCATTGGCCCGTATACCCTGAGAATTCATTCCAAACCCGGGCACTCCGGGCGGCGCCCGGGGATCTGGCAACCCTAACTACAGGTTAAGACACAACAGAAAACAAACGCGACCCAAGCTATCCGAGCAACAATTCTGCAACAGTGGCTAACCATATTCATTGTCGTATAAAGGTGGGTACTTTTCAAAGAATTTGTTAAAAGTATTTAACACAATGGTCTTCTTTCCATTTCCCGCGTATATGTTTTCCACAGTGGCAAAGGATTCTCAGTCGGAAACGAACTACAGCGCCTGCGCGTAGCCTCTTAAACCCTCCGATATAACGGTTCATGTAGTTATAGGTGAATCTGAACAAACACATTTAGTTTCATAAATTTAACTGTTACAATAATGAGGTTTTTTTTCAAATTTCTCTGCATGAGAATAACCACAAAATGTTACGATCTGAACCGAACTGTTTTTTGTAGACGAAGAGACACGTGACAAGACAGCACCTCATTGGCTGGTGGACAAACTAAAACCTTTCCCGCTTAGCATGTCGTCTCTTCCTCTACAAAAAACAGTTCGGTTCATATCGTAACATTTTGTGGTTATTCTCGTGCAGAGAAATTTAAAACACTCATTATTGTAACAGTTAAATTTATGTAACTAAATGTAAAACTTCTTTGTTAGTGATGCAGAATTGTTGCTCGGATAGCTTGGGTCGCATTTGTTTTCTGTTGTGTTTTAACCTATAGTGCTAATCGTTATTTAACTTGTTGACTCAAAAAGGTTAAAGAAAAAGTGGTATACTGATGTTAGTCATTAAATGAATGATTTTAAAGCCTGAATTATGAACAGTTTAATCCAGCACCTTTAATCACAGATGCAAAACTGTTAAGGTACAACTTTTTATTTGTCTACTCGTAGTATCATGAGTTAGAAGTTTAGGAATGTAAGGCAAAATATGAACAAGCATACAATATTTAAAAGCTAATGATCCCCAAGCTGCGCAATATACTGCATCCGCATTCTGTATGAAGCAATTTCCTCTCACGGATCTTAGTTACCGTCATCCTCCACGTGGTGCTGTCATGTGCTCGCGGAGTGATACATTTAAGTTTTGTTTACTTCTCGTTTCAGCTTATAGTGAAAAAGGTATAGCACCATCACGCTGCTCCGTTAATGACATGCGGTAAGTACATCGGTGGAAAACGAGGAAGAACTGGAAAATAAGAGAGAAGTCGATTATTTTCTACTTTTGAGGTCCTCCAATGCACTTAACGCATGTGCATTGCATACTACTTTGTTCGACTTTAGTGGGTAATGGAAATAGTACTTATGCGAAAATAAAATTAATTACTACTAGCTGTTGAACAATGGTTCCAGTAGCAAGGTCACCAACATAACCTTGGTGTCCAAGTGGCGAACGATTATTCACACCTGCTTGTTGACTTCAAAGATACCAATAGCTTATAGCTCATACCTAGCTGCTACATCAATTAAATCGTAAGTAAATATTAAAAAATAAAAAAAATACATATCTCGGTAAGTTAATGCTTAGATAACTTCTGATGACGTTATCTCTTAATTGTTGCATCATAGGCATTGTTAACGTGTACTTACTCATTATCATGTGTTCAGACTATAACTATATACATTTATTTGGTCATTCTATGCCATTTTCTATTTTAAGGCATTGTTTATCTTTTTACGTCGCTTTTTTGTCATTTTCTTACCCTTCGCAGCGTTATTTATTAGTCATTTTGTTACGTTTACATTGAGTATACATAGAGTTGTATGTATTTTGACGCAGTATTTTATATCACAAGACTGTGAATGCCAGATTGATTGTAGTGTAAATTTGCATTATTGTATGACAATGATTTGAGATGTTTGTTAATTATAAGCATTGTTAGGAAATAAGTTTACACGGCTTCACTGAAACTGACAATCGGAGCGGGTAACAATGTAGCGAGGGGGTGAGTTGTTTATCAATTATAAGAGACAAACAAATGACGTCAGAGTAGCGTGCTTTTATTTAGAAATGGAGGGAATATCTTCCCTAGAGCATATGTAATTTTGATTGGATATAAATAGACGCTAATGTTGGCGCGTTTATTAACCAATAGCAGCTCGATTATAATCTTTAGGTATATCGGGCTGAGGGAGTATAAATTATGAAGCCAGAGACGGGTAACGCTCAGTTTAATACAATCATCCACGGGTTAAACGTCGCACAATTCTACAGAATCTCTCGCGTCGTAAAGCTAGTTACAACAAATGTGAAATACTCGAATTAATAATGTGCGGCAAATAAGTGATTATAGTTACATTCGAAAATATAACAGTTTCAGTCGGGCGTGTATCAAGAGTAAATATGTGAAATTAATAACGTGTGACGGCAATAAAAGTGTAAAAACAAATTCTTTTATCAGTGTTATCTTTTAGTAACAACTCCTTTCCGTTTACACACCCTGTTTAAGAGATTTGCTCGACTGGGTAATAATAGCTAGCCGGAGGAGAAAGAACCCAAAATTCAAACTAGTAATACAATAACAGGCGCTCAGCAAATAAGATAACACGAACGATACCGCGACAATTTACATAATAATAGCTTTTTAAATATCAGAAATGTCACAATTCAACGAGAAATAAGGGTAACTTTGTATAGGAATATGACATTTTTAACCCTCTTTAAAATACACAACTTACATAAATGACTGTTTTCGTTTCAGTCCAGTTCCATTCTTTCCCGCGGTATGTTGTAATAATTTGTGAATGTGTCTGGTAACGCCAAGCAAGGCACCGTCGCCAGTTTCCTACTAGCGACTATGATAAGGTTGTTAATGGGATAAGTATACGCAGTAAGGCAGTAGAGCTCGTTTAGGGTTATTTGAGGGTAATCTATTTGAAAGCATGTGTAATTAGGCTGCGACCATAGTAATCTTGGGAAAGAAAATGAACTGAAGTATTATTCTGTAGGTAAGTTGGCAAGATTTCAACTGTCATTTTCTAGGACTAATCTTGATTCCTTACCTCGGGAGTGAAAAGTGACGTGAAGCAGGCCTTTATCTCATCACCATAAATGGGGGAGTGCCAAGTCTTTGTATTAAAGGAATCTGCCAAATTAAACCTAATGGACTGTATCTCCCGGCTTGAAAGTAATGCAGATGAGAGTTGATCATGAAATCCTTCCTATTATTATTATTATTATTATTATTATTATTATTATTATTATTATTATTATTATTATTATTATTATTATTATTATTGGAATTAATCCAAGATAAATTATCGCAGTGTACACCATGTATAGCAAGAACTGATTTATCTAACTTACTGTTAATGAAATTTCAACGTTTGTAAACGGGAAAAGAGTAATCTGAAATCTTAGACCTTAAGCACTGAATTTTTTGCTTTCTTTACAACATACATATGGTAGGTACAGGAAGTACTCGTACTGTATTCCGCCAGAAAATTATACATTCGGAATTTTGCCGTAAATATGCCGGTTGGTCATCTAAATTGAGGCTGTACAATATCTCCAAAACTAAGCGTTGTAGAAAGAAATGTCTTGAATAAAAGTTGCTTGATATTATGGGGGAAAATAAATGCTATTAGTGATGTTTTATTTGGAGGAGGTTGTAAAGAACATTTTAGGGTTAATTTAATTTGACCTTAATTGCATGTTCCCATTTTAAAACAATTAATTAATTCTACAATGACTGTCATAACGTCCTCCAAGCAAAACACGACTAATGCCATTTACTTTTCCCCATAATATCAAGCAACTTTTATTAAAAATATTTCTTTCTACAACCCTTAGTTTTGGAGATATTGTACAGTCTCAACTTAAATGGTCCATTCTGCATATGTTGAGAAATCCTTGACCAAAAAAAAACATTTTTATAAAATGTGTGTGTGTGTCTACATCATAACTCAAAACGAAATATTGGCATTTAATTTCTTCTCCCTAATTTAGGGCATGAAGATTTTCAAGAAAATCGCCTCATCCCAAATTAACCTTTACCTGGAAAATGTTCCCTTCTTTATTTACTCAAAACGATCTTGATTAAAATATCATTTGTTTGAGATACTTGCTTGACAGATAAGTTTAGTGTTTTCAATTTTCTGCGAAATGTCTATGAAGTCCTTTTCATAAATAAATCTCGTATAATTTTGTATAACTGGACCACCATAAATGAAACACAGAAACCTATTACACAAAACATTAGATCTCGTTAGATCTGTACCACTTTTTTTTTTATTCTCCAAAAATTCAATTTTTAATTGCTTGGTTACCATTGCCATACGAGGTATGGAATTTCAAAGCAAGCATATTACGACTGCTTTTTAAAGATTTGACTATCGCTTCAGCCTCCTATAACACAATGAAAGTTGTTATGTAACTATTTCTGCAAATATTTATCTTAATTAACACGAAATAAATAAAAAAATATCTAATGTGTTATATTCGCTTGAGCTCTACCCACCCTTGAACAAACTCTTCTTACTAAAGCTTATTCTTATATCTACTTTTTATTACTCGAGATAAACGTTTTGATTACAGATTTCAGTGTAGATATAAGAGCAATTCAGCAGGCTAAAACGATAGTTAAATCTTTAAAAAAACGGATCAATATGCACTGGCTTCAAAATTTCACTCTTTGGTTGACCAGGAGAACCAAATGAATGACAGTCAGCACTTGAAAAAAACTTTAAAAATTAGAAATTTCAAAACCCATTTCCAAAGACGATTATTTGAAGTCAATTATATGTTTTAACGAGATCTACATTTTGTGTGTAAAGGGACTTAGCTATCTCATACGGTTTACCAGTTAAAACAAATTAATTCACAACCAAAAGGATATTACAGAGTATTCCCAGAAAACTCCAGTTAAGCATGTTACTTTCAATACAGATGTCTTAAACATTTGGTGTTTTATCCAAAATCGTTAAAGAAATAAAAATAACTAAGGATTTTCCATGTATAAGTTAGTTTGGGGTAGGGAGATTTCTTGAAAATCTTCCTGTCGCATCCTTGGAAGATGGTGAACTTAAATACCAAGTTTGTTTCTAAGCGACATTTCTGTTTTATATACAGGGTTATTCAAAAAAAATAGATTTTAAATATTCACTTTTAATCAACGTCAATATATAGTCACACATACGTCACATCATTGAATAGAGGAAAGCTCAAAGTTTTAAGCCCCATCCATTAGTTCCGTTCAATGCCTACAGCGGCGCTGTGGTTTTTTACGAGATAATGGCGACGCCACAGGAAAAGTCGTTTGGTATCCTGCATTATGCAATGAGTGAATTCATTGCAGCGTGCATTTCGTTGTAAGTTCAACAACGAGCCGCCTCATCATAAACATTTACAATTGATACAATAAATTCGTAGAAAATGGTTGCGTATGCAAACGGAAGATCACTGGTCGTCCTCGCATAATAAATGGTGCTCATTTTGAACACATAAAATAAATTTTTGAAGTGTTCTCTATTCAGTGATGTATCGCCATCTATTTCGTTTATTAGAAATAAATATTTAAAGTCTGTTCCTTCTTTTTGAATAACCCTGTATACCTATATAGTTTCTAATGTCCTTTAACAGGGTAGGTCACGTCGGACGGTGAATGAACGAAATGGTTGAAATGATGCTCAAATGGGCCTAGAGCTTACAGTTAGCCAACTTTCGTCTAGGGTAACTCGACCTAACGCTGATTCGAGCTTGGTACCTTTGAATATCAGACAGACATGCTAACCCCATACCATGGAAGGGGATGAGTGTGGTATTTATACCATATTTCGTTTTTTAGTTATGCTGTTCACACACATACACATATGCGCGCGCAAACCTTTCTCTAAAAAAAGGATTTTTATGTTCTAGAGGATGTCGAACTTCGGGTGGAATACAAATACTTTAGTTAATTGGTAGAGAAAATATTTTTGTGAAAATGGTTTGTACAAGAGACACAAAAATAGCTGATAGTGGATAGAGAAGGCCATGTAAATGTAATACATTATAATTGTACCTCTTTTAAACCTTATTTGAATAATCAAAACATACTGTATGCAAGAAGGCAGTATACCAATTAAGGCTCTACATTTGTCATGACGAAAAGGGGGTCATTACATAGGACTTCGCTCTGCCGCGTCCCCACTTGATTTCCATGTGAATCTTTTTGTGTTGCTAAGTGGTCCATGCATATTCCTCTGACTCGGTTACTAAGCAATGTCGCCATGTGTGAAAATCATTTACTTGGTTACCTTAAGAGGTAATGCACACATTAGAGCTGTTTTGCAATTCCTATAATGTAGAATCCGGGGAACATTGTGCATTGCAACACCGCACACTTGCGAATATGGCAAGTGAAGTAAAGTCACTCTTAGCATAACAAATCTGGTAGATACCAACCAACCTAGCGTTGGCAACATCCTGCTATGATGGTCAAAACCGTGCATATTGCCCTTTCTACTACGGTTGTTATAATGGTTGCTTGGCAACATCGGTACGTGTTGAAAGGTATGTTGGCTTACCCTACATTGCACGAGTAACCTTTTAAACCCGAATGATGATTTACTTAATTTCGTTTACCGCACCCATGCCCTTTCTAAAATTATTCTACAGTGATCTAAAATTCAATTTAAATCATTTATTTTATCGCATTACTGTATTACATTTAAATTATTGTAACGTTTCACGAATTCTATTTTCGTAAATGAATATTATGGTAAAATGAATAAAAATGGCTAATGACCTTCATGCATAGCAGCGTTTATAAACCGAAATTCTACTTTCATTTATTCAGATCTTAAAATGCATATTTTCGGTGAACGCTGTTTATCGAATTTTTTAGTGGAATGCAATACTTCCTCTACTTACTATAGGTAGGATTAGGATTACCTACGAAGGGAACACCTAACATCTCGACCACACGTGATCTTTTGTGCATACACCCCCGGGAGGAACGGATGAGGTGATGATGGGCTGCAGGACCTGCCGACGCAGGCGACAGACGCGCAGAGATCCCTAATAGTAACAAGTTTGACCACCCAGCCGGAGAACCGTCAAGGCAGCCCTCCCAAGCCACCGGAAGGTGGCTCACCGATTCCTTTCCAGCGGAGACCGGAGAAAGCTCGACCCAGCAGCGGAGACGCGAGTGGCCTCTATCTAAGGGGCCGAGAAGAAGTTCCAACACGCAGGCCATCTTTGCGATACACAGTCCCGGAGCCAACTTGTAGCATAAAAGAGGAAGATGAAATGAGAGGGAATGAGGGGAAGATAAATTCGAGGAAGACAATGAGACTTCCTAGCATTCGCATAGTAATCCGGGGAAACCCCCGAAAAAACCCATGGGTCAGGAATATCGGCCGCGGGAATCGAAACTACGATCTACTGAATGCGGGTCACAGACGCAATCGCCTGAGCCATCCCGCTCGGTACTTACTACTAACACGATTCTCCCGCTTTCCGTGCGGTTGTTCTAACCACTTAGGTACTGTGACAAATGCCATATTTTATTATACACAATTAATTATAATTCATTATTACTAATGAAATTAATTATACTTTTTACTGGCCTAACCGGTCTGGACTTGTTTTCAATCCTGGCTGTGACGTTAAATTTTTCAGTTGACTCTGTATTAAAAGCAAGCCCAGACCAGTTAGGCCTGTAAAAAATTTAATTAATTTCATTAGTACTAATGAATTATAATTAATTGTATATCATAAAAAACATTCCAACAAAGAAATCCATATACCCAGTAATAAAGTACTTGAGAATGCAAGTCGCTATTGAGATTGGTATTTCTAGTGAGATGCCTTGGTGGTTTCTCTGGCACCCACTTATACTCAATTGGGGAATTCTGTGTTCCATCAGCATCTTGTCACACTAGCTCAATGGTTGGAGTAACCGCATGAAAAGCGGGAGAACCGTGTCAAATTCCGGCTGTGACGTTGAATTTTTCAGTTGACTCTGTTTTAAAAATGGCGTTTGAGGCAGTATTTTTAACACTTAAATGATTTCAGTCTAATTATATAATATATAAATTCAATAACCGCCCGCCTTAAAGCAATATGTGTATGTAACAATATATAAAAAGTGTATATTACAGTCATTGTATATGTTTATATTATTGTTTATATGTGTAATAATCTTATGTAAATGTATTACGTAATTTAATAATGTAGGAGCTGTGAGAAATAGGTTAAAAGTTGTTAACAATGAGGTAACCTTGAGGCAATAATGAATTAGATGTCACTTGTGATTCTTGGAAGCAATAATGTAATTTTTATGACAGTTTATAAAATAGCCAATCAACAACCAGAAAAAGCTTTAGTTAAATGAAGGTATTCTATTGGACTAGGATTAGCCAATCAGAAACTAAAAAGGAGACAAATACAAATTTAGAAGTCAGTTGGTTGCAAACAGTGTTCCTAACCGTACGCGAGACACGTCCTCGAGAAGTATAATACGTATTCGTGTGAGACGAAAATAGTTTACGTGTTAAAAAGTGCAAGTAATTAATAAAAGAATCTCACAGCTCTGTATATCAGTGAAGTGTTATTTAAATCGTGTCAAGCCTTAATAAAAGGAGTGAAGTAAAATTATAATCTGTGTAAGCCTACATTCTTGTCGCACCACAACCCTGCCAAGATATCCATGTCTCTAAAATTAATACTGACGCAGCCGAGGCAAACATAAATATATAATATTTAAAGAAAGTAAAAAGTACAAAGCTAATTTTTTTTAACTTGGGGCGAAGACTACCGGGTACCATACGTGCGGTTACATCTACTTCAAGTTCGCTCCCCAACAGTTGAAATATAATACAACTCCTTCAATACAACCTACTTCAAATTGACGCCCAAAGCGTGGTGCAAACAACGTAAAGATACTATCTACTTCAAATTGGCTTTCCGTACGTGGGGCAGAAACTTATCTATTTCACGTTTGAAACTGAGGAGTAGGGGTAGGACTAGTTACGGAGGTGGACTTAGCACCTCGACCTACAATATCTCACGGGGTGCCCCTGGGTGAGAGGAGACAAAGGGCGGACGGACCAGGAGACATGACAGGGCAGAGGGCAGGATCCCTACCTTTTACAGATTAGATTGAATTTCCCCGGATGACAACTGGTGCAGTCGGTTCCCCTCTCCCTGTAGGCTTGCACATCCTACTGGGGGCCCTGGACTCGAGACAGCCCCCATTCCGGGGACGAAGGGTTACATATAGCATCCTTTTCCCCTGTCGTGCAACGCCGAGACTCCCACCAACATTTTCAACCCTGAAACAGACCAAGCAGAAGTAAAATAAGAAGGCAGGGAGCTTGAATGTAACTTTGATGGCTACGATAGCACAGAGAATGTCCAAGTTGGCTTAGATCAGATATATTCAATATTGAAACTCTTACAAGCAAGCATCCTACTTTTTTTTGTGAGATCTGGTTACATATTTGACGGATTTTTAGCGAGCCATGGTTACCTTTTCGCGAGCTCTGGTAATATATTCGAATTGTGTTACATATTTGCTGGCTTTTTAGCGAGACATGATTACCTTTAGCGAGATCTGGTTACATATTTGCTGGCTTTTTAGCGAGATATGATTACCTTTAGCGAGATCTGGTTACATATATGACGGCTCTTTAGCGAGCTATGGCTACATTTTAGCGAAATGTGGTTACATATTTGCTGGCTTTTTAGCGAGACATGCTTACCTTTTAGCGATCCCTGGAATAGTAGAGGCTTCAGAGTGTCTCTAGGATCTTAAGCTCGCTTACTGCTGTACTGCAGTACCCGCCGGCTAATGGTTTTCCGGTATTATAGCATGATTATAGATGATTAATAGTGAACTCTAATGCCCAATGAATTATTTCTTATTGGATGACGCCATCTTTTTCTCTGTTGTAAGCTTTTTGTTTATCCAACTCTCCATACATCAATGTGTATGTTGATTGTATACAAATACTCTTAACATTTAAATAAAATGACAGTTAAAATTACGCTTGTCTCTGTTCAGTGTTCGAATGTTTGCTTAATGTACTGTCAATCGTGATAATTCACAATAAAAGTAATTTTTTCATCACTGATTTAAGTTTTTTTATTTCCACATTCATTCCATTCCTATTCTCTCATAACATAATGAAATATGATATCATTCATCAGACTTGCAATCTCTGACGATGAATCTGATCTCATTTCCTCGTGAGTCCTTTTTTTGGCTCAAAATAAAAAAGCAATTAATATTATTTAAAACTTCTAAATATGATCTCGTGATTTTCGCAGTAAGTATTAAAATTACATTGTAATCACCTCTTGTTTTAAGTGTTTTGCATTGAAATGACTCATGGGAGATCTCAATTTGCTAGAATATTGCTTTGTGTGTGTGGGAGGGTGTCGTTTAAAGTGCGAAATAATTTCATATTGTAATTATAAATGTGAGATATGTAATTTTTCTATAAGTAAAGTTTGTGCTTCGTTCTGTTTTCAGGACTGCATATTATATTACAGTATAGGTTCTACCTATTGTAAAAAGTGTTCCAATAGAGCAAGTGAATGATTCTGATTTCAGTTAAAAAGAAAGCATGGGTTAGTTCAGGCATTCTAAGCAGATTGATCTATCGATGTTCATGTAATTTTCCCTTATATAGACCTGACCGACCGCGGTGTGCTATAGATTATTGAAAAATTCTTTTTGGCTCAATGTGCAACCAGTCTTGCGAAAATAAATAAATCAACATCAACCTGCATACGGCAGCAATGAGACCTCTATAGGTGAAAGAGTCCTTGTTAAGTATTTTTATGATTTAAAGTGGGAGCGGAGGTAAACTGGTGGTGACGGGTCAAATATTAATCCACGTCTTACCTGTCTGTTGTAAGGAGTGTAATGAATGACTTGTACTGATATATGTTGGAGCGATTCGATACCTGATAGAAGTGTTGTTTTGTGTGATGGTGTTGAATTCTCGGATATCGGTTGTGTTTGAAATGAAATTACTTCCTGTATTCTGATTGCAGGTGGTTTTATTTGAAATAAGCGTATTGTCGTGGCATTTGATAGTAATTGCGAGTATACCGATAGCGGTGGTGATGTTGCGAGTGAAAAAGGAGGTGAAATAGATAAATTTGATCGTTTATGTAACCCATCATTGGGTGTGAAATCAATGGATGATTGATCGCCTGAAAGGTATAATAATTGAATACATTAACAAATCTTTGCTATGCATGTATGTTAGAGCTAGTTAATAATTTTAGAATTCATTTTTTCAAACAAAATTTACAAAAATTCCTAACGTCTGTACTCTGTTGGGATGATGGGGTTAACATTTCTATATCGGCCATCTCGCACTTCTACTATCCTGAGTTTATGTCTCCCCTTAAATAATAATAATAATAATAAAACTATAAAAGATTATTCATTTGGAGATTGTAATGAATATCACTTACCTTTAAGGTGAATAAGTTTGATTAGCATATTTGAACCCCTGTTAGTTTTCTTTTAATTTCGAGATATACATCGAAAATTTATTGATTGTATCGGTGGTGCTGGTGTTGAAAGGGGCTAATGAGGTGAATAACTACCGATTGGACTAGTTACGCGTGTAACAACTTACTTGGCGAGGGGAACTATTTATATGATCACGTAGCAGAATTTTGCTGTTCTCCGGTGTAGCATGGGAGTAGTAATAGAATATATGTTCTAAAACAATTTGAATATATACCCATCAATCAATCCCATTTAACAGATCATTAACGAAACTTCCCCAACCCATGACTTTTCTAGACCACTTTACATAAATTCCCATTGTGTATCCCGTTGAAACCTCCTTACTGCACACTATATGGGTCCTCTACATCAATTTAAATAAATATCCTACTTATTAAACCCTTTGAAAAGTCGTTACCAGCCCCTACCCGCCCCCTATAGCAGTTTGAAGGAAGTTGGTAACCCAATTACCATATAAACGGCAACTGGTCCGCTTCCCATTCCTTTGGGACACTCCCACAGCCCACCTACACCTATGAGCTAAACAATCCTTTCAAAAGTCCTTTGTTTGCGGTCTGACAATTCTAGACCTGTATCAGCTTCCCCGCCCCATTCTTATTCATCTGAAAGACATGCTTATTTAAAAAATCCTTCTTCCAAAACCTTTAATCGTTTGCACTTAAAGTTTTTAACTTAAATTTTTTTACAATAATTATACGAATACTTGACTCTTGTATGTATGTGAATTCCCCTAGAGGTATTCCCATCCCCTAGGTGTTTTAAACCCACTTGGCACATTAACGGTTATTATCCTACCCTCGCACTCCCTTGGAACCCACCTGCAGCCCACTTGACATCTATGAGCTAAACAATCCTTTCTCAACTCTTTTGTTCACTGCCTGTGCAAGTCTGGACCTATAACAGCTCCCCAACCTATTCCTTTCCATCTGAACAGCTGCATAATTAATTACTCGTAAAAGAAACCAGCCCATCCAGAGTTCTTTCCAGACGCGTAATGTTCTACTACGTTATATGAATTCCTAACACCTGACAGCTAATCAATCCTTCCCCAAGTTCTATTGTTCTATAACTGAACAAGTCGCAACCTGTAATAGGTTCCCACTACATTCCTTTCATCTTGAACATCTGGAGGGGTGGTGATGTCATGGCTGAAACTAACACCCTAAAGTAAAAATTCCCCCTTTCATTCTAGAAATCAATGTTAGTAGGAAGAATACGTTCCTTCAAGCACATGAAGGAACTGACAATTCATTGGATTTAATTTCCAAAATATGTTTCAACAAGTGCTTTAACACTCCGCCCCCTTTGACGGCATTTGCTGACAGAAGCCAACCCCCTAAGTGCTTGTCACCTGTCAAGTTTGATGGACGAGGGGTTGACAGGAATTCTAACCCATGTTATCAATTTGATAACGATCAGAAATGTGTTCAAGGATCGCGCGCCATTGACTTCAAAGAGGTAAGCCGTGGACAATGGGTCTATGGCTGGAAGCCGTCGCCCGTACCCTAAATTGTTGGTCGCGTGCCCCAATCGATTCATATAATGAAACTTTTAATCAAAATGTTCAAAATTGACTGCTGTGGTACAATATGGCTGTCAATTTCATTTTATTTTTCTTCCTTGAATTCATTGCTGCCATCAGATTAATTCTATCGCTGTATTCGGCAAGAATAGTTCAAATATCTATCTCCACAACGAGTTGTTTTATTTTAATGGAAATTTCCGGGAAGTTTAAAAACGTATTCATTTGAATTGAATTAATTATCGCTGCGAGTATTTGAAGTTTATTCAAGGGTTTCCTATTAAATATTTTAACAGTGATTAAAATATGATACATAACTTTTGCGTTTATTATTTAGCCCTAATATGGAATTATCTCAATGATTCTATAAACTATCCACTAACATTCAGCTTAAAGTGATTAATCTTATTCAGTACAATTATCTGTTTTCATATTTTTATGAATAGTCTTCATTAGTAATTGTGTATATGGATATATTCTCATACCAAATAATTATAAAGGTTTCGTTAATTTATACCATTTCACCTTCAAAGCAGTCAGAATCGAGCTTATTACTCGTTTTTATGAAATAATTGCAGTCATGTAGATCTTTATCTCATTTTTATAATCTTTCATATCGCATTTATGAAGAGCATCTATTTTTATATTTACTTTAAGTCTTAAGTTCCGAACCAAAATACTCCTGAATTAATAACCTTAAACAATATTATTCAACGTCCTTATCTCAACTAAGTTCAGTGTTTTAATTTTATTACAGATTTATTTAAGATATCTCCCATCCATTTCTTATTAGATTAGCATGCGTTATTTCAGATTTGATCAGGTATGATATGGCTAAGTTCTGTAACTCATGTGCTTTTTATATGTTTAGGAAAGAATTGCCAACACCAACCGCAATCTGCAACACCGAGGTATCCAGCGATGGCTTCATCATGGAGCAATTTTAGAATATACTGCTGAAGTAGAAACTAGGTTCAATCATGGAGCAATTTTAGAATATACTGCTGAAGTAGAAACTAGGTTCAATTATATAGCGATCCAGAAGATTTGATCACCGAGCCGCAATCATCATCATCATCATCATCTTCATCATCATCATCATCATTACAACCATTACCACACCATTAACATCGCAGAAAACAATTCTGTTTTAGAACTATTCGCTCCCATCCTCCAATCCCATATCGGTGAAATAACTGACCTAACCCAATCGCCTCTGCTAAAATAGAGTCAACTCCACCACCACAATCACACCATCAATCACCAATATCAAGCATCGCTCCACTACCATTAACACCATACGTGAATATACACAATCAATGAAGACGGAGAACCATATGCATCCAATCCTTCCTCCTCTCGCTTCACTAATCCGAATCCAGACCTATGAGAGGAGAAAACACTTGAACAAAAGACAATAAAAGCATATAATCACTCCCAATAAAACACGCGCGCGCGCACACACACACACACATATTCAACCATTTCACAATCACTGTTATTCTATCATATTAAGCAAAGATCAGGAAAATCAAGGTGAGAATAATTGTTATTATCATCATCTTCCCTTCTCTCTCTCTCTTTCTCTTTCTGCTATCTAAAAATGTTTTACTTCATATTTTTCTAAAGTTTCAATGTGTAACGTTTCAGGTTCAGTAATAAGAATCCTGAAAAGAACAAGAAGAGGAGGAGGAGGAACATTATGCATGAGAGAGCTTTGCTCCAAGGAGCTTACATCTATAAAAGTCGCGATGCCAACACAGGACTTTCTCTATAAAATTTGTGGATGTGTTCTAGAAAGTCGAGAAAGCCATATTCGTAACTTCTCGAAGGTGAAAACGAGTCAGTGTAGCGAAAAATATTGCTTTATTGCATAATATTGCTGTAGTTATGGAAAATAAGGAAATCAGACTTTGAACGCTCCATTCAATAATAGTGAAACGTGATTTAAAACACGATGCTAAAAGCATCCAATCATGCACAGACAGACATTTTAAGTGATTTCAAATACTTTGAGCCAAATTATTAAGGAAGTCATGCTAATGCCTGTTTGAATGAAATACTATGACATATCTGAGAGACCGTTGTGTAATGTTTTCATGTTATTGATGAAACAAGCGGGTGGAAAGAAGGGAAAATTTTGGGTATAATGTATAATATAAATAATTGTGATAAGAAGGAAAAATTATGTAGATGTGTAATAAAAAAGAAATGTGTTAATGTATAATATAATACTCACTTATCTCGGTCATATCTTTTACGTTACTTCCTATAAGCTTCCAATGTATTCTTATGGCCCACTGAGAAAAGTTCCTTTTAGTTCCATGACCTGCTTCAATCCCTGACGAATATTCTATTTTACCAGAGACTCGTATTGCAATGAGAAATCTTAAAATGATTCGCTAAATTATAGAGTTCACTCCAAGCTGTAGCAGACTAAACGGTGCGATAAGATTTATTTTCCTGAGACGTATTGAGCCAATTTTTTTCCATTCACATACAGTGTGATAAGAGATATCACGTGACCTTATCTGTAGTGACCTTGGCCAAAATTAAGCTCACTGGTGTCCTTTGACGCAGTAATTTGTATCACAAATTATTTAAATGTAAAGAGTGATTATAGTATGAATATGCATTTTTGTGTGACATTAATTTGAGATATTTGTTTATTGTAATTATTGTTGAGAAGTAAGTTTTTAATGCCTTACTGAAACTGACAATAATAGCGTGCAATAATACAGCGAGGGGGTGAGCTGTTTATCATTATTGGAGACGAGGAAGTTACGTAATATTGGCGCGTTTTTCTTTTAGAATTTGCTGGAACATTTCCCTAGAGCATATGTATTCATAATTTTCATTGGATATAAAAATAGACGCTAATGTTGGCGCGTTTTATTAGCCAATTGCAGCTCAGTTATAATCTTTAGGTATATCTGGGTGTAGGAGTATAAAAGGTAGGTTAGAGGTAAAGACCCCGTCAGTTCATCAAAAATCTTTGTACACTACACGTCTTCTTCGGTCAGTCAGTTCGTCGAAAACATTTGTATGATACACGTCGCCTTCAGTCCAGCAGAAATATTACACGTCGGCTATCGATTTTGCAAGTTACGCGTATAAGAGTTATGAAAAATCTCAAGTATGGTAAAGTTAATTATACAAAAGGTTGAAGTACGTGGATTAAAAGTGCTCAGTAAGAAGTTGTTATAACAGTTTTAATTTGGCGAGTGTCAAGATCAATGTGTAAATGTGATAGTGACTGTGTTCGACAATAAAAGTGTAAAACAAATTCCTTCATCAGTGTTATCTTTGGATAAAAGATTCCTTTCCGTTTACACAACCTGTATAAAGAGAAGTGCTTGACCAAAAGATCATAGCTAGCCGGAGGACAGTGAACAAAAATTAATTAAAATAACAGTAGAATTCTTTCAAACTAACACTAATACTGCCGCAAATTGCTAACACCAGATGGAGCTACAAACCTAACAAAGAATTACGTCACAACATGGCATCACCACGTGAAGTAAACACACATACACAAACATTATAAGTAAAACCGTCGCAAATTGGCTACCACAACGTGGGGCTACAATTAATGTTAAATAAATAACATTAATAATAACCACTTCAAATTGGCTCCCAAACGTGGGGCTCAATAAATAAATAAATATAACATAAATACAACTGCAAATTGGCGCCCAACGTGGGGCAGAGTGACCAGGAAAGGAGTGAAATAACCAGGAAGGGGCGAAGGAACCAGGACGTGAAGCGAATGGAGTAGTGAACTGAACTACAAGACGCAGATTCCAGAAACAACTAGAGGAACGACAGACGACGCGGATGAGTGGACACAAAAACATCGAGACGACGCAGATTCGTCATAATACAACGCAGAAGCGACATATAACCTAGGAGAGAGGGGCAGGAAGCTGTACATCAAAGTAACAGCATCAGACAGCATCACAAAGGTCAGAGTATAGTAATTTTTTTTAGAAAACAAAATTGTAACATTCAAATGTACTTGAGGAGTGGTAGGATAAAGAAAACTATGTCCACTAATAGTACAGAAGAAACAATGATGGAAAGGGATAGTGTAACAGTTAGCTGTAATTCAATACAGGTTATAGAAAATAGCTCAAACAATGTAGTATTTGAGGGAGGAAATGTTAGTGCAGAAAGTGAGAATAGAACAGCAGGAAATCTAAATTTTGATGTTAGTATGATGATGGAAATGCTGAGAAATATGAATGAGAATATGGAAAAGAATAATAGGGAATTGAGAGAAGATATGAAAAAGACTAATGAGAATATGGAAAAGAATAATAGGGAATTGAGAGAAGATATGAAAAAGACTAATGAGAATATGGAAAAGAATAATAGGGAACTGAGGGAAGATATTAGTAAGAGTATTAGAGATCAATTAAGGGAATATATGCAAAAGAAGAATAGGGAAATAATGGAAGATATGGAAAATAGGAATAGGAAAATAATAGAAGGATTTGAAAAGAAAGTTATGAAACAGATAGTAGTATGCCAAAAATGAGAAATGAAAATCAAGAAGTAATAGCAAGTGAGATAGGAGAAGTTTCAAAGAAAATGCTAGACATGAGCAGGGAAATAGGTAACAAAGAAAGTGAGGTTAATACTAAAAGTGAACATGTTGATGTAGAATGTACAGAGTCAGGTAGTAGATTGAGTAACATTTCAAGTGAGATAAGAGAGATGAAAGAGGTTATGAAAGTAGATGTGAATCAGGCGCAAGTTAATTTCAGAGGGGAGATATCAGAGATACAGAAGGAGTCAGTAATGCAAAGAAATAAATTGTACGAAGAAGTTAAAGTTTTGCCTGTAAATAATCAAAAGCTAACTTCTGAAATTAACAAGTACCAAGATGTTCAAAATGAAAACTCCAATCCAGTACAGATTATGACAGACTTGTCAGAGTATTCTCAGATTAAAGAGATAGTAGAAGAATTGAAAATGACAGTTGTTAAAAGATGTGTTGTTCCGGAAACTTTAGATTGTTTTCAAATGTTATCAGGGGACAAAATATCATATGAATCCTTTAAGAGGTTATTCATGAACAGAATTTTGAAGGTTAGGATACGGCTACGAGTAATGCTTAGGCACACACAATTTGATCCAGGAGGGTAAATAGCAATGAGATGTAAAGTAAATGCTGGATAGTTAAAGATGACCTGCAGAGAAATTTATTGGAATGTAAGAGGGTTAACTATTTATATATGTCATAGGTAAAGAGAAATAAATTATAAAAAAATGTTTAAAAAAAATAAATTCTTAGTAACTGTAACAGCATTTGAAATAAGGCATGATGTTATATTAAAGTAAAGGTACGTAAATATAATTCCAAGAGCATTGTGAATATAATGTACAAAACAACAAAAATGGGGTAAAAATAATTTAAAAAAAAAACAAATACTTATGTAGCAAACAGAACATGTGAAACAGTGTCTAGATTTAAGAGATGTAAATATATTTGTGTAGAGGTTGAATATTTTAGTAAATATGTATAGTAATTACAAAAATTCTTAAATGCACAAATTTTTGTCAACAACTTAAGAAAGTAAGCAATTTTGTAACAGTAATTAAATAATTCAAGGTACAGTATTTGCTATAAAAAAATTTGTAATGTCAGAATAATGTCTAAACACATTAGACCAGAGCCAGTAAGTAGTGGCAAGATAAAGACAAAACATATGTGGTGTGTTAAGTACGTGTGAAGTGTTAAGTGAAAGTGATAGCGTGTGTTCCAAGATTTAGGAGACTAAAAACCCAATTATAAAATTTCCAAACAAGTTGTAAATATTTATAATTATGTTTCTAGTGGGGCATATGATGCAGTAATTTGTATCACAAATTATTTAAATGTAAAGAGTGATTATAGTATGAATATGCATTTTTGTGTGACATTAATTTGAGATATTTGTTGATTGTAATTATTGTTGAGAAGTAAGTTTTTAATGCCTTACTGAAACTGACAATAATAGCGTGCAATAATGCAGCGAGGGGGTGAGTTGTTTATCATTATTGGAGACGAGGAAGTTACGTAATATTGGCGCGTTTTTCTTTTAGAATTTCCTGGAACATTTCCCTAGAGCATATGTATTCATAATTTTCATTGGATATAAAAATAGACGCTAATGTTGGCGCGTTTTATTAGCCAATTGCAGCTCAGTTATAATCTTTAGGTATATCTGGGTGTAGGAGTATAAAAGGTGGGTTAGAGGTAAAGACCCCGTCAGTTCATCAAAAATCTTTGTACACTATACGTCTTCTTCGGTCAGTCAGTTCGTCGAAAATATTTGTATGATACACGTCGCCTTCAGTCCAGCAGAAATATTACACGTCGGCTATCGATTTGCAAGTTACGCGTATAAGAGTTATGAAAAATCTCAAGTATGGTAAAGTTAATTATACAAAAGGTTGAAGTACGTGGATTAAAAGTGCTCAGTAAGAAGTTGTTATAACAGTTTCAGTTTGGCGAGTGTCAAGATCAATGTGTAAATGTGATAGTGACTGTGTTCGACAATAAAAGTGTAAAACAAATTCCTTCATCAGTGTTATCTTTGGATAAAAGATTCCTTTCCGTTTACACAACCTGTATAAAGAGAAGTGCTTGACCAAAAGATCATAGCTAGCCGGAGGACAGTGAACAAAAATTAAATAAAATAACAGTAGAATTCTTTCAAACTAACACTAATACTGCCGCAAATTGCTAACACCAGATGGAGCTACAAACCTAACAAAGAATTACGTCACAAAATGGCATCATCACGTGAAGTAAAAACACATACACAAACATTATAAGTAAAACCGTCGCAAATTGGCTACCACAACGTGGGGCTACAATTAATGTTAAATAAATAACATTAATAATAACCACTTCAAATTGGCTCCCAAACGTGGGGCTCAATAAATAAATAAATATAACATAAATACAACTTCACCTTAGATGTAGTATCGTGTGTGTGTGTGTGTGTGCACGATATATATGTATATATACATACATAGATATATATCTCTGTATATAGATATATAAATTAACGCCTAACGATATATATATCAATTTAAATGTAACATTAACAGCGCCTTAAACTAGCGTGCAATGTAGAGGCCTCAAATAATATATTTAATAGCCACTTAGAGTTATTAATTTTAATTACCTATAACACCTGATATTTTCCGCTCGGAGTATAATTTATTCAATTTCTTGTGTATGATTGTTATTTCCAGCATCTCTGGATACAAAGTCAATTCACCACTCTATTGAATATACAAGCGTAGATAATATTGCTTAATTGTCCATTCTATAGTTGTCATATGAAGACGTTACATAGTAAACGACGATTGTTTCCAGCATATTCCGTATCTTGTTTATTTATAAAGTCTGTCCAACGGTAGAATGAAGTAGACGTAAACATATCACCAGTATCACTCCGCACCCATGTGCGATCCCAATGACAGAACGCCCACGTAGACTAACACGGAATTTTGCTGCGTGACGTATAATATGCATGTTTCACTATAAGATACAGTATTTGATTGTGTCTCTAAATACAATGTAGCACACAGGTATGAAAATTAATTGCTAGTTACGTGATCGCATCAGTTAATCTGAGCTGGACATTTGTTCAATATCCTCCAGATTAGACGTCTCTGTGTCGCTCTATTCTAATTCACTCAGAATTATCACGCATTTTTCCACCACGATATCGATAATATCCTCCTAGTCTCAATTTTTTGTTCTTCCCTAATTATGTGTTGAACACAAGCGCCCTATTTTTCAGGCGTTACAAGCAAAATGCCTCAACAACCAGCGGACGCACGCCTTGTAGTTTGAAGCTCGTGCTATTCTTGGCGCCGTAATCCTTAACCTAACTCTACACTATTCTATCGCGTTTAAGTAGCAGTGATAAGCCGGCATTCGGAGTACAATCTGACCCTCAAGCTTACCGATTTCGACAATTACATATTCTTCATGCTCATTAGCATAAGACTTGGCCCATGTAGAAATTCTGTCTCACCAGACCCGCGATGAAACCACTGTTTGGTTCTGTAACCACGCTATGATGTCACCTGTTCTCCAAGAACGGTTTGATATACGTTCTAACCTCGCACTGTGGTATGGGTCACTGTTCATCACAATGACGCTATTTGGCCATAGTCTGGGGGAGAATCTTTTCAAAACAGGATTTGAAAATGTCGCATTCGTTTCTTCGTGATAATCTCAGGTTGTTTTAAAAACAAAACAAGCCTATCATCCTTAATAAAACCATCTTTACTTCCTATGTTCAGTACTATCCGGCGCCTACCCCTCCCTTGAAGCCGGTTATCGAGACCCAGGAGTGATAATAATAATAATAATAATAATAATAATAATACTAATAATAATAATAATATAAGATCGAATATAACGACAAAAATGTGCTGAATTCATATCAGGAATGGGTTTTGTCGGAAAGGCAGAAAAACCAGTTTTGTTTTCCTCAAAGCAGATGTATCTACCTGCTATGGGCGACAACAAGCCTACCGGAAGTTTCACTTTTGTACTTTTGGCTCGGACGCGTAGTTTACAATGGTTTCAAAGCTTAGCAGAGTCAGAAAGTATACGTGCCTTATCTACGATCTAAGAATATTCGTGGGAAGATTTTAAAACTCAAAATAAGCTGTAAAAAGCAGATGTGAAAGTTGTCAAGTGGGGGTAGCCAATAATAAAATCATGAAACAAAAATGATAGCCAATCAAAAGATCGCGTATACATCACATGATACGTTTGAACGTAAAACAGAACGAAACATAAGAAAGGTGGGGGAAAATTCTAAGTTGGCGAAAGGCGTGAAAAAGTTAAAGAAACGCCGAGACACATTCCCGTACAAACTAACCACGAGGACGGTAGACGAAACAAAATAAGAAGAAAATAATCAGAAAGTTTATAGTGTAAAAATGAAGTTGTGAAATCTAGGCAATTCGAGGGCTAGTCGGAGGAACACATGAGTAGCGACTTCGAAAGTGACGACCAAAAATAACAGTGGTTTCGACGATGAAGGTGGCGGGTTGACCAGATAGGAATCTACGTAATAAAATAAAGAAATAACTCAAACTTCGCCGGCAGTATTATTAATATCATCAAGGCAGTGTCACCACCCCTGAAAACCAGAACCTCAGCTCTACCAAAACAAATTCTAAATCCCTGCCATCCAACCATCGAACCCGGGACTCTGAGTCTCCTGAAGCAACTGCCAGGAACAACACAGATGTGTCAGAGGTCAGCGTCACCCTGTAGGGTCTTTACGCCCTGCAATTAAACCCGACTGAAATGTCTGCTTCTTTGATTTTATGGTGTCATCATTACATGTCGGTTAGTCTGTCGTCTGTCCCTCATGTCCCAAATTTTGCCTAAATAGTACACCTCCGTGTTTTTCTAAGTTCCTTTATTTTACAGAGAAAACCTCTCCGATATAAAATAATGCTTCCTCTGTCCACAATAACACACTTTCTTTACTTGTTCACAAACTCAAAACTAATTTCCAGGAGCAGCTTGTGGAGGGAAGATCGTTTTAAATCTGGAAGGTCAGGATCGGAGTTAACCGCCAATAGCACTTTATTTAAGGTGGGGGATCATTATTAACAAAGAACTGGTGAACATTACGGCGAATTGCTCACCTCATAAAACCGTCGTACACAACATCCAACACTTGCCTGGAGCGCGGTCTCTTCTTGCCGGGCTTCTAATCTCACCGGCGGTGAACTTCTCTTTACGCGCATTGTAAATGGTTGTAGGTGATACGCCGGTAAACTCGGATGTTAGTTCACTTCATCTGGATATGTTTTACAAAACTTGCTAAACACATTCAGTATTATTGACTTCTCGCCTCTTGGTAGCGGTTTTCCGTGCTCATGTTTCACAACATTAGCTTATTCAGCCATATTAACGTTCAAACTAATTATTTTCGTGTCATTTCGTCTTGGGAACCCAGTTGCGCGGCCGTATGAATTTGTTTGATACAAATTCAATAAACTGCATATTTTTATAACTTAACTAGGTTTGGTGCTCAATATTCTGGGCTTTAGCAAAAACGAAATGAGCTTTCAGAGCCCAGTTGTGGTACTTTCAAGCAACTTTTTAGAGAGCGGAAGCCTCACCCATGAAGACGACCCGCTGCGGTCAAGAGTCGCGAGGTATTGTCACAAGTAACGAGTCTACTTCGTTCTCCGCTGAACATAGTTTAGCTGGATCGTTTACCATATCAGCTTACACAGTTCCTGATTTTTCACTCACAGGTGATTCAAGCACGGGACAGCGCAACACCGCATTATAACATCCTCCTCTATGCATCTTAACTTTTGATAAAATCGATTCTTTAAAATCAGAACGCATATGCAACATTTAACAACCCGTTTTAGACCGATTATTTAAAATTCGACCTATATGGGACATTCCATTTAAAATCTTCCGGAATAGAAGGAAAATCGACTTTGCATTTTTTAAACGAAATTGAATTTCTTTGGTATAATACAGTTCACCGCCTCTGACATTTTTCTAAGAAAAGAAATGTGACCTGATGAAAGAATGAATTGTGCGTTTCATATTGGATATTAGAATTCAGAGATAGAAAACCATTACCACCCCTGTAAAACAGGTTAGGACTTGCATACACATTTATTTTCTTAACTCACATTGATTACTTTGGAATTATTACTGTTATTACTACGGTTGATTACTATTACGGCATTCTAAGTTCCATTGGGGAATGCCATCTCAAAATAATTTGAGATCTCCTTGTAGTTTACCGGGAAAAATGCGAGTCAGCTGGAGAATTTAATGTCCTGGCGGCGTGCTTCCGTGGTAGTTCATTGGTTAGAGCAACCGGATGGAAACCGGAAACTCCCGGCTATAACATTGAATTTTTCAGCCCTCCAATACGCAAATTGTTTGCCTATACATTGTGCAAATGATGGGGGAGTGCTGTGACGACATTCTTTGAGACCTTGAAAAATACACGTTTTTACCCATATATTATGCAAATAAGGGATGAGGTATGCAAATGAGGGCATGAAAGGGCGCTATTCTCTTTTTTCGTTATCAATATGCAAATGTTTGTATATATATATATTATGCAAATTAGAATTGGGAATACAAATAGTGGTGTGCCCCTCGATTCTCTTTGAAATGCAGATTTTTATCTATGCATTATGCAAATGAGAGAGTGGCGTATGGAAATGCGAGAACGTGGCTCTCGGCATTCCTTGATATGGTAATATGTGCATATTGTTGGTTCCTCAGTTCGTTTAAACCGACATTTACATCCTACTAATCCTGTACCATATAAAATCGGTGCTGAAATACTTAAATTTTGTTTCTCTAAAAAGTTTGTATTTATACCACGTTTGTTGATATATCTTCTTATTATAAATATTCACTATATTTAAATTACAATATACATTCCGTTCCTGACAAGAATCTACAACTTTATGTGATTTACTTGGAGGGAGATATTTAATTAATCTGAGATCTTTACTCTAGTGTTGCATGCATCACGAAATACATTGTGCCGTATAGTTTGAATTTTTTATTTTCAAAATTGCCTCGCTGCGGGTGGCCGCTCTTGTTTGTTCAATTCCCTCAACATGGGAATCGCGCTCCTGGCCGCGAGGGACTTGTCAGTTTCACCGTACCTGGGTAGCGTGTGGTTGAAGTGAGTCAGGTTGTTTTACAAGGATTTGGGAGTAAGTATCCGACAGCACTCCGTTATACTTTTCTGAATTGTATTTCTTGTATTTGCAGCTGTCCATAGACTGGCCGTATCTTGCTTTCGTATTGACTGTTTTTTCAAGTTTTGTTCATAATTATTATAGATTCGGTTTCACTTGAGGATCCACGAGAGATCGTTAAATCGGGTGTAGAAGAAAGTGCTAAACATTTAAAAAGGAGAAATGTTTTGTAATATCGTCTCAATTAGAGTGGAAAAATACTTTTGCAGGTATTCTATTAATGTACAGTACTACTTTATCGTGAGAACCTTTGGGCTTACGTGAGTACTAAATGTCTTCTATTATTACGCAAAGGTAACGATTATCGGTTGGTTATTTGTGCTCATGTCAGGTTTGCATAAAAGGTGGCCTCGACTGATTCCGGTTCAGTTTGAGCATTCTAATCACAGTTAGTGTAATTTGTTGGTTTTGCCTAAAGTCATAATTGCGTTAATTTATTTTGCAATTGGTGTATGTGGTGCGTTTACAGTTCTGTGTCGAACATATTTTGTAGTTTCCCATTTTACAGCGTGTTATAAAGAGACATTTAAAACCTTGTGTTTTACTATCGTAACTTCTAGAATAGCTGTTGCGTTTCGTGAAATATTAGTACGTTAGGTATCCATTCAAATTACGTACAAGTTTAAGCTTGCTCATTTTCATATTCAGTTAATCCTAAAACAACTAGCTTGGTTGAATAGCTTACATAACACCGTGCTATGTTACCGCGCTTTGTTTGACTTAATAAAGTCAGATTCTGACCATACTTAGTACAAGTACCATTTATGCTAGCCTTTTCGATTTTTACAAATTGTCTAAACGAGTTAATGTGTGTTAGGTATATAGCGCGTTTGGTCATTTTGTTTTTGGGGATTAAACCTTCCTACCATTTTAATGTATTTTGGTGCTATGAAGACTGTCAGCAGTGCTGAAGACATTCAGAATATTTTTTAATCATACTCATGTCATGTTAATTAAAATGCTGTTGTTTGGAGACACTTATGTTGTCAGTACCGCCTGTTGCTTCCTACAAAAATATAGGCCAACTCTCATAGCTTGACTATCAGATTCCAAACACAGAGTACGGTATAACGGACTCCAACAAGGAACAAAGCTTCAAACTGTGAAAAAACTCATTCTCATTCCCTGCTGTTTTACATGCATATGATTCTCCCTGTCCACTATCGTTTGTTTTTTATAATATAGCTTCTACAAACTATTCTTACGAAAATCTGTTTTTTCCATCTACTTTATATTAATCGAGATAAATCCTGTGGTCGGTGGCTAGCATGCTAGGTACCAAATCCAGAGGTCCCGGGTTTGATTCCCGATTGTTGCATGAGAAGTTTTGTTTAGCCAGGATTAGTTCCCATTCTGTCTAGAGATATGAGTAAGAGTAAATTTGTGGAATATTATTTAGAAATATTACATACTGATGGCTAATTGGTCCTTGGAAATCAAATGCCAAAAAATTATTATTAATAATAATAATAATAATAATAATAATAATTTCATTACACGTTTTGGTGGATGCAAGGGTGATAGAAGGTATTGCAAAAATTCAAAACAATAACGGCGAATATCTCGGAAATGAAAATTCAAGAATCAGTAAGAAAATTCAAGATACAGATTTTATTTGACATGTAAATACCTTTAACATATGAAATTTTAATCAAAAGCGAGAGAGTCATTTTTTGAGAGAATAAAAAAGAATGAACATTTTTCCATGTAAAAGGTTAGTTTGAGGTAGGGGTCTTTCTCGAAAATCTTCATGTCTCATTTTTGGAAGAATTTATTTTAAAAATTTGTATTTATACCACGTTTGTTTATATACCTTTCTATTATACATATCAGTACATAAGCCGTCTAAATTATAGCATACATTCCGTTTCTGACAAAAATCTCTGGTTCCCACACATCTTCAACTTTAAACTTAAACATGGGTTTGTATTTAATAGACCCTTCGTTTTTAAGTTATGCTGTTCACATACATACATACACACACACACATACACGTGCACACACGCACATAAGCCTTTTGTTTTGGATTTAGGGGCCTCAAAGATGTATTTTGGTGAAAGCTCGGTGTCGAATGTTTGTGTGGAATGCAATTACCTCCTCTGCTTACAAGATGCATGGTAGAAAGAGTAAAATACCGCCATAGTGACAGAACTGCAGATGGTAAAGTAGGTAGCAGCATTTTCAGTAATGTTATTTCCCCACTTTTGTCCACCACGACACTATCTGATATGCAGGTTTGTTGCCTACCAACCCACCCTTGGAATCTAGGATTGGCTTGCAAACTTCGCAGGATAAAAACATAATTTGTGTGATTGGGGAACTGGTAAACAAGTAGCAGCATAAGGCGTACACTCCGACAAAAGAAGATAAATTGGGCATTTTTCAGCCTTATTTCTGACAGTCATTTATCAACCTCTCTAAGAACTTTCTTTTAACATAAGGCGATAAATTTACTGCCAAGAGGGCGTTTAAATGGCTCAGGTGGTTACGTCTGTGGCCCGCATTCGGGAGGTTCCAGGATCGATCCCGGCGACCACCCACTCTGGTCCTAGGTTTATGTGGTTTCCCCAGGTCGTTAGGCGAATGTTGGGGTGGTTCATCCTCTACCACGACTCTCCTTCCTTTTTTCCTTACCCATCATCTTGCTTGCCATCTGTTTCAGGGTTGTAGGACCAGGTGACTGTGCTCGGCGGGTTGTGGCTGGGCGGTGGCTTGCGCTCTGTTAAGGTTTCTGCCCTGGCGTCGCTGCAGTACCGCTCAGTTAAGTTTCTCCGTACAGTGGGGCTCCGCTCCGGAGGATCCTGGAGGTTGGCGACTTATGGGCAGGGACCGTGCCGCGTTGGGTGCGTTCTATCTGGAAACGTTAGGGACCCCGTCCATGCATGCACCCGTCGGCATCCGGATCTGGTCACCCTTCGGGTCTCTCACCTCATCCTTCCCTTCCAGGGGTCACGTTGAAAGCACACTGGGCTCTGCTCCGTTTCCGGGGGCCCCTCCGTGATGCGTACCTTTACCTTCTCTATTACTTACCTATAGTAAGTAGAAAAAGCCGATACCAAGATTTCACTGGAAATAGACGTTTTGAGGGTCCTTGAATCCGAAGAATGCATTTTTAGAGAAATGTGTGTGTGTGTGTGTATGTGTATGTGAATTTAAATACAACGTTTATTGTATTATCCAACGTGTCGTTTTTAAATCACATTGTTCATACACACTCGGATATCTTATAAGCATAGTTTTTTTATTTAAGGGACCTCAAAACATGCATTCCCTGTGAAATTTGGGTGGAATCCAATACTTCTCTTGTCTACTATAGTAGGTGGCAAAGAAAGTAAATATCTATCGCTTTAGTCTACTATATCCTTCTTACACCTCGAAATGAGCAATGAAGTTTTTCTCGATTAACAAGATGCAGACATAATAAGATTGGAAAGGTAGAATCAGGCGAATGAACCCTTTTCAACCCTGTCCAACACACGGCCTGTGTGGTAGAACAATTAATTCCGCAATAAGATTGTTTAAGAATAGTTTGCAGAAGAGCGAGTAGAAAAAGTCATGCGAATGCAATATTTCAGACTTGAGTAGCTTTCGGCACCAGAAAACTACATTACATACAAGTTTTATCAATTTCTGTACTACTTACTGCAACTCAATGCTAGCATTCGGACCGCTTAGAACTTCTCATGCTCCAGTATTCATATTAATTCACTTCAAGAACATAGTCCTTAAAACCATGGAATACAGTCCTGAAGTAGTCAACTCCGGAAGGGCTCTATATTGAGAAGAAAAAAAAATAGAGTATGCAGTGTGCTGCACCATTACTCGTTATTTGATGTTGATGTTATTCTGGTTTTAATTTATTGTCTTTTAACATGGTAGATCATACAGAACGGTGATTGGTGAAGTGATTCTCAAATGCGGGATCGATGGAACTTTTGACAATCGCCATGTTAAATAAAAATCAATCCGTGCATTTGTATGCGAAAGTTTCAATCATCTTGTACCTTCTACTGAAGCTAATTTAAATGTTTAATTAAAATAAAAATTACAATAAAATTATAAATAATAAAACATTGCTAACATATAGACATATTTTGTAAAAATACATTTTTAATTTCGCTGGTAAGGAAGCGCGAATAAATATTTCTCGATCTCCTTTTATTTTTATTCAAGCTGTACCAGATCAAAATAAATGTAAGGCTCTTGTTATACATCCTGCATAAATAACAAGATAAGTCTCTCTAAGTTCGCCATATTAGGAAATTTATTTTAAAAAAAGATTTATATGCTTTGTTGAATTCTAAAAATTACTATAACCATGTTAGCATTGCAGAGTATCAAAAATAATTGATGGGAGAAATGTTTTATTTTTTCAGTTCAAATTTAAAAACAGTGGTGTTGCAGCTGACGAAGTTAGGATACATATGTACCCTAAGTTCGACACTTGTGTATACATTTCAATTAAATAATACTTTAGTATCATTAGACCGCTAAGGCGCTGTATTTTAATACTGGACATAAATTACATTGAAATATATTAATTATATGCATTTAAGTTTTGTAGTTATCCTATAAATAATAAAGAATTAAGAATCGCAGTGATAATTCCAAATTTACGATGAAAATCACATTGATAAAATTTTATTTAGCACATTTTCATTGACCCTCACTGACTGAAAATCTTATTCACAAATCAAAAAAAAAACTAAAATTAAGGGGAAAACACATTTGATATTGATTAAACTCTATTCCAGGTAATCTCCAGATTTAGATAACACTTGTTTTGCACTCTTGACGCAGAAATTCACGTTTATGTTTTTTTTTATTTTGTAAGTCCCATGTACTTCGTAGACGTAATGGGTACAAAACGTACCAACTATCCTGATTTTCCAGCCACTAGATTATTATTGGGATGCGTAGGAGATATTTTTGAGATGTTGAAGTTTGGAGACTTGGCGATGACTACTGAGTTATCGTCAAGCAGGGAGCGGAATTGGTTGGTCTGGGGAATAAATTGTTCTGAATTTGTACAGCTCGGCTATTAGTTGGTGAATGGTTTTTCTTAGACGGTCGATTTTTATTTTTCGACGTTGAAAGCATACTTACGTTGACAAAAACTGCATTGTGAACTTGAGAACACGTGCAGTATTTAATAAAACCTTCAGGTAGCATTACGTTAGTACAGAAAACTTAATTGTAATAACACAACTCTCAGTTTTGACATTTAATTATAAATAATTCTCACTATATAAATTGCTGTAATTGTTCATCAACCAAATTTGAAACATATCAACATCATACTATGTAGAGCAATTCGAGAAGACCTTGATATAAACTAACCTTAACAGTACACCCATTTCAAACAAATTTTGATCTGATAAAGGAACCAGTATAGGTGATCAGCCGAAACCTGGTATGAGAGCGAGGAAGGAGATGATATGAAATGACGGTGAAATGAATGACAGCAAAGGTGATGATGAAGCAGTTGGTGGAATAGATGGTGGGGGAAACCGGAGAAAAACAGCCCAGACACCGCTTCCTCCACCACAAATCCCACATGCGGTTCCCTGGGATCGAACACGGGTCGCTTTGGTGAGGACTCTAGCCTCTCGGCCACGGCGTCGCCGATGAATGCAACTTAACTACTTAATTCAAGCTCTAAAGCAAAGAATTAACAATCTGTAGCAATGTAACTGACACTTAATGATGTTTTCTTTCAGATGATCGTTACAAATTCTTAAAACTATGTAAACTCGAAGCCTTAAAAATATGGGTTACTGTGTAAGGAACAAAATGTGAAACTTCCTCCTAAAGTTCACTAATTTACCTGTTATTGACATAGGAATTTCTCGTTTTCTCTATGACACAAAGTCGTGAGATTAATACGTCCATCTAATAATAATCATTTCGTACCAAAGATTATAAACCCCAATACCTGTTGGAAGGTAGATCACAGTACCAGCTGATTTTGAGTGTTGATTGAAGGATTTGGCTTTCAATCCCTGCCTGTCCATTTAGAGATATGTACCTGTATTATCTGCATGTCTCTCGTAATGCTCAGTGTAATACTATTTGATGAAAACGATAAGGTTCTCGAAACGCAATATGCGGAAATTACGGCAATTATCTTGGACATCTAATTTCCTCTGGCTTACCAACTCCCACCCGAATAATTATCACTGCTGTAAATCTCAGCATTCATACACAAATGACGATTGTTAATTAGTAACAGGTGGAATTCTGCTTTTGATTTGTTCAAAGAAAGCTGCTCTTTTGAAGTCTGTAATGATATTGACGCAACAAAGTACTTTCCAAACAGGTCTTAGCGTAGTTTCGAAGAACAGGAGATTAAAAGCAGTAGTTAATGAGTTCCTAGAACCGATAGAAACAAATTGATATCATTCAAGTTAGAAGTGCCATTAGGTTTTTGACTCAAAGAATATTTTGCTGTTGTGATTATTTCAGAAGGAATGTAATGATTTTTTTGTATATATATTTCATAAACGCTGTCATGGTCTTTCTGTCGTTCAGCGATATCATCATCCTCGTCATCATAGTTGTCGTCATAATTGCGACCTTTGGCAGTTTCACTTAATAAAACGAAATTGAGTTCCAGGTACTTGGGAAATTGAAACTAAGTTTTATTTATGGACGCTCTTTAACTGCTGTGGTCCTTAGTGTCCTTTTCTATATTGGGCGTGAAAGACCGGTAATGTTTCTCAAAGGCCTCTTTATCAGGCTTGAGGTTCCCATGCTAAGGATCTTTACGCCCGAAAAAAATACATCGCCCTCCGCCAGCTTTGAACCCGCGACCTCGGGAACTAGAGCCTAGTATGGTAACCACTACACCACGGAGCAGGTACTTGGGTGTACCTTAAGTAGTTATGTGAGTTATCGCAAGAAGTCAAAGATAACAGTGGGAAAGGAAACTTTTAACAGAAGAAAATGCATATTCTATGAACCCTTGAAGAAAGAACCAAGGAAGATGTATGGTCATCGCAGCCTTCGGATCCCCAAGCGGCGACCTTTGTGCAGTAGCCAAACACTTGTTCCCTACCCTCCCTAACCGCAAGCACCATAAAATCTTAGTGACATCCATGTGCATATGCGCGTTGTTGCCAAAATTAAAAATAGTATTTAAAAGCAAAACTTTGCAGGTGATTTCCACATGTACAGAATACAATCATGCAGTTTGTCTGCTTGCTTTACACACAAAATAACTATGTAAATAACTATGAATCGCATAGTAATTACATTTAAGTTGCAAACGCTTTAAAATATAACTGAACTAATGAATGATCTGAACTAATATACTGCGCTACAAGAATAGAAATGCATGTTAACATATCCGAGAGAAACTTAGAAACATGTTCCGAATAAACTATACATTGTTGGACTATCATTAAATAATTAAAATACATAAATATTAATTTATTTTGAAAGGAACTCTTACTCCCAAATCAAAGCATCATTTTTGATTATGCTGTGCGCGGAGCTATGGTAAAAAGTTTTTTATCACTTGTATCACAACAATGTTTTATTAATATAAAGCTAATACAAGAAGTTGTGTATTGTTTAAGGTGTAAGATTTATAAGCATGACATCTTCTGTTTACTTAAATGAATAGCTTTATTATAAAATGCAGGATAAGTAAAAATACGAAGGCAAAAGAAAGAAAATAAAAATCTTATGTATTATATTCACAAGATTATCTCTACTCACTCTTCTACAAACTACTTTCACAAAAGCTTATTCTATCTACTTCTTAAATAATAAGATAAAATTTCATTGCACATATCGTTGTAAATATAAGGATACATAGGCTAAAGCAATAGTCAGATTTTTAAAATACAGATGACTATATGATGACTTTGAAATTCCATGCTCTTAGCATGACCACGAGGAAAATACAAACAGAGACTTCCAACTTGTATTTCAAAATTCAAACCAACAACAAAAAATTTCTCGGAAATGGTTAACACAATTTGACCTAAAATTTGTCCTTTACCGAGATTGCATTTTACGCAGAGTAAGATTTTGTCTCTCTCTTAGAATTTACCAGTAATACAACAAGTTGAGAACGAGGAAAATTTTACAAGTTATTCCCAGAATATAAAATTCATGATACAAATTTTATTTTTCCTGCAAATATCTTAAACTTGCGGTATTTTACTAAAAATCGTTAAGCTGTTTTTGAGAAATTCAAAACAATAACAAACATTTTTCCACATAAAAGGTTCTTTTCTACATGTTCTTGAACATTACACATAAAAATCTGGCTTTGCTTATTCAGTTTTTGTAGCCCTTTTCTTCGTGGTCTTGGCATTACTGATATTCGGCAGAGGGTCACTTGCTGGTGCGACCGGAGGGGCATCAACTTGGTTCGTTTCCCAAGGTCTCCACATCTTAATTAAACTATTAAACGCTAATAACTATTAAACACTGCTAAACTTACAAAACTGCACTAAGTAAAACACTATATAACTTCTCTGAAGAAGTAATATAGAAGCTTAGCTGAACATGGAAGAAAAGCACGAGCGAACAGTCACAGCTGCTAAAACCGGCAACAACGCTTTGCTTTGGTGGAGCTGGAGAAAGGACCACGTGTTGTGTTTAAGGGATGGGAAGACCCTACTAATCGTTTACTGATGGGTTTATGGTCAGGCTTCAAAGCTTTCCGTTCGCTTTGAAGCCGGTTGGGGAAAGGATGCCCGCGACTAGTTTTATGCAAGGTACTTTGTATATAGTGTGGCTCTGCATAGTAGAATTCTGCGCGGCCCCGTTCGGGCTTAATTTTTAAAAACTGTTTGTCGGTATTGGGCTTGAAAATAAACTCGAAAAAAATTTAACACATTCAACACATGTATATTAATTGTCATGTAAATATATTTAAACATATGGTATTTTAATCAAAATCATTTCTGCCATTTTTGAAAGAAAAATAATGAAAACGTTTCCATACAAAGGGAAAATAAAGACGAAAAAAAGTTATTTTATCACATTTATTTGGTTCTAATATTTAGACGCCCTGAGTAGCACAATTATCGCAACATGCACACATGTATAGCAGTATTAATACTAGTTATAATAAATCAATGCTCGCTTTGGCCAGTTACGAATAACGTTACAACAGCACGACAGCTGCAAAGCCCGCTTCCTTCGTTCACACACATTCAGGACATCCCGGACAGAGAGCAAATAGGGGCGACATGAGGTCAATAAGGCAGTATGCCTTCAGTATGTAACTTACTGCATGAGCATTCCAGGACCTCAGTCGCCATTATTTATTATTTTGTAAAGTGGCTCCTCGTTTTTGCCCCAAGGACATGAGTGTATCCCCTACAAGGTGACCCAAGCAAGGGGAAAAAATCCATATCGGTACTGGAAATCGAGCCTAGATCCCTTCGCACCGCAGGCAGCAGCGCTTCCTGAACTAATAATAATCATAATCAATAACTGCAAAATAATTTTATTTCAAACAAAATTAGATAATCGGCCTAGGCCAGGTCTAAACATTTCGGCCCATGCAGACCACTACTGCATAGTGCAGAATTTCAGATATTGGGAAGACTGGAACACGGAGAAAAATGGAACGTGTGAAACTGACAGATAAAACAAGTATTGCAGCGGTTTTAAAAGGAATGCGTGAAAGAGGAAAACGAACTCTGAGACAGTGGGAGAGAAAAAAACTGCTTGCTAAGACAAGATAACGCTGCTTATTAAGGGGGTCGATCTGTGAACTTTTCAAATCCTAAAGTATTCAACTCAGCCTTCTGAATGTTCTATCACATCTTATATATGTACAAAGAAGTATGTTTGCAAGTTTGTTATGTTTGATAATTTCCCAAGTATGCAATTTTAAATACAATTTTAAACATTATAAAAATGCCGTTTACTGTATGATTTTCATAATGTTTAAACAACGTTTCATATTTACATTCTTTATAGAGTTAGAATACAAGTTTTCTAAGAAATATACTTTTAAAATTAACATTTAGATTTTGCAAAACATATGTTTGGTAACTTGGAGATACAATCCATTTGCCCTGCATTAATTGGTGAACAGGAAGTTTTAATTATAGCACGTGTTGGACAAACTACTTCTAAAACCCCCCTGTGATAACTTAAAATGAATTGCAAGGAGCAATTTAAATATTGCAAAATGTCTAGAGGATTACAATCAAGAAAAACGCATTTGAAAATTCTCACATATAAACTACCTGAAATTCCATTTATGTGTTTTTCTAAATATAGTTGAAATATTTACCTACTTAAAATGTATAAGTTAGAAAATTATTGACACATATGCACCAGACTTTACAGTAAGACTTCTAGTAATTTGGAAAAAAAAAGGGTGAGAAACGTCAGGAAAGCTGCAAATACAGTGGCACGTCTCCTAGTCAACGACATTTATGTAATTTGTCACTTATATCTTATTCAGATTGACACAGATTATAATAAGCTCAATAGGGAAATGCTCATAAAGAACCCGAGCTTAAAAATAAGTTTAAAAATCAAAAGTTGAATTTTTCGCACACTTTTCACCGATTGTTCAGTTAAAGGAATGCTGTATGGCAGATGAAAGAGAATATTAAGATAAACGGTCCATATGTGGAGAAATAGGAAAACTGGGTTTGTATCCTTTAGCAGAGAGCTATGGCTGATGGTCATTTCTCGTGATATTTTCTGGGAAACATTTTTATGCATTTACATCCCATAACTGCTCATAACATTTAATTATAAGCAGTTTTTGTTTGCGAAGCCTGCACTTATTTGTACTTGTCGCCATTAGCTGATTTTATGTAGCATCATGAAGCCGTATATTGCATCCGTGACGAATGATAGTTGTTAATTAATGGAAATTAATGTCTCGTGAAGTAATTCAAATACGGCTTCATATAAAGAAAGATAAGTGTGCAAGTAAATAAAGTTGTATAGCTGATAAAATAAACGTACATATGAACCAGCTTTCCTACCCGGCATTGCACAGGTACATTTTGTAAAAAAAATGAGTGGAAAATGAGAATGGGGTGGTTTTTGAAAGTCGTGAGTAGCCTATAATTTGCCCTCGTATGTAACCTAAAGCGTAAGTGTCCAGGGTTTTCTCCAGGTTGTTCAAATGGTGCAAGCTTCTACATAAGCGGTTGAAAATATTAGTAGGGGTAGTGTTTTTTAATTTTTATAGTGTCCTTAATTTTCGCCAAGCTCTATAAGTGCACAAATCTGTGCTCTGAAAGACCAAGCAGTATCGCTTTGTCTATAAGAGTTGAAAATAAAGTAAGTGAAGCTTTTAAAAATATCGGAATACTATATACAACTGAAAGAGGAAATATAGTTTTTGGAAGTTTTATTATATCTGACCTGATAGTTTAAACACTGCCAGATTTCAAAATAAAGGCTAGAAAATATGGTAGAGTTAGCTTTAGAAAGTTACAATTTTCATTGGGTCGTATTGTATTAGCATAGAAAGTTTCGTCTAGATAGGCCAGAGAATGTAGATTTTATGTTAGGGGTTGAAAATAGGTATTGAATATAAGAATAGTAAATTTTTTGAAAGCTTTAGGATAGCTTATCGATTCTGTTAGATTCTAAAACTCGAATGTACCAAGTTTTGCCCAAATTATACCAAAAATGCTCATTAGTAATAAAGTTCAACGAAATCGGAGGAAACTGTCGTGATATGATCATGTTATATAACTCCACCCATGATAACTCAATTTTAAAATATTTTAAGCTTTCTGGTTTAATCTTTGGGCTCGAATTCAAAAAAATCTTCCTTATCTACAATAAATTACTAAAACTAGCTTCTGATATTCACATTCAACGAAACGGGATTGAAATAGGGTAACATGAATATGTAAAAACAAAACCTTATTCACCCCAGTTTTGGAAAATGTTACCGTGGATGAATAGAGCTTTTCAGTAATGAAAGAATTGTCAAAATCAATTGAGTGTTTTAGCCCCACACACACACACACACACACACACACACACACACACACACACACACACACACACACTCACACTCACACTCACTCACTCACTTTCTCCCTTTCTCTCTTTACAATATTAGTATAGATATTAGGAAGCCAAGATATTTTTGTGCTTGAAACCAAGAAAAAGCAAGAAAAACTTGTTTTCATCGTTTCAAGAAAGGAAATGAGATTGTTACCCTTAACATTTAAGAAAGAAAGACTTGTCTTAGGCACCCCGAGGCGCCCGTCTGACGGGCACATAGACATTGTTAGGGCAGTACACAACCGAACGAAAGGCATTCCAGCTTATCAATAACCTGAACCTAAATGGGGAAACGCACCTTATCACTTCCATCTGTAAAGCAAGCATGAAAAGTGTCTACACTTCAATCTGTTGACCAAAATATCACGTACCGAAAAAGTAAATTACTAATAGTAACTTACATATAGATCACGCGTTTATTTGATCATGTAGTGGAAATCGCACCGCATACCATTTTTCACAACCATCCCCTAAAAATAAATTCCCACACAAACACAACCTTTACACCAAAAATTTAATAAAAGCAATTAAGTTTCTAGTAACTACAAAGGTAAACCTAATAATTAATAACTTAATACTAATAACCTAATCCAATAATAATAATTCGATGCTCGTATAATTAGCCGAATTCATATAACTATAACTAATCTAATATAAATAGTGTCATAATTAATATAATAATATATAACATAATTAATATTATATTCGCTGCGTCAGCTGGTGACCAAATGGTCGTCGTGCAAAGTTTGGACACCAGTGAATACAAAAATAGGGCGCCAACATACAATACAATAAACCTTCCTGATGCATGTAACGGGTGCGTATTTGCGGATGACTGGCCGGTTATGAATGGAACCTAACAATCCGAATATCACCAGATTCCAGTTACATCCCATAATGGTGGAAAAAATATAAAAGTTGCACTTTAGTAATATCTAATACATCGTAACCTCTTTACCGCGCACCAGCTATGATCGCACGAGTTTTGTTGTCCAGAGCCGGGTTTACAAGCACAATTTAATGTGGTAGTTCGGAATAAGGGAAGCTGGCGACGAATAGAATCTTAAATATCTAAAAAATTAACGAATAAACAAAGTCAATATCTTCAGAATGAAAAATGTTTTTAATACAACGGTCGCATATCAGAAATTACAACCTGAATAAGCAGAGTTCTCATCACTCAATCTTTTCATAATCCGCCCGATCTCCGTCCGATCATGGCAATCCCTGGAATTCTGTTTTTGATCCGTTTATATGCCGCTTTTAGCATCTCAGGTCACATATCGGCGGCTTAGTCTTTGGAACAATTGTTCTTCGGAAATAATGTTAGTTCGTTTACTTTTGTGTTAATCATTGATTTTATGTTACTTTTGGTTGCCATAAACAATCAAATTCACAGAAACATCCACGCCCTAATTCATACTTCCAGACTCTAGGGAGGATTAGCAATAACTGGCTAAAGAAAATTTCCAACCCTTCAGCCTGAATCGAGCCTGAGACCTCAGGATGTAAAGACTAGCCTGCCAACCGCTAAATCAGTCATTCCAAGGTAACGAGTGATCATTCGACAGCAAACACTATACAAACTGTTTAGTAGCTTTCAGTTTGCTACAACATACCGTTTTTTCTTTACATCCAGAGATGGCACTGCAATCAAATTGCTATCAGCGCTACCTCATTACTGCGCTGTGAACTACAACAGCTAGACAGCGCTGGTGCTGCTGCCACTTGAGGACTTCTCAGTGATAACTCTGTAATCTATCTAGTAATTTTAGGGTTTGTGTTATCACTCAGTGAAGAAATTTCCTCCCTCGTAATGGGACATTCATTCTCTATAAGAGAAAAATCCTCCCTTAACAGTTTGAAACGCCAAAGTTCAGCACAAAATGTAACATATCAAGTTAAAAATTGTCATTTATGCTAGTAAAAAAAATATTTTCTTAACTGGAGTATCTTGTCGGAATGCTTGAAACTTTTTCCAGATTTTGTAATTTCGGAATGATTTAACATCAAAATTCCAGTTTAAGGCAATCCAGCCGTGGAAAACCTTAAAATCCAAACTTTCCTTTTGGGCGACATTAATTTTTTTTTCTCTCAGTAACGTAAAATAAAGACTACACAAACTCTCGATGTGCCACGTGTATTTCTTTCAGAGTTATTAGACTTTTTTATTCTTGAATTAATCAATATTTACATGTTAATAAAACATGAGCCACGAGTAAACGGTTTGCAAAACCTATTCGGACATTTATTTTGGCTTTAACATTGCATTAAAAAAACGTATTGAAAACTTTTTTTAATTCAAATGAAGTTCTGCGAGATAAAAATGAATCTTTCCATATATGTATATACTTTCGATTTTAAGCTATGAAAATATTTAATAAAACATGATAATCATTCAATTTCAAAATTGGGCATCTAGATTTAACAATCGACTTACCATAGATAAGCTATAGAAAAAGTAAAACCTGATAGTTTTTATATATAAATATTGTTTTAGAGCTGTAAAACACACTGAAAGTACAGTCCAATATTTAATCAATCAGATAACACCTTGTGTTTACAGTATAGTTGGAAAGATGGAAGAGGCTGCTACGCGCGTATTACTTTACACGGCTATGTTGCGAGGAAAAGTGAAAGGGCAGTGAAAATCGAACTAGATCACATTAGTGAAGTGTCAATGAGAACCGAACTAATCGCTTTAGTGAAGTGACGGTAAAAGCTGAACAAAGTCACAATATGCAATACCTGGTATGTTATACATCGCTATTTTGATTATAGTCTCACTCACCTCACCTATACATTGTTTTATGTAACCATGTTAAACAGTTAAGGGATGACAAATTTAAATTTTCTGTTAAGTATTCGTTACTAAAATTTTGTATATATATATATATATATATAATATTAATGAATATTTTGGGGTAATGAAGCAGTGCATCATTGTATATTATAGTAAAACTTGATTTTAGCATAGCGTATAGTATCTCCTACGAATGACAGTTTAAAACTGAACCTTTAACATCAATTTAGTATGCTTGTTATTCGCACCGGATCTAGGATTCATTGTATAATTCGGTTTTCTTCAAAGAATCTTGAGATGCATGCTACGTTATATGCCATACGTTCGCTAAAGAAGACATATGAAGGTGGGCCTTACTGAAGACTACAGCAAATACTATGCTTGCCCCTCGTACCAGCGTTGCCGAATGTGGTACACGCATCTTACCACCTAAACTGGGAACATTATCTTCATTAATTACTTTGAGATAAATATTTGAAAACTATAAATGCCAATCATTATTGGAGAGAATTTTATTTTCTGATTATAGCTGTACACAAAACCTGTCTCTACGATCCTTAGAACGTGAGCTATGCACCTTTTATGCTCACATGGTTATTATCATCCAATATAGATAGTCTTACAAAGTGCCACCATTCTTATCTCAAATATAAACCTACAGTGCAGTATGAAAATACACATCACATAGATTGAAATAGAAATAGTTAGTTTAGTTCGTTTTCAGAGTAGTGGCGTGTTATTTTATTATTAAAGTGAATGGGCATTGTTAAGTCATGTTTCAAACTCCAGCTAGAATATTGTTAATATACGAGGGCTGTCCCTGAAGTACCCGACCTAACAAAGAAAACACAAAAATTTGGGGAAAAAATATATTTATTTCTCCTTTATAGTCTCCTTTCAACTCGACACACTTTTCCCAGCGATGTCCAATTGCTTCGATACTCTCTTTATAGTGAGAACCGTCGAATTCTGCAAAATATCCATCAACTGCAGGCTCCACCTCTTCATTCTTAGCAAATCTGTTACCACCAAGCCATTTCTTCAACTTTGGAAACAGAAAAATAATCAGAGGGGGCTAAATCTGGTGAATAGGGTGTACGAGGAAGCAATTTGAACTTTAACTCATTGATTTTGGCCGTGGCGATAATGGATGTGTGAACTGTGCGTTGTGTTGGTGAAACAAAATTTTCTTTTTCGCTAAATGAAGCCTTTTTGCTTGATTTCATCATTCAAACGCTGCAATAGGTTTGCATAATACTCCCCATTGATTGCTTTTTCGTTTTGAAGATAATCAATGAAAATTATTCCACGCGCATCCCAAAAAACTTACGCCATGACCTTGCCTGCAGATGGATCTGTTCTTGCCTTCTTTGGAGCCGATTCTCCACTTTCAACCCACTGTTTTGACTGTTCCTTCGTCTCAGGTGTGAAGTGATGGACCCATGTTTCATCCATGGTTATGAATCGACGCAAAAAACTCGGCTTTATTGCGCGAAACATCGCCAAACACTCGACTGAAACATCCTCATGATGCTGCCTTTGCTCCATTGTGAGTAAACGCGGCACCCATCTTGTGCACAGCTTTCTCATGTGTAAATTTTCAATCAGTATGCGATATACAGCACTTTTTGAAATGCTTACGATGTCTGCTAGCTCGCGCACTTTCAGTCGACGATCATCCAATACTATTTTATGGATTTTCTTCATAGTTTCTGGAATGCTAACCTCATTTGGTCGACCACTGCAATGTTCATCTTGGCAGCTCGTACGGCCTAGCTTAAACTCTGCCACCTAATATTTTACTGTTGTAAACGAAGGAGCAGACTCGCCCAGAATAGAATCTAGCTCAGCTTTAATATTATATCACATAACGATGGCCAGTTTTATCCAAGTTTACAAATTTGCTGAGAGCGTGCACTATTGATAGCTGCCAAACAAGTACTAAACAACATAGCGTCGTCAAACTTCAAATTTAAGCTTTATAAGGTTGGTACTTTCTACTATAGTCATTTGTTTGAAACAACCACCACTATCTATACGTCAGATCGTGTACTTCTGGGACTGCCCTCGTATACATGAAATTATTATATAAATCTTCTTCCCCAGTGATTGTGATACGAGTTTGTGAACATGTCCATCGAAGCTGGGATAAGTGAATTTTCGATGAACAAAGGTGAAGTGATGCATTCTCAGGGTAGAAAAATGGTATTTAATGCATACAGCTTTGGAGAAAAAAAAACCTCACCAATCCAGAATATAGGGCAGCTGCAGATTTTTCAAAAACCCGGGAATTAACTGTGGAAGCTTGTGGTGTAGGTAGCGTATACACAGTGTCAGAAATTTGGAGTGAAGCAGCTTCTCCGAACAAAAAGGTAGTGTACCTACCTGTCTGTATTGGTTACACCATTTAGAACAGGAGTAAAAACATAGTAATTAGATAGGATAACTAACGAAATGGGCCATGGAGTTATTAGACTACCCCCATACCATTAACAATGCAATCCGAGAGAATTAATCTGGGCCAAAGTTAAGGGTGAAGTCGCCGATCGAAATACATACTACTTTCAAATTAACGGATGTAGAAAAACTTATGCACGAGGTAATAGATAATGTGACTCAAGACGACTGGATTTCACGAGTTAGGTATACAAAACAGCTTCAGGAGGAAGATTTCAACAAAGAAGTTGCCAAGGTCGACACTATGCAGTCGATTATCATTAACTTGAGTGATAAATAAATTGAGTTTTATTTATGGACGCTCTTTAACTACTATGGTTCTCAGCGTCCCATTCTATTTTGGGCGTGAAAGGCCGGAAATTTTGCTCAGAGGCCCTTACCAGGCTTGAGGTTCTTTTACGTGCCGTAAATCTACGACACGGGACCACCGGCTTTACTTCCCTTCCGAAGGAAGCCATGCTAAGGACTTTTACGCCCGAAAAAACCCATCGCCCTGAAAGTGACGACTCCGTATAAGGTGCTTTCGAGGAAGACGAAGACGCCGAGTTGTAACCTGTGTCAAGTTAAAATTTTATTGTTTTAAGGATATGTAATGTGTTGTTTAATTACAGAAACAATGGATGGCACCTTTGCTGACGTGTAAAACGTGCTCTGATGTAGAGAGTTACTGCCGGTACACGCCTACTACACTTGGCAACAACACTCCGAGCGAGCATTGGCCAGCGTTTATATACCTTTGACTTTTGCGACTACTATAGAAGATGTATCCTTATCCTAAGTTTACTAAAACAAATAAATTATTCCCATCAATTGTTTGTACTCATTCCCACCAGATTGCAGCACTGTTTAATCTGACATCTACTATTGCTATTGAATTCCTTGCTTTTCACCCATACCTTTTATCTTCTTATTCCACTTCTTCATTTTTCGCTTTAACTAACACAGAATGTTGGAGAAAGTAAAACAGAAGACCAAAGCGGCAGCGTTCAAGTTTTTCATACGAGTCAATCCTGAGTGTCAGTCATAAACGTAAACTTGAAGTGTCGCCTATCAACAAAAGTTTTGCGGTATGAATACGACTAAATCTACGCTCTTCTTGGAGATAAGGGTAAAGGAAGGAAGAGGTATATTAAACAAGAGGAAAAAATAAAGAAAGGGAAGAAAATGGGGGAAATCAGACATAGTTCCTACAAAAACACCTCTTTTCATGAATCAGCTAAAAAGAAGAATAAAAGAAGTAAGTTTTTCCATAAGGAGTAAAGAACTGTGCTTTATTCTACATAAGCCTCTTTAGTCATTTTCGCGCCTCGTTGGGTGTAATCGGTCTTAAATTGAATCGGAAGATGCAAAAGGGTAACATGTAACAAAAACAAAATTTTTGAGACGGTAAGATTATTCTAATTCTTCTAAAACATATTCTGTACATTAAGTTAAATCTGCCAGTCTACACATTCTGATGTTAGCAAATATCAATAATAATGTGAGTTCCTGGAGTAGCGGATTAAAAATAAGGTGCTCTTTTGTAATGTATATACCACCTTTTTGCAAACTGCTATTTTTCCGAGGGTCAGTTGCACACCTTTCTTGTCACAAGGAATACATTACTGCAAATTTTCACTTGTAATGGATGTATTAAAGTATAATTGAGTTATGTCTACGAGTTTCTTAAGGTGTTATTAGTGTTTTCTTCTTCACTCATTGTAGTGCATGTCAGAATATTGCTCTACCTTTGTAATGTTATAGGTCATTATCGAGATACCTATAAATTTCATTCAGGTACATCAGAAACATTTTAACAGCAAAACCTATAAAACTACTGATAAGAGGGTAGTCAACATCATCCATACTTTGTATAAATGGATAAAATGTGTCGTCCTCCGTGGTCTAGTGGTACCATGCTAGCCTCTAGTTCCCTAGATCGCGGATTCAAACCCGGCGGAGGGCGATGGATTTTTTCGGGCGTAAAAATCCTTAGCATGGCTTCCTTCGGAAGGGAAGTAAAGCCGGTGGTCTAGTGACGTAGATTTACGGCACGTAAAAGAACCTCAAGCTTTATAAAGAGGCCTCTGAACAAAATTACCGGTCTTTCACGCCCAATAGAATGGGACGCTAAGGACCATAGCAGTTAAAGAGCGTCCATAAATAAAACTCAGTTTTTGATTCAATTGATAAAAGCTTGTCGGACTGAGATAAAAATAATTCGTCATTATTTCGATTCCTGAATTGGAAATAGTTTTAGAAACACATTACAGGAAGATGTATATGGTCAGGCAAATTATTGGGGTTTTTGTTAGGATTACTTACCCTAGGCGCCGACTTGGGGGAGGCAAGGCATTGAAGGGCCTGGTATCCCCAAAACATTAAATAAACAAAAGAAGAAGAAGAAGAAGAAGAAGAAGAAGAAGAAGAAGAAGAAGAATGGTAGATTATAATACGAGGGATAAAACCACTTTTAACACGTGTGGCACATATTATTTTTTAGACAGCGCTCGAATTTGTAAAATATCAATAATATTATACTGATTCCTAAAACTAAGAGAAATCGCGTGGACCGCGGTGCTTGAAACAAGTGAAGACGATAAAAAAGCGAGATGTCAGATGTTTTGTTGATTTGCTAGCAGTCATTTTCAGTGAAATTATTTTCAGCAAGTTTCTGCCTTACCAGGCAATGAAGCGATTAAATACTATATCATATTGCTTTCTGGATTTTTTGTGCAAGTATTTCTAATGTTATTCTTTCTTCTGCTTCTGTAATTTCACCTGGCTCTTCCATTTCAGTTTATTCTGAATTTATAATTTCAGCCATTTAACCTTTATGTGGGTTATATTAGATAAAAGAATAAAGTTTTATATCAAAGAAAGCAGAAGACCACCAGTATACGTATAGGGTAATTCGACAACGAATTGCTATAAATTGAACTATAACGACGTATTGTGAACAAATAATGCGAGCGATGAGAAATTAATCATTTAAAAAGACATAATGAAAAGTAAAACCTAATCAATACAAGTCGAGTTATTAAACATGTGCAAATGCAAAGAGTAATTGTCATGTGATTGGACTGCAAACCAAAGTTGGTCACAATGAAGATTATCCCACTAGAGCACACGTGTGCGCTGTGTTAGAAGTTCTTTTAGACCTTGCTGTCTAATTTTTTTTTTTTTTTGTTACTTTCTGTGCTACTTATATTAAGTAGTGAAAGTATTGCATTCCACCCAAAAATTCGAGAATGAGATTAGGTACATGTTTTGAAGCCTCCTGAATCTAAGTATAGCATTTTTGGAAACGTGTGTGCGCGTGCGTGCGTGCGTGCGTGTGTGTGTGTGTGTGTGTGTGTGTGTGTGTGTGTGTGTGTGTGTGTGTGTGTGTGTGAACGGCATAACTCAAAAAGAAAAAGTTGGATACATATCAAGCTTGGTATTCCAAAGATACGACACGAAGATTTTCAGGAAAGTCCCCCCCCCACGTCAAACTAGCCTATACAAGGAACATTTTTCGAAATATTTTAAAAGATGGCTCTAACGATTTTGATTAAAATACCATACGTTAAAGATGTTTACATGAGAAATAAAACGTATATCTGGAATTTTCGGGAATAGACTATGAAGTCCTCTTCATTCGGAAGGTATTTTGAACAATTTTGTATAACTGGTAAACGTTAAGCGATGGACGAAAACGTACTACACAAGAAATGTAGATCTCTATTAAACACACAGTTTATTTCAAACAACGTGTTTTTGTAGCATAAACCGTGTCTGAGGTATCCGTTGTTAAAGGTTGAATTGTTCACTTCTTGGTAATTCTCTTAAAGACCTTTCAGCTTTCATCTGTATCTCGCGATTGCATGAAAACAGTCCAGCATATAGCGCCTGTTCTTAAACATTTGACTGTCACTGTTCGCTTTGTATCCATAACGAAATGTGTAATGTAGCTATTTATGCAAAGGTTTATTTGGATTAAAATGTAATAGATAGAAAAATAAGCTTGAGCAAGAATAATTTGTATACTCACTAATAAACGATAGAGGTAAAGAAAGTCATGTGAACGTATCACATCAGAGTTTTAAATAGACGGAGTCTAGTTGCAAAAGATAGCCTTTATTTCAAATGCAGAGTTCAACTCTTAAACAAATGCAAAGACGCAACCTAGGTAGTTGGAGCACAGAAGTACTGAATTGCTCTTTGTTGAAACATCCGTAGTTTCATCCTCTATTATAGAAATATATTTTGCAGCTTTAATATCCGTGATCAACATTCGAAGTAAGGCGTGATGCAAAATGCAATTCATTTTGTATGTCGTGAGAAATCCACTAATAGTAATTGCATTGCATCCATTTTCGAGATCCTCACAGCTAAGTGAGGATAGCTTTTACAATTATTTTGGCCATTTGTGTGGCTGCTGCTGTCATGCATTGTTTTCGTTAAGACACCATAAACTTAGGTCTTCATTCAGTGGCAGCCGAGTTTATAAGCACATACCAACTTACGCCCTTTCTTACTGCATAGTCACCACATTGGTGATACATGAAACGAAATGATAATTGGGAAGGAAATGTTCCAGTCATAAGTTTAGAGTACCTCCGCGGTATTTGCCAGTTATAAGGACTGAGGAAAACCTGGATAAAAACCTGTCAGGACGGTCCTGGTGGGATTTCACCCGCAAACCTCCCGATCACGATTCGGTGTCATAATGACCTCGGCTACCCGTATCGGTAGGAATGAACCGAGATGCAACATTTCGCCGAAAATAGTAACAGACCTAATATTATTTTTCTTCAAACTTTAAATGAACGAATCATTTATTTACTTTTCAGGCAATTGATAGTATCTGTACTATTCTGTGATTAAATACCTTTTGATTTAGTAATTGCACTAAAAATGTTATTAATACCCGGCTTTTCTGCACAATCCTGACCCCCCCAAATGCATAACAAGGCGGCGTCTATGTTACCATGTATGACAAATGAACCTCAAACAAACGGTTAGCTGGGACCCGGTTATTACTTTCCCTACTACGTATAGTAAATAGGGGAAGTATTGTATTCCACCCAAAAATTCGATACCGAGATTTCACCGGAAATACATGTTTTGAGACCCCCTGAATCGAAAAAAAAGCATTTTTGGAAACATGTCCGTGTGTGTGTGTGTGTGTGTGTGTGTGTGTGTGTGTGTGTGTGTGTCTGTGTGTGTGCCTGCCTGTGAACAGCATAACTCAGAAACGAACAGTCGGATAAACACCAAACTTGGTATTTAGGTTCAGTATCTTCCAAAGATGCGACGCGAAGGTTTTCAAGAAAATCCCCCCACCCCAGATTACCCTTTACATGGAAGATTTTTCGAAAATTTTAATTTTCTCAAAAATGGCTCTAACGATTTTGATTAAAATATCATATGTTTAAGATATTTGCATGACAAATAAAATGTATATCTTGAATTTCCTGGGAATGTCTCCAAAAGTATTCTTCATTGTGAACGACTTTTGCATAACTGGTAAACCATAAGAGATAGACAAAATTTTACTCCACAAAAAATGTAGATCGCGTTAAAATACACAATTTATGTCATATACATTTTTTGTTGTTGAGTGAACCATTTGCGAGATATTGCTTGTTATTCCCTTAAATTTTTCAATACTTATTTTCTCAAATGGGAATTCGTTATTCATTTCTTTGTCTTGGATATGCAAAGAGTATTAATCTGTGGAAAAGGGATGGTGCTGCACCTAGCAACCAGCTATTAAGAGATATGTATGTGCTTAAAAGTCTACTGTATTTCCAAATTGCCCTTGTAAATATATATTCCCCTTACATCTACAAGAAAATTAGCAATAAGATAGACTCTGCAAATATTTATCTCGATTAGCATGAAGTAGATGGAGAATAAGCCTTTGTATAAATAGTTTGTACAAGAGTAGAGAAAGTCATGTGAGTGTAACACATCAGATTTTTTTTACATACAGTACGTTTGTAGAATCTGTCGATAGTGTTGTCTTCCTTGTATAAATATTAACTTATTCCCACAGAATTTTGTTACCTTTAAAAGGACTTAAGGATAACAAAAGTCTACTGTTGTTTCTGGTCAGTATTATTACCTTATTATTAAGTACTTCTGCCTTACTTCTGCCTACCCCCATGTGAGACTCCACTCTCCAACCCTTTCATTTTCTGCTGCGTCTTTTAACTCTCTATAGTTTCTTTTCTTCTTGATGTCATTTCATATCTCAATTCTTCTACTACCCAGTCTTCTCATTCCTTTTATTTTCCCTCATTGGGCATCTAGCAGAAGTCCTCTTTTTCTCATGTGTCCTAACCAGTTGGCCTTTCTCTTCTGTACAGCGTGCAAGATGTATCTATCTCTTTTCGTCCACTCTTCTTAAAACTTCTTCGTTCGTTATCCTTTCTGTCCACCGAATCTTCATTTTCCTCCAGCACGCAACTCAAAGCTCTCCAGATACTCTCTATTTTCTCAGTGTCCATGTTTCAGCTCCATGTGAAGTTTCGCTCCAGAAGTAGCATTTCAGAAGCTTCTTCCTTAGCTGCAAATCGAGTTTTCCTGTCCATACAGTCCTCTTTTTGTTGAAAGCAGTTTTGGCCATTACAATTCTTTACCTGATTTATTTAGTCAGTGTCACGTTTATTACTCTATCATACGTCAAAATGTACTTGTTTTCAAACTAAAAACGTTGCAGAAAATGCAATTTCACACCTTAATAGTTATTTTGCCCTTTACAGGTATTCTAACATACACCAAGAGAAACATAATACGGAACATTCCAGATTATAAAAGAAGAATAAATCAAATAATGTAAACAAATTTCTGATGTTTTCCATTCACATCACTTTCTCTACTCTTTATCGTCTATTAATGGGTATACAAACTAGCCTTACTAAAGCTTATTTTATATCTACCTCATTTTAATTCAAATAAACTTTTGCAGAAATAAACTACTTAGACATTTCATCATAAATAAAACAGGAACAGCGACGGCTAACTCGAACTTGAAGCTATACACTGACCTTAAAATTCCATACTGTTTCAATGGAAGCACGAGAAACAACTGAATATTGACAGAACTTTAAGAGAATGGCTAATTATTGAACAATTCGACCCATTAATAACGATATCAAAGTTGTTTAAAATATATTGTGTGTTTTAAACAAATCTGCATTTCTTGTGTAATACGCTTTCGCCCATCGCTTAACGTTTATCGATTATACAGGATTATACCTACAAAACTCCTTCCGAATGAAGAGGACTTCAAAGGCTATTCCCAGAAAATTCAAGATATACATTTTATTTTTCATATAAATATGTCTAACGTATAATATTTTAATCAAAATCGTTACAGCTATTTCTTAGAAAATCAAAAATTTCAAAAAAAAATTTTATGTAAAGGGTAATTTGGGGTGAGAGGATTTTCTTGAAAATCTTCTTGTCGCATCCTTGGAAGGTACAGAACTTAATACCAAGTTTGGCATTTATTCAACTTTTCGTTTTTGAGTTATCTGTTCACAGACACATAGGAACACACACACACACACACACACACACACACTCGCGAATCTTTTTCTAAAAATGCTTTTTGTATTTCCGGTGAAATCACGGTATCGAATTGTTTGGTAGCATGCAATACCCTCTGTACCTATTGTGTACATGGTGGAGAAAATAATAAGGTTAACGTCTACTGTTTCTTTAATATATTTTGCAAAACTTTTGAGTATTTTAGGTTTTTACATTCGCCTACGCTTTGGTATCTAAGATAAAGGACTCGACCAAAAAATTCGATATCGGGATTTCAACGAAAAAACTGGCCACCTAAATCACAAGTAAAGAAGATAGGAGGTGGAGAAGGAGAACAAAAAGAAGAAGAATGTTAGGTGTGTGTATGGTGAGCCAGCAAAGTTGCCTGTATGTATATTTGTCTTGCTCTGAACAGCATAGGTCAAAAACTAAAATTCATGCGAATACCAAATTTAGCACTTAAATCACTCTTAAAGATTGCAAGGTGAAGACTATCAGCAAGTCACACCCTCCCCGTGTTCCCAAACAACCCTTTTCGTGGTAAGCTTTTCGTTATCTTTTTATTTTCTCATAACTGGCTCCAACAACTTTGATTCAAATATGTTCTTTTTTGGATAAATCATATTTAAATATACTGTGAGTTTTCCTTATTCTTATTTATATTTACATAACCAGGACGCCATAATAGATACATGAAATTACCACAGGGAAAAATATAGAGCCCATTAAGATATAGAATTATGTATTTCTTGTCCCCCCACCCCCTCCGTTGTATTAGCTATTCCCGAAACATCCGTTAATGTATGTTTAGGATTTCTACTTTGGTTGAAGTTGAATTCTACTTTGGTCTACACTTGTAACCATTTGAAAATGACAAATTCTCCTAAGCTCATGGACAAGAAAAACTACCTTGTGATATAAACAGTTAGACATGCGTATAGGTAATTCCACAGCTTGCTTGTAGCAGGCTGTGTATTCTAGTTTGAAGCCGTTTTAGGCGAACATTTCATGACTGGCATAAAGATGATAACAAAATTTCTTTCCGCACAAGGAATAACTGTCTATAGGCGATGGACAGAGAAATTCTTCAGTTCCCTCACATTGTATTTTCCTAAAACATTGTGCAGATAGGAAACTCGTTTATGGTCACCTAATTCTCAAAACAATCTAAGCCAATAAACACAAAACCAACCAAATAACATTCAGTTATTTGTATCGCTTGAAGAAGGTAGTTTCTGCTCCACGTATGGAAAGCCAATTAGAAGTAGGATTAATTTTAGAAGGAATTGTATTGTATTTCGACTGTTGGGGAGCCGAACTTGAAGTAGTTGTAACCGCACGTATGGTACCGGATAGCCTTCGCCCCAAGTTTAAAAATATTAACTTTGTAATTTGACTGTTTCTTTAAATATTATATATTTATGTTTGCCTCGGCTGCGTCAGTATTATTGTTAGAGACATGGATTTCTTTGCAGGGAGTAGTGCGGCTAAGAATGTAGACTTACACAGATGATGATTTTAACTTCACCCCTTTTTATTAATTCTTGACACGATTTAAATAACACTTCAGTGATATAGAGGGCTGTGAGATTCTTTTATTACTTACTTGCACTTTTTAACACGTAAACTATTTTCGTCTCACACTGAATAAGTATTCAACTTCTCGAGGACGTGTCTCGCGTCCGGTTAGTAACGCTGTCTACTAGCAACTGACCTATTTCAATTTCTAATTGGCTAATCCTACTCCAATAGAATACTTTCATTTAACTTAAGCTTTTTATCTGGTTGTTGATTGGCTATTTTATAAACTGTCTCAAAAATTACATTATTGCTTCCAAGAATGACTAGTAGCATCATTAAACCTTCTAATTCATTATTGCCTCAAGGCTACCTCATTGTTACCTCATTGTTAGCAACTTTTAACCTATTATTCTCACAGCTCCTACATTATTACATTACGTAATACATTCACATAGAATTATTGAACATGTACATGATAATATAAACATTAATACAATGACTGTTGCATGCATTTTATACATTATATTATACACATATTGCTTTAAGGCGGGCTGTTATTATATTTTATATTATATAATATTTGACTGAAATCATTTAAGTGTTAAAAATACTGCCTCACGCTATGCAATAAATTAACATTTACATACCTACTACAACACTGACCACAATAGCTAATAAAATCTGCATAATTTGTATACACATGGTGAGAAACAAAATATCTGTACTCATATTATGCAATTATTACTGTCCAGACTATATATCTATGAAAGCAAATGGAATAAGGACAATATGCATAACAGCTTCAGAAAGTCTTGCCTCATGTTAACCTGTGGTTGGCACAAGTGTTTGTGAAATTAAGACTCTGGAGCAGAAAATACTACTTTGGATAAATTACGAGATTGTTTCCACGAATACAGTGTTTCCTCGAATCGCACAGATAACACATCTGCCGCATACATTCCAGTCCCACCTAAAGCTCAAAAATTGAGTTTTATTTATGTACGCTCTTTAACTGCCGTGGTGCTTAGCATCCCATTCTACATCGGGCATGAAAGACCGGTAATTTTGCTCAGAGACCTCTTTATCAGGCTTGAGGTTCTTTTACGTGCCGCAAATCTACGACACGGGACCACCGGCTTTACTTCCCTTCCGAAGGAAACCATGCTAAGGATTTTTACGCCCGAAAAAATTCATTGCCCTCCACCGGGTTTGAATCCGCGACCTCGGGAACTAGAGGCGAGCATGGTAACCACTACACCACGGAGAACGACACCTAAAGCTCGGTCATAAATATATCACCTGTATAATACAGCGCATCCGTTTCTTTGTCAATATGGTAAATAACTCTTGCAATGCTTGCTTCCTCCAAGTATCGTCTAGTACGCTTGCTCGGGCATCGAAATTGACTTATATGTCCCGAGACCGATAGTATAGGGCCTAATGGGACCTACGAAAACCAGCAGAGAGTCACTACAGAGTAGTCATAGCGACAGAACTTTTGAATTGCAATACATTGCGCAACGCTAACCTAAAAGTTGTTGCAAAGCAGGACTGTGGGTAGTAATGCAATGATTTTCCTGTTGGATGTTATACTTCCTAAAATGACTAACTCATCTTTCCTTACAGGAAAGATAAAGTTAACTGTATAACCTTTTTCCGTTCTGTTAATTGTTTTTAAAACAGCTGGGAAATCACGTCACTAGGAGCAGTTCTAGGAAAGAGAACAGCACACTTTTATCAGAGAGCTGATAATTTGACAAGTATAAAAGTCGTGAATGAGGTAATTAAGCAATGAGATGAATCACAAGCACTTTCCGCAGCTGCAAGAATTGGAATTTCCGGATCAACGTCAGTGTACAAAACGCAGCTCTACATCAAATGCAAATAAAAACATGTAAAAGTACCCTAAGCGAGGCGATAGCCATAAGAAGGGCAGGACATAGAGATTTATTTTTTTAAAGGTCACCTGAAATTGTAGGATATTTGCTAATGCTAATAACACGATTAAAAATAGTAGTGTACTGACAATGTGTGCAATAAATGTCCCACTTGAACTTATTGGAGTGGTGTTCTTTAAAGTAATAAGGTAATATTTAATAGAGAGTTATGTGCCTTTCTTTTGCTTAACAAGGGCTTCACTAAAAGTAAAGCAATAATGTTGTACTATACACACATTTAACTAGAAATACTTATTTTGTTGGCAATTTAGAACCCATTTATAGACTGAATTGTCCTTTCCACTGTCGGTAATGTGTCTCGAGATCTTAAGGTAGTTCTTCTGACCTTAAGCAATTATCCTGATAATAATATGTGATGATAATAATAATGATCGTATACATATTTATATATATATATTAATGTCGTAAAGTAATAGCCCGCCTACAACTGATTAATAATCTATGTAATTATGTATGTGAAAGATAGTGTATACAGTATATTATTGGAAATAAAAGTAGAATATTTTTGTGCATGTATTTACGTGTATAAGATTTGAAGCTGTAAGATGCTGGAAAAGCAATAATTTGTGTGAAGACGACAGCCATAAAAGCAAACCCTAGGGGAAGTAACAATAGCGTTAACCTTGGTGTGGGAGTACAATAGAGAAGATGCTTCGAGATAGCTCTTTAACAGTCAACAGCAGAGAACGTCGCTAACGTCAGAATTTTTAATATAGTCACGTGTAAGTGAAAATCCAATAAGATACAGAAAGACGTGTTATGCTAGTAGATAAGTAGCCAAGGAGAGTGAGATGATAGGAGATTTAAAAATGTAAGTATAGGACCCCAGGAAGAGAGTATCCATGCCAAGTAGTTGTGTTGGTGATCTCTTATGGTGCAAACGTGCAATGTCTTGATAGTTAAAGTAGTGAATTAAGAATAATTAAGTTCCGCCGAAAATGCAGTTAGATCACTAAAAACACTACAACTGAAAATACATAACCTAACTAAATCATTAATATGAATATGTAGCACAAGTGACTTAAATTATTCACGTTAGCTACGAACTTAGAAAATCCAACGGTTGACTCCACATGTTGGAATTTAAGGCATCATAATAATTCAAAATTAACTTACAGCTTCAACTATCAGCATTTATATGTGAAATAATGCTTATTAGTGTTGACTGCCGGGTGTTTCTATGAATAAAAGTGAAAGGTGATTTTATGAAATTGTACGGTCAATCCTATTATTTGTATGTTACTGGAACTAAACTTTCCTTACCCGTACCACGCCCTGATAATAGTATTGCTCGACCTGTTGGTACAGCCGAGGCTTAATTACTCAAAAACATATTGACGAATCGACGAACCCAAAAGTAACATATAGGTATATATATCAAACTCCTCACCTATAGCCCGATATAAATTAAACATTTCCGACGATAACTTAATTAGCCAGTACGCCACCCGCAATCTATACATTTCAGGTTCCTCAATGCTTATGACCTTCGAGGTCCCATAAAATATTCTTCAGTAACATTGTCATTAAACTCCACTGTGCTGTTCTTATCAATGAATAATGAAGGCTTTAAAACTTTGATTTTTCTACATTTATCATTATGAGAAAAAGTTACTGCAGTGCGTATTGAATAGTACACATTATAGTTTTCTCTAAATTAGCTTTCCATATTTGAAATAGGCATTACGATTTGCAATATTCTCAGCTCTTGAACATATGTCTGGATTATGAAATATTAATTTTCGGAAAAGTATAACTTTTCCAAGGAGAAAATATTAGAAAGGTAGAGTTTGAAAAATTCAATCCCGTAGCCGGGATTTGAACCACAGATCTTTTCAAACTTGCCCTACACACAGATTGTGTGAAAGAACAATTAATTACCATTGATTGACTTAATAGTTAAAGTATGAAGCCGGGGACTCAAAGTACTTACGACACTGTAAGTTGCCATTAGGGTAAGTCATCTCAAAATCAATCTGAGATCTCCTTGTGATTTACCGGGAAAATAAATGCGAGTCATTTGGGGAATTTAATGTCGTGCCGGCATGCTGTCATGATAGCTCAATTGGTAAGAGCAGCCGTACGGAAACCTAAAGATCCGTACTTCAAATCCTGGCTATGGCATTGAATTTTTAGTCAGATTCTACCTTTACAACTTTGTGCTACACACAGTTTGTGTGAAAAAGCTAGTATTAATTACCAGAGAAAATGTTGTTTCATCTGCTCAAAATGGAAGATAGAAGATTATTTTTAAGTAAGACTAACTACTTCAGTACGCTATGCAGCACATGTAAGAATTATTTACTGTCTGTTACAATGAAGCAGAATGACATCATACACAAACAATAACACACCCACACACTCGCAAGAACACTTTTGGTTGGAGATACTAATATCTAATGATTACAGCATGTGAACAAAGGAATGGAGGTATAATTGAATTGTGATTTATTAAAACGTCATTTTATTGTTTTGTGAATTTATTAGTACAGCTATCATGTGGTGTTAAAAGGGCATTATCCTTTCTGTTCGTTAATAAGCAGGTAAAGATTCTAAGTGGCAGTCCTGGTGAAGTAGTCATTTGTTTAGAGTCTCTTGAGAGCTGCAGTAAAGCAATTAACTCTGTATTCCTCTAATATAGGGTCTAAGAGTGCCCTATCTTCGAACTTAAATAAAACACGTTCTATAAATGATAGAGGTTTGTTTCTTTTTTATTTTGGAACATAATTAATGTCATTCCGTGTGGAAGAGAGCATCAGTTAAGTGACCGCCGCGACTTCGTTGGGTTGCGTGTATACGGTTGACCCACTTTTCAATGACAGAAGAACGTAAATTAGGTCCAACTTCACGAATAACACGCGTGATGTTATTCATAAGATCATTTACTGTTTCTGCCTTGTTGACATAAACTTGAGATTTAACATAACCCTACAAAAAGTAATCCAACGGCGTTAAATCACATAGGGGCCAGTTAACATCACCACCACAGGAAATGATGAAACCTCCGAACTTCTCCTTCAAAAAATCGATTATTTCGAGAGCAGCATAACATGTGGCACCATCTTACTGGAACCAGGTGTTTCTGAGATCCATATCATCCAATTGAGGCCAAAATAGTCCCTTATAAGAATGGAGAGCTTCTCAATTTTCATCTTGGAAAAAAATACGGACCAATGATTCCACCATACCAAAATCCACACCACACAGTAATCTTTTGGGGATGAAGTGGTCGTTCTTGAATCTGTATTGGATTGTGATTGCTCCAATAGCGGCAATTTTGTTTGTTAACACAACCATCCATCAAAAAGTGGGCTTCGTCGCTGAAGATGATTTTTCGACAAAAATCCTGGTCAGCTTCCAGTTGCTCCATAGCCCAGTCAGCGAATACACGGCGCAACCTATGGTCGTTGGGCTTTAGTTCTTGAGTTAACACCACTTTGTAAGCGTGAAACTTCAAGTCCAGATGCAGAATTCGCCAAGTTTTGGTCGGCGAAAGCCCCAATTCTTGCGCTCGACGAGCAATTGATTTGTTTCCGTTCTCGTGTACACTCTCACGAACGGCGCCTATGTTTTGTTGGAGCGCTTGCGACTATTACTTACAGGCGTTCTTTGATCGCTGACAGAACCACTTCTTTCAAATTTATCGATTAAACGCCAAATCGTTCTCCCGCAGGAACGATTATGCACACCGTAAACTTCACGCAATACACGGAAGGTTTGGCGAACAGATCCATTTTGATAATGAATTTTCACAATTTCTACGCGTTGCTGAATGCTGTAACGTTCCATGGCTATTTGTCAATAACAACTGTAACCACATGAAAAAAATGACTGCTGTAACTCATTAACAACGGCAGCTATCACATGTTAAAGATAGGACACTCTTGTTGAAAGACCCTTTATCATGCTAATAAGATGTGAGAGAGAAAGTAAAGGACCTAAGTATTACTCCGTCAGACAGGTGTGCATATCCATCTCACAAAATACACATAAAAGCAATAAGGATGCCAAACTTAAAAACTTATGTACCCAGGGATTACATTAAGCATTAAGAGAACATTCTAAAGGGGCAGTGGACAATGGTACTCAGGAAGATAATTAAGGGTCTAGATTCCTAAAACTACTTGGGAGTAACTTAAACGGTATTAGAAAATATTTTTGTTACATTTATTATAAAATGTTGAGAGATAAGGTATGTCTTATTATCATTGTAATTATAACTGTGAGAATTTGAAGCAGTTGCGGGGATACAACAGTTTCGGCAGCCGGCGCGCGAGCCGTGTACGGTGGCCATAGCCTGAAAGAAAGGCACTGTAGAATATGAATGTTGGAGTCATAAATGCTGTCACCATTCAGTTGTTTTCGTGGGAATGCCGTAGAGTAGAAATTAGTTTGTGTTATTACTCAACAGAAAATGTGTGTAAAATAAGACAAAAGCCACAGATATTTCATTTCAAATAATTTACACGTCACGATTTAAGAACTGATAAAACAAGCGCAGTTGGCGTAGGAAAACAAAGGACAATCATGTTCTGTTTATAATGGTACGATATTTGTATGCAATACTTAATTATTTAATTGACATTTTATTCAAATACTGCAGATGTGTGCAGGATATACCATAAAATCATCTAACTTTATTCTAATTCTACAGATGTATGTAGGGAAGCTTCTGGATGCCAAAACGTTTTAATAACCCTTATGTAAGAAAATGTTGCTGTATTTCCTATGCATGTTGTAATCAAGTTCATTACCAGCCTATGCTAAATTATATAAAGAGCGGAAATTTTGACCGCATAATATCTAACTGTCAAATGACATTTATAATTAACAGGTAAGGGTTTTTTCAATGATCACAGATTGTATGCCATTTTCAAAATACCTAAACTGCTGGCCTAGAGTTGGGTTCTTCATATGCATTAGTTTCATCCCATTTTCAATCCCTGAATATTGAAGTCAGGGGTTTCTGTATTATGTGAAAACTCTGTAGGTTTGTTATTAAATGACTACCGGACCAAATCTCTATCTCTACAATATTCTTATTATCTACGATAAGTAGGTAGTAATGAAAGTAAAAATATAAGAATAACGAAATAATGCATTAAACATATTACATTTATATGTTCTTGTTTATTTTACATACATAAGAAAGGTTTGTGTGCTATAATCACAGGCAGTGATGGCATTGTTTAAAACCAAAGCTGTATTTTTTATATGATACCAAATCATGGTATTATGCGGTATAATACGTGGTATCATTGGTAACAATGGTTGGCTTGATGACATGAATGTTTCTAAGGATTATGAACAACTTGTCATTTTTGGAAATGCTGTCACCATTCAGTTGTTTCTCGCGATGTCATGCAGAGAGCGTGGAATTTCAAGGACAGCATATCGCAACCCGCTTTGACACATTTAGCTTCGGTATATCTCGTTTAACATGGCGTAGTATAGTTGTGTTCATGCCTTAATCTCCATCCTCATTCCTCTGCTTTCAGAGTGTGAAGTGGGACAGTGTTGTCACGTCTTTGGCTTTGGTGACAGGTTAATGTTAAGTCGGCTAGTAGAAAGTTAACACATTTTAATCTTCTGTTTTTCTTAACTAATAAACACCATTACTGCATTATGCAATATGAAAGGTATAAATATTAATTTTCGCCATCCTTATAACTATACCTGCAATCCTGCAATAATTTTCTAAACACCAACAATGAATTCTTATCTTAAATTTGTATTGTTCTTTACTGCAGAAAACTTATCTTATTAAATAAAAAAATAATTAAATAATCTTAAGTATTCTAGCAATTCAATTTATAGTTTAGTTCTTTTTACTTTCTCTACTACGTATAATAAGTAGGGGAAGTATTGCATTCCACCCAAAAATTCGATACCGAGATTTCACCGGAAATACATGTTTTGAGACCTCCTGAATCCAAAAAAAGCATTTTTGGAAACATGTCCGTGTGTGTGTCTGTGTGTGTGTGTGTCTGTGTGTGTGTGTGTGTGTGTGTGTGTGTGTGTGTGTGTGTGTCTGTGTCTGTGAACAGCATAACTCAAAAACGAACAGTCGGATAAGCACCAAACTTGGTATTTAGGTTCAGTATCTTCCAGAAATGCGACACGAAGGTTTTCAAGAAAATCCCCCCACCCCAGACTACCCTTTACATGGAAGATTTTTCGAAAATTTTAATTTTCTCAAAAATGGCTCTAACGATTTTGATGAAAATATCATATGTTTAAGATAATGTCATGAGAAATGAAATGTATATCTCGAATTTTCTGGGAATGTCTCCAAAAGTATTCTTCACTCTGAACGACTTTTGCATAACTGGTAAACCATACGAGATAGACAAAATGTTACTACACAAAAAATGTAGATCACGTTAAAATACACAACTTATGTCATATAGATTTCTTTTGTAGAGTGAACCGTTTTCGAGATATTGCTTGTTATTTCCTTAAATTTTCCAATACTTCTACTTTTTCTCAAATTCGTTATTCATTTTTTTTATGTCCTGGACATGCAAAGAGAATGGAATGCGCCACATAGCAACTATCGCTTAAAACCTACCATATTCCCCTTGCATCTACAAGAAAATTAGCAATAAGATTGACATCTCGATATCTCGATTAACATGAAGCATATGGAGAATAAGCGTTTGTAAAAATGGTTTGTACAAGAGTAGAGAAAGTCATGTGAGTGTAATACATCAGATTTTTTTTATTTAAGATATGATGTATGAGAGTGGTAATGAATGCAAACATTCGAAGTAAAATCTATAAGCTTACAATATTGTAACAGGATCGACCTATGTTAAGAAAAGCGGTGGGGTTCCTGTACCCGGAATGTAGGAGTTTGTTATACATACAGAGTTAAAAAATCTGATGTGTTACACTCACATGACTTTCTCTACTCTTGTACACACTATTTTTACAAACGCCTATTCTCCATATGCTTCATGTTAATCGAGATATCGAGATGTCAATCTTATTGGTAATTTTCTTGTAGATGCAAGGGAAATATGGTAGCTTTTAAGCGATAGTCAAATATTTTAACGCTGGTTGCTATGTGGCGCATTCCATTCTCTTTGCATGTCCAGGACATAAAAAAATCTGTTACACATCAGATTTTTTTTATCCAAGATGCGGAAGGTCTACGGTTTAGGATTCGACTGTGGCAAGGAACATTATCAAAAACAATTATAGATGGCTCTTCTAACTGTTTTAAAATTTTGTTTTCGAACCAGTTTTCGAAAATGTCTGCGTTTACTAATCTATGATAAACCGTAGGCACATCCACCATGTTTTTATGAGTCACAAATAAAACATCTTCAAAAAAGCCTGATCTTCCGCCGCTGTGAATAACAACAATTCTCCCATCTTTGTTGTCCGGTGTTGTTATGAAGCAATTGTCTGTATCGTCCGACCAATTTTTTATCCGACAAGTGTTGCTGTCATGCCACGCTTCATCGAGATAAACTTCATTGTATCCTTGTTAACGAAGATTCTTGATTTTCTCTAAATATTTGTATCGCCATGCAGCGTCATTGGACTCAGCTCTGCTTGATTTCTTTTTTAAAGTGCCGTATTCAAATCCCACTGGAACCAAAAGTCTACTCACTGTACCTCTTCCATAGGGAATCTCATGAGTACCCTCTCTCTTCTCACGCATTATTTGGAATAATCTTTGTACTGTAGGTGATATGCCACTCATACGCAACATGTCACGTGTAAAATCATCAATGCGATCGAATGGTAATTTATTTGTATTTACATGCTTTTACGTTGGGTCTGATAGCTCTCTGCTACGCCAGTAGCATCAGCGGTTAATTGGTTGAGATTTTTTGTTGATAAAACACCTCCTTTATCAACCATGCATTTAAAGTAGGATTTTTACATTCTGAACTATTCTTATACTTGTTTTCTAAGCTTCGCACCGCTCCCTATCACAGATTCCCTTTTCTTGGTAAAAGTCCTTTGAACTGAAGAACCAGCAAGATTAACATTCTTATCTAAATTTTCTTCACGAGTTTCCTTGCCACCTAACCACGGACGAAAACAAGACGCACTTCCTCACTGTCTAAATACAACTAGAGGTATGTGCAGAAATGTTAAGATTGGCAACAGCAGGGTTTTTTTTTTCCGGAACAGATATTGAGAGGAACCTCTGTATTGTGGCCATGCTAATGAGGGTCAAGTTTATGGCCTCGTGGAATGTGAACGTTAAGGCATGAACACAAGTATATTTGTAAATGCTCTGTTGATATTTGTTTTAATCTCTCAGATTTTACCTGCAAAACAGTCAAGTCCCTAATTCCTTTCACCTGCTGCTTCCTAATGACATCCATTATCGAGCTTAATGGGGAAATGACCATTGACTCAATACTGGTGCACCGTTTCTGAAAGTTTTAAATATTTATCAGGGCGGATTACTAGAAAGATGCTGCGCTAAATTGAAATTGAGGAGTCTGATATTATGCCCGGAAAGCATTTTAAATGGCGTTACTCCTCTTGAATATTTATATTATATAATTACAAAAATGTTACATTTTCCATATATTCAGAATGTTTCAATTCCATGAAATCTTGAATGAATAATTTTAAACATGTTCAAGACTTTATTTCACATAAACTTAAGTTGAAATATCTTAAATATATTTCAAATAAGCTTTAAAAGATGTAACTTTTTTATTTCTAAACATCTAAGTATAAAACGTATTAGACTAAGCTTGGTAACTTATAATGAATTTCTACCTGAAATAAGCTCCCAACAGGCAACAGTATCTACACTGATACAGGAATTTTCTATACTCAAAATCAATACGCTTGGCATATTTCAACTCTGATAAATTTAATGTAAGAATTTTTTATCACACAATCTATTAGCTAAGTTTGATCAGACATTCACTTATGCAGCAGCTGGATATAAGCTCTATATTTTCCAACATTCAGCCCTAATGTCCCTTAAAAGAAAAACTCTGGTGTTCTCTTCCTATGATTTTAAGACTTCTTTTATCCAGCAAGAACACAAATAATAGTTCTGTCAGTTCACTAAACAGAAGCTCTGTTGTTATTACTAGTAACACAGTAGCTAAGTAATTAACGCTATCTATACATTTGTTGTTAGGTACAGCTTGAGTAATACCAAAAGAAACTTGCAAAAATAAGCACTGATAAAAAATTTAATTAGGTATTTCCTTCCTTTGATCTGAGCAACTGAGTTAACGACATGAGAGAAGTTTTTGTTTTCAGTGCTACATCCTTGGAGCACATTACTAGACTTCGGATTTTTAGGACCTTAAGAACCATTATAGGTACCTAAAGTAGACTGTAAAATGATCAAAGTGCCTAGAGTTTTAGGCACCTAAGATACCATTTTCACAAGCTAAGGGTTTGACTTTATGCATCGAAATTGTATTTATACTTTATAAAACCCAAAGTTTAAAAATGCAATTAATTAGTGATCATTAACGGTTACACGGTAACAAACAGAGTTAAGTTACTAAATTAGTATGGCTAGAAACATTTGATTACGTCTTAAAACTATAAGGTTATTGCTGCTAACATATAATATCTTAATATATAAAAGTGTGTGTGTGTGTGTGTGCACTCACGCGCTTTCAAAAATCTGCCCCATTTCACGCGATTAATTATTTAATCTTAAATGTTGCCTACAAAAGCTCGCAAGGCCATCTATATCTTTCTTCACGATAATCGTAATAGCTAAAGCATTGCCCATATAAGAATAATAATTACTTAGGCTTTCACAGCCTCACAAGGCAATACGTAATAAAAGCACTAAATTAAAAAGTTTAACCACCATTCAAAAACGACAAAGGAACAGGGTGTTCACGTATTATTCGTTAATCTCCTCTCTGACTGATTATGAAGTAACACAAGTCTTCTTCTTCTTCCCCAATAAGGTTTCTTTGTAGCTTATGAGTAAAATATTTTTACATGGATGTGTTACCAGCAACGAATTAAATTAGATGAAGAGCGCTCTGCAGTGAATCTTTGTTACCAAAAACGAGCGGTTGTAATTAGCGGCCGCCATATTGATGGATGGTAAACACTGAGGATGTGGTTATTGCATACCGAAAAATGAGAGAGCATACTTAGGTAAATGTGGGTATACATTGCGTTGCACATGGGTGCACTGATTCAAATACTAGCTCAGTGGCTTTTCATTAAGACCAAAATCAAGTTTTTATCTGAGAAAACATTGAAGTTAATACACTTTGTATTGATACCTTCTTTTCCGTTGTTTTTATACCTAATGTAGTTAATGAATGGGTGGAAGTTAAATGAGATGCATGTTGTAATGCTGGTTTATGGGTCATTTGGACGTGGCAATGTAGTAAAGTTACATCTAGATACCCAAAGAAAGCAAAAAAAAAAAAAAAAAAAAACAGGATTTTCATAGTTTCGCCTTTTAAAATGAAGAGGAATTCCAAGAAAGCATTAAACTCACGTTGATTCCACTGAATATCATATGATTGTGCACTGCTTACAAACTAATTGTTCTCTCTCTTTCTCTCTCTCGACTTTTACATTAAGCAAGTGAGTGCATCTATCGCGTTCTGAAAAAACTACTATTCCTTACTATCTATACACGACATAATTTGAGCTAATTAAACTCAGGCTTCAATTAATAATGCTTAAGGTGAATATTATGAGTATGCATATAACTCGGTTTCATAAAGTCTTGTAATTATCGATTTGGGGAAAAAAACGCTCTCATATTTTCAGAAGAAACAGTTTGGGAAAACAAAAAGGGTAGCAAATAATATACCTATTAACTTATTAAGGTCCTATATTTATAATTATGAGATATGTGGGCCCTGTATGTCCATTTTCTGTTATAAGATAATTATAGTATTACATGCAGGGAATGATGACAGAAAGATTGTTTACCATCCATCAACAAGTCAACAGCTCGCGTTCGGAATATACGGCCAGCATATACGAGTTATAAATCGTTGGTTACTTTGTTACCTCCTTTCTTTCCCCTACAAGAATCTCAACCGCCCCATAAAACCGTCACTACGTGGTTAAGCCCTAATTAGGGCAGGTACACGCCTAACACACCTAACACACCTTCGGGTTGCCCTCAGCCCGCCAACACCCTTCTTCACACAATGTCTAAACGTCAGGGGAAGATAATCATAACACCAATGCCGCTGTGGCTATGCTTGCCCAAATGTTATAGAAGCGCTAGTCACTTTTTTGTCTGTCTTTCTTTCTTTCTTTCTTTCGCTCTTCCTTTCTTTCTTTTTTTTTTTATTATTTATTTTATTTTAAGACTAAGGTCCTTTAACTGGATGGGTTATATGCTACGGTGAATGAACTAAATAATTGAAACGATGCTCAAATGGGTCCGGGGTCCCTGGAGCTTAGAGTTGCCCGACATTCTCTTCTTAGGATAAGGGAAAACCTCGACGAAAGCTTTATCCAGGTAATTCACCCTAGTCGAGATTCTAACTTTGGACCTCTTGAATGTGAGGCAGACACGCTACCCTCACACCACAAAGGTGGACTATAATCG